>LR738712.1:856929265-857018863 GCA_902687465.1 Secale cereale
CCCCCCCCCCCCCCCCCCCGGTGACCGTTCAAAAAAAAAGTGTGTGCCCAAAGCTATAGTGTGTACATATTGAATTTCATTTATCTTCACATTTAAGTCTGGTGGCCTAATAACACGAAATGAACAATGTTGAATCCTTGAATGAAAGGTAACAGAATAGCTTGTTTCATTTTCTGTTGTTCCTAGGAGAGGAGCAGTAAGTTTTGTTGCAATAGTTGTTCTAAGCTGGACAAGTTGATATGTATTGGGGATCGCTAGACGGGCTGGTGATTTGGGAGATCTGGCTTGAGTGGAACCGCAACATATTTCACAATTCGGAGTTCGCTGCAGAACTTGCCCGCCTTGCCATTGGGGAAGCCAATGTTGAAAGGAGGCCCATGCACGACACATCATGTGCGATATTTGTGCCCAAAGATATAGTATTTTCTGCTTGTCATGTGTTTTGTGCAATATTTTTTCCAGCATCCATGTACATACGAAACTGTCTTGTATATACTCTCTTGCATATGCAAGTTATGTATCAAGTACTGCAATTTCCAGCCATGCAAAAAAAAAGTGATTCAGTTTCGACTATTTGTGTTTCTTTTTTCGTGTTGGTTCCCTTGGTCGACTGCTGATTGTGATTTATTAAGCGAAGAGGAGTTGAAGGCATACACCAATTTGGAGTGTAATCGCAATTGCCAAACGTGTGTGTGGAAGGATTTTCTATCTCTCTGCAAACCCTTGCTGTAGGATAGAACGAGGAATGATAAAGCGCCAGTCTTCTTGCATGGTGAAGATGGAGAAGAAAACTAAATTTTCATTTTTCTTATTCCGTAGCGTAGCACGGGCATCTTACTGGCGAGCGGCCTCACGCCGGGCGAGAGCGGCCTCACGCTGGGCGACCGTGCCCTTGCACCGGGTGCCATTGCTTTTGATTCAGTCACACTATTCATTACACAATACTTTTGATTTACATCAAATTTGGCTTTGTCTCTGCTGCCATTGCTTCCTCTGCCGGTTCCGTCCAACTAAAACTGAAGTTCCAACAGAAGTCCAGAGCCTGAGTAGCCAACGGCATTGGATTCATGGCCTAGAAAGCTCGACGGAGCGACGATGCTTGCTCCGGCGGGTCGCGGGGCACTGGCTTGCTCCGCCCCCTCCACGGCTAGGCGCGTCGCGGCCTGACGGAGACAGCGCGGGCTTCGTGACCTCGATAGATCGACAGCGGCGATGTAGCTTGCTCCGCGGCTCTGTGGCGTGGCTAGGAGGCGTCGCGGCCAGAAGGAGCAGCGGCTGATCTTCCCCGTCGCGCCTGAAGGAGCAAGGCGATAGCGACCGGCCGAACAGCTTTTTTTTTTGCTGCAGTGATGCGAGAGCGAGGAGTTTTGGGCGTACTGGGCCGTATGGGCTGCTTGTTTTCGTGTCCGTGCGTACTAGGCCGATTAGCCTCTGCAATGTACTGTATAAAATTGCATCAAAGGTTATAGCTAATAGACTCAAGGTCATCTTGCCTGATATCATTTCTGAGGAACAGTCAGCTTTTGTGCCTGGTAGACTAATAACAGATAACATTATTTCTGCGTATGAGTGCCTCCATTTCATGAAAAGGAATAAATCAAAGAGCAATAGCTTTTGTGCACTGAAGCTTGATATGATGAAGGCTTATGATCGGCTCGAGTGGGACTATTTACAAGCCATCATGGGGAAGCTGGGGTTTGCAGCCCCCTGGATCCATATTGTGATGACCCTAGTCAGGTTTGTTTCCTTCTCTGTGTTGTTTAATGGAGAAAAGCTCGAACGTTTCAATCCAACAAGAGGCATTCGACAGGGAGACCCTATCTCCCCTTATCTATTCTTACTTGCAGCAGAGGGCCTTTCGTGCCTTTTAAAAACCAGTTCTCAGTCATCGGCGCTTGGAATAAAAGTGGTACCGACAGCTCCAGTTGTTAACCACCTTTTGTTTGCAGATGACAGCCTGTTGCTTTTTAAGTCTAGTGTGGAGGGGGCGAATGCAGTTTCAAACCTGTTAGATGCATATTGTTCGGCCTCAGGGCAGAGGATTAATCATGATAAATCTTCCATATTCTTCAGCAAGGGGTGCCCGGAGCATACCAGACAAGGGGTGAAAAATTGTCTCCATGTGCAAAATGAGTCTTTGAGTGAGAAATATCTGGGATTACCTACTGAAGTTGGTCAATCAAAGAGCGGCACTTTCAAATACCTTCGTGACAGAGTCTGGGAGAAGATTAAGGGGTGGCTGGAAAAACTCTTGTCTGCAGGCGGAAAGGAGATCTTAATTAAATCGGTGGCACAAGCAATCCCGGTGTTTTCTATGTCATGTTTTAGGCTGACAAGGGGACTATGTGAGAGCATTACATCTATTATTCGTCAATTTTGGTGGGATAGCAAGCAAGGAAAAAGAAGACCATGTTGGGTGTCGTGGGATGTGATGACAAAACCAAAGAGTCTTGGTGGTCCGGGCTTTCGAGATATGGAGATGTTTAACTTAGCTCTTTTGTCCAGACAGGCATGGCGATTGCTTGAGGAACCAAACTCTCTTAGTGCACGTCTGCTTAAGGCCATATACTACCCTAATACCTCAATTCTGGAAGCCGAAGTGGGGTCACGACCCTCTCAAATATGGCGTGCAATGATAGATGGCCGAAACATATTGAAGCAAGGGCTCATCAGGCAGATAGGGGATGGTTCATCGACAAACATATGGACACACAACTGGATTCCTAGGGAGGGTTTCTCAACACCCGTGACGTCTCTGGTGGCTAACCCGCCGAGGATAGTGGCTGAACTGGTAGATCACAACATGGCAGCATGGAGGGAGGATTTAGTCAGGCAAGTGTTCGTTCCTGTAGATGCAGAAGCCATCCTGAAGATACCAATCTGTACAAGGCCAGTTCGGGATTTCTGGGCGTGGGCGGAAGACCCCAAAGGCCGCTACTCTGTCCGATCAGCTTACAATATGATCTTTCGTTTGAAGACAGGAAGAGAGGCTTGGCTAGAGAACGTGGAAGAAGGTTCCAGCAGCAGTGCCGAACGCAAGGGGTGGTCGACTGTCTGGGGCATGCAAGTGCCGTCGAAGCTGAAGGTATTTGTCTGGCGCCTTGCACAACATTCTCTCCCAACTAGTGATATCTTGCAGCATCGGAACATGTCTACAACGAGTGAATGTGCTATATGCGGGGCAAACGACAACTGGCGTCATTCCATGCTAGACTGCACCATGTCGAGGAGTGTTTGGGCCCTAACAAATCCGGATCTTGTGGAACACATGTGCATGAACATGGACGACAGTGCCAAGGGCTGGTTGTTCGCTATGAGTGAGTCTATATCACATGAAGAGTTCACCAACTTAGTTGTTACTCTTTGGGCAATTTGGCACGCTCGCCGGAAGCTGATACATGAAGGAATCTTCCAAACTCCTTTCTCAACACAAGCATTCATCAAGAGCTATATGTGTGATCTGCAACTTATTTTCAAAGCTCCTAGCAGAGAACGAATCGAAGAGAAGAAGAAACCTACGAAGTGGCTTCCACCACGGGAGGGGTACTCCAAGATTAATGTGGATGCAGCAGTGCCGAGGACAGGGGGTTTTGGAGCCGTGGGAGCGATCTGCAGAGATGCTGCAGGTCTATTTCTGGGAGCATCAGCCGTTGTGTTCAGAAATATTGACCAGCCAGAAATACTGGAATCCCTTACCATCAGAGAGTCTCTTGCCCTTGCTGACGATCTATATATTCAGAAAATTCAAATCGCTTCTGACTGCAAGTTAGCGGTTGAAGCGATCCAGCGAGGAACATCTTCGGCTTATGGTGCAGGAGATCAAGGATCATTCTAGTTGTTTTACTTCCTGTTTATTTAAACATGAGTTTAGAACCTCGAATGTCGAGGCACACAAACTAGCAAAGCATGCTTTAACCCTCGGGACCGGTCGCCATGTTTGGTTAGGCCACCCGGGGGATCTTTCTTTCGTCCCTGTAAGCGTGACGGGCCAATAATAAAGCTTTGCGAGTTTGTCTCAAAAAAAAAAAGCGAGTGCCGTTGGTTTCTTCCAAGTCAGAGGATCTCGTTCCAGACTTCGTGGGGAAGGGAGTCGAAAGAAGGAAAGTCTTTTCCTCTCCATCGCTATAACTGGGGGAGGCGTTATCTGCGGGAGAGGTGACCCAACGAGAAGGCTCATGCGAGCCATGCTCACTGACCCAACGAGAAGGCCCAGCAACACGGCACGGCCCACGTGCAGAGACAAACAGGCAACAACGCCCAAAATCAGCAACTCGAGAGAAAGAGCCCAACAGACTGCAGCGCCGAACGAATCGGCGACTCGAGAAAAAGCACTGTTTGACACATCGAGCGTTGGCCCCTTATGAGCAGCTGAATGTGTTTAATAAGATTATTGACAGAAAGCATCCACTAATTTCATCCTCATCATTGAGTATAATCTAAATAAGACTACACTGGAGGCCAATTATAATCTTAAGAAAAAATATAATGTCCGAATTTATTACACACCAGATAACCAAAACGTCAGTTTTGGGGTTCTAAGCATCATCTAAACCAATTTTTTCCTCACCCCTGACGAGCGGCCTCACGCCGGGCGACCGCCCTCTCGCGCCAGCCGACCGCCCTCTTGTGCCAGGCGAGCGCGTCCCTGGCAAGCGCATCCGCATGCCCGGAAAGTGCCCCCTCACGCCGGGCGAGCACCTCGCTACGCCGGGCGAGCACCCCGGCGAAGGCACTCCCGACCCCGGCGAGGGCCTCCTCGCACGCGGCGAGGGACTCCTCATGCTCGGCTAGAGCCTCCCAGACGAGCGCCCCCTCTTGCCTGTCCATGTCGTGCAGCGCCTTTGGGTCTCCGATGGATTGGTGTGGGATGCGTGGGTGGGTTCTCCGTAGCTAGGCGTGTGTATTTATAGGGGGAGAGACGGCCAAACGTCCCTATATTCTTGGACTGGATAAGTCTTATCCCGACTATATACTAGTAGAACGCCCGGGAAAAAAAATTCTATGAGACCAGGTCTCATAGATTAGCAGGTGAGACCCACTCTGATGGATGACACGTGGCATTTACAAATCACAAAGCACCTCCCCCACCCCCACCTAAAATCAGGGGGGGAGAGATTAGATGCTTTGTGATTTGTGAATGTCACGTGTCATCCATCAGAGTGGGTCTCACGTGCATTATATGAGACCTGGTCTCATATATTTTTTTTCCAAACGCCCGTGCGTTGCTACGGGCTATCCGTCATGTTATTTCCAACACACAGGATGATGCCCACCTCATCTTCGCTATGGTCCCCTCTCTTCTTTACACCGTACTTGCTCAAGGACCGCCAAGGAGGAGTCCCACGCCAATTGCCCCGCTCTCTGCCCTGATCATCCCTCATGTTCACACCAATCCGCCACCGCCATCAAGGGGATGAGCCATGCGCCGCCCATGATGGCATTGCCACGTTGTCACATATAGTTGAATGTTGCGCATTACCACGAGACAAAAATATTATTATGCCCGTTGTTCAACATGCAACTGATACACCACTGTTTATTATTAACTTTTGAAGCAACCAACCAATGCATTTATCCTTCTATCCTAACCAAAAAATTATACAACTTGGTGGAAATATATGAATCCCTCACTTGTGCAATCTTTTGCAAAGTAATCTCTAATGAAATGAAATTTGCCACATTTTCTAAAGTAGAGAAATTATTCTGCTCAGACACCTGCTAACCCCATCCCGCTCACTCTTAACCCTCACTCTTATCATAAAATCCACCAACTCGTATTCCAAGTGAGATAGTAATCGACATAGTCGTGGAAGGCCAGCAGTATGGGACAAGGGCAACAACTGCCTTCCTATCTTAGTTCTAGTACCACATGGTTGTATACTTGACTCGTCCTTTTTCTCGCGCTATACCACGACAGCTCTACATTCATGCGTTGCCATGAAAAAAGGAAGCTATGAATGGGAATGTTGGTCGAAAGCATGAAAACTCTTAATGTTTCTCTTCTCTTCCATCCCTTGCGTGCACATACAAATTTATGTATCCGTCAGAGAAGAGCGAAAAAAAAAGATTGCACTCATTTTAAATCACCTATACCAAAAACTACTTTTAGGTCACCAAATTTACAAATTTTATGCTCCAATAAGCCAAATGAAAGAGATGGCATATCATGTGGAATCTTGAGTTCCCTTCAACAAAAGTTTGAGCCATGAGCTAAATAGGAGAACCCAAAGAGATAACATTAAAATGGTCTGAGGTGCCAAGGAAACCATCTGAAACCGAATAAACAAAAATCTAGCTGAAATATAGATACTTGATTAATACTGCATGGATCCAACAATCAAGAAAATATAATAAACAGGAGAAAATTTAAGACTTAGTTTGGCAGTGAAGTACTTATAAAGTTCAAGTATTGGAAAACCACAATATTCTAAGTCCAAACACCTCAAAGTATTTAATACTTCAATGGTGTTGAAAACCAAAGTATTCTTGGAATGCTGCTCCAAAGATACAGAGCTCCCAAACGGGGCCTAGGGCTGACGCCCAATGAAAGAATCAGATTTTGTGAGCCTCACATGACAACTTAAGCTTATTTTTGCTATTCTAATATCTAGTTAGTGCAAACTTTAAATGTCACTTGACCAAGAAAGGGAAGTTCAAAAACCAATAGAATGCCCGCACATTGCCACGGGCCTTTGATTTGTGTTTTCGACTGCACCTATGAATATAATGCATATCTGTCTATCGCTCCCTCCCCTTTTCTCTCCCACCCTCTCTATTCGCCATCTACCTCCCATAAGCACCGCATCATCCTGCGTGAAAATAAATCCATTAGAAGGGTCCAAGTGGTAAGGTTTGACTTAAATAATAAACGTAAAAATCTTGTTGCAATTTGGTTAGGTAATTTTGGCATTATTCCTACACATTCACATTCATGGTTAAGAAGCAAAATCCAAATAACAAATTGAAAGTCCTACCCTTCTGTATGTTACACGTCATTATTTTTAACACCATAGATGAAAGAATAGTTGTGTCGTTGTTGCAGTAACAATACACGTAAAATGAGTCAAGAAAATATGAATCAATCCATGAATTTATGCAGCAATGCAAATACTGTCATAGCAAGGATAATACCATGAATTTCTACAGTAATAGCCGAAAACTACGATCAGCTCCTTACAATTTATCCTAGCTAGCATTTTGACCACTAACTTAAAATGCAACAGCATTGTTGATGCCCACCGCTTCACCAGGGGACTAATTCCCTAAAAAACAATGCGACCTCCATATAGATCATTTCAAACTATAATGAATTCACCTAATTATCAATGAAAAACATACATTGTTATGTACAAAAATGGTCAATAAAAATATGAACTTCCTATGGAACATCCAAATATGGAAAAGAAAATCAGTGCTCATGCATCAATGATGTCAATGATGTGCACATTTACCTGATACAGAAGCAGGATGTCTTGCATGACATCTTGCAAGACATGAGCGCACCTTCATATCACTTCATACATAATTATATAAGAGCTACATCCAACCTGATTTTGCAAGTTCAACGCGATGATTTGTAGAACAAACTATATATGTAGTCAACACTTAACATAACCGCGACCTCGTAAGGGTTAAGTTTTTCATATAGTGATCTATGTAAGATATATATGAGAGATAACAAAGGCAATGTGTCGGGGGAAACTATCCACCACGAACACCTATGGGACCAGAGCCCCTTGTTTGTGCGGTAAGAGGGCGGAGGGAGCACGAAGAGCAGATCGTAGCGAACACGCGGGCAGTTTACCCAGGTTCGGGCCGCGGTGGACGCGTAAAACCCTACTCCTGCTTGGCTTGTATTGAGTTGGAGAGCTCGGGAGCTTGAAGAACTAGCTACACCGAGCGTATGAGCGATCTAGGTTCCGAACCCTTTCTACGTTGTGCATGGGCCTCCTTTTATAGTGCAAGGGGTCACCGACAGGTGTCAACGTAGGAGAAAGGGGTAAAAATGTAAAAGAGGAGGTAGTTGTAACAGTGCGGGAACAGTGGATGAACAGTGGATGAACAGTGGTAGCTACCTACTTTAACAGTGGGGGACAAGGGCATTTAATGCCCGTCGCCGTCGACCCCAAAAGCGCCCGCCCTTGCGTCTCCGTTTGCCACGGTGATGGCTTCGTCACCGTGGAGTGCCACCGTGTCCCCCAGGCTGCACAGCCATCCGCCACGCGTCCCTGGAATGGCCCCAGGGCGACGCGTGGGCCGATGAGCTGGAGCGTGGGCACACAGCGCAACTCTCCCGGCAAGCACCTTGCCGGGGCCTTGACCTTGCCGGGCCTGGGAGCTTGTCGCTCCCCGGGCCCTGCCGGGGCGCATATAGCGCCGAGGCATGCCTTCTGTAATGTGATCTTCTAGTCTTCCTGGCAAGCTCCTCTTGCCAGGGTCTTGTGCTAGTGATGTAGTCTTGAGCCTGGGACGGCCTTCCCGGCAAGCTCCACTTGCCGGGGTCTCGATCTTCGGTCTTGTATACTTTGTTTTTGAATGGTTTTATATGGAGCAGGAAAGGTCTCCGGCAAGCGCGTGGTAGGCCCTGCCGCGGGAAGCTGCTACTGTCCGTGCACAAGTTGGGGTGCTGAGGTACCCCTACCTTAGTACACCGACAGGAGCCCCCGGGCCTGGGCCACACACGGTGCCGAGCGCTGTTGGGCCAGGCCCAAAACAGTGCACGGACACGCGCGGCCCACGGCGTGCCGAATCCACTTCCGCATCCGCCGCGTCCCCCCGTAACGGCACGCGTCGATTGCGGCGTCGTGGGATGGGACGTGGCCACGTTCTTTTAATGGAAAGAGCGAAACGCCCCCCACTTCCCCATAAAAGCAGAGGAAGCAGGAGCGGTTCCCCTCCTTACGCTTTCATTGCATCCTCTTCTATCTCCAGAGATCCCCTTTGCGCTCCGCCTCCACACCTCCGCCGTCGTTCGCATCTCCGGCGCCGCCGGGCTCTTCGTCCCCCTTCCTCCGCCGCCTCCGCCATGGCCCCGAAGACCGAGAAGGCGAAGGCGGAGAAGACCAAGAAGGAGAAATCGGAGCAAGCGGCGAGGCTTACCTTGTACCGGAAGCGGAACCTCGTCTTCCCGCCGAGGCTCGGCGCGCGGGAGCTCTGGAACAAGTATTACTTGTTCTGGTCCAAGAAGACCAAGGCGCACCCCCGCACTCGAGCTTATCCGGCCGCCGCCAAGGACAACTACCCCGGCGGGTACTATTTCTTCGCAGCCTTCTTTCACTGCGGTCTTTGCCCTCCTTTTTCCGAATTCTTCTGTGACATAATGCACACCTACGGCCTCCACCTTCTTGACTTCACCCCCAACGCCATCCTCACGATGGCGGTTTTCGCACATATGTGCGAAAACTATATAGGAATATACCCAAATGTAGCGCTGTTTAGGCATTTCTTCACCCCTAGAGCAGAGGCCGGCGCCCCCCTCTCCGGAGGAATATCTTGGGTTTTTCGTCTGAACAAGAAGGAGTCCTACTTGCCGGGGGAGCTCCGCGGCAAGTGGGAGGAGTGGCGTGCTGACTGGTGTTGGATCGTCGAGGACGAGCCGCAGCCCTTCACCGCGCCGCGCACAACTCCTATCGTGCGCGGCAGGGACTGGAGCGAGCTGGATTCGGACGACGGCAAGCTCGACGTCGCCATCATCAGAATTATTCGTCTCCGGGTAGCAAGATTGTCTGTCGCAGAAGTAGGCACAGATTTCCTCCGCCGCCGCATCGCCCCTCTCCAAGATAGGAAGAGGCCAGCCTGGGAGTACGGCAATGCAGCGGACATAATGAGGCTGCGCCCCGGGCTCAACTTTAACTTCACGTCGCTGGAGCTGAAGGGGATGGTCCGGGAACTATTTAAGCACGACCCGGCCCACCCAGAGTGGTACAGAGGTCCCCGGGGAGTGGTGCCCCTCTACAACAGCACGGCCCGGGATCCTCTTCGCGCCATGATGCCCGCGTGTGATTCGCACGGCGTGGACCGCACATGGATTCCGCCCAAGCCATCAGACGTCCTCAGCTTCTTCGACAACCTTGTGGAGGTGGCGAAGAACAAGAACGAGACCCGGGAGCTGACACGGGACACCACCGACCAGGAGATAGCATACATAGCTTCTCGGGTTGAAGAGGCCGCTGCAGCCGCAGCGGCAGGAGAGTTTGGCTATACACCTGATGAGGCAGAGGCTGCGGACGCGTCCTGCCAAGCGGAGGAGGCGGAGATCCGCAGACTGCTACAGCTTCCTCCCGACGAGCTTGCCGGGGTCCCCTCTTTGAGGCACTCCGGGATCCCCAGAATCTTGACCGAGGCCGCGGCGAGAGGCAACGCCGCCGGAGGAAACAGAGGCGCCGCAGGGAGCGGAGGCGCCGGAGGGAGCGGAGGCGCCGGAGGGAAAGCGGCCACAGTGCAGGGCGCTGGGCCCAGCAAGCCTGCCGGGGAGGAGGAGGAGGAGGAGGAGGACGCCGGGGCCGACGAAGACTCCGACGGATCCCTGGGGCTCTACGCCGACGACCTCTCCTCGTCGTCGGAGACCTCCCCGCCCCGGGCAAGCCCTAGGCGATCTCCGCTGAAACGTCTCCGCAAGGCGGCGACGGGGACAAGGGCACAGGCCCCCCGGCAACAGCCAACTCGCCGGGCAGCGCGAGCTCCCCGGGGGAGTCCAGCTGCGACGGGGGCGCCCGGCGCACCAGCCACGGCGGAGGCGGCCCGCACGCAGGCCACGGCAGAGGCGCCCCGCAAGCAGGCCACAGCAGAGGCGCCCCGCAAGTCAGCGCCGAGCGGAAGGGAGTCTTCACAGAGCGGAGCGGCGGCTCCGCCCGCTCCCCGGGCCCCGGCTACCACAGGGGCTGGGTCTTCGCAGCCCCCAGCCCCGGGGACCGCCAAGCGCCCGAGGGAGTCTTCGCCTCCTACTCCCCGCGCGGACGCGCCTCAGGTGGAGTTTGACTTCTCCGCCCTGAGCGAAGACGACGACGAGGAGGAACAGGAGTAAGTATTCGAGGCCTTCCATCTTCTTTAATATTGTCTTGACCCTTGTTGATGCTGATCTCGTTCCTTGTTTTGATTCCAGGACCTTGGCTCAGCGGGCGACGAAGAAGGCCAAGGTGCCAGTGGTCGAAGTTGCGGACGACTCGCCCGCCGCGGCGACCGGGGACGTGCCGGAGCCAAGCCTGCCGGACCCGAGCGCTGCTCCGAGGAGCAGCCCCCAGCGCAGCCCCCAGCGTAAGTCTGGATTCCGTACTTTCGTTTGTCGGGTGTGTTTGAAGATTTTGTCTTGTGTTAATATCCTGATGCTTGTGTCTTGTTTTGATTGTCTTATGCAGAGGTGGAGCTGCAAGCTCAGGAGCGTTCGGAGATCGCTCCCGAGGAGCCGCGGGCCCCGCCGTCCCCGCCAAGGCCGAACTCTCCGGCAAGGGAGAGCGCTCCGCCAAGGGCGGGTACTCCGCCAAGGGCGAGTACCCCGCCAAGGGCGAGCAGCCCGGCGAGGGCGGCCACTCCGCCAAGGCAGAGCTCCCCGGCGAGGGAGCCCGCCGCTGGTGACGTCCGCCAAGGTAAGTTCCGTCACTTGTCTTCTTGGATTCGTCTCTTTTTGGATATTTGCTTGAACTTCTTTTGCTTTTTCTTCTTCTTCTAGATCCTCCTCCCCCTGAGCAGATGGAGACTGAAGTCATCGTCATCGAGGAGGAGGGCGCGCAGGGCGGCGGCGGCGACGCCCCTGTCGCCGAGGACACGGCGGGAGCCGCCGAGCCAGCTGCGGAGGAGACCGCTCCGGCTGCGGATGCAGCGGCCGGGGAGGGGGACGGCGACCGCACCGCCGGCCCGGAGGCGGCGGGAGCATCAAGTGCTACACCGGCCGCCGACCCCTCCGCCGGAAAGGAGCAGGCGGGCTACTATCTCGAAGCCCCCAACGGCGTATTCATCCAAGTGCCGTGGGGTTCTTCATCGCGAGCCCCCGCGGAGGGCGAGGCCTTTGATGGAGAGGTCCTCGCCTCCGCGGGCTTGAAGATCGTCGAGGCGCCCGGCGGAAGCGACGGGCCCGAGGAGGAGAAGCTACTTCACCAGCTCCTGGCCCTTTACCGGGCCAGGCAGGCGAAGCTTGCTTCTCGGGAGGCCCTTGCCGCCAAGGCCGCCGCCGAGATGGAGAAACGCGCGGCGGAGCTCCGCGCCGCCAACCAGGCTGCCCTCCGCGAGGTGGCGGAGGAACGCGAGAGGCTCGCCGGGGAATATCAAGAGTGGCTGCTGGAGAAGGCCGAGGCCGAAGAGCAGCAGCGGCTCGCCGGGGTGGAGCTGTCCCGGCGAGAAGGAGAGCTCGCCCAGCGGAAGGTCAACCTTGACTCCCACGAGGAAGACCTTGCCGCTCGGGAGCAGGCCCTTGGCGGGGAGCTGAAGGAGGCGAAAGCCGCCGCGGCTGCCGCGGAGACCGCCAAGGAGGAGCTTGCCGCCAAGGTTGCGCAGCTGGAGGAGTCGCTGAAGGCGAGCGTGGAGAGGGTCGCCGCGCTCAACACAGAGCGCGAGAAGGATGCCCACACCAACTCAGAACTCCAGGTGCGTCTCTCTGAAAAGGGCGACGAGCTGAAGGCCGCCAAAGACTCCATCGAGGATCTGGAACTGAAGGTCTCCACACTGAAGGACTCGCTCGACGCCGTCCGGGACCGGGAGACCAAACTGAAGGAGGAGCTCCGCAAGGAGCGAGGCTTGGTGGACAGCGCCAACAAAGCGGCCGAGAACTTCCGCCGTACCGTTGAGGTATGGACCGAGGACTTGGTATCTTCTGCGTCCAACATCGACCAAGAGCTGCTGGCGCTGAAGTTGGAGCATCTCATCTACTCCCCGGACCCAAACCTTCCTCACAGCGCCAAGCTCAGCCTCTTCTTCAGGGGGATCGCGCCGGCCCTTGCAGATCTTCGGAAGAAGATCCCCGCGCAACTGGCCGAGGAGTCGCGCCGGCTCTGCACGGGAACCTTGGAGCGTGTGCTGACGAAGATTGTATACCGCAATCCCGGCATAAACCTCACCAACGTTCTCCGCAGCTTGCCGGCCGACGCAAACATGGAGGCGCTGAAGGAGCAGGTCGCCCACATCATTGCCAAAGTGAGCAAGCTCTCCAGGATCGAGGGTGACCGCGTAGATTAGGCCTCCTTTTTCTTTATCTCTTTTGCTGCTGCACAGGGTGTTAAGAACTCATTAATCATTGCGACAAGTTATCCCTTGTAAGATATTCATCTTATTTTAATCAATCAGTGCAATGTCATCTTCCTTGTCTTGGTCATCTACTTTGTATGCTTTTCACCCTACGCTCCCGGGGAGCTTGCCGGCAAGGGGCCTTTGCCGCGAGCGCTGAGTGCTGGACTCTGAGCAGCCTGCTGGCCAAGGTCTCACCGGCAAGCAACCTTGCCGCAGCTAGTCGCGACACACTTAGCTCGCTGAGTGAACTCGGAAACGAAGCAAGGGCGCGACACTTGTCGCAGCTCACTTAAGTCGTTGAGCGTACTCGAAAACGAGATAAGGGTGCGGCTAGCCACGGGTAGGTTCCTCCGCGCACAGGTTTCCCATACAAAGTGTGGCTGTTCAAGGAAGGTAACTAAAAACTTAAAAATTTGAACTGCTCAAATTCTAGCAACTTAGCTTTCATGATCTGTGCGTTTTCCGGCAAGCTTCTCTTTCTTGAACAGCACTTGGTTCCTCTTCCATCTCCTTCCCCCCCGGCAAACTTGTGCGCGAGGAATGTTCCTTCTGCTTAAGAGGCAAGGAAAAAGAAGAGGGAAACAAGTATATGGCCTTTCGGCGTGCTAATGCTTACCGGGTGTGTATGTTGCACAAGATGCCAAACAACACATGCAAATAGTAAAGAAAAGCATGCAAAAGGCAAATAGCGCAAAACACAGAAACTTTTACTGATGCACGGGGTCTGCGCCCGGCTTTGTACAAAGGGTTACATGCAACTGCGGCAAAGCTTGTACAAAAGGTGGTTGCCGGAGCGGGTCACGGCAACCGCGCCTTATGGGTGAAACTTGCGAAGATGCTCTATGTTCCAGGAGTTGCTCACCGGTAAGCCTTCTTCGGTCTCAAGGCGGACAGCGCCGGGCCTTGTGACTTGTCTCACCCGATAAGGGCCTTCCCACTTCGGCGTCAACTTGCTGGAATTCTTGGCGGACTGAACACGCCGAAGAACAACGTCGCCTTCCTCGAGACTCCTGGCCCTGACCTTGCGGCTATGGTAGCGACGCAAGGCTTGCTGGTATCGAGCAGCTCGTACAGCAGCCTGGAGACGTTCCTCCTCGAGGAGCAATGCATCATCTTGCCGCAGTTGCTCTTGCTCGAGCTCATCATAAGCGAGCACTCGAGGAGATCCGTATACGAGTTCCGAGGGGAGAACTACCTCTGCCCCATAGACTAGGGCAAAGGGTGCCTGTCCGGTGGCTCGACTTGGTGTCGTTCTGATTGACCAAAGAGCCGCCGGTAGTTCCTCTATCCAATTTCTTCCGCACTTGCGCAGCCTGTCAAAGGTCCTTGTCTTGAGTCCGCGCAGCACTTCAGCATTTGCCCTCTCCGCTTGACCGTTGCTCCTCGGGTGAGCAACAGAAGCGAAACAGACCTTGGCGCCAAGGTCTTGGACGTACTGCATGAAGGTGCGACTAGTAAATTGCGTACCGTTGTCGGTGATGATCCTGTTAGGGATTCCGAAACGGCAAACAATTGACCTGAAGAACCTGACTGCTGACTGTGCTGTCACCTTTCTCACTGGTTCCACTTCTGGCCACTTTGTGAACTTGTCGATTGCAACGTACAAGTACTCAAAGCCCCCGACAGCACGGGGGAAGGGGCCGAGGATATCGAGCCCCCAGACCGAGAAGGGCCAGGACAAAGGGATTGTTTGGAGAGCTTGAGCTGGCTGATGGATTTGTTTTGCATGGAACTGGCACGCTTCACACTTGGTTACTTGTGCAGTTGCATCTTGGAGGGCTTCTTGCCAAAAGAACCCTTGCCGGAAAGCTTTCCCGGCAAGCGCCCTTGCGCCAATGTGGTGGCCGCATATGCCTCCGTGTATTTCTGCCAACAGCTTCTGTCCATCTTCGCTGGAGATGCACTTCAACCTGACCCCATTGAGTCTTCTTCTGTACAGCTCGTTATCCACGAACTGGTACATACTTGACTGCCTGGTTATCTTCTCTATCTCTTGAGGGTCGTCGGGAAGTTCTCCAGTTTGCAGAAAACGGACGATCCGCTGTGCCCATGCCGGAGCGCGAGGCTCAACGGCAAGGACCAAAGGCATGAGGGCCGCTGCGGGAACCTCAGCTTCTACGGCAAGGACCTCTGGTTCTGCCGGAGCTGATGGTTCCCCGGCAAGCTCGCCGGAGCGAGGCTTGTCGGGAACGTTTGCTTCAACTGTACAGATCTGAGGATCTGCAGGAGCAAACTGTTCCTCAGCGTTCTGATTGCTGATCTTGGGGACCTTGGCGGCGGCTTCGGGAAGATCCGCCGGCAAGTAATCGCCGGAGACCAACTTTCTTTTCTTGGACTGCCCAATTGATGGTGTAACAGACGGTTGGGTCAGCTTGAGCAAGAAGGTCCCTGGTTCCACAGGTAACTTCATCGCAGCGCACTTTGAAAGGCCATCTGCAATTTCATTCTGAGCTCTCGGGACGTGCTCCATTTGCAGACCTTCAAAGTGCTCTTCAAGCTTCCTTACTTCATCTACATAAGCTTCCATCAAAGGGCTCTGATAACTCTTATTGACTTGCCGGACCACCAACTGAGAATCTCCCCGCACAATCAGCTTCCTGATCATAAGTTCGGCCGCAATCCTGAGGCCGGCAAGCAAGCCTTCATATTCAGCAGTGTTGTTTGTCGCTTGCTCTCTTGGGAAGTGCATCTGGATAACATATTTGAGGTGCTCCCCGGTGGGCGCGATGAGTACCACGCCAGCACCGGCGCCTTGCAGCGAAAAGGCACCATCAAAATACATTACCCATTCACTTGTCGCTTCTTGTACGGGTACACTTGCCTCTGGAATTTCTTCATCAGGCGTTGGGGTCCATTCAGCTATAAATTCTGCCAAAGCTCGGCTCTGTATGGTTGAAGTACTTTCAAACTTGAGTCCAAAACTCGACAGCTCCAGTGCCCACTCAACGATCCTGCCTGTTGCTTCTGGATTGTGCAATATCCTCTTCAGCGGAAAGCGAGTGACCACTGTTATCTCATGTGCTTGGAAGTAATGGCGCAGCTTTCTCGAGGCCACGAGTAGGCCGAAAAGCAACTTTTGCACACCAGAGTATCTTGATCTAGCCCCCTGGAGAAGGGAACTTACAAAATACACTGGGCGCTGCACCATCTTCTTCCGCACCTCTTCCTGTTCCTGCGCAGAGTTGTCCTTGTCGGGGCCAGAGCTTGCCGGAGCAGCCCCCTGCTTGTCGCTGGATTTGCTTGCCGGTGGTGTAGACTCCTCGTCGGCCTCCCTCTCCGCTACTAACGCAGCACTAACCACCTGGTTGGTTGCCGCTAGGTATAGCAACAACTTTTCCTGTGGTCTAGGTGCGACAAGTATTGGAGTGGAGGATAGGTACCGTTTCAAATCTTGCAGCGCTGCCTCCGCTTCCGGAGTCCACTTCATGGGACCTGCCTTCTTCAAGATTTTGAAGAAAGGTAGGGCGCGTTCTGCCGACTTCGAAATGAACCTACTGAGGGCAGCTACACAACCTGCAAGCCTTCTGACATCCTTGACGCGCTTCGGGGCTTCTATCTGCTCGATGGCTTTAATCTTGTCGGGGTTGGCTTCAATCCCCCTCTGTGACACAAAGAACCCGAGAAGCTTGCCGGAGGGGACTCCGAAGACGCACTTCTCGGGGTTCAACTTGAGCTGGATCTTGCGCAGGTTTGCAAATGTCTCTTCCAAATCTTGGACCAAGGTATCCTTGCTCTTGCTCTTCACCACGATATCATCCATGTAAGCCTCTACATTTCTGTGGATCTGTGGCTCAAAAGCAGTGTAGACCACTCTTGCAAATGTGGAGCCTGCATTCTTCAATCCGAAAGGCATGCGAATAAAGCAATAAGTGCCACATGGAGTGATAAATGCAGTTTTCTCTTCATCTTCCTTGGCCATGAAAATCTGATGGTAACCTGAATATGCATCAAGGAAAGAGAGCAGCTCACATCCGGCAGTGGAGTCAACAATCTGATCAATGCGGGGCAAGGGGAATGGATCCTTGGGACATGCTTTATTCACATCGGTGAAGTCTATACACAGCCTCCACTTCCCGTTGGCCTTGCGCACGACGACTGGGTTTGCTAGCCACGTCGGATGGATCACGCCTCTAACTAGGCCTGCTGCTTCTAGCTTCTTGATCTCTTCGTTGATGAACTCTTGGCGCTCTACGGCTTGCTTCCTCACTTTCTGCTTGATGGGCCGCGCATGAGGACAAACAGCAAGCTTGTGCTCAATTACCTTCCTGGGAACACCGGGGATGTCAGATGGTTGCCAGGCAAACACATCGACATTCGCCCGCAGGAAGGCAACGAGCGCGCTTTCCTATTTGGTGTCAAGTGTGGCACTGATGGTGAAGGTACCACCAGTGCCGTCCTCCTTGGCGGACACCTTCTTGGTTGCCGGAGGAGCGGCCATTCCCTTCTTACACTTGCCGGTGGAGCTCGATGGAACGTCCTCGACGGCAGCGCAGCACTCCGAAGAGGTGCGGTTGCCGGAGTGGGCCCCAGAGCACTTGCCGGACTTGGTCTTCGTCTTCTTCCCCCCGGGAGCTTCAGCGGCAAGTGTATCCTTCTCTGCCGCAGCTGCCGCATCCCGGTAGATCTTGTCGGCGCAGACAAGCGCATCTTTCTTGTCGCCGTGGACAGTGATGACGCTTATCGGCCCCGGCATCTTGAGCACGTTGTAGGCATAGTGGGAAGCTGCCATGAACTTGGCGAGGGCAGGACGGCCGAGTATTCCATTGTATGGTAATGGAATATCAGCGACGTCGAATGTGATGCGCTCAGTTCTGAAGTTGAGCTCCCCGCCAAAGGTCACCGGCAGAGTGATCTTCCCCTTGGGCTTGCTCCTTCCCGGGTTGATTCCTTGGAAAGAACCGGTCTCCTCGAGCTCGCCATCTGGAATTTGGAGTTTCTTGATCACAGCAGAGGAGATCAAATTCAGCCCGGCCCCGCCGTCAACCAACATTTTGGTGACCTTGAGGTTGCGGATGGTGGGTGAAACCAGCATCGGCAAGCACCCGACCGCAGTGGTGCGGTCAGGGTGATCCTCAAGATCAAAAATGATGGGCGTGCTGGACCATTTGAGGAGCCTGCGCGACTCCACGGGCGGCTCTGCTGCATTCACCTCGCGCACCCACTGCTTGAGTTGGCGGTGGGAAGTGTGCAGAGAGGCGCCGCCGTCGACGCACAGGACCTCCGTGGCCTTCTGGAACTCCTGCTCGCTATCATCACCCTCCTCCATATCTTCGTCGTCGTCTTCTTCATCCTTGTCGCGGCCCCGGGGAGGTCGGTCACCTTGCCGCTGCTTGGTTGCCGCGGCGTCCTCCCCGGCCATTGAATGGCCGCTTCTTGCTTGGTTCTCCTCCGCCACCTTGGGCCTTCTCCTTGTCGCACCTCTCGTACTCAGCTTTCTGCTGCTCGACGAGGTACTCGACGCGTTTGCAGTTGGAGAGGTCGTGGCCCTTGGTGCGGTGGATTTTGCAGTATTGCTTGTCGGAGCCGTCCTGCTTGTCGGCCGCCGCTACAGGGGCAGGCTCCTTGCCGGAGCCGCCAGCCTGTGTTTGCTTGGCGGGGGCCTCCTTGCCGGACTTCTCGACGGCAAGCACTTCCTTCTTATTTTTCCTCCTGTTGTTCCGCCGCCGGCTCTTCTTTGCCGGGGCGGCGCCGTCGCTGTCGCTTCCTCCTGTGCCAGCATCCTCCCCGGGGAGTTTCCTCCCCTCTTCTGCGCGTGCGCACTTATCAGCTAGAGCGTAGAGCTCGCTGACATCCCGAATCTTGTTCATCGCCATTTCTTCACGCATGCGGCGGTTACGCACGTTCTGGTGGAACGCGCTGATAACCGCGGCAGGGTGGACGTCGGGGATGTTGTGCTGTACACGGCTGAAGCGTTGGATATACTTGCGCAGGGATTCTCCTTCCTTCTGGGCCAGAATGTGGAGATCGCTCTCCTGGCCGTGGGGTTTGTGGCCGCCGGTGAAGGCGCCGACAAACTGGTGGCAAAGGTCTGCCCAAGAAGAAATGGAGCCTTCCGGCAAGTGCATAAGCCAAGAACGAACGTTCGGCTTAAGCACGAGCGGGAAGTAATTCGCCAAAATCTTCTCGTCGCGCCCCCCGGCGGCCTGCACCGCGATGGTGTAAATGCTGAGGAATTCCGAGGGGTGCGTCTTGCCGTCGTACTTCTCCGGTACGTCGGGCTTGAAATTCTTCATGCTGGGCCACTGGACGCGCCGCAGCTCGCGGGTGAACGCAGGGCAGCCTGCCGCGTACGGCAAGTCGCCTGGCTCACCGGGCGCGCGCGCGTCGACAGCGTTCCCAGCTCTCTGGTCTGATTGTCGCCGAGCTTCTCGGCGGCGCTCGATTGTTGTCCGAGCGTCTTCTTGTCTCCGGTCGTCGAGGACCTGGCGCTGGTCCCGACGGGCCCGCGGATCCGACGATGCCGTGGAGCCATCGTCGGCGTTGTTCCGGCGGGGCGGCGTCTTCTGCTTCCGTGGCGGGGAGTGCACGGTTGTCGCACCCCCGGCGGTCTTGTCGCCGTCGGCCTTCGTCTTCTCAGCTTGCGGCGGCCGCGAGGTCGCCGGCTGCTGTGGAGAGTCGTTGTTGGCGAAGGCGATCAGGCTCTGGATGGTAGCCCTCCACTCTTCGGCCTTGTCTGCCGCTGGAGGGAAGTCGAGGAGCAGTTGCGCCCTTGCAAGCGTTTCTGCTGGAGTGGAGGGGAGCGGGGGCGAGCGGTGCGAGGAGCGGGATATGCTCGGACTTCTAACAGCGTTAGAAGGAGCAGGGTCCCGCCCCGGCGACCGTGCCTTGCTGGTGCCCGGACGGCGGTCCGGAGCGTCCCGCGAGCCTCCGGTTTGCCCTTGTCCCAGCAGGCGGATACCACCTCCTGTGGTATGGCGCTGCTGGGTTGTCGTGTGCTGAGATGGACGTGGCGCATCCACGGAGACCGAGGCTCGGTCGTCCGTCCTGTCCTTGGATTTGGTGGCGCCGCGAGTTTCCTCCCCGGCGACCACCCTTCCGACGGCGTCTCCCCCGCCCACCGTTGGTTCCGGTGGCGGCGGGTGAGACGCAGACGGGCCTCCGACCTCCGAAGCCTTCTTCTTCGGGGCCATGGTGCTGTTGCTGATGAAGTTGCTGATGAGACTGGAGAGGTTGATGAAGAATGCGCCCGCGTGAACGCCGGATCAGGTTCGCACAACCTCGACGCCCCCTACCTGGCGCGCCACAGATGTCGGGGGAAACTATCCACCACGAACACCTATGGGACCAGAGCCCCTTGTTTGTGCGGTAAGAGGGCGGAGGGAGCACGAAGAGCAGATCGTAGCGAACACGCGGGCAGTTTACCCAGGTTCGGGCCGCGGTGGACGCGTAAAACCCTACTCCTGCTTGGCTTGTATTGAGTTGGAGAGCTCGGGAGCTTGAAGAACTAGCTACACCGAGCGTATGAGCGATCTAGGTTCCGAACCCTTTCTACGTTGTGCATGGGCCTCCTTTTATAGTGCAAGGGGTCACCGACAGGTGTCAACGTAGGAGAAAGGGGTAAAAATGTAAAAGAGGAGGTAGTTGTAACAGTGCGGGAACAGTGGATGAACAGTGGATGAACAGTGGTAGCTACCTACTTTAACAGTGGGGGACAAGGGCATTTAATGCCCGTCGCCGTCGACCACAAAAGCGCCCGCCCTTGCGTCTCCGTTTGCCACGGTGATGGCTTCGTCACCGTGGAGTGCCACCGTGTCCCCCAGGCTGCACAGCCATCCGCCACGCGTCCCTGGAATGGCCCCAGGGCGACGCGTGGGCCGATGAGCTGGAGCGTGGGCACACAGCGCAACTCTCCCGGCAAGCACCTTGCCGGGGCCTTGACCTTGCCGGGCCTGGGAGCTTGTCGCTCCCCGGGCCCTGCCGGGGCGCATATAGCGCCGAGGCATGCCTTCTGTAATGTGATCTTCTAGTCTTCCTGGCAAGCTCCTCTTGCCAGGGTCTTGTGCTAGTGATGTAGTCTTGAGCCTGGGACGGCCTTCCCGGCAAGCTCCACTTGCCGGGGTCTCGATCTTCTGTCTTGTATACTTTGTTTTTGAATGGTTTTATATGGAGCAGGAAAGGTCTCCGGCAAGCGCGTGGTAGGCCCTGCCGCGGGAAGCTGCTACTGTCCGTGCACAAGTTGGGGTGCTGAGGTACCCCTACCTTAGTACACCGACACAATGTAATATATCTTATAACCTTTGTTTGAATAAGATTCTCACAAACATAAGCCATATATAAATACCAAAATGACTGAACAGGAAAATAGAGCATATAAATATGAAGCAATAGTGCAAGAGCCAAACTTGAAAGCTTGCAGCAGCTGCACAGTGGAGCAGACATACAAATTCAACGGATAAATTTTAAAGAAACATGGCAAACCTTTAAAACAAACTAAATTTACAGGATAATAGTTCCAGAAATAAAGTAAAACACTATAAAATTGTGTCAGATAATTGTCCAACCATTTGAATTAAGTTAGTAACTGATATTGTCCAATCAGCCGCAAAATTAGTTGGAAATAACAATAAAGATTTGAAAATTTAACTGCATCACTGGTGAAGCAGCGACGGACGGAGCCAATGATGCGCCGAAGCACTCCTGCCCAGCGGCGGGGTCGTCGGCGTCGGCGAAGCGGCGACCGACGCGTGGGGGCCGTTGTCGAAGCGGTGATGGACGGAGCCCATGATTCACCGGAGCACTCCTCCTGTCCGGCAGCGGCGTCGTCGGCGAAGCGACGACAGACGCGTGGGGGTCGTCCGCGAAGCGGCGACGGACGGAGCCAATGAGGTGCCGAAGCACTCCTCCTGCCCGGCAGCGGGGTCGTCGGTGCAGCGGCGACAGACGCGTGGGGGTCATCGGCGAAGCGGCGACGAACGGAGCCCAGGAGGTGCCTCGCCTCGACGCGTGTGGTGGGTTCTGGAAGCGATCGAGCAGGGCCGTGAGGGCGTTGTGCGCCTCGTCGCTAGCTTCTAGGTTGGAGGGAAGAGAGAGGGGCAAGGCGGTAGGAGACGGGCTGGTCAAGGAGCTCCACGGCGGCGACACAACACAAGGAACCCTAGCGCAAGATTGCTAATCGGGAAGAGAAGCAGCTGGCTCGCTAGGTGCGGAGCTTTTTTTTTCTCTTATATTGATTATTGATTGCTTCTTACAAAAGGCAAACGTCAATGTATTAGGAAAATTAGGATTTGGAATTGATGGTCATAAAACTAAACTTTATTAATTGGTAACGTGTTATCGGTTCCTGCCCGTTTATAACGTGTCTAGTTAGGAAACTTTGGGAAAATTAGGAAAGTTTTTATTGCGTTATGAATGAATTGATTGTGTCTGGTTACCTTAAGTTAATGGATTGCGTTTGGAAATAATTGATTGTCATGCATTATTGCGTTTGGAAAGAATTGATTGTCAATGCATTAGGAAAATTAGGATTTGGAATTGATGGTCATAAAACTAAACTTTATTAATTGGTAACGTGTTATCGGTTCCTGCCCATTTATAACGTGTCTAGTTAGGAAACTTTGGGAAAATTAGGAAAGTTTTTATTGCGTTATGAATGAATTGATTGTGTCTGGTTACCTTAAGTTAATGGATTGCGTTTGGAAATAATTGATTGTCATGCATTATTGCGTTTGGAAAGAATTGATTGTCAATGCATTAGGAAAATTAGGATTTGGAATTGATGGTCATAAAACTAAACTTTATTAATTGGTAACGTGTTATCGGTTCCTGCCCATTTATAACGTGTCTAGTTAGGAAACTTTGGGAAATTAGGAAAGTTTTTATTGCGTTATGAATGAATTGATTGTGTCTGGTTACCTTAAGTTAACTGATTGCGTTTGGAAAAAATTGATTGTCATGCATGATTGCGTTTGGAAAGAATTGATTGTCATGCATGAATCGGGGACGTAAGGGGGAAACGGAACCTGACTGCGTGTGGTGAGTGGGGTGGGGTTGGGGTGGGTCAATTGTAGCAAAAAAAAACCGGTTGGAAAAAAACTAGACGAGGTGGGACGAAAAAAAACCAGATGAGGTGGGACGAAAAAAAACCTGGAACAAAGACTACCAACTGCTCCATTAGGAGTAGAGATATAGATAAGTAATGGACGTTGATATCTCCCGTAAGTTCCGAACGAACTGTTCGGTACGCCAGCTCCATCCTTAGGAATGATTTCGTTCGGGAGAGTAAGGCCCAAAGCACGAACGCCCTCCCCAAGGCCCCTACATGCATTTTTTTTCTTTAAAAATGAAAAGAAAAGAAAAGCCCAGTAACAAAACAGAAAAAGAGAGTCTGATTCTCTTTTCTTTTTCTGTGACAAATAAAAAGACTAGTTTTTGCTGTGCTAGAAAAAATGCCGTCAACTTTAGAAGCAGAAAATTGCCATGACAAATTTCAAAAATAAAATGCCATTCCTGTTTCACAAAACTATCATACGAGTTTGCAGCACAGGGCTACCATGAAATAAACATCTATTACCTAGAGACTTACACTACAATGAGATATAACTGCAGAAAAATATTAGCATTCCTCCATTAGGCAACACTAATCGACAACTAAGAGATACCACAAAATAAGAAAAGTAATCAATCTCACCAATTCCGCGCCCTCTACTCGTCAATTCTTGAAATCACATAAGAAATCACAACGCGACTATGCCTTGGCAGCTATGAACTGGAGATTTGCATTCAGGCAAAAAATTGTTCAGAATGAAACACGACCCTGCTTTTGCTACTTCACCTATATGTGTCACTGATAAGGATTATGAATTCTCTATTGATCCTGAGTTAATTACTTTGGTTGAATCTGATCCTTTCCATGGCTATGAGTCTGAAACTGTTGTGGCACATCTTACTAAGTTGAATGATATAGCCATCCTGTTTACCAATGATGAAAAGATTCGCTACTACTATATCCTTAAGTTGTTTCCGTTCTCTTTAAAGGGTGATGCTAAGACTTGGTTTAATTCTCTTGATCCTGGTTGTGTGCGTAGTCCCCAGGATATGATGTATTACTTCTCTGCTAAATATTTTCCCGCTCATAAGAAACAAGCTGCCTTACGGGAAATATATAACTTTGCTCAAACTGAAGAAGAGAGTCTCCCACAAGCTTGGGGGAGGCTTCTCCAGTTACTTAATGATTTGCCTGATCATCCTCTTGAGATGCATGATATACTTCATGTCTTTTATAATGTACTAACCGATGCTTCCAGAGACCACCTGGATAGTTGTGTTGGTTGTGTTTTCAGGGAAAGAAAATAATGACCGCTGCTTTGAAAGAAAATAATGATATGCAAGAATCTATAGATAATTATGATTCCGACGATTTGATTGAAATATCCCTTGATGAACATGATGCTTACTATTCTTGTGGCCATGATGCCAATATTTATGAAGATGAATTTGTTATAGTTCCTTATGTTAAACATGAGATCGTTGCTATTGCACCTATACTTGATAGTTCCTTCGATGAAAAGCATGATTGCAATGATGTTATTATAAATTCTATTAATGTCAATTGTGTTAATGATATGCAAAACCTCAAGCTTGGGGATGCTAGTTTTGCTCTGACCACTACTTGTTGCAATGATCATGATTGGGGTGATTCTTCTTATGATCTTGAAAATTTATTTAAGCCCCATGAGAATATAAGATTGAAAATAGTGTTTGCAAAGTTATTGAAAGTGGGTTTGGAAGAGTGTCAACGTTAGATCCCACATATTTGGAGAATGTTCAATCTTATGAAATTTTTGATAAAAGTGGGTTTGGAGAGGTCATGACTTTAGTTAATGTTAATCCCACTGTTTTGGAAGAGTGTCAACTTTGCATGCATGTGGATCATGTTGAGAATATGTTATGTGATAGCTATATTGTTGAATTTTCTTGTGATCCTACATGCAATGATTATGAGAGAGGAAAATATGGTTGTAGAAATCTTCATGTTACTAAATTACCTCCCGTTATGTTGAGATTGCTATTGTTTCTTTCTTCTTCCTTGCATATGCTAGATCTTGTTTGTCTTGCTAATTTGTTTGCCTATAAAATGCCTATGCATAGGAAGTATGTTAGACTTAGATGTGTTTTTCACATGTTTTATGATGCTCTCTTTGTGCTTCAATTCTTATCTTTCATGTGATCATCGTTGAAATGTCAATGCCTAGCTAGGGGCGTAAAATGATAGCGCTTGTTGGGAGGCAACCCAATTTTATATTTTTTGTTTTTCCTTTTGTTTAGGAATAAATATTGCATCTAGCTTTTGTTTAGATGTGGTTTTGTGTTTTAATTAGTATTTGTGCCAAGTCGAACCTTTGGGAAGACTTGTGTCAAGTTTATATGATCTTGCTGTGAAAAACAGAATCGTTAGCGCTCACTAGAATGGTCATCAGATTTTACCGGAGTGTGCTATTTAGTTGATTCTTTTTGCAGATGATTAATAAACAAATTTCTCATGTTTACCAATTTATTTCAAAAACAATTGAGTTACAGAAGTATGCGAAAACTGCAGATTACTACAGACTGTTCTGTTTTTGACAGATTCTCTTTTTCGTGTGTTGTTTGCTTATTTCAATGCATCTATGAGTAGTATTGGGAAGTATGAATCATAGAGAAGTTGGAATAAAGTAGGTTTAACACCAATATAAACAAAGAATGAATTCATTGCAGTACCTTTGAGTAGTGGTTTGTTTTCTTATACTAACGGAGCTCACGTGATTTTTGTCTAAGTTTTGTGTTGTGAAGTTTTCAAGTTTTGAGTATTGCTTTGATGGACTATGGAACAAAGAGTGGCAAGAGCCTAAGCTTGGGGATGCCCAAGGCACCCCAAGGTAAAATTCAAGGACAACCAAAAGCCTAAGCTTGGGGATGCCCAAGGCACCCCAAGGTAAAATTCAAGGACAACCAAAAGCCTAAGCTTGGGGATGCCCCGGGAAGGCATCCCCTCTTTCGTCTTCATCCATCGGTAACTATACTCGGAGCTATATTTTTATTCACCACATGATATGTGTTTTACTTGGAGCGTCATGTATAATTTGAGTCTTTGCTTGTTAGTTTGCCACAATTATCCTTGCTGGACACACCTATTTTGGGAGAGTTAAATATGGCCTAGGAATTGATAGAACACTCTATGTGCTACACTTGTATCTTTTGAGTTGAATAGTTTTTGCTCTAGTGCTTCACTTACATCTTTTAGAGCACGGTGGTGATTATATTTTGTAGAAATTATTGATCTCTCATGCTTCACTTATATCCTTTTGAGAGTCTATTAAAGCAGCATGGTAATGTGCTTTGGCTATAAAACTAGTCTTCACATGATAGACATCCAATATCAATGTAGTAAAAACTTTCACACTAAGTGCATTGAATATGATGAGAAGTTGGATGCTTGATAATTGTTTTGAGATATGAGGATAGTGATATTAGAGTCATGCTAGTGGACTTATTATGAAATTGAGAAATGCATGTGTTAAAGTTAGTGATTCGCGTAGCATGCACATATGGTGAACCGCTATGTGACGAAGTTAGAGCATGAGGTATTTGTAAAGTGTCAACCTTTGTGTGGAGGTCGGGGGTGCGCGATGGTTAACTCCTTAACAAACCTCCCCCCTAGGATCATGCGTTGATTGCTTTGTTTTGATGACTCGTAAATTTTTGCAATAAGTACATGAGTTCTTATGACTAATGTTGAGTCCATGGATTATACGCACTCTCACCCTTCCACCATTGCTAGCCTCTCTTGTATCGCGCAACTTTCGCCGGTACCATACACCACTATATATCCTTCCTCGAAACAGCCACCATATATATTCCTCAAAACAGCCACCATACCTACCTATCATGGCATTTCCATAGCCATTCCGAGATATATTGCCATGCAACTTTCCACCGTTCTGTTCATATGACACGCTTCATATTTTCATATTGCCATGCATGATCATGTAGTTGATATCGTATTTGTGGCAAAGCCACCATGCATAATTTTTCATACATGTCACTCTTGATTCATTGCATATCTCGGTACACCGCCGGAGGCATTCATATAGAGTCATACTTTGTTCTAGTATCGAGTTGTAATTCAATATAAGTGTGATGATCATCATTATTAGAGCATTGTCCCATGTGAGGAAAGGCTAAATCAAGAAAGCCCCTCCAAAAAAAAGAGAAAGGCCAAAGAAAAAAAGAAAGGCCAAAAAAAAAGAAGAAGAAAAAAAGAAAAAAGGGACAATTGCTACTATCTTTTTCCACACTTGTGCCTCAAAGTAGCACCATGTTCCTCATGATAGAGAGACTCATGTTTAGTCACTTTCATATACTAGTGGGAATTTTCATTATAGAACTTGGCTTGTATATTCCTATGATGGGCTTCCTCAAATGCCCTAAGTCTTCATGAGCAAGCAAGTTGGATGCACACCCACTTAGTTTCTTTTGTTGAGCTTTCATACATTTTTAGCTCTAGTACATCCGTTGCATGGTAATCCCTACTCACTCACATTGATATCTATTGATGGGCATCTCCATAGCCCGTTGATACGCCTAGTCGATGTGAGACTATCTCCCTCCTTTTTGACTTCTCCACAACCACCACTCGATTCCACATAGTGCTATGTCCATGGCTCACGCTCACGTATTGCGTGAAAGTTGAAAGGTTTGAAAGAATAGAGTATGAAAACAAGTGCTTGGCTGAAATCGGGGTTGTGCATGATGAATATTTTGTGTGATGAAGAGAGAGCATAGCCAGACTATATGATTTTGCAGGCATAACTTTCTTTAGCCATAGTATTTTGAGAAGACATGATTGCTTTGTTAGTATGCTTGAAGTATTATTATTTCTTATGTCAATATAGACTTTTGTCTTGAATCTTTCAGATCTGAACATTCATGCCACAATTAAGAGAATTACATTGAAAAACTATGTTGGTTAGCATTCCACATCAAAAATTCTGTTTTTATCATTTACCTACTCAAGGACGAGCAGGAATTAAGCTTGGGGATGATTGATACGTCTCCAACGTATCTATAATTTTTTATTGTTCCATGCTATTATTTATGATGTTTTGGATGTTTAATGGGCTTTGTTATACATTTTTATATTATTTTTGGGACTAACCTACTAACCCAAAGGCCCAGTCCAGATTGTTGTTTTTTGCCTGTTTTAGGGTTTTACAGAAAAAGGAATATCAAACGGAGTCCAAACGGAATGAAACCTTCGGGGGAGATATTTTTGGAGCAAAATACGCATTGGAGACTTGAGAACCATGGAGTAGGGTTGACGTGGCGTCCACGAGGGTGGGGGCGCGCCCCTGCCTCGTGGGCACCCCGTCTGGCCCCCGGTGCCCTCCTTCCTCGTATATATACCTACGACCCCGAAGCTATCAGAACAACAGAGAAAACCCTAGTTCGACCGCCGCAACCTTCTGTTCCCATGAGATCCCATCTTGGGGCCTGTTCCGAAGCTCCGCCGGAGGGGGGGTCTTCCACAGAGTGCTTCTACATCATCATCATCGCCTCACCATGAGTTGTGAGTAGTTTACCACAGACCTTCGGGTCCATAGCTAGTATCTAGATGGCTTCTTCTCTCTCTTTGGATCTCAATACCAAGTTCTCCTCGGTCTTCGAGGCGACCTATTCGATGTAATCTCTTTTTGTAGTGTGTTTGTCGAGATCCGATGAATTGTGGGTTTATGATCAAGATTATCTATGACAAATATTTGGTTCTTTTCTGAACTCTTTATGTATGATTATAATATCCTTGCAACTCTCTTCGAATTATTGGTTTGGTTTGGCCTACTAAATCTATAGTTCTTGCAATGGGAGAAGTGCTTGGCTTTGGGTTCAATCTTGCGGTGTACTTTCCCAGTGACAGTAGGGGCAGCAAGGCACGTATAATATTGTTGCCATCGAGGATAAAAAGATGGGGTTTATATCACTAAGTTTGAGTTTATCCCTCTACATCATGTCATCTTGCTTAATGCGTTACTCTGTTCTTATGAACTTAATACACTAGATGCATGCTGGATAGCGGTCGATGTGTGGAGTAATAGTAGTAGATGCAGAATCATTTCGGTCTACTTGTCTCGGACGTGATGCCTATATATAATGATCATGCCTAGATAGTCTCATAATTATTTGCTTTTCTATCAATTGCTCGACAGTAATTTGTTTACCCGTCGTAGAATATCGCTATCATGAGAGAAGCCACTAGAGAAAACTATGGCCCCCGGGTCTATTCTCAACATATCAATCTACAATCTACTTTACTTTTCCGCTTTTACTTTCTATTCTTATAACCAAAAATACCAAAAATATCAAACTATCATCTCTATCAGATCTCACTTTCGTAAGTGAACGTAAAGGGATTGACAACCCCTTATCGCGTTGGCTGCGAAGTTCTTATTTGTTTGTGCATGTGCGAGGGACTCACGCGTGGTCTCCTACTGGATTGATACCTTGGTTCTCAAAAACTGAGGGAAATACTTACGCTACTGTGTTGCATCACCCTTTCCTCTTCGAGGAAATACAATGCAAGCTCGAGAAGTAGCACACATCGCTCTTCTCCACCGAGTCTTCTGCTGCTCGCCGGACTCCCTGACGAGTGTGATGGTGCCGAGCTGTTGGGGAACGTAGTATTTTAAAATTTTCCTATGATCACGCAAGATCTATCTACTAGATGCATAGCAACGAGAGGGAAGAGTGTGTCTACGTACCCTCGTAGACCGGGAGCGGAAGCGTCAAGTGACGCGGTTGATGTAGTCGAACTTCTTCGTGATCCAACCGATCAAGCACCGAATGTACGGCACCTCCACATTCAGCACACGTTCAGCTTGATGACGTCCCGCGAGGTCTTGATCCAGTTGAGCTTCACGGGAGAGTTTCGTCAGAACGACGGCGTGGTGACGGATATGATGAAGTTGGCGGCGCAGGGCTTCGCCTAAGCACTGCGACAGTATGACCGAGGTGTGTTTCTGTGGAGGGGGGCACCGCACACGGCTAAAACAATTCAACTTGTGTCTCTTTGGGTGCCCCCCTGTCCCCGTATATAAAGAAGCAAGGGGGGAGGACCGGCCGGCCATGTATGGCGCGCCATAGGGAGTAGGATTCCTCCTTCCTATTCCTACTAGGAGTAGGAAAGGAAGAAGGAGAAGAGAAGGAAGGGGAGAGGTGGCGCCCCCCCACTCCTAGTCCAACTAGGATTCCCTAGTGGGGGCGCCGGCCAGCCTCTTGGGCTGCCTCCCACTTTTCCTTCAAGGCCCACTATGGACCATACTCCCTCGGAGGGGTTCCGGTAACCCCCTCCGGCAATCTGGTTAAATCCGAAACTTTCTCGGAACACTTCCGGTGTCTGAATATAGTCGTCCAATATATCAATCTTTATGTCTCGGACATTCCGAGACTCCTCGTCATGTCCAAGATCTCATCCGGGACTCCGAACTACCTTCGGTACATCAAAACTAATAAACTTATAATACCGATCGTCATCAAACGTTAAGCGAGCGGACCCTACGGGTTCGAGAACTATGTAGACATGACCGAGACTCATCTCCAGTCAATAACCAATAGCGGAACCTAGACGCTCATATTGGCTCCTACATATTCTACGAAGATCTTTATCGGTCAAACCGCATAAACACATACGTTGTTCCTTTTGTCATCGGTATGTTACTTGCCCGATATTCGATCGTCGGTATCTCAATACCTAGTTCAATCTCGTTACCGGCAAGTCTCTTTACTCGTTCCGTAATACATCAACCCGTGACTAACTCATTAGTCATTTGCTTGCAAGGCTTATTATGATGTGTATTACCGAGAGGGCCCAGAGATACCTCTCCGACACTCGGAGTGACAAATCCTATTCTTGATCTATGCCAACACCACGAACACTTTCGGAGACACCTGTAGAGCATCTTTATGATCACCCAGTTACGTTGTGACGTTTGATAGCACACAAGGTGTTCCTACGGTATTCGGGAGTTGCATAATCTCATAGTCATAGGAACATGTATAAGTCATGAAGAAAGCAATAGCAGTAAAACTAAACGATCATAGTGCTAAGCTAACGGATGGGTCTGGTCCATCACATCATTCTCCCAATGATGTGATCCCGTTGATCAAATGAAAACTCATGTCTATGGCTAGGAAACATAACCATCTTTGATCAATGAGCTAGTCTAGTAGAGGCATACTACGGACATACTGTTTTGTCTATGTATTCACACATGTACTAAGTTTCCGATTAATACAATTCTAGCATGAATAGAAGACATTTATCATGATATAAGGAAATACAAATAACATCTTTATTATTGCCTCTAGGGCATATTTTCTTCAGTCTCCCACTTGAACTAGAGTCAATAATCTAGATTACAAAGTAATGACCCTAACACCCATGGAGTCTTGGTGTTGATCATGTTTTTCCCGTGGAAGAGGCTTAGTTAACGGGTCTGCAACATTCAGATCCGTATGTATTTTGCAAATCTCTATGTCTCCCTCCTTGACTAGATCGCGGATGGAATTGAAGCGTCTCTTGATGTGCTTTGTTCTCTTGTGAAACCAGGATTCCTTCGCCAAGGCTATTGCTCCAGTGTTGTCACAAAAGATTTTCATTGGACCCGATGCACTAGGTATTACACCTAGATCGGATATGAACTCCTTCATCCAGACTGCTTCATTTGCTGCTTCCGAAGCAGCTATGTATTCTGCTTCACACGTATATCCCGCCATGATGCTCTGCTTGGAACTGCACCAACTGACAGCTCTACCGTTCAATAAAAATACATATCCGAATTGTTACTTAGAGTCATTCGGATTAGTGTCAAAGTTGGAATCGACGTAACCGTTTACGACGAGCTCTTTGTCACCTCCATACACGAGAAACATATCCTTTGTCCTTTTCAGGTATTTCAGGATGTTCTTGACCGCTGTCCAGTGATCCACTCCTGGATTACTTTGGTACCTCCCTGCTAGACTTATAGCAAGGCACACATCAGGTCTGGTACACAGCATTGCATACATGATAGATCCTATGGCTGACGCATAGGGAATGACTTTCATTTTCTCTCTATCTTCTGCAGTGGTCGGGCATTGAGTCTTACTCAACTTCATACCTTGTAATACAGGCAAGAACCCTTTCTTCGACTGATCCATTTTGAACTTCTTCAAAACTTTATCAAGGTATGTGCTTTGTGAGAGTCCAATTAAGCATCTTGATCTACCTCTATAGATCTTGATGCCTAATATATAAGTAGCTTCACCGAGGTCTTTCATTGAAACACTTTTATTCAAGTATCCTTTTGTGCTATCCAGAAATTCTATATCGTTTCCAATCAACAATATGTCATCCACATATAATATCAGAAATGCTACAGAGCTCCCACTCACTTTCTTGTAAATACAGGCTTCTCCAAAAGTCTGTATAAACCATATGCTTTGATCACCTCATCAAAGCGTATATTCCAACTCCGAGATGCTTGCACCAGTCCATAGATGGATCGCTGGAGCTTGCACACTTTGTTAGCACCTTTTGGATCGACAAAACCTTCTCGTTGCATCATGTACAACTCTTCTTTGAGATATCCATTCACGAATGCAGTTTTGACATCCATTTGCCAGATTTCATAATCACAAAATGCGGCAATTGCTAACATGATTCGGACAGACTTAAGCATCGCTACAGGTGAGAAAGTCTCAACGTAGTCAACTCCTTGAACTTGTCGAAACCCTTTCGCAACAAGTCGAGCTTTGTAAACAGTAACATTACCGTCTGCGTCGGTCTTCCTCTTGAAGATCCATTTATTTTCGATGGCTTGTCGATCATCGGGCAAGTCAACCAAAGTCCACACTTTGTTCTCATACATGGATCCCATCTCAGATTTCATGGCCTCACGCCATTTTGCGGAATCTGGGCTCATCATCGCTTCCTCATAGTTCGTAGGTTCATCATGGTCCAGTAACATGACTTCCAGAACTAGGTTGTCGTACCACTCTAGTGCGGAACATACTCTGGTTGATCTACGACGTTCAGCAGAAACTTGATCTGAAGTTTCATGATCATCATCATTAGCTTCCTCACTAATTGGTGTAAGAATCACTGGAACTAGTTACTGTGATGTTCCACTTTCCAATTCGAGAGAAGGTACAATTACCTCATCAAATTCTACTTTCCTCCCACTCACTTCTTTCGAGAGAAACTCCTTCTCTAGAAAGGATCCATTTTTAGCAACGAATATCTTGCCTTCGGATCTGTGATAGAAGGTGTACCCAACAGTCTCCTTTGGGTATCCTATGAAGACACATTTGTCCGACTTGGGTTCGAGCTTATCAGGTTGAAGCTTTTTCACATAAGCATCACAGCCCCAAACTTTAAGAAACGACAACTTTGGTTTCTTGCCAAACCATAGTTCATAAGGTGTCGTCTCAACGGATTTAGATGGTGCCCTATTTAACGTGAATGCAGCTGTCTCTAAAGCATAACCCCAAAACGATAGTGGTAAATCGGTAAGAGACATCATAGATCGCATCATATCTAATAAAGTACGGTTACGACGTTCGGACACACCATTACGCTGTGGTGTTCCGGGTGGCGTGAGTTGTGAAACTATTCCACATTGTTTCAAATGAAGACCAAACTCGTAACTCAAATATTCACCTCCACGATCGGATCGCAGAAACTTTATTTTCTTGTTACGATGATTCTCTACTTCACACTGAAATTCTTTGAACTTTTCAAATGTTTCAGACTTGTGCTTCATTAAGTAGATATACCCATATCTGCTCAAATCATCAGTGAAGTTCAGAAAATAACGACACCCGCTGCGAGCTTCAACACTCATTGGTCCGCATACATCAGTATGTATGATTTCCAACAAATCTGATGCTCGCTCCACAGTTCCGGAGAGCGGAGTTTTAGTCATCTTGCCCATGAGGCATGGTTCGCAAGCACCAAGTGATTCATAATCAAGTGATTCCAAAAGTCCATCACTATGGAGTTTCTTCATGGGCTTTACACCAATATGACCTAAACGGCAGTGCCACAAATAGGTTGCACTATCATTATTAACTTTGCATCTTTTGGCTTCAATATTATGAATATGTGTATCACTACAATCGAGATCCAACAAGAATAGACCACTCTTCAAGGGTGCATGACCATAAAAGATATTATTCATAAAAATAGAACAACCATTATTCTCTGATTTAAATGAATAACCGTCTCGCAACAAACAAGATCCAGATATAATGTTCATGCTCAACGCTGGCACCAAATAACAATTATTTAGGTCTAAAACTAATCCCGAAGGTAGATGTAGAGGTAGCGTGCCGACGGTGATCACATTGACTTTGGAACCATTTCCCACGCGCATCGTCACCTCGTCCTTAGCCAATCTTCGTTTAATCTGTAGTCCCTGTTTCGAGTTACAAATATTAGCAACCAAACCGGTATCAAATACCCCACGTACTACTACGAGCATTAGTAAGGTATACATCAATAACATGTATATCACATATACCTTTGTTCACCTTGCCATCCTTCTTATCCGCCAAATACTTGGGGCAGTTCCGCTTCAAGTGTCCAGTCCTTTGCAGTAAAAGCACTCAGTTTCAGGCTTGGCTCTAGACTTGGGTTTCTTCGCGGGAGTAGCAACTGTCTTGCTATTCTTCTTGAAGTTCCCCTTCTTTCTCTAGCCCTTTTTCTTGAAACTAGTGGTCTTATTAACCATCAACACTTGATGCTCCTTTTTAATTTCTACCTCCGCAGCTTTGAGCATAGCGAAGAGATCGGGAATTGTCTTTTGCATCCCTTGCATATTATAGTTCATCACAAAGCCTTTATAGCTTGGTGGCAGTGATTGAAGAACTCTATCAATAACACTAACCTCGTCAACTTTGCAACCAAGTTGAGTCATATGATTGTAGTACCCAGACATTCTGAGCAAGTGTTCACTGATAGGACTATTCTCCTCCATCTTGCAGCTATAGAACTTATTGGAAATCTCATATTTATCAATCCAGGTATTTGCTTGAAATATTAACTTCAACTCCTGGAACATCTCATATGGTCCATGACGTTCAAAACGTCGTTGAAGTCCCGGTTCTAAACCGTAAAGCATGGCACACTGAACTATCATGTAGTCATCAGACCGCGTCTGCCAGACGTTCAAAGCGTCTACATTAGCGGGAGGGGGCTTGTCACCTAGCGGTGCTTCAAGGACATAATTCTTCTGTGCAGCAATGAGGATAATCCTCAAGTTACGGACCCAGTCCGTGTAATTGCTACCGTTATCTTTCAACTTAGCTTTCTCTAGGAATGCATTAAAATTCAAAGGAACGGTAGCACGGGCCATTGATCTACAACAACATAGATATGCAAAAACTATCAGGACTAAGTTCATGATAAATTAAAGTTCAATTTAATCATATTACTTAAGAACTCCCACTTAGATAGACATCCCTCCGGTCATCTAAATGATCACGTGATCCAAATCAACTAAACCATGTCCGATCATCACGTGAGATGGAGTAGTTTCAATGGTGAACATCTTATGTTGATCATATCTACTATATGATTCACGCTCGACCTTTCGGTCTCCAGTGTTCCGAGGCCATATCTGCATATGCTAGGCTCGTCAAGTTTAACCCGAGTATTCTGCGTGTGCAAAACTGGCTTACACCCGTTGTATTTGAACGTAGAGCTTATCACACCCGATCATCACGTGGTGTCTCGGCACGACGAACTTTCGCAATGGTGCATACTCAGGGAGAACACTTATACCTTGAAATTTAGTAAGGGATCATCTTATAATGCTACCGCCGTACTAAGAAAAATAAGAAGCATAATAAGATAAACATCACATGCAATCAAAATATGTGATATGATATGGCCATCATCATCTTGTGCTTTTGATATCCATCTTGAAAGCACTACATGATCACCTTCGTCGCCGGCGCGACACCTTGATCTCCATCGTAGCATCGTTGTCGTCTCGCCAACTATTGCTTCCACGACTATCGCTACCGCTTAGTGATAAAGTAAAGCAATTACATGGCGACTGCATTTCATACAATAAAGCGACAACCATATGGACCCTGCCAGTTGCTGATAACATTACAAAACATGATCATCTCATACAAAACCGTATCACTCATCATGTCTTGACCATATCACATCACAACATGCCCTGCAAAAACAAGTTAGACGTCCTCTACTTTGTTGTTGCAAGTTTTACGTGGCTGCTACGGGCTTAGCAAGAACCGTTCTTACCTACGCATACAAAACCACAACGATGTTTCGTCAAGTATGTGATGTTTTAACCTTCACAAGGACTGGGCGTAGCCACACTCGATTCAGCTAAAGTGAGAGAGACAGACACCCGCCAGTCACCTTTAAGCAACGAGTGCTCATAACGGTGAAACCAGTCTCGCGTAAGCGTACGCGTAATGTCGGTTCGGGCCGCTTCATCTCACAATACCGCCGAAGCAAAGTATGACATGCTGGTAAGCAGTATGACTAGTATCGCCCACAACTCATTGTGTTCTACTCGTGCATATCATCTACGCATAGACCTGACTCATGATGCCACTGTTGGGGAACGTAGTATTTTAAAATTTTCCTACGATCACGCAAGATCTATCTACTAGATGCATAGCAACGAGAGGGGAGAGTGTGTCTACATACCCTCGTAGACCGGGAGCGGAAGCGTCAAGTGACGCGGTTGATGTAGTCGAACTTCTTCGCCATCCAACCAATCAAGCACCGAACGTACGGCACCTCTGCGTTCAGCACACGTTCAGCTTGATGACGTCCCGTGAGCTCTTGATCCAGTTGAGCTTCACGGGAGAGTTTTGTCAGCACGACGGCGTGGTGACGGATATGATGAAGTTACCGGCGCAGGGCTTGGCCTAAGCACTGCGACAGTATGACCGAGGTGTGTTTCTGTGGAGGGGGGCACCGCACACGGCTAAAACAATTGAACTTGTGTCTCTTTGGGTGCCCTCTGCCCCCGTATATAAATAATCAAGGGGGGAGGGCCGGCCGGCCTTGTATGGCGCGCCATAGGGAGTAGGATTCCTACTCCTAGTAGGAATAGGAATCATCCTTCCTATTCCTACTAGGAGTAGGAAAGGAAGAAGGAGAAGAGAAGGAAGGGGAGAGGTGGCGCCCCCCCCCCACTCCTAGTCCAACTAGGATTCCCTAGTGGGGGCGCCAGCCAGCCTCTTGAGCTGCCTCTCACTTTTCCTTCAAGGCCCACTATGGACCATACTCCCTCGGGGGGGTTCCGGTAACCCCCTCCGGCAATCCGGTTAAATCCGAAACTTTCTCGGAACACTTCCGGTGTCCGAATATAGTCGTCCAATATATCAATCTTAATGTCTCGGATATTCCTAGACTCCTCGTCATGTCTGTGATCTCATCCGGGACTCCGAACTACCTTCGGTACATCAAAACTCATAAACTCATAATACCGATCATCATCAAACGTTAAGCGTGCGGACCCTACGGGTTCGAGAACTATGTAGACATGACCGAGACTCATCTCCGATCAATAACCAATAGCGGAACCTGGATGCTCATATTGGCTCCTACATATTCTACGAAGATCTTTATCGGTCAAACCGCATAACAATATATGTTGTTCCTTTTGCCATCGGTATGTTACTTGCCCGAGATTCGATCGTCGGTATCTCAATACCTAGTTCAATCTCGTTACCGGCAAGTCTCTTTACTCGTTCCGTAATACATCATCCCGTTACTAACTCAGTAGTCATTTGCTTGCAAGGCTTATTATGATGTGTATTACCGAGAGGGCCCAGAGATACCTCTCCGACACTCGGAGTGACAAATCCTATTCTTGATCTATGCCAACACCACGAACACTTTCCGAGACACCTGTAGAGCATCTTTATGATCACCCAGTTACATTCTGACGTTTGATAGCACACAAGGTGTTCCTACGGTATTCGGGAGTTGCATAATCTCATAGTAATAGGAACATGTATAAGTCATGAAGAAAGCAGTAGCAGTAAAACTAAACGATCATAGTGCTAAGCTAACGGATGGGTCTGGTCCATCACATCATTCTCCCAATGATGTGATCCCGTTGATCAAATGAAAAATCATGTCTATGGCTAGGAAACATAACCATCTTTGATCAATGAGCTAGTCTAGTAGAGGCATACTAGGGACATACTGTTTTGTCTATGTATTCACACATGTACTATGTTTCCGGTTAATACAATTCTAGCATGAATAAAAGACATTTATCATGATATAAGGAAATACAAATAACATCTTTATTATTGCCTCTAGGGCATATTTCCTTCACGAGCTCGTCCAGCGAGCCTTCGCCTCTCACCCGCCCCTTCTCCCATCGAGTCGGCGACCTTCGGCCTAGTTTCGGCCAGATCCGGACCCTACACCACTGGTGGAGCTTCTTGCTACCTCTTGAGCTTGCGTTGTATTCCCTCGAAGAGGAAAGTGAGATGCAACACAGTAGCGTAAGTATTTCCCTCAGTTTTTGAGACACAAGGTATCAATCCAGTAGGAGACCACGCGTGAGTCCCTCGCACCTGCACAAACAAATAAGAACTACGCAGCCAACACGATAAGGGGTTGTCAATCCCTTTACGGTCACTTACGAAAGTGAGATCTGATAGACATGATAGTTTATATTTTTGGTATTTTTAGTTTAATAAAACAGCAAATAAAAGCGGTAAAAGTAAAGTAGATGTAGATTGATATGTTGAGAATAGACCCGGGGGCCATAGTTTTCTCTAGTGGCTTCTCTCATGATAGCGATATTCTACGGCGGGTAAACAAATTACTGTCGAGCAATTGAGAGAAAAGCGAATAATTATGAGACTATATAGGCATCATGTCTGAGAAAAGTAGACCAACTCCTGCCTGCATCTACTACTATTACTCCACACATCGACCGCTATCCAACATGCATCTAGTGTATTGAGTTCATAAGAACAGAGTAACGCCTTAAGCAAGATGACATGATGTAGAGGGATAAACTCAAGCAATATGATATAAACCCCATCTTTTTATCCTTGATGGCAACAATACAATACGTGCCTTGCGGCCCCTACTGTCAGTGGGAAAGGACACCGCAAGATTGAACCCAAAGCCAAGCACTTCTCCCATTGCAAGAACTATAGATCTAGTAGGCCAAACCAAACCAATAATTCGAAGAGACTTGCAAGGATATTATGAGCACACATAAAAAGTTCAGAGAAGAACCAAATATCTTTCATAGATAACCTTGATCATAAACTCACAATTCATCGGATCTCGACAAACACACCGCAAAAAGAGATTACATCGAATAGATCTCCTCGAAGACCGAGGAGAACTTTGTATTGAGATCCGGAGAGAGAGAAGAAGCCATCTAGATACTAGCTATGGACCCCGAAGGTCTGTGGTAAACTACTCACAACTCATGGTGAGGGCGATGATGATGATGATGAAGGCCTTCGTGATGGATCCCCCTCCGATGGAGCTCCAGAACAGGCTCCAAGATGGGATCTCCACGGGTACAGAAGGTACGGCGGTGGAATTAGGGTTTTCTCTCTATTCTCGGAGTTTCTGGGGTACGTGGACTTATATAGGAAGAAGGGGGGCACCGGAGGCCACTCGAGGAGGCCTCGAGGCAGGGGGCACGCCCTGGGAAGTGGGGCGCGCCCCCCACCCTCGAGGGCGGCTCCTTGATCCTCTGACGTGGTTCTCAAGCTTCTTGTGCGTGATTTTCTCCAAAAAATATCTCTCGCGAAGGTTTCATTCCGTTTGGACTCCGTTTGATATTCTTTTTCTGCAAAACCCTGAAATAGGCAAAAAAACAGCAATCTGGACTGGGCCTTTGGGTTAGTAGGTTAGTCCCAAAAATGATATAAAAGTGAATGATAAAGCCCATTAAACATCCAAGACTTCATAAATAATAGCATGGAACAATCAAAAATTATAGATACGTTGTAGACGTATCAAGCATCCCCAAGCTTAATTCATGCTCGTCCTCGAGTAGGTAAATGATAAAGAAAGAATTTTTGATGTGGAATGCTAACCAATATAGTTTTTCAATGTAATTCTCTTAATTGTGGCATGAATGTTCAGATCTGAAAGATTCAAGATAAAAGTCTATATTGACATAAGAAATAATAATACTTCAAGCAATACTAACAAAGCAATCATGTCTTCTCAAAATACTATGGCTAAAGAAAGTTATCCCTACAAAATCATATAGTGTTGGCTATGCTCCCTCGTTTATCACACAAAAATATTCATAACATGCACAACCCCGATTTCAGCCAAGCATTTGTTTTCATACTCTAGCTTTTCAAACCTTTCAGCTTCCACGCAATACATGAGCGTAAGCCATGGATATAGCACTATGGGTGGAATAGAGGTGGTTGTGGAGAAGACAAAAAGGAGGGAGATAGTCTCACATCGACTAGGCGTATCAACGGGCTATGGAGATGCCCATCAATAGATATCAATGTGAGTGAGTAGGGATTTCCATGCAACGGATGCACTAGAGCTAAATATGAATGAAAGCTCAACAAAAGAAAGTAGTGGGTGTGCATCCAACTTGCTTGCTCACGAAGACCTAGGGCATTTGAGGAAGCCCATCATTGGAATATACAAGCCAAGTTCTATAACGAAAATTCCCACTAGTATATGAAAGTGACTAAACATGAGACTCTCTACAATGAAGAACATGGTGCTACTTTGAAGCACAAGTGTGGAAAACATAGTAGCATTTGTCCCTTTTTCTATTCTTTTTTTCTTCTTTTTTTTCTTTTTTTTTGGGCCTTTCTTTTTTTTCTTTGGCCCTTCTTTTTTTTTGCGGAGGGGCTTTATAGATTTAGCCTTTCCTCCCATGGGACAATGCTCTAATAATGATGATCATCACACTTTCATTACAACTCGATATTACAACTCGAGACTACAACAACAAAGTATGACTCTATATGAATGCCTCCGGTGGTGTACCGGTATGTGCAATGAAACAAGAGTGACATGTATAAAAAGTTATGCATGGTGGCCTTGCCACCAATACGATGTCAACTACAAGATCATGCAATGGCAATATGACAATATGATGCGTGTCATAAGAACGGAACGGTGGAAAGTTGCATGGCAATATATCTCAGAATGGCTATGGAAATGCCATGATAGGTAGGTATGGTGGCTGTTTTGAGGAACAATATGGTGGGTTTATGGCACCGGCGAAAGTTGCGCGGTACAAGAGAGGCTAGCAATGGTGGAAGGGTGAGAGTGTGTATAATCCATGGACTCAACATTAGTCATAAGAACTCATATACTTATTGCAAAAATCTACGGGTCATCAAAACAAAGCAATCAACGCATGCTCCTAGGGGGAGGTTGGTAGGAGTTAACCATCGCACGCCCCCGACCTCCACACAAAGGTTGACACTGTACAAATACCTCATGCTCTAACTTAGTCACACAACGGTTCACCATACGTGCATGCTACGGGAATCACTAACCTTAACACAAGTATTTCTCAATTTCATAATAACTCTACTAGCATGACTCTAATATCACTATCCTCATGTCTCAAAACAATTATCAAGCATCCAACATCTCATTCTATTCAATGCACTTAGTGTGAATGTTTTTTACTACATTGACATTGGATGTCTATCATGTGAAGACTAGTTTCTTTAGCCTAAACACATTACCATGCTGTTTTAATAGACTCTCAAATAGATATAAGTGAAGCATGAGAGGTCAACAATTTCTACAAAATACTACCACCACCGTGCTCTAAAAGATATAAGTGAAGCACTAGAGCAAAAACTATTCAACTCAAAAGATATAAGTGAAGCACATAGAGTGTTCTAATAATTTCTAGGCCATATTTAACTCTCTCAAATAGGTGTGTCCAGCAAGGATGATTGTGGCAAACTAACAAGCAAAGACTCAAATTATACAGGACGCTCCAAGCAAAACACATAACATGTTGCGTATAAAAATATAGCTCCAAGTATAGTTACCGATGGATGAAGACGAAAGAGGGGATGCCTTCCCGGGGCATCCCCAAGCTTAGGCTTTTGATTATCTTGAATTTACTTGTGGTGCCATGGGCATCCCCAAGCTTAGGCCTTTGCTACTCCTTGTTCCATAGTCCATCAAAGCAATACTCAAAACTTGAAAACTTCACAACACAAAACTTAGACAAAAATTCTCGTGAGCTCCGTTAGTATAAGAAAGCAAACCACTACTCAAAGGTGCAGCAATGAATTCATTCTTTGTTTATATTGGTGTTAAAACTACTGTATTCCAACTTTTCTATGGTTCATATCCTCCAATACTACTCATAGATGCATCGGAATAAGCAAACAACACACGAAAAACAGAATCTGTCAAAAACAGTACAGTATGTAGTTATCCAATGCCTACGAGCTTTACCTATATTGCTTGTCGCTTATTTACTTTTCCGTTGCTACTATCACAAAAATTACAAAAACACTATCTTTACTTTTATTGCTGCTACCACCACTATCATATTACTGTGCTACTAAACTATCTTGCTGCAGATACTAAGTTTCTAGGTGTGGCTGAATTGACAACTCAGTTGCTAATACTTAAGAGTATTCTTTGGCTCCCCTTTTGTCGAATCAAAAAATTTGGGTTTAATACTTTACCCTCGAAAATGTTGCGATCCCCTACACTTGTGGGTTATCAAGACTATTTTCTCGCGCGTTGCCGGGGAGCATAGCTCTATTCTTTAAGGCACTTGGGATTTATATCTGCTGATTACTATGAAGAATTTGAAGGACTCAAAAACCAAGATCTTACCCTCAACTACGAGGGGAGGTAAGGAACTGCCATCTAGCTCTGTGCTTGATTCTCCTTCTGTTATGAGTAAACTTGCGACACCTACTCCTGCTATTGAATCTGATATGTCGTATGTTCTTGATGATGCTACTTCTGCTATGTATGATGAAACTACCTCTATGCCTGATACTGTGCCACTAGGTAAATTTTGAAGGAAATATGCCCTAGAGGCAATAATAAAGATGTTATTTGTATTTCCTTATATCATGATAAATGTCTTTTATTCATGCTAGAATTGTATTAACCGGAAACTTGATACATGTGTGAATACATAGACAAAATAGTATGTCCCTAGTATGCCTCTACTAGACTAGCTCAATGATCAAAGATGGCTATGTTTCCTAGCCATAGACATGAGTTGTCATTTGATCAAAGGGATCACATCATTAGGAGAATGATGTGATGGACGAGACCCATCCGTTAGCATAGCACTATGATCGTTTAGTTTTTTCTGCTATTGCTTTCTCCATGACTTATACATGTTCCGATGACTATGAGATTATGCAACTACCGAATACCGTAGGAACACCTTGTGTGCTATGAAACGTCACAACGTAACTGGGTGATCATAAAGATGCTCTACAGGTGTCTCCGAAAGTATTCGTGGTGTTGGCATAGACCAAGACTAGGATTTGTCACTCCGAGTGTCGGAGAGGTATCTCTGGGCCCTCTCGGTAATGCACATCATAATAAGCCTTGCAAGCAAAAGAATAATGAGTTAGTCACGAGATGATGTATTACGGAACGAGTAAAGAGACTTGCCGGTAACGAGATTGAACTAGGTATAGAGATACCGACGATCGAATCTCGGGCAAGTAACATACCGATGACAAAAGGAACAACGTATGTTGTTATGCGGTTTGACCGATAAAGATCTTCGTAGAATATGTAGGAGCCAATATGAGCATCCAGGTTCCTCTATTGGTTATTGACCGGAGATGAGTCTCGGTCATGTCTACATAGTTCTCGAACCCGTAGGGTCCGCACGCTTAACGTTTGATGACGATTGGTATTATGAGTTTTAATGTACCGAACGTAGTTCGGAGTCCCGGATGAGATCACGGACATGACGAGGAGTCTCGGAATGTCTGAGACATAAAGATTGATATATTAGACGACTATATTCGGACACCGGAAGTGTTCTGGAAAGTTTAGGAATTTACCGGAGTGCCGGGGGGGTTACCGGAACCCCCCGGGGGAATGGTGGGCCCTAGTGGGCCATAGGGGAGAGAGAGGGCAGCAGCCAGGAGGTGGCGCGCCCCCTCCCTAGGAGGAGTCTGAATAGGACTAGGGGAAGGGGGCGCGGCCCCTCTTTCCCTCTCCCTCTCCCTCTCTTTCCTTCCCCCCTTTTCCTTCTTTGGTAGGTTCCTACTAGGAATAGGATTGCAATCCTATTCCTAGTAGGATTGCAGCCCTAGCCGCACCATAGGAGGGCCGGCCGGCCTCCCCCCTTGCTCCTTTATATACAGGGGCAGGGGGGCACCCTAGGACACAGAAGTTGAATTGTTCTAGCCATGTGCGGTGCCCCCCTCCACAGAAACACACCTCGGTCATACCGTCGCAGAGCTTAGGCGAAGCCCTGCGCAGGTAGATACATCATATCCGTCACCACGCCGTCGTGCTGACGAAACTCTCCGATGAAGCTCAACTAGATCAAGAGCTCGTGGGACGTCATCAAGCTGAACGTGTGCTGAACGCGGAGGTGACGTACGTTCGGTGCTTGATCGGTTGGATCGCGAAGAAGTTCGACTACATCAACCGCATCACTTGACGCTTCCGCTTCCGGTCTACGAGGGTACGTAGACACACTCTTCCCTCTCGTTGCTATGCATCTGGTAGATAGATCTTGCGTGATCGTAGGAAAATTTTAAAATACTACGTTCCCCAACAATGGCATCATGAGCCAGGTCTATGCATAGATGATATGCACGAGTAGAACACAATGAGTTGTGGGCGATACTAGTCATACTGCTTACCAGCATGTCATACTTTGCTTCGGCGGTATTGTGAGATGAAGCGGCCCGGACCGACATTACGCGTACGCTTACGCGAGACTGGTTTCAACGTTATGAGCACTCGTTGCTTAAAGGTGACTGGCGGGTGTCTGTCTCTCTCACTTTAGCTGAATCAAGTGTGGCTACGCCCGGTCCTTGTGAAGGTTAAAACAGCACATACTTGACGAAACATCGTTGTGGTTTTGTATGCGTAGGTAAGAACGGTTCTTGCTAAGCCCGTAGCAGCCACGTAAAACTTGCAACAACAAAGTAGAGGACGTCTAACTTGTTTTTGCAGGGCATGTTGTGATGTGATATGGTCAAGACATGATGAGTTATACGGTTTTGTATGAGATGATCATGTTTTGTAATGTTATCGGCAACTGGCAGGAGCCATATGGTTGTCGCTTTATTGTATGAAATGCAATCGCCATGTAATTGCTTTACTTTATCACTAAGCGGTAGCGATAGTCGTAGAAGCAATAGTTGGCGAAACGACAACGATGCTACGATGGAGATCAATGTGTCACGCCAGTGACGAAGGTGATCATGACGTTGCTTTGGAGATGGAGATCAAAAGCACAAGATGATGATGGCCATATCATGTCACATATTTTGATTGCATATGATGTTTATCTTATTATGCTTCTTATTTTGCTTAGAACGACGGTAGCCTTATAAGATGATCCCTTACTAAATTTCAAGGTATAAGTGTTCTCCCTGAGTATGCACCGTTGCAAAAGTTCGTCTTGCCGAGACACCACGTGATGATCGGGTGTGATAAGCTCTACGTTCAAATACAACGGGTGTAAGCCAGTTTTGCACACGCAGAATACTCGGGTTAAACTTGACGAGCCTAGCATATACAGATATGGCCTCGGAACACTGGAGACTGAAAGGTCGAGCGTGAATCATATAGTAGATATGATCAACATAAGATGTTCACCATTGAAACTACTCCATCTCACGTGATGATCGGACATGGTTTAGTTGATTTGGATCACGTGATCATTTAGATGACCGGAGGGATGTCTATCTAAGTGGGAGTTCTTTAATTAATATGATTAAATTGAACTTTAATTTATCATGAACTTAGTCCTGATAGTTTTTGCATATCTATGTGTTGTAGATCAATGGCCCGTGCTACCGTTCCTTTGAATTTTAATGCATTCCTAGAGAAAGCTAAGTTGAAAGATGATGGTAGCAATTACACGGACTGGATCCGTAACTTGAGGATTATCCTCATTGCTGCACAGAAGAATTATGTCCTTGAAGCATCGCTAGGTGACAAGCCCCCTCCCGCTAATGTAGACACTTTGAACGTCTGGCAGTCGCGGTCTGATGACTACACGATAGTTCAGTGTGCCATGCTTTACGGCTTAGAACCGGGACTTCAATGACGTTTTGAACGTCATGGACCATATGAGATGTTCCAGGAGTTGAAGTTAATATTTCAAGCAAATGCCCGGATTGAGAAATATGAGATTTCCAATAAGTTCTACAGCTGCAAGATGGAGGAGAATAGTTCTATCAGTGAACACTTGCTCAGAATGTCTGGGTACTACAATCATATGACTCAACTTGGTTGCAAAGTTGGTGAAGATAGTGTTATTGATAGAGTTCTTCAATCACTGCCACCAAGCTATAAAGGCTTCGTGATGAACTATAATATGCAAGGGATGCAAAAGACAATTCCCGAGCTCTTCGCTATGCTCAAGGCTGCGGAGGTAGAAATCAAAAAGGAGCATCAAGTGTTGATGGTTAACAAGACCACTAGTTTCAAGAAAAAGGGCAAGGGAAGGAAGGGGAACTTCAAGAAGAATAGCAAGACAGTTGCTACTCCCACGAAGAAACCCAAGTCTGGAGCCAAGCCTGAAACTGAGTGCTTCTACCGCAAGGGGACTGGACACTGGAAGCAGAACTGCCCCAAGTATTTGGTGGATAAGAAGGATGGCAAGGTGAACAAAGGTATATGTGATATACATGTTATTGATGTGTACCTTACTAATGCTCGTAGTAGTACCTGGGTATTTGATACCGGTTCGGTTGCTAATATTTGTAACTCGAAACAGGGACTACGGATTAAACGAAGATTGGCTAAGGACGAGGTGACGATGCGCGTGGGAAATGGTTCCAAAGTCGATGTGATCGCCGTCGGCACGCTACCTCTACATCTACCTTCGGGATTAGTTTTAGACCTAAATAATTGTTATTTGGTGCCAGCGTTGAGCATGAACATTATATCTGGATCTTGTTTGTTGCGAGACGGTTATTCATTCAAATCAGAGAATAATGGTTGTTCTATTTTTATGAATAATATCTTTTATGGTCATGCACCCTTGAAGAGTGGTCTATTCTTATTGGATCTCGATTGTGGTGATACACATATTCATAATATTGAAACCAAAAGATGCAAGGTTAATAATGATAGTGCAACTTATTTGTGGCACTGCCGTTTAGGTCATATTGGTGTAAAGCGCATGAAGAAACTCCATAGTGATGGACTTTTGGAATCACTTGATTATGAATCACTTGGTGCTTGCGAACCATGCCTCATGGGCAAGATGACTAAAACTCCGTTCTCCGGAACTATGGAGCGAGCAACAGATTTGTTGGAAATCATACATACCGATGTATGTGGGCCAATGAGTGTTGAAGCTCGCGGCGGGTATCGTTATTTTCTGACCTTCACTGATGATTTGAGCAGATATGGGTATATCTACTTAATGAAGCATAAGTCTGAAACATTTGAAAAGTTCAAAGAATATCAGAGTGAAGTAGACAATCATCGTAACAAGAAAATAAAGTTTCTACGATCTGATCGTGGAGGAGAATATTTGAGTTACGAGTTTGGCCTTCATTTGAAACAATGTGGAATAGTTTCACAACTCACGCCACCCGGAACACCACAGCATAATGGTGCGTCCGAACGTCGTAACAGTACTTTATTGGATATGGTGCGATCTATGATGTCTCTTACCGATTTACCACTATCGTTTTGGGGTTATGCTTTAGAGACAGCTGCATTCACGTTAAATAGGGCACCATCTAAATCCATTGATACTACACCTTATGAACTATGGTTTGGCAAGAAACCAAAGTTGTCGTTTCTTAAAGTTTGGGGCTGCGATGCTTATGTGAAAAAGCTTCAACCTGATAAGCTCAAACCCAAGTCGGAGAAATGTGTCTTCATAGGATACCCAAAAGAGACTGTTGGGTACACCTTCTATCACATATCCGAAGGCAAGATATTCGTTGCTAAGAATGGATCCTTTCTAGAGAAGGAGTTTCTCTCGAAAGAAGTGAGTGGGAGGAAAGTGGAACTTGATGAGGTAATTGTACCTTCTCCAGAATTGGAAAGTACTACATCACAGAAAATTGTTACAGTGATTCCTACACCAATCAGTGAGGAAGTTAATGATGATGATCATGAAACTTCGGATCAAGTTTCTGCTGAACGTCGTAGATCAACCAGAGTATGTTCCGCACCAGAGTGGTACGACAACCCAGTTCTGGAAGTCATGTTACTAGACCATGATGAACCTACGAACTATGAGGAAGCGATGATGAGCCCAGATTCCGCAAGATGGCTTGAGGCCATGAAATCTGAGATGGGATCCATGTATGAGAACAAAGTGTGGACTTTGGTTGACTTGCCCGATGATCGGCAGGCCATCGAAAATAAACGGATCTTCAAGAGGAAGACCGACGCAGACAGTAAAATTACTGTTTACAAAGCTCTACTTGTTGCGAAAGGGTTTCGACAAGTTCAAGGAGTTGACTACGATGAGACTTTCTCACCTGTAGCGATGCTTAAGTCTGTCCGAATCATGTTAGCAGTTGCCGCATTTTATGATTATGAAATCTAGCAAATGGATGTCAAAACTGCATTCCTGAATGGATACTCAAAGAAGAGTTGTATATGATGCAACCAGAAGGTTTTGTCGATCCAAAAGGTGCTAACAAAGTATGCAAGCTCCAGCGATCCATCTATGGACTGGTGCAAGCATCTCGGAGTTGGAATATACGCTTTGATGAGGTGATCAAAGCATAAGGTTTTATACAGACTTTTGGAGAAGCCTGTATTTACAAGAAAGTGAGTGGGAGCTCTGTAGCATTTCTAATATTATATGTGGATGACATATTATTGATTGGAAATGATATAGAATTTCTGGATAGCATAAAAGGATACTTGAATAAGAGTTTTTCAATGAAAGACCTCGGTGAAGCTGCTTATATATTAGGCATCAAGATCTATAGAGATAGATCAAGACGCTTAATTGGACTTTCACAAAGCACATACCTTGATAAGATTATGAAGAAGTTCAAAATGGATCAGTCAAAGAAAGGGTTCTTGCATGAATTACAAGGTATGAAGTTGAGTAAGACTCAATGCCCGACCATTGCAGAAGATAGAGAGAAAATGAAAGTCATTCCCTATGCCTCAGCCATAGGATCTATCATGTATGCAATGCTGTGTACCAGACCTGATGTGTGCCTTGCTGTAAGTCTAGCAGGAAGGTACCAAAGTAATCCAGGAGTGGATCACTGGACAGCGGTCAAGAACATCCTGAAGTACCTGAAAAGGACAAAGGATATGTTTCTCGTATATGGAGGTGACAAAGAACTCGTCGTAAATGGTTACGTCGATTCTAGCTTTGACACTGATCCGAATGACTCTAAGTCACAAACCGGATATGTATTTTTATTGAACGGTGGAGCTGTCAGTTGGTGCAGTTCCAAGGAGAGCGTCGTGGCGGGATCTACGTGTGAAGCAGAATACATAGCTGCTTCGGAAGCAGCAAATGAAGGAGTCTGGATGAAGGAGTTCATATCCGATCTAGGTGTAATACCTAGTGCATCGGGACCAATGAATTTTTTTGTGACAACACTGGAGCAATAGCCTTGGCGAAGGAATCCAGGTTTCACAAGAGAACAAAGCACATCAAAAGACGCTTCAATTCCATCCGCGATCTAGTCAAGAAGGGAGACATAGAGATTTGCAAAATACATATGGATCTGAATGTTGCAGAACTGTTGACTAAGCCTCTTCCACGAGCAAAACATGATCAGCACCAGGACTCCATGGGTGTGAGGATCATCACTTTGTAATCTAGATTATTGACTCTAGTTCAAGTGGGAGACTGAAGGAAATATGCCCTAGAGGCAATAATAAAGATGTTATTTGTATTTCCTTATATCATGATAAATGTCTTTTATTCATGCTAGAATTGTATTAACCGGAAACTTGATACATGTGGATATACATAGACAAAATAGTATGTCCCTAGTATGCCTCTACTAGACTAGCTCATTGATCAAAGATGGCTATGTTTCCTAGCCATAAACATGAGTTGTCATTTGATCAACGGGATCACATCATTAGGAGAATGATGTGATGGACAAGACCCATCCGTTAGCATAGCACTATGATCGTTTAGTTTTTTCTGCTATTGCTTTCTCCATGACTTATACATGTTCCTATGACTATGAGATTATGCAACTCCCGAATACCGTAGGAACACCTTGTGTGCTATCAAATGTCACAACGTAACTGGGTGATCATAAAGATGCTCTACAGGTGTCTCCGAAAGTATTCGTGGTGTTGGCATAGATCAAGACTAGGATTTGTCACTCCGAGTGTCGGAGAGGTATCTCTGGGCCCTCTCGGTAATGCACATCATAATAAGCCTTGCAGCAAAAGACTAATGAGTTAGTCACGAGATGATGTATTTGTAGGGTAACGCAGCAGAAAACAAAAATTTCCGACCTACGCACCAGCCCAGGACCACTATGAAGACTGCATACAAGGTTTTGATCATATTCGTTACCGACTCGTAGAGCAGCGGAAGTAGAGTCGATGACGATCGTTGGTGCAGATCCCCGCAGCTAGGATTTACAACCTCCCAACCGCGAGGATGTATACCCTCATCTTCTCCTCGGACAGCCCTCCGGGAGACGGTCGAACAGTCCCCCGGATGGTGTTGCGGACAGCCCTTCGGGAGGACCTTCGAAACTCGAACGGTCACTCGGACAGCCCTTCGGGAGGACCTTCGAAACTCGGACGGTCACACGGACAGCCCTTCGGGAGGCACTCACGAACTAAGACCGAAACTACGATCTCTCTACAGAGTTGCACACATACGGTCTCATCTATCCGGCAGGGCTTCGCCGTCCAGAACTAGTTCCTGCCGGAACCCAGACAGCCTTTCGGCACTACGAAACTATTTCGTGGGAGGGAGAGAGAATGCCAGATCATGCATGGCTTGTGTATGAGAGCAAGGGATGAGTGTGGAGGGCTGCCCCTCCACCTCTATTTATAGGCCAAGGCAAGGGGTGGGGTGGTGGAGGAAATACCAAAATACCCATGCTACATGTCCCACATGAAGGGTAAAATGGTAATGCAAGTGGGGCCCCCAAGGGGGACACTACCATGGCAGCCCAACACCTTGTCCCCCCATGGGGGGGGCCCCCCCAACAAGCCACCAACATGTCTCCATGAAACATGCATGCTCCCTAGACAAAAAGCCACCAAACATGCAACCCCCGATTCGTGGGATCTTGTCCCCTCGCGCTGAGACAAGATGTTTTCCGCGAAACTTTTTTCTGAAAAATTCCAGAAGGTCCCAGAACATTTCCGGTACCCTCTAAAATTATTCTGGGCATGATCCGAAACATTTTCGGTGCTGTGGTTTTTATCAGCGGAAAGCATTAACAGCGGTTACGGCAGTTTCGGAACATTTCCGGTTTTTCTCTCTGAAAATTCCCAGAAGTTCCCAGACCAATTCTGGCACCCTCTGATAATTTCCATGCGGTGCCGAAACCCTTTTTGACCTAATAATATATTCCGAAACATATTTTCGGTTTTACCGAAACTCTTTCGGTGTTCTCTCTTCGGAACTCTTCCGTTGTCTCCGAAACTTTTTCGGTGATTTTCTCTCAGACTCCGTGTCTAGTATTCAGCAGATAGATGACCCTTAAGCGTGTGACCCTATAGGTTCAGTGAAGTATAGACATGACCCGGAAACACTTCCGATCAATGATCAACATCGGAGCCGTGGACACCCATATTGACCCCCTATACCCACATGAATAAATATTCGAGTGAACCTCCAGTTGCTGTGTGCTATTCCTTTTGCTTCGCGATATGTCACAAACACCCGAGGTGAGATTTATTGCATCCCCGTGGGCAAACACTTTGTCCACTATGCAAGTTACCTCGTTACCGGTTTTGTTCTCTTTTCTCGTTTTTGTGTTCCGGCATCCCAGTGATCAAATCACCCTGTGTCTGGCCAGACGATGATGGATACCGTTACACCGAGAGGGCCCGAGTATATCTCTCCATCGTCGGAGGAGCAAATCCCAATCTTGAGCTATCTCGTTACTTGCCATACTTTCCCATGAACCCGTAAGCCGCCGTAATAGCCATCCAGTTACGGATGACGTTTAACAAACCCCAAAGTTCATGAATCAAGCATGAAGGAACTCGATACTATCATGGTCTAAGGAATTATGCAAACATTAACTTCCTGTGTTATTAACCATTAACTTGTGACGAATGTAACTCATAGCATAACATCAATTCGGGTCGATTCAACACAAATGTTCTGCTAACATTGTGCCCTCAAAGTTGCTGGCATAGACATGCCCATGATCAGGAAAACAGAACCATCATGCAACACTTGAGCTAGTCTTAGAGGCCAGACTAGGAATACATTTTATCGTTTATTATTCCACACGTGCATATGAGTCTTCCTCCGAGCCTCGTTTTATTTGCAGACTCGAGAACCATAGCAGTTATAGCATGGAATATAAACTTAATTATGAACAGAGAGATAATTTATAACATTTGTTATTGCCTCTAGGGCATATCTCCTACAGACTCCCACTTGCACTAGAGTCAATATCTAGTCAATACTAATGCACTTTACACCTATGGCACATTGGTGTAAATATGCTTCGCTTGTGGTATAGCCTGATGTCCAACGGATCTGACGACTTCAGCTCCGTGTGTATCTTTGCATATCCTCGCGTTTTCACGCCTTCACAAAATTCATATTTTGTGTGGACTTAGCTTTGTATGTATGTGAATCACAGGTAGAACCTGGATTCCTCAGACTGAGTTATGGAGCAACTACCTGCAGTAGTGTCCCATTGACAAAAGCCATCTTGGAACCATACTAAGTTCATGAATGAACTATATGATTCAACATCTTCTTTGTCGCTTCAAAAGCGGCAACATACTTCACCTCTGTTATAGAATTCGCCACAGTAACTTGTTTGGAACATTTTCCAACTAACTGTGCCACCACATTGTGTGTTACACAAAACCCTTAATTTAAATCGAAAATCGCACGGGGAAAAGATGAAGACTGTATCGATGTAACATTTTACAACGAACTCTTCATGATCTCCGCTTGCGAGAAAACATGTCATCAGTACTACTCTGGTACTACATGACATCTTTCACTGTTGTCCTATGATCAGTACTTTTGACCACTTTGGTATCTATACTCATAACACCGTTGGAGTATCGGACATATCTGGTTGTTTTTACATACCATGGAATACATGACTAATCCAAACACGAAAGTGTGTGGAATCTCCATCATGTATTTTGCTCATAGGTGTTTTTGGGACACCGAGTCTTGCAAAAACTCTTTCCATGTGACTTCGGCAAGAATCACTCCTTGGCGTTTTATATGCTAAAAAGTTTTAGCATCTTGTCAATATGTATTCATTGCTTAGCCCCATTAGGTAAATCTATCTCCATAGATCATCATGCCTAATATCAAGGCTATTTAGCCTAAGCACTTCATTGAAAAAACTATTTTCAAATGAAGTCCTAATTCGTGTCAAGAAATTTATTTCCAATTACCAATGTGTCAAGCACACAAGGTTTTTAGAAATATTATTAAGCTCCCACTTACTTTCTTGAATTACAAGCATCTTCGTTACCCATTGATGAAGTCAAAACCCCTTTTGACCATTTCATCAAAACACGAAGATTCCAACTCCAATTTGCTCTCTTCTGTCCATCGCGGGAACTCTGAAGTTTGCACCCTTACTAGCATCCTCTGGATCGACAACCTACTTTGGACTGTATCACATACAAGTCCTAGGTTTCATTTCCATCAGATGGAAATCCTTTTGTCATCCATGTTTCATATCTCAAGATTGAAATATGTATTAATTGCTAGTTCAACCCGAACCGACTTTAAGCATCGCTACGATGAAACAACCTCATCGTAGTCAACTCTTTGAACTTGTTTTGCAACAAGTCGAGCTTTATGGATAAACATTTTTATCCGTATCAGTTTTAAGTTCCATAAATATTCGTTAGACTCTAAGTCTTCTGAAGGGTGTATCAAGGTTTTAATCTTGAATCACTTATATGGAAACTAACTCGGGTTGTATTGGCATTTAGTCAATTCCGGAGTCAGGGCCCATCAACGCTTCCTTGTGTATCATAGGTATACTGTTGTCCAACAACAATATCTCGTCTGCGCACCTGAGAGGTTTGCACGAGCCTTGCCTACGTGGTTCAGCTGCAAGTTCGACCGAAGTCCATACATTTTATTGTAGAGACTTCCGTATCAGTCGCAGTAGGAAACTCTGGAATTACTTCCAAGGTTCCTTTCCTTTGACCTGATGACGAAGATACTGTTATCTCGTCGATTTGCATTGTTCTCCCACTCACCTTTTTGAAAGAACCATTCTCTTTAAAATCATACCGTTTCGTGGCAAAACTATTTGCCTCGGTATAGTGAGGGAGGAATACCCAATTGCTTGGGATAACCTACAAAGTAGCACTTGTCTGATTTGGAATAGGTTTGTAACCTTTTACACAAGCCCCATATTCCAAATGTTAAGAAAAGATATAACATGGTTGGGCGTACCATACCATGGTGTCATTTCAACAGACCCGATGGAGCTCTTTTCAGTGTAAAAGCCGCAGTCTCTAAAGCATCACTCTTTAAAAGGGATAATGGCAAATTTATTTATGTCATCTTTGATCTCACCATGTCATAAATGGTTTGATTACATCTTCACAGACTTTTCACTTTGCAGTGGTGTTCCGGGAAGTGTAAGTTATGAAACAGCTTTCACAACTCATCAGACATTCGCTAAACTTGTAACTCAAATATTCCTTTCTGCAATCGAATTGTAGAAACATAATTTTCTTGTTACAATAACTTCTACTTCATTTTTGAAAACCTTTCGAATGATTTCAAAAGATCCCGACTTACGTCTCATCAAGTAAATATCCATATATCTACTTGAGTCATTTCTGAAGATAGATAAATCCACTACTAACAACATTTATCGGACTACACACATCAAATGTATGATCACCAATAAGTTTGTTACTCGTTCCTTATGGCCTGTGAACGGTATTCAGTCACTTCACTTTTCGGAGGAAAGTTGCAAGTGTCAGACGATTCAAAATCAAATGACTTCAAAATCCATCATAATGGAATTTTCCATGCGGGTTTCTCCAATGTGACCAAATGCAGTGCCACACTTGTGTGGTATTCTTTTAGTCTTGCGACATTTAGCATCAGTGTTATGGATGTATCATATCACCATCAATATTCATAACATACATCCCATCTTGGATGGAAGCATGACCCTTCATGTTATTCATAATTCTGAACAACAATTGTTCTTTTCTGAATAACCCTCTTGCATTAAACATTGTGCAATGGGCTAGAGTGTATGAAACTCTAAAATGAATTATGAAGGTAAACCTAGAGGTAATGTATTATTATCAATATTCATAACATACATCTCATTCATAATGAAAATATGGCCCTTATGTTATTCATAACACCGAACATCAAAGTTCTCTTATGAACAACCTTCTTGCAAGATACCTTATGCAATGGGCTAGAGTTTGTAAAACTCTAAATGAATTATGAAAATAAATACAGACGGTAATACACCGATGGAAGGTATAGTAACATTTACTATGTTCCCTGTGTATACCTAAACCTCATTTCTGGCTAGTCTTTCAGGCCATAGTAGTTCTTACATCGAGTTGCAACAGAATGCAATCGAGCGGGTATCTTTGTGATTTAATTCACAATACCCAAGAATCAGTGATCAACAATTAATCATAATTCCCAAGGACTATATCTTTGACCAGCCATCTATACCTCAAAAACTTGTATGACATTCATACATGAGCTGGATATTCCAGTCTTCTTTCTATTTGCCTTTATACTTCTAACAATTTAACTTTTAGTATTTCTCCTACTTCCAGAAAAAGCATCCAACTTCATCATATGAAAGGCTTTCTTCTGGATCTCTCTCTTATCAGTCTAATGCATAGTAAACTCCTTTACTAATGGTTTGCTAACAAACCTTGCTTTGGATATCTCATATCTTTTAGCCTTTGTCTGTCTCTGAAAATGATTTTCAGATTCCATGAATATCACATAATTATCCAAACTTTCGAAGTTCGGGTCTCATGGAAGCAAACATATTGCACTTGAATGAAAACGGAATTCTAGCTTTTGGATCGAAGGACGAGAGTCACATGATCCATAGCATTAGCGGGAGAATACCGAAAGTATGCGATAGGACAAAGTCCTTCTCGACACTCTTGAGGACAATCCTCACATTACGTTACCAACCGTAAAGTTTTAACCAGATATTTAACAGCTATTCAATTTTAATAGGGAAGGTGGAAACACGAGCCATAATTCTACAACTATTATGCAAACCACACTTAGACAGTGTTCAAAATTAAGTGCACTGAGAATTAAACAAGTTAATTCTGCAGTGTGCTCCCACTCAAATCAATATCTCTCATAATTGATTGTGAGTGATTCAAGATCCGCATTTCCATTCAACGCCATTGAACGAGATGAACACTGATGGCGCGAACTTCAATCGGTAGGCAAACTTGCCGATCACATCTCTATGTGACTCTTGTTCATCTTTCGATGGGCGTGTTCCGAGCTCAGGGAGATCCTTCCAGAACGTCAAGACAACCAAGTGATCTCGCTGCGAGGTCTCAACTCACCCGCCTCACACATCCCTAATCGTTCGCACCCAGGGAGATCCTGTGATACCCCGAAAAGTTAGGTGCCGTGACGGTGCTACACTTGGGAGAACACTAACTACTTGATATTTTTGTGAGAGATCACCCTAATAAAAAGCGACTACGGCGCAATCAAGAAGGGTGCATCAAAGGGATAAACATCTCAGGCAATTCATAATAGCATGATATGGTATAGCCCTTTCTGACGGAGAAGTCTTGTATTCTTTATCTTCGGCACTTGCGTCGGTGTTCACCTTCGCGAAGATTGCCACCACCTTGTCGATGCACCAGATAATATTGCTATCTCTATAGCAGATAAAATAAATGCATTACACAAGGTTGACACGCAGGTCATTAAAGTGCAATCATATGGCTCCAGCCATCATGCCGAATCATGACACGCAGGTCATGTTAATCAATTTACATTATATAGCCATCTCATACATAATCAAATTATTATGAGCACTGCTATACCACATCACATGCACATGCAAACCCTCCTGCAAAACCAAGTTAGACGTCTCTAATCGGTTCAGGCAAAAGTTTATCTTACGTGGCTTCTAAGGTTTCGAAACAAACCGAAGCTACCAACATCCATCATCAAGCATGATAATTCAAGTCGCTAGATTAACTTTGCGGGGCATATGAAACACGAGATAATAAAATCTCGAGCCCCATACTGAACTTCGTCATACGCAAGAACCCCGTGCAGATCATATCTGCATTGCCCTTTCGTCTGCGAAACATCCATCTTTCTTTGACTAAAGTGGAACCCAAAGAACTGTTAGCACTTCGTTGATCTGTCAATCAGCATACTCAGGAGCAGCATGAAAGGATCGCGGATTGCCAGAACTTTGTCAGATTCCACAATGCTGTCAAGATCAGGACTACGCAAATTTAAGGGAAGCAACAAGAACATCAGGTAACAGATTTCATCTGCTACCCGCACAAATAATTTTCAGTAATAGATCTTATCTACTACCTAATTATATTGTGCAACACCCATACATCTCCATGTATTCTAGATCGCAACCTGCATCTACGCATAGCACGGCTCATGATGCCACTGTAGGGTAACGCAGCAGAAAAAAAAAATTTCCGACCTACGCACCAGCCCAGGACCACTATGAAGACTGCATACAAGGTTTTGATCATATTCGTTACCGACTCGTAGAGCAGCGGAAGTAGAGTCGATGACGATCGTTGGTGCAGATCCCCGCAGCTAGGATTTACAACCTCCCAACCGCGAGGATGTATACCCTCATCTTCTCCTCGGACAGCCCTCCGGGAGACGGTCGAACAGTCCCCCGGATGGTGTCGCGGATAGCCCTTCGGGAGGACCTTTGAAACTCGAACGGTCACTCGGACAGCCCTTCGGGAGGACCTTCGAAACTCGGACGGTCACACGGACAGCCCTTCGGGAGGCACTCACGAACTAAGACCGAAACTACGATCTCTCTACAGAGTTGCACACATACGGTCTCATCTATCCGGCAGGGCTTCGCCGTCCAGAACTAGTTCCTGCCGGAACCCAGACAGCCTTTCGGCACTACGAAACTATTTCATGGGAGGGAGAGAGAATGCCAGATCATGCATGGCTTGTGTATGAGAGCAAGGGATGAGTGTGGAGGGCTGCCCCTCCACCTCTATTTATAGGCCAAGGCAAGGGGTGGGGTGGTGGAGGAAATACCAAAATACCCATGCTACATGTCCCACATGAAGGGTAAAATGGTAATGCAAGTGGGGCCCCCAAGGGGGACACTACCATGGCAGCCCAACACCTTGTCCCCCCATGGGGGGGCCCCCCCAACAAGCCACCAACATGTCTCCATGAAACATGCATGCTCCCTAGACAAAAAGCCACCAAACATGCAACCCCCAATTCGTGGGATCTTGTCCCCTCGCGCTGAGACAAGATGTTTTCCGCGAAACTTTTTTCTGAAAAATTCCAGAAGGTCCCAGAACATTTCCGGTACCCTCTAAAATTATTCTGGGCATGATCCGAAACATTTTCGGTGCTGTGGTTTTTATCAGCGGAAAGCATTAACAGCGGTTACGGCAGTTTCGGAACATTTCCGGTTTTTCTCTCTGAAAATTCCCAGAAGTTCCCAGACCAATTCTGGCACCCTCTGATAATTTCCATGCGGTGCCGAAACCCTTTTTGACCAAATAATATATTCCGAAACATATTTTCGGTTTTACCGAAACTCTTTCGGTGTTCTCTCTCCAGAACTCTTCCGTTGTCTCCGAAACTTTTTCGGTGATTTTCTCTCAGACTCCCTGTCTAGTATTCAGCAGATAGATGACCCTTAAGCGTGTGACCCTATAGGTTCAGTGAAGTATAGACATGACCCGGAAACACTTCCGATCAATGATCAACATCGGAGCCGTGGACACCCATATTGACCCCCTATACCCACATGAATAAATATTCGAGTGAACCTCCAGTTGCTGTGTGCTATTCCTTTTGCTTCGCGATATGTCACAAACACCCGAGGTGAGATTTATTGCATCCCCGTGGGCAAACACTTTGTCCACTATGCAAGTTACCTCGTTACCGGTTTTGTTCTCTTTTCTCGTTTTCGTGTTCCGGCATCCCAGTGATCAAATCACCCTGTGTCTGGCCAGACGATGATGGATACCGTTACACCGAGAGGGCCCGAGTATATCTCCCCATCGTCGGAGGAGCAAATCCCAATCTTGAGCTATCTCGTTACTTGCCATACTTTCCCATGAACCCGTAAGCCGCCGTAATAGCCATCCAGTTACGGATGACGTTTAACAAACCCCAAAGTTCATGAATCAAGCATGAAGGAACTCGATACTCTCATGGTCTAAGGAATTATGTAAACATTAACTTCCTGTGTTATTAACCATTAACTTGTGACGAATGTAACTCATAGCATAACATCAATTCGGGTCGATTCAACACAAATGTTCTGCTAACATTGTGCCCTCAAAGTTGCTGGCATAGACATGCCCATGATCAGGAAAACAGAACCATCATGCAACACTTGAGCTAGTCTTAGAGGCCAGACTAGGAATACATTTTATCGTTTATTATTCCACACGTGCATATGAGTCTTCCTCCGAGCCTCGTTTTATTTGCAGACTCGAGAACCATAGCAGTTATAGCATGGAATATAAACTTAATTATGAACAGAGAGATAATTTATAACATTTGTTATTGCCTCTAGGGCATATCTCCTACAGTATTACGGAACGAGTAAAGAGACTTGCCGGTAACGAGATTGAACTAGGTATAGAGATACTGACGATCGAATCTCGGGCAAGTAACATACCGATGACAAAAGGAACAACGCATGTTGTTATGCGGTTTGACCGATAAAGATCTTCGTAGAATATGTAGGAGCCAATATGAGCATCCAGGTTCCGCTATTGGTTATTGACCGGAGATGAGTCTCGGTCATGTCTACATAGTTCTCGAACTCGTAGGGTCCGCACGCTTAACGTTTGATGACGATCGGTATTATGAGTTTATGAGTTTTGATGTACCGAAGGTAGTTCGGAGTCCCGGATGAGATCACGGACATGACGAGGAGTCTCGAAATGTCCGAGACATAAAGATTGATATATTTGACGACTATATTCGGACACCGGAAGTGTTCTGCAAAGTTTCGGAATTTACCGGTGTGCCGGGGTGGTTACCGGAACCCCCCGGGGGAATGGTGGGCCCTAGTGGGCCATAGGGGAGAGAGAGGGCAGCAGCCAGGAGGTGGCGCGCCCCCTCCCTGGGAGGAGTCCGAATAGGACTAGGGGAAGGGGGCGCGGCCCCTCTTTCCCTCTCCCTCTCCCTCTCTTTCCTTCCCCCCTTTTCCTTCTTTGTTAGGTTCCTACTAGGAATAGGATTGCAATCCTATTCCTAGTAGGATTGCAGCCCTAGCCGCACCATAGGAGGGTCGGCCGGCCTCCCCCTTGCTCCTTTATATACGGGGGCAGGGGGGCACCCTAGGACACAGAAGTTGAATTGTTCTAGCCGTGTGCGGTGCCCCCCTCCACAGAAACACACCTCGGTCATACCGTCGCAGAGCTTAGGCGAAGCCCTGCGCCGGTAGATACATCATATCCGTCACCACGCCGTCGTGCTGACGAAACTCTCCCGTGAAGCTCAACTGTATCAAGAGCTCATGGGACGTCATCAAGCTGAACTTGTGCTGAACGCGGAGGTGCCGTGCGTTCGGTGCTTGATCGGTTGGATCACGAAGAAGTTCGAGTACATCAACCGCGTCACTTGACGCTTCCGCTTCCGGTCTACGAGGGTACGTAGACACACTCTTCCCTCTCGTTGCTATGCATCTGGTAGATAGATCTTGCGTGATCGTAGGAAAATTTTAAAATACTATGTTCCCCAACAAATTTCTAGATGAACAAATTGCTAAAGTTAGGGAGAGTGCAAATGTCGATGATATTTATGAAAGTGATGATGAAACTACTCCCAATAGATATGAATTGCATGTTGTGCCTGAGGGTTATGTTATGGATGAAGAAACTGCTAGAGACTTTCTTGCTTGCAATGATAGATATGATCTTAAGAAATTATTAGCTAAGTTGAAAGAAAAGTCCTTGAATGCTAGAATGAATCATGACCCTGCTTTTGCTACTTCACCTATTTATGTCACTGATCAGGATTATGAATTCTCTGTTGATCCTGGGTTAATTACTTTGGTTGAATCTGATCCTTTCCATGGCTATGAGTCTGAAACAGTTGTGGCACATCTTACCAAGTTGAATGATATAGTCACCCTGTTTACAAATGATGAAAAGATTCGCTATTACTATATCCTTAAGCTATTTCCATTCTCGTTAAAGGGTGATGCTAAGACTTGGTTTAATTCTCTTGATCCTGGTTGTGTGCGTAGTCCCTAGGATATGATGTATTACTTCTCTGCTAAATATTTTCCCGCTCATAAGAAACAAGCTGCCTTACGAGAAATATATAACTTTGCTCAAACTGAAGAAGAGAGTCTCCCACAAGCTTGGGGAAGGCTTCTCCAGTTACTTAATGCTTTGCCTGATCATCCTCTTGAGATGCATGATATACTTGATGTCTTTTATAATGGACTAACCGATGCTTCCAGAGACCACCTGGATAGTTGTGCTGGTTGTGTTTTCAGGGAAAGAACAGTGGAACAAGCTGAATTACTATTGAATAATATGCTAGCCAATGAACATAATTGGACACTTCCTGAACCAGCCCCTAAGCCAACTCCGAAGAAAAGAGGTATTCTATTTCTCAGTCCTAAAGACATGCAAGAGGCAAAGAAATTTGTGAAAGAAAAAGGTATTAAAGCTGAAGATGTTAAGAATTTACCGCCTATTGAATAAATACATGGTCTTGATAACCCGACACTGGTAGTAAAGGTAAATTCTCTTTATAGATTTGATGAAGGTGATATTCCTCGTTATAAGTCTGCTAGCCAATGCTTAGATGAGTTTGACAATTTTATTGTGAAACTAGAAAACTTCAATGCTTATGTTGGTAGACAATTACAACACAATGCTCATATGATTGAACGCTTGAGTGATTAGCTGTCTAGTGCTAAAGATGAACTGAAACTTATTAGTATACATGCTTCTATGGTCACCACTCAAGTAGAACAAGTACTTAAGGCTCAGAATGATTTGCTCAATGAATTAAATAGTAAGAATAATGATAATGCCATTAGAGTTGTGACTAGAGGTGGTAGAATGACTCAGGAACCTCTGTATCCTGAAGGCCACCCTAAGAGAATTGAGCAAGATTCTCAGAGAGCTAATACAGATGCACCTAGTTCTTCTAAAAAGAAGAAAAAGGAAAATGAGAAGACTTTGCATGCTTCTAGTAAACCTGTAGCTCACCCACCTGAGAATCCCAATGGTATATCTGTTTCTGATGCTGAGACACTATCTGGTAATGAACACGAACCTAGTGATAATATTAATGATGATGTTCATATTGATGCTCAACCTAGCAATGATAATGATGTAGAGATTGAACCTGTTGTTGATCTTGATAACCCACAATCAAAGAATCAACGTTATGATAAGAGAGACTTTGTTGCTAGGAAGCACGGTAGGGAAAGAGGACCATGGGTTCATAAACCCATGCCTTTTCCTCCGAAACCATCCAAGAAAAAGGATGATGAGGACTTTGAACGCTTCGCTGAAATGATTAGACCTATATTTTTGCGTATACGTTTGACTGATGTGCTTAAAACAAATCCTTATGCTAAGTATATGAAAGATATTATTACCAACAAAAGAAAGATACCTCATGTATAAATCTCCACCATGCTTGCCAATTACACTTTTGAGGGTGGAATGCCTAAGAAATTAGGAGATCCAGGAGTACCTACTATACCTTGCTCCATTAAGAGAAACTATGTTAAAACTGCTTTGTGTGATCTCGGAGCAGGTGTTAATGTTATGCTCTCTCTTTATATCGTAGACTTGACTTGAGTAAGTTGACACCTACTGAAATATCCTTGCAAATGGCTTATAAATCAACTACTATACCTGTCGGTATTTGTGAGGATGTGCCTGTTGTAGTTGCAAATGTTACTATTCTAACAGACTTTATTATACTTGATATTCCCGAGGATGATAGTATGTCTATTATTCTTGGAAGACTTTTTTGAATACTGCAGGGGCTGTTATTGATTGCAACAAAGGCAATGTCACTTTTCATGTCAATGTTAATGAGCATACGGTACACTTTCCGAGGAAACAACCTCAAGCCTATAGTATCAACTATATTGGAAAAACTTCGACTATTACTATTGGAGGTTTTGAGTTTCCTATTCCTACTATCAAGAAGGCATATGACATTCTTATTGTTGGGGACATACATATACCCATTGAGGTAACATAGTGTTATTCGAAAATTCTCCGGTTTCATGTTACTCGGAAAGAGTTTATTAACAAGACCTGATCAACCTTGTTAATGGATTCCTTTTGATGAACATGGGATAGGTGAATCTAGATAGCACAAACCTTTTGTACCCTCCTATTACTTTATGTTAATTAGGTTAAATAAAAGAAAAATAGCATTATCTCTCTGTTTCCAGACTTATCCGTGCAATAAAAAATATCCCGAAAATAAAAGTTCTCCAAATGCCATGAAAATGAAATATGATTTTTTCTTGAATATTTAAGAAAATATGGCACTGAACACACAGCGAGGGGAGCCAGCACGTGGCCTCGAGGGCACAGGGCGTGCCCCTCTTCACAGGGCGTGCCCCCTACCTCGAGGGCCCGACGTGGCCCCCCTCCACTTATCCTTCCACCCACACTCTTCTTCTTCCTCCCAAAAAATCCCCAACCAGCTCAAACCCGAGTTCTAGCTCATTTTGCTGCCATTTTCGATCTCCTTGCTCAAAGCACCATTCACCAAACTGTTTGGGGAGATTGTTCCTTGGTATGTGACTCCTCCATTGTTTCAATTAGTTTTTGTTCTAGTGCTTTATTTGTTGCAAATTTGTACTGCTGTGGTGACCTTGTTCTTGAGCTTGCATGTGAAATTTTCTTGGTCCCAAGTAGTTCAAATGCATGATATAGCTTCTAGGCACTTATAGGAGTTGTTGCTATCATTCTTGTTGAGTTTGGTTAACTTTTATTGTGATTACTAAAAATTTCAGAAAATTTCAGAAAAATATCTAGGAAAAACTTCCAAGGTGGTCCTTCAAGGAAGCAAGGACCGAGGCTTGCGTTCCGTGAGCCCGACGATGAACCACCGAGGGATGCTGATGTACGTCCTTGTGAATGGCCGTCGGATGAATTTATGAGTCAAGCGGGCATCAAAGATGAATTTTACGCATATGTGTGTAACGCTGACCTCGAGGACTTCATGCAAGATAAGTGCCTCCAATACCGTGGCTTGACTGATAGCTTTGTGAGAAGGTTTAAATTTTCATCTTCATGTAACTCTCACACTGTCTTGTTTGATCTATATGATAAATCTTATACCATGGACTCAGAGGATTTTAATGAAGCCTGCAAGCTCCCACAGTGGGGCAGTATGAGTGATCCTCGTAAATCTGAATTTGGAGAATTCCTAGCTAGTATTACAGTGGGGGAATCCAGAGACGTTACACAAGCTACCACAGGGAGCATACATTTTCCTGCTATTCATTATTTTGCTCTCTTTATCGGTAGATGTTTAAATGGTAAAGATGAGGCTTGTCACATGTGTGTCCCTAATCTTAGCGTTCTCAGAAGTGCTTTACTAGGTGATTGGCAATATAATCTGGGAGCTATTGTTGCACGTAGGCTACACCATAATGGTTCTAATGGAGATTTATTTGGTGGGATCTATGCTACTCGCATAGCCCGCTATCTTGGTGTGTCTGTGCACCCATACAATGACCCCTTACCTACTGTTTATTTAGACTCTAATGCTATGGCTAGTCACCGGTTTATAGAGTGGGATAATCAAACTCTCAAATATCGACTAATCTTTAACCGGCAACATGCCATCCCTATTGTTCTTCCTGCCCCTACTTTGTTTAACTTTCAGGAAAAAGGAAGACACACTATAACTTTGGAGGAGGCAAATGCCTATTATAACATGACGGAGGCAAACCGCCTTCGAGCTGCAGCTCAGCAGGCAGCATCTGCTGCATCTCAGTACGACCCCAACTACAACTTTGGATATCCGTCAGGCCAGTACTCGCCATAGACCAACTTAGGCCAAAAGCCTAAGCTTGGGGGAGTACGTGTTTCTCACCGACTTACATTCATGTTCACACACTTATTCTAGTTGTCGGTGCTCACACTCTTTCACTGTACCATCCATGCTTAGTTTAAATTTCTTTTTCTTAGTCTTTTTCTCGTGTCCTAGAAAAACCCAGAAAAACAAAAAAATATTAGTTGCAGCTTCTAGCTAGTTTACTTTCTTTGCTTGTAGTAGTAACTAAAAATGAAAACCCAAAAAGATTTCCCGTTCTTCTTTTGCTTGTTGGGAGCTTTCCCGTGTAAATAGTTTCTTTTCTTTTCTTAAGGGGTTAAGAGTTGAACACCATGATTAAAATGCTTAGCGGCTCCCATATGCTTTATTGTTGATTTAATCTTGAGCAACATTACCTTGTCTTCTCTCTTGCATTAAAATGTCTGCAGATTCCAGCTTAGTCCAATGCACGTGCACTATTATTATTATCCACACCGTTCAGTCGTGCGAGTGAAAGGCAATAAGGATGATATATGATGAACTAATTGAGATGAGAAAAGCTGGTATGAACTCGACCTCTCTTGTGTTTGTAAATATGATTGCTCATCGTTCTTGAATCAGCTTGTTATGAATGAAACATGTTTGCAATGACAATTAGAGATCATAGCTGCTTATGCCATGCTTAATTAGCTGAGAGTTTATAATGGTCTATCTTGCGTGCCAATATGGTATTAAAATGGTTGTGATGTAGTATGATGGGTGGTATCCTCCTCTAAACGATTTAAGTGACTTGACTTGGCACATGTTCACTCATGTAGTTGAAACAAATCATAATAGCCTTCATGATATTTATGTTCATGGTGATTTATATCCTACTCATGCTTGCATTCATTGTTGATTAATTTTAATGCATGTTCATGACCGTTGTTGCTCTCTAGCTGGTCGTTTCCCAGTCTCTTTCTAGCCTTCACCTGTACTAAGCGGGAATACTGCTTGTGCATCCACTTCCATAAACCCCAAAGTTATTCCATATGAGTCCACTATACCTTCCTATATGCGGTATATACCTACCGTTCCAAGTAAATTTGTATGTGCCAAACTCTAAACCTTCAAATGAAATTCTGTTTTGTATGCTCGAACAGCTCATGTATCAACTAGGGTTGTCTATATCTTCCATGCTAGGTGGGTTATTCTCACGATGAGTGGACTCCGCTCATAATTCACGAGAAAAAGGTTGGTAACTGGGATGCCCAGTCCCATGCTTAAAATCATAATAATTAAACAAAACTTCCCCAGGGCTGTTGCTTGTTTGGACGGTAACCCGTGGATTCGGCTGGCCGTGGAGTGTGCTTGTTGGTGGTTGGGGGAGTATAAATTTTACCATTCTGTTTGGGAACCGCCTATAATGTGCGTAGCATGGAAGATATCGAGATTCTTGGTTGTTATGTTGACAATGAAAGTATACCGCTCAAAATGTTATTCATCTCTATTTAAAAATCGAGCTCTCGCACCTCTACGAATCCCTGCTTCCCTCAGCGAAGGGCCTATCTATTTACTTTTATGCAGAGTCATCATCCTCTTATCAAATGGCACTAGTAGGAGAGCACCTCTGTCGTTGCATGTATTACTATTAATTTGCATTGAGTATGATCATGACTGAATCTCTTTTACCATGAATTACAATGTCTAGTCAGTCCTTGATCTTTAAAGGTGCTCTGCATTTGTGTTTTGCGGTCTCAGAAAGGGCTAGCGAGATACCATCCTGTTATATCATATCATGATTGTTTTGAGAAGTGTTGTCATCCGAGGTTTGTTATTATTGCTCGCTAGTTGATTATGCTATTGATGTGAGTAGTCTTGAGACCTGAAAGTTTTTGTGAATGTGGTTAGTTCATGATCTTGTTGAAAACCTGAATGCTAGCTTACATATTTCTAACAACAAGAGCAAACAGAGTTTGTCAAAGTTTTTCTTTATAACTTTCAGTTTATCAACTGAATTGCTTGAGGACAAGCAAAGGTTTAAGCTTGGGGGAGTTGATACGTCTCCGACGTATCTACTTTTCCAAACACTTTTGCCCTTGTTTTGGACTCTAACTTGCATGATTTGAATGGAACTAACCCGGACTGACGTTGTTTTCAGCAGAACTACCATGGTGTTGTTTTTGTGCAGAAATAAAAAGTTCTCGGAATCGCCTGAAAATCAAAGGAGAAATATTTCAGAAAATATAAAAAATACCTGCAAGAAGATCCACACCTGGGGGCCCACGGGCTGTCCTCGAGGGTGGGGGGCGCGCCCCCCTGCCTCGAGGGCACCCCGATGCCCCACCGACGTATCCCCAGGTCCTATATATTCCGTTTCGTGGAGAAAAAAATCAAGGAGAAGGAATTATCACGTTTTACGAGACGGAGCCGCCGCCAAGCCCTAATCTCTCTCGGGAGGGCTGATCTGGAGTCCGTTCGGGGCTCTGGAGAGTGGAGATCGTCGCCATCGTCATCATCAACCTTCCTCCATCACCAATTCCATGATGCTCACCGCCGTGCGTGAGTAATTCGATCGTAGGCTTGCTGGACGGTGATGGGTTGGATGGGATCTATCATGTAATCGAGTTAGTTTTGTTAGGGTTTGATCCCTAGTATCCACTATGTTTTGAGATTGATGTTGCTATGACTTTGCTATGCTTAGTGCTTGTCACTAGGGCCCGAGTGCCATGATTTCAGATCTGAACCTATTATGTTTTCATGAATATATGTGTGTTCTTGATCCTATCTTGCAAGTCTATTGTCACCTACTATGTGTTATGATCCGGCAACCCCGAAGTGACAATAATCGGGACCACTCCCGGTGATTACCATAGTTTGAGGAGTTCATGTATTCACTATGTGTTAATGCTTTGGTCCGGTACTCTATTAAAAGGAGGCCTTAATATCCCTTAGTTTCCAATAGGACCCCGCTGCCACGGGACGGTAGGACAAAAGATGTCATGCAAGTTCTTTTCCATAAGCACGTATGACTATATTCAGATTACATGCCTACATTGCATTGATGAACTGGAGCTAGTTCTGTGTCACCCTAGGTTATAACTTCAACATGATGAATTGCATCTGACGTAATTTCCCATCACCGATCCAATGCCTACGATCTTTAGCTATATTGCTTGTCGCTTATTTACTTTTCCGTTGCTACTATCACAAAAATTACAAAAATACTATCTTTACTTTTATTGCTGCTACCACCACTATCATATTACTGTGCTACTAAACTATCTTGCTGCAGATACTAAGTTTCCAGGTGTGGCTGAATTGACAACTCAGTTGCTAATACTTAAGAGTATTCTTTGGCTCCCCTTGTGTCGAATCAACAAATTTGGGTTTAATACTTTACCCTCGAAAACTGTTGTGATCCCCTACACTTGTGGGTTATCAATCAATCATATGGAAATTGTTAAGGCACAACAGTAAGTGTTGCATTAGGAACTTCTTCTCAACTTGCCTCATGCATATGAACAAAGATCTAATTGAGTTATTCTTAAGATTCATGTTCATACACTCCAGGTTCCTGATAATCACTTTAGAAGATGGAAAAATAAACCCAAAATCTTATGACAATCATCTCATCTCTAAACCACAACACCATTGGGCGGAAGATGGAAAAGACGTTCATGAGTTGTAACACATGATTATAAAACGACGTTGGTCAGAAATACAACCATGAGCCACATCATACTAACAAACTTGCCAACTGAGTGAAGTGTGATACATGATTATAAACGACGCTGGTCAGAAATATAACCATGAGTCACATCATAATCAACATTAGATTAGCAAGCTTGCACTTAACATTCATGTGTGCTTCATAATTCTCATAAGGGATTAAGTACACATTAACATAATAAAGGGAGTGTTTTTCATTCATTCTTCTAAATAAGACTTGTTGCATTTTAATTAGAGAACTTTCATTAGTGTGTGCTTTTCATACATTCTCCAACCAAGACTTCTCATTGGTTACATCTTAATTAGAGAATTAACTCATATATTTTACTTAGTTTTACATGATCTAAGTAGGAGAAGTGAACATGATGTTTCATATTAAATGAGACTTCCATTTCCCCCCTCGAAATGTGGTTTGATAACCGCAATTTCGATAAGGTCTCTTACACTTCTCTTACATAACATATCACATAATCTTTACAAATGACTCATTCAGTCAAAACATAAATTGTCTCACCCTAGGGCATGACTAACATTACATAATTGGAGTTGACTTAATAACATAGAAAATCATGTGATGTGTTCGAGAGACAAAATTAGGGTTCTCTAATAACTAAGATCATTTACAAACATCATCAATAAGATGAAGGATTAAGTCATGTCCAAAAGCTGGTGCAATAAATCCAATAGTTTTGGCCTTAACCTCCTTTGCGCTAGTAATGTGAATGATGGCACATGTAACTTGAGATCTCTCCCAATGTCTACATTGACATCATGATTTACATCCTTCAACATTAGTGGCAAAAACCATGAGAGATTCCTTGCATGAGACAATGATCTCTACTCTCCACGTGGGAAAGTTATTTACATAAGATTCATCTATGTCGAAGCAAAAGTTTAACATCATCATTAATTTCATTGCTGAAAAAAGAGGAGGCAACTTTATGAACGTTGTAATACAACATCAATCACGAATTAACCATCGAATGAGATGAATTAAGTAGATGCTTAATTGTTATTCTAATCCATTTCACTATTGGGCATAAAATGGAGAAGAGCGTTATTTATTCACACAAGACACATGAAAATAATCAACGTTGGTCAGAATATCACCATATGCCATTAAAATATTTCCTCACTAAATCTCTAATCAAAACTTCTCGTTGGTTCCATTTTGATTAGAGACAAATAAAATCACATAATGATCATCAAGTACTTTGGCTAAATTAAGAGCCGCAACATTAACATAAGGTAACATAATGATGCCTTTTGACATTAACTAAAGTTCACAACGATATTAACATTGATATAAGTGTCAAATTATCACTATAATTCTCAATGACATATATAAAAAGGACATCGGAATTAACATGAAAACAAAATGTGATAGCCACCGAGTAAACATCAAGCTTGACATCCATAGTGAAAATGACATCAATATTATTGTTCGGATATCATAAGATTTTCCAAATAACAAAATTTGGACATCAAATTACATCAAGATTCACCAAATAAAACAAATTGGTAACTCTGAAATGTCAAATAAATGACAATAACAACTTTAGAATATTTTGATCAACAAATGTTATATAATGACCATGATAAACATATCATACTAAAATTCTCTAAACAAAATGACTTTGCTTGGAGAAACAATCATAAACATTCTAGGTCATTACATGCTTATTTATAATGCATTAAAAAATATAAAATGCACCAACCATGAACTTTATCTTTTCTCAACAAGCACACTACCCCAACAGTATTAGATGCATAGTGCAGCGCGGAAAACCGCACCACGCAACCATCAACATTTTCCTCAAGCTGGCCTTATAGTACATTAATAATGATCACATCATGAAGAGATGCCAAAAATGGCATCAACATAAAATTCACACTCAAATAAAAAAAACTAAATAAAATATTTAGGAACTTCAATGGGATTCACATTAATTTCATCATTGAATGATACTAGAAAGGTGAACAGCATAAAATGGAATCAATATTAATTCACATTAAATGTTCCAAATATTTTTTATTAGTTTCTTTTTATGAAGAAAATTTAAACATCATTTAGACATAATTATAGGCAAATTCAAACTTATTAGTGCATAAACATTATTAGAAGCTTAACAAAAGCACCCAAAAATGCATATAAAATGCCTAAAGAACATTATTCAGCCTATAACAACCCATGGCTTCCCATTAATAAAACTTTATCATTACTAACATTATTTTGGGCACATAAATTTTCCAAGCAAAATTTCGCACTGGGTCCATTCTGCTCAGAAAAAAGAATGAACACGAACTTTAGCATGATTTTCATGCCTGCATCAAGAAGGCGAGGGATTTTGCAGCGGCCATCAAAGGTACTTACCAAATCAAACTTCTGATCCATAGAAGGTGTTCTAATTAGAGATCAAGATCCAATTCACGTTAATCCTAAAGACTTAAATCTAACAAGTTCATCACTAACCTCGTATTGTAGATTACTCCACGTGGGATCCTGTTTCTCAGTTTTGGGGGTCATTTTATGTTATTTAAAGTTATTTTCTGAGTTGAATATTCAAGCTGAGCTCATGATACCTTTGGTAACAAATACTCCCGAGTTCATGAAACAGAACATACAATTTTGTTTCCTTGGCAAAAATACCAGTTTACAGAATTCTGTTTCCAAAATTTTGCAAATCCTGTAATTTTGCACATGAAGCTTCAGTATTTTAGGACATGAAGCTTCTGCTATTGTTAATCTTGTCATGGATCTTCTGTTGACTTGGTACATTAGCTTAAAATGAAGTGCAGTACTGTTTTGGTTGCAGTAGTTTATCAGTAGCTTAAATTTGTCTTGTTAACTTCCTGATGCTTTCTTAATTTTGTTAATTTTGTGCAGCTATTTTAGTGTTCTTCTCCTCTCTCCTTTTCTATTCTCTTCAGTAAATTAAATTTAGGACTAGGAGTAGTTATTGGAGTAGGACTTGTCGTTGCTACTGTTAAGTTTCAGTTAATTAACTAAAATTTTCTTCTCTCTTCTCTCCATCTTCTCTTCTCTTTCTCTTCTCTTTATGTTATCTCTTCTTACTCTTATAAAATTTTAAGTGAAACTATAATTTGAACTTTAAATTGTAAAAATTCAAATGGAGTTACACATACAAGCACACACACACCCTTTTTCAGTTTCAATTAACTGCTTGCTTGCTCTCTTCTTGTTTGAGCACACACACCCCTTTTTCGTTTCAGTTAACTGCTTGCTTGCTCTCTTCTTGTTTGAGCACACACCCTCCCTTGCCCACACACCCTTTTCTGTTAATTACTCCTTTACTGAGAGAGGGCGACAAGAGAAAGAGCCAAAGAGAAAGAGGAGAAGGCCGCTCGCCAACGCCGTCCGTCGCTGCCAAACGCTGCCATTCATCTCACCCTCTACTCCAGCCTCTCTCATGCCTCTCCATCCCACCTCCTTCTCGCCGGCCACCTATCGCGGATCCAACCCGCAGCTGGCCTCCCTGCTATGCTCTGGCCCCGTCCCCCTCTGCTTCCTTCCCCCTGCCCCTCCTTTTTCTCTCCCCTGATGGGTGGTGGCCGAGGCGTGCATATGGCTGCTGTGCCCAAGAAAGCAGGACAGAGGAGGAGATGAGTATATGATCAAGGACCAACGCGGCGCCAGCCTATGCGACAGATTTTGACGTCGATTCTGCATATCAATTTGTCCTGGAGCTCCTATGTTTCGATGGATCTGATGATTTGTGTTATTTCCAAGGTATCAGAGTAGAAAAAATATTGTTGTTGTGGAGATTTTCGACAGGGAGAAATTTGTGGTGGGCAAAAAGGGGAGATGCAAACTGAATTAAATTACATAGATGTTAAGAATTTCTTCGCCAGGCAAGCCTTTTCATTGCACCTTCTAGCACATTTGCTGACATGAAATTAGTTGTTGCTCACTTTTATCAGTTTGGTTTATTTGATATTTTTGTTTATATCTACCAGGCTAAAAACCTGTGGCAATAGACCTTGCACCAGATGCAGCCAATTATGACGCTTCATCAGACCCCCCTGCCCTTCTAGCTACATGACTACTACTTCAGGTTACCATGCTCTAACAAAAGAAGGTCCAATTATTTTGAGTTTAGATGATAATTTATTTTGTGCAATGTTAGAGATCTACATCATCTCTAATGATATATGTTTGATCTGTAGTGCACAAATATGGTACCTTAATTTCTTTCAGCAACTCCAATCAATTCAAACATTTGGAAATTGCAAGAATGATTATATATGTCATTTGCCATATGAATCGGTTTAGTCAACTTGAGAGTAAAAAGTTCCCTGCTCTATGTTTAGCATGTTAATTCCATTAAAAAGTTTGACATAAATTGGCTTGATCCCTAATGTCTTAAGAAAAGCTCATAAGGTACACATCACGTAGTTTATGGTAACTGAGATATGGAGAATAAAAATTACATAGGCTTTTGTGCGACATCAAACGTAAAAAATTATTATAGTACGTGCAGAATATGATCAATGTGACTGAAGCTTTAGAAATTTGCTATGTGAGTTGTCTGTGCAAGATATGAGTAAATTCCTATGAATACCTAATTGTGCTGGATTTTTTGAGAAATGGAGCAGATAATATCTTTGATTTAAAGCGCATGCTGCCTTGGATTTGTGTAAATTAAGTTTGTATAGCTTAGGCTCTAGCAATAGTTTTCGTATGCTATGAATTTTGTACATATTCGCCAAAGAGACAGTAGGAGACAAGTAACCTCCCTGATTTGCTGTGCGGGAGCCTGGTACTGATGATCTGGTGTGGTGTGATGTCAATAACTAACTATTGGACGACAAATAACTAATGCTAGAAGGGCAATGCTCGCTGCGTTACATATTATATCATATTCTTTCTGAAACTAGAACTCTGAAATTAAATGTTTCGTGAAGATCAATAGTAACTAAGCAAGATGGAGAAGTCAGTGTCAGCGTATTGCAGATTATATGATTTATCTATGGCAGACATATGTATTTATTGGAGCAGGTAAATCCTTCTGTTTTTGGAGAAGCAAAGCTAACTACTTCAAAAAAGGTAAATCCTTCTATTTATGCCGTATTTATGACAGATACCTTGGAATTTCAGGCTATATTCGATCTATTCTTTTTCCTGAATTTAGAGTGCTTCATAGCTTACAATCTTTTCGTTCTCTTTTTAAAGGACTTCTGTTGTTCATACAGGGCAGACACGCATATCAGAGTGGCGCACTTGCTGCACCCATGCCGGTCAGTATGTTGGTTCTAGAAGACCGGCCGTACAAGCCACAGATTACTTCAGTCTGAAGCCCTCATGATGGTACTGCTACAGATATATAATCTGCAGATCATGTTGAGTTTGCCTTTACCTGTCTATTTTTTATTTGCTATCCTTTCATCTCAGTATTTAAGAGATAACACACGATTATGACAACCACATATCAAGATTAATCTTCTCCCCACCATCTCATGACAGATATGCCACCATATGTGTTAAATCTATGAATAAACTAGAATGTACCTTTTTTATTAATTCTTTCCAGAAGAATCTAGCTGTAACAAACAAAATATGTCCAAAGATTCAAAAGGATCTAATAATCAGTCAATGATGATTATTGGCTTATATTGAAGGTGCACTCATTTAAATTGGATAGTAGCATGTCTATTTGTTGAGATTCAAGAAGTTGTTGTCTCTTTTATTTTCTCAGCTTCGTAGTAGTGCGGATCTTATGTATGCACAATGATCTTTAGAAATAGCGTATTCTTTTCTTATTTCAAAATGGCCGATGTTATTCCACATCAAATGTCTGAAAAATAAAACCTCGATACTACTAACTGGAAGTGTATTGAGTTTGGTAATGGAAATACTACATAGAATGTATTTAATTGATGGCCTGAGCTGAGCCGTTGGATCCTGATGCGCGAGAAACATTACACCGCCAGTGCATCGACCTGTGTTTTACACATTAGTCATCTTTGCTACACTGTTGCAGGCTGCTACATCTTCACCAAGAGCATCAAGAACATGCACAAAGATGGAGGTCGTATTTTTTTTTCCAACGCCACTGCATCAGTCATAAGTTAGTAACCCTTTGAAACTACATTGCAATTTCTCTATTTATTTTTGGTTTGTACCATTTTCAGCTGTCACTTCCAAGTGCAAGCCAGAAAATGTGGCCAATCTAGCTGGACAACCCTCTGCTTTAGTGGTAAGTGATGCAACACAGACTGATCAGCTTGAAACACTACCATCAGCAGATTGTGCTTCGCAAAGGAGCCAAAAGCTTCAGCCAAAGGAACATGAAGTATGGATATATAGAATGTATTTTACAGTGCAGTTAATAGATAACTCAAACCTAATCTTGCCTCCTTCATTAAATGTTAAGAAATTGTACAGCGTCGGCAGAAAGTGTGATGTCGCAGTTACAACCCCAGATCTCAACTACATATGGCAATCTCATTTTCGGAAAGAAATATTAGCATTGACATATATGCAATGTAACCTCCAAATATGTGCATATTTGAGCTGCAGAAGTTTTACAATTCTGTGAACATATAACGGAGGGGACGGAAGAGCGGCAAGATCGTGGAGAACGAAATACTTGCAGAAATTAATACTTGAAAAATGGACCACAAGCGCAACAGTTTCCAACCACGAAACCCCCCTTGCAGAGATAGTTGTAGCTAACAGTTCGCTGCCATCATATCCTACACAGCAACAGATATAATTAGTGCACTATATTAATGAGTAAAGCAGATGTAAAAATTAAAAATTGACATATTTGACACCTCTTCAAGTTTAGTGCATTTACGCCGATCATGACCTGTCACCCCACGGTAGCCACATTTCCTGTTTGATCATTGCTTCTTCATCTTTGCATGCAACCTTTTCTTCGGTGCACCTCGGCCTTGCACATGCACTGGGTCCAGAACCATTTTCAAATCTCCACAATCAGTTTTCGTCGTCTGTGGCAGCACCGGACCAAACCTAATGCATTCATCCTGACCACGCCTTGATTCATTGCTGCCATCTGGTGCATTCAGAACCATCTTCAGACGCTGATACTCCTCACTGGATTGACATGCCCGGAAACATGCCGCGTGACTCAAATTCCGCAACTCAAGGTACCTCACAAGGCTTGCCGAATAGTCATACATCTCGCTCTTTCTGGTCGGGGGGATGCAGACTTCGCACTCATCGTCCACCTCATGGGAACACAACACCTAGGCAGCAGTTCCACTTGACATATTCCCAAGATGTAGAATATGTGAGAGCATGGTGTTCCCAAGCATTCCAGCTTATGACAAGAGCAACTGATCCTGTATAGAGAACCTTCCTTCACCTCACAGTGCACTTCGAACTTCTTCTCTCTTCTATCGATCTTAGCCACAACATATGTAGTCAACTCCCATGCATCTAGTATCTCACTGATAACACATTTGTTGACGGCATTTATGCTCCATCTGACCAACTCAAACATACAAGGCGTGAAAACCTGGGCAGCATGTTTCTCAAGACTTGAAGCATCCGCGTCTGTAAATGGAACGGACTGCAAGGCCACGATATCTAGGATCGCCTCATTCAAGCGTCGACCCGAAAGGCAACGCTCATAGTGCTCTAGCATATCAAACAATGTCATCTTACCCTCAAGATGTGTATGTAGCACGGAGTTGAGGCTCTCACTCCGCTGATTGCTGCTCAATCCTAAGAAACAGCGCCCCGCTAGGTATGGAGCACACCACAGCTTCCTCATTTGATACATCTGATGCAGCCACGACTCCTCACTTGTCACTTCATTCCTTTGTAAGAACTCTATCCATTTCCTCTCATGATCTTCAATAGAAGACGAGTCATATATGAAAGATCTGAATTCTTCCCTAACCTCGTCGTCATGCAGATGGCGTACAATGTTCTGCTGAATGTGCCATACGCACAGCCTGTGGTATGAGTCAGGCCACACCACCCCGATCGCTCTCTGCATTGCAAGGTCCCCGTCAGTGATTACAGATATCGGATGCTTCTGTGACATGGCTTCAGAAAATGTCCGCAACATCCACTCGTACGCCTCGTTAGTTTCATGAGAAATGATCCCGCATCCAAAGATAACAGTGTTGCGGTGGTGATTCAACCCGACAAATGGCACAAATGGCAGATTGTACTTATTGGTCCTGTATGTGCTATCAAAAACAACAACATCACCGAAAGCCTAGTAGTCAAGGAGGGATTGAGTATCAGACCAGAACAATCCCTTCAGATGCCCAGCTTTATCAACCAAGTATTTGAAGAAATAACCTGGGTCTCTCTCCTGCCGCGCCATCATGTGACGGATCACTATCTGAGCATCACCGACAGCGATTGTTTCCTGCTTGTAGCGATGGCAGAAGTTATAGATGTCCCTCGTCGTGCATCCAACATGGCCATATCCACCGTACTGCATGCACAACACATCCATGATTTTGTGTTTCTTGATTCCAACACTTTCCATCTCTATAATGTCCACTTTCTTCTCGTCGCTGATTCTTCTGTGGGAACGCAAAAAGCAAGAAAGGTCTCGTGGGGCCAGAGGATGGTTGTGTTCATCGATGATATCCTTCACAAACCACCGCCCTGTTTTCGCGACTCTTGCAATGACAAATTTCGCTTTACACCCCACACGAGTGATATTCCGTGGCTTCCTCTTCCTATCTTCTCTCTTCCTCTTCATGTGCTTCTCTTCACGGCAACCTTCACGACTACAGACAAGTTTCCTCAGAATTATCTCCTCGTTCGCTTCGTCCCACTCAGCATATCCTTTCCTCACACTAAATCCTTTCTCAGGATGTCACACCCTGCATTTTGTATCATGTTATTTGTATCTTTGAAGCATGAAAATTTGGACCAGCAAAATTTTTTGGCATCATTTGGCTTTTATTTGAAGTTGAGTTTTCTTCAAGTGCTTTTTCATGTGCTCAATAAAGTCAACTATTACCTCTTGTAGGATTCATCTCCATACCTAAAACTTCTGCCCAGTGATCATGCCAAGTGTTATATAACAGTATAGTATTTTCTTACAAAATTAATTTGGCCAAAAAGTATTTTATAAAGTTAGTTTTTCCAAAAACCCCTGAATTGAGATTTGCACTGCAAGTACTTGATTTAGGGTGAGAAAATCATTTCAAAAAGTATATTTGAGACCTAGTAGTCATAGGACTCCCAGAAACCACAAAGGTATAATTTTAAAAGTTATTTTCCTATTTTATTTAAAAGCTTTTTCTTAAGGCCAGAAATGGTCTTTAATAGGGGAAAATTATTTAAATATTTCAAAAATATTTGCCAAAATTCAGGGAGACTCAGAGGACATATATTGTCCATATATAAGAGTTTCAGCACTTGGTCATGTTCAAAATAATGGGCTAAACCCTCTAAAACCCTTTCTGGATATTTCAAGCTTTTGAAATATTTACAAAGGAAATTTTCTCCAAAAATTCCAGGGAAATTCTATCATGTCATATATGACATATTTGATGATCTTGCCAAGTCCCATGCCTTGGGAAGCAAGAAAACATCACCTAATCCCCTCAAAACCATTCTGTCCATATTTGAAGTTTGAGCAACTTTACATTGCCAAACTTGTCCAAATGCTCTCAAACTTGGTGCACATGCTAGAAATGCCTAATGAGGCATCTAAACCAAATGGCACAAGATTTGGAATAGAGCAACTTGATCAGATCACCACAAAACCCTTTCTGTTCAAATGCAAATTTGAACAACTTTACATTACCAACTTTTTACCTGGAGCTTCAAACTTTGTGGGCATGATCAATACCCCAAATGATGATGCTACACCAAGTGGTGCATCAAGGGGAGATGATTAGCTTGACTCAAACAAGATGAAGCTATTTCTGTTGATTTCTAGGGTTCACCAAAGTTACATTGGCTAGTTTCTTCAAATGAGCCCAAATTTGGTGACGCACCCTATTTTCACATGTTATTCAATCCTGTTAAGTGCCATGTCAAGTGGAGGTCATTTGCTTGACCAAACACTGATCAAACACCTTCTGCAGAATTACTAAAACCCTCATCTTGATCACTTTTACTCTTCTCCATGGCCTCAACTTTTTACCACATGTTCATTCAGTTACTGGCTACCCCCAGTAACTTCCCCAGCACCCCAGCTCCATGATTGAGGGGTAAGAATCCTAGTTTACCCTGCTGGACAGCCAATTTTCACCAAGTCACCAGCATCCTCTCTCTCTCTCAGCATCTCCAGGGCATCCAAGGCCTCAGGCCATTTCTTTACTCCTCCCTTGACCTTCTAGACACTCTTGGGCACGTTGGACTTGACCAGAGCGGCGGGGGCACGAAGGTGCCAGCCATTCGGGCGCTCTGGAGCGCGCTACAGTGCACCATCGCACTGTAGCTCCAGCCAATCGCCGGCCCCCGACAGCCTCGGGCCTCTCCCTCGCGCCAGTCGATGCTCCTCGACGTCCGCAACCACCCCGGCACTGTCCCCCCTCCTCCTGCGCCCTCCAGTGACCGTCGTCGCACGCGCACCGGCCGCCCGCAGCACCCACTCCTCGGGCTCGCACGCGCGCACGGTCTAGAAGCTCCCCCGCTCCTCCTCTCACCTCAACTGGACGTAGAGCTCGTCCAGCAACACCATGGACTCATTCCCATCGCTCCCCGTGCGCTGTAGCGTCGAGCCGGAGCTCGCCGGCGCACTGGACCACGGGGCTCCGCCGTCCCCCTATATATAGGACCCCCCCCGGGCCTCTCCAACAGCATCAGCAGCTCCACCACACCTCCCTGAGTCCTCCAGCACCACCTGTTCCTCCCCAGGAAGTCCCAGTGCTCGGGATCGACCGGAGCTCCGCCGCGTCGGGCCGCCGGTGATATCGCAGTACGGGCCTCCTCTGCCTCTTCTTTTGCCCTATCTAGAACCGTCGTGCTCCACTGACCCATTCCCCTCTGTTTCCCCTCTCTGTGGCAGTTGGAAACGGCTGGAGCGACGACCTCCCGACGATCCTCCGCCGTCCCACCTCGCCGCCGGCGAACCCGACCTCCCCGGCGTGCCGCACCACCACCCCTACATCCGCAACACGACGCTGATCACGTTCCTGCCCTCCGTTGCCGTCGCAGTGGCCGGAAACCTCGCCGGTGAGCTCGCCGTCGCCGTGGCTGTGAGGTTGGAGATGACAGGCGGGCCCCCCCTGTCATCCCCACACCTCTCTCCCCCTCCTCTCAGCCACTGACGGCCGGGCCCCGTCCGTCAGGTTTAAAAACCTGACGTGCGCGCGCAGGCACCCGTGCGGCTGGGCTGGTCCGCCCTGGGCCGTGCACTGTGGCCTCTCTGGCCCAGTTGCACAGGGCACTTTATCTTTTTCTTTTCTGTAAATTGTTTTAAACATTTTTACAGAAAAGAATAATGGTCCAAATAAAATAATTCCAACTCCTAAATTCTTGTAATATTCCAACCTATTTAATGGTACCACTTTCACTCACATCTATGAAACTTTTCTGTTCTGTTCAAATTTAAATTCAAATTTGAGCAGTAAAACTCCTGTTCTAAAATCAATAGATTCCCTTCTGTTACTCCAAAACTCCAACTAAGATTTTTTTCCCATCTTAGAAATCCCTCTAGTATTTAACAAAAATAAGTTGACATTTTTCTGAGCACTTTGATTTTTCTGTTTTATTTGTGGTCTTATTTTCCCGTGGTTATTATGCGACGTATAGATCCCGTATTTGACGAAGTTGCTGAAGAAGGAGAAGGATAAGGATTTGAAGACTTTGAAGACCAAGCCAATCCAGGCAAGCAGCCCTTTGACCATGATACACTTGTTCTTCGGAACTCGTTTGTTTCCGATGCATGATGATAGGGTTACGGTGGTGACCTAGTTGGAACCACCACATGATGCATGCTTGATCTTGATCTTGCTAATAAGTGCTAGATGACATGCAAATAGATAGTCATGTTGCTTAAATGATGCATGTGTGATTTGAACCTTCGTAGTTAGAATCTTTGCATGAACCCATCGGGTGCCCCTAATGCCCGAGGGTGACGTTGTGTTAGGTCATCACTTGAGGAAGAAGTGATGTGCCGGTAAATCCTGTGCATGGTGAAATGATGGATTAGATTTATGTGTGACTACCGTCCCAACCAAACATGTGCAACCACACTACCCCTTATGGGACGGGGCTTTATTGATTACTTAGGTCGATACTAGCATGGTGCCCGCATTACTAGTGACGGGAAGACTTGAGGTCTTTCCCGGGACGGGGTCGTGCTTGGTTAGACGACCATGACTGTTTTCACAGGGCACCGGACACACCGTTGGTCCCTTCGGGTACGCGTGACATTGAAATTAGGGCAAGTCCCGTGATCTATTGTTTGTACCCGAGGGTCGTGTACCAACGAGTGGACTCTATGTTAGTGTCGTCTAAGGAAAGGTAATGACCGGGTGCTTACCCCGGGTACTTGAGGTACCGCGGGTCGTGGATGACACGGAAGTTCCCCGGATCTTGTGGGTAAAGTGCGCAACCTCTGCAGAGTGTAAAATTATTCGAATAGCCGTGTCCACGGTCATGGACAGTTGGGTGGTGCTACTTAAACTATGTCCAGAATTTTATTTCATCGGTGATTGTATGTGTGTGATGAGTCAAGGTGGTGACTTGACTCGATGAGTTGAATCATGTTCATGTTGATATCGGTAACCTGTCTTCAAGGTTACGCGAGTTTATTGATGCATAAACTTGATGGTAGAATATTCATTCTAGCCCTTGCTAGATTGTTAATTAATGTTCCATTGCATTGTTACCACATCATGGGTTGCTTGCGAGTACATTTAAAGTACTCATTGGCTTGCCACTGGTTATTTAATTGGCCAGGCATGGAAGAACAGGATTATGAGGAAGAGTTCTTTGGAGACGAACATGCGAACTAGGACGCTATCCCAGTCAGAATGCCTGTAGGGTTAAGGCAGATGGCATGGGTTCTACCCGTTATCGAAGACTTCCGCTATTTGAGTTATTTGCTATTCAGCCCGTGAGGCTCTATCTATGTAAGACTTGGCCATAATGGCCATAATTCGTGTAAGACTATTTGTATGGATGTAAGACTCTTGTTATTCAGCTTCTGTGTGTTCAGTGAGCATTGATCTCTGGGATCACTGTACACGTGCATTCGGTGATCTCGACTTCTAAGTCGGGATCCCCACACAGGAGCATACTTGTTATAGAACTCAAAACCCTCTTCCTCGCTATCAAACATCTTGCTGACAATGTCGTCGTACTCAGCCATACACTCTGCACTTACATCGGCCATGGCTTCCTGCATATCACATATAAATTATCAACTGGTCTCAACCATGCAGCGGAAGTAAAATAATTTCCCTACTCACATATTCCTCTCAACATAAAAGGTTCAGAGTTTCAGAAGTTCCATCATGGCTTATTTTTTGTCCAGATTAGTCTATGTTGTGTTCTCTTGTTCTAAAGATAAAAACATAAACTAAGTCATGCTCTTGGTGCTTAAATATAATGGATATTGCAACAAAGAAGTTCAGTTCAATGCTGTTGCTACTGCACTGCTTTTTCAAGATTCAGATTTATGCTAGCCAAAAATTGTACATACTGTACCAACCTATGGACAATTCTATGCACCGTTTATATGGTAGTATTTAAAATCTGTGCATTGCTTTTCATGCCAACCAATCAAAACACAGTAGTTAACACGAATAACAGCTCATAACCGTGGATGGTTGGTCATATTCTGAAAGAACTATTTGGCTGCACCATATCTTCATAAGTGAATTAATAATATGGTGTACAATGAAGCTAATTATTCTAGTCAAGTGGTCACATAGCCTTTTTACCATCAGAATTAATGATAAGAGACATCCAGTGGGGTTGGAACATGTTTACGATAAATTACCTTTAAAACAAGCTCAAAGTATCCAATATCAAAATACAGTGTAGTCGGGGTATAAGGCTTGACTACTTCCTCACCAGTAGCATCCTTCCATCTGCAGTCGGTTAACAAAATACAGAAAACGGAATCAGAATATTCGACTCACTCCATGTACTAAAAAGAATGACCATAACTGAACATTATAACTGATTGTGTGTTTTGTACTCTTCATGTACTATTGGTTAATTAAGGTAGGTCATTTGGATCCTATGATGTCATATATATGAAGTTTGACAGCAAACTGGTTAAAACTGCAACTGTTATGTGATCACTTCAATTTGTTTTCTTCTGCCTCTAAACTCTCTAGCTAGCTACATATTGACATTTTTGCCATGGACAGTAGTTGATGTACATTTGTTCCCACTACAAGGTTGTTGGCTTTTAATCATACTTTTCAATCAACGATAGTGCATGTAATCTAGAATGGGAATCATATTTGTTGGCGAGTGAGACGACTGGCTAATAATTCAGTCATTGACTTGCCAACCACTGGCGGAGCTTCGGCAAGGCCAAGTTGGCCGTGGCCCGCCCAGGTTTGGAGAGAAAATATATATTATATGAAGGCCATCTCACGACAGAAGACACCGATGCAGAGTCGCGGAGACACATGCATCACGGGATTAGTCACACAGGCGTAGTATGTGCTCCTAAAAAAACATGCAACGGAGGTTCTCTGGAGCAGCCGCTTACTGGCCGCCAGTGCACAGACACATCAATGCCTCCACGCCCATACGGCCCACCGGCGACGGACGCACAGCTTACTTGCCCGTCAGCCCTCACTCAAGAGCAGACCCACGGAGCCATATAGTGGCGACGCAGGTACCCAGCTAGCCAAATCCTTTTCTGAATCCATCTAAATCCCTGCAAGTTACATATGTAAATCTATTTGAACCATTCTCAGTTTAGTTCCGCTAAATTTTACTGAAGTCGTCGTTCATTGAATCATCCTCTAAATCTCCAATTGACTACTCCCTCCGTTCCAAAATAGATGACTCAATTTTGTACTGAAGTTAGTACAAAGTTGAGTCATCTATTTTGGAACGGAGGGAGTACATGTGTAAGGCATTGTTTGTGTACATTTTTACAGCTTGTAGTGGCAGCCATGGGCAAGGTCAGTCGGCTTGTAGTGGCAGCCATGGGGAGGGGGTGTAGGGGAGGGAAACGTACCTGTCCACGGAGTGCTCGCCGGCGTTGCTGGGCGTCGCGGGCTGCTTGGCGGAGGGAGGCGCTGCAGTGGGCGCTGGGGCAGGGAGACGTCGGCGGGCTCGGCGCGCCGCAGCGGAACCTTAGCAGTTCCTGGCGTTGGGCCAGGGTGGCGGACCGCTGCTACTTGACTGGATCGGGGCGGCCGCGAGATCTCTTGATCGGAAGACGGAAGCGGCGGCGGCGGCGGCTATGCGACAGAGTTATCTGTGCGGGGGGCGGACGAGCTAATTTTCTTCCGAACGGATTGGAAATTTTTGACCATTCTACCCTTTTGACCAAAAAATAAATCTCTAACTGTTTTTTCAGATCCGACGGTCAGGAAAATACAGGGGTGGAGTTACATGAAATTACGAGTTGTAACTCGTCAATCACCCTAAAAGAGCTCTAACAAAAATATTAACAGGATTTATTGCGTCAGAAATTATGCACTGCACCGCAGAGACACCGGAATGAAGCATGTTAATCAAGGGATTTTGTATAGGCCCTGTTTGGATGCATGAGTTAGAGCTAGTTTGGGCTAAAATAACCCTAAACTTTCCAAACAAGAGGGGTTAGTTTGAGTTAGTTGGATCTAACCCAGCTAAAAAACTAGCTCGGTGAAGAGGTGCTAGTTGGGTTAGTATAGAAACACAATCTGTACTATAGTAGTAGAGAAACCATCGAAGCGGCACCAATGACAAACACCAGGAGCATCTAGTCTAGTCTAGGTAAAACGATCGAGACGCGTGTAGATAAAACGATCGAGACGGCACCGCTTTTTCTGGGAGTAAAACGACACCAAGAAAACCAAGGCACGGCACGACACATGCATGCGCAGACCAGATATAAACAAGAAAACCCAATTATAATCTCTGGCGGCCAAGTCAACGGGCAGTACCAACACAATCGCCGCGCACGTTAAGAAAAAATATAATCTCCCAATTTATTACACGTGTCGCCAACCAGATAACCAAAAAGTCAGTTTTGGGGTAAACCTCAAAGCGAAATCTTTCCCAGATATATATAGTGGCTTGGTTATTTGTCTAAGCATAATAGATTGATAATTTTTCTTCTAAGCATCATCTAGTCTCTACTCCTATAAAAGATGAGGGGTGTGTCTACCATTTATCGATTCAGACCGTCGGATCTCCATCTAACGCACTCAAAGGCGCTCCATGGCATTTTTGCAAAAAGACACCCGCTGCTCTACTCAAATTTGCACATAACTCCTTAATCTCTCTCTTCTAGAAGCCGCTCAGATCCTCCAGGCCTACGGCGCTGTCTCTATCGATGCCGAGAACCTTCCCCGCCTCCGGCCTCCGGCCCCTCCCACCGGCCACCGAAGCGCCGATCCCCTCCATCTGGACGTGACCCGCAACTCAGCGCTACCTTGTTCTTCTCCGTCTCTGCCTTACCTCTCCCTGTCCAAACCCTACTCCCGCCGCCCCGAGCTCGCCCATAGGATGCCGCCGCAACCATGCACGAGATGCTCGATTTTTCTGCTCTCCACGTAATAGGGTGCCAAGCTCCCGGATCTGGTGGAGGTCGCTCGAATCCCAGGGTAAGCTCATCCCGCTGCTACACCGTGCTCGTCCACAGGGCGCCACCACCATTGCAAGCAAGGTGCTCGACACGTCGCCTGGACGCCGCATACGAGAATGCACAGCTCATGCCATCCTGTCCGGAGCTTACCTGCAGGCCATCACCACTGCCCTGAGCAGGAGTCACTCATGTTGCGGGATCAAGAACCTGGTCGCCGACTTCCCTCCATGTATTATCTTCACATGCAATTAAATTAGTGTGTTATTTTGTAGATGACATAGAGTAGTTCATCATTTCACTCTGAATAAGTGTATATTGAGAAGCAACTACACAGAAATCAGTTTTGTTCTCTAAATTATGTGTATAAAGGGAGCAGAAAATACAAAAAACTATGAATGATGTGCAGTTAGCAGTGTATTATGCCTTAAAAACAACATATTTGTGTTCCAAATCTGTTATTTGTGTGTGCTTCTTCCGTAGCAGACAACTCGAACCGACCTGGTTGGATTTGTTTGTTTATGGAGTTCAAATGTTTAATATTGATACATTTCAGAATTTGGATTTTCGCATTCTTTACTAGCTGGTAAAATAAATATGATTTATTTGACTACCTGTTGATAGAACTCTAGCTACATAAAGCTTGTTTCATGGTCATGGTTTACCGGATCGTGGTTACTACTTAGGTCATGGATCATGGAGTGTGATTTTTTTGTTTTGTTTTATTTAAGTGTTTATTCAAACTACTCATTGTTAAAGTTCAGAATTGGCAAGTATACAGTATCGTGTTGTAACATTTGGTACGGTGGTAATTGAAAGTTCAGGAGTATTTTCAACTTTGCATCTTCTAAATTTCAATGTAGGTAAATAAACCGAAATTCATAAGTCGCTCCAACATACAGCTACAAATAACCCCATTTTATTCTCACTGCATCTTATCTAGAGCTTATGTAGGCAGTTGGCTTACGCACAAGACTAAGTCGTTCCAAATGCACCCAAAGAACTCTAGCATGAATATCCTCCTAACAATATCCTCACCTTTTTGCAGGTGCAGAAACTGAAATACTTAGGTAGCACACGAGTAATAAAGAGGGAGTTTTGTTACACATAAAGGCGAAAAAGTATATGCTGAAGGAGGTTTTGCTGCCCTTCGCATCTGACCTGCTTCGTCAGAGACCAAGGTATGGGTGTTGATGAATTGTAAGGTCCCCTCTACATCTCAACAACTCTTGCTTCATCTTTATTAGGCAATGCTTAATTGTGCAATTGGCTTCGATATCATGCATGCCATAATTTTGTGTTAAAATGTATTTTAGCACCCCCAAAATTTGCTAATGATCGGAATAGACCTGTTTCGGAATGTACTACTATTAGATAAGGATGCCATTTCTATGGGTGAGTTGACATCAAAACTGAATGCTGCAGGTCATTATATGGTTCTATTAAATGTCTGTCAGTTCCGTTTGATAGGTACATCTCCATCCCTTAGTGTACATTCCGTATAAAATGTATTGCAAGTGTTGTCAATTCTTTGTTCACTTGTTAGTATGCTGCCAACCCTCGGGCAGTTTTTGCCGTTTTGCCTAAATATACTACACTAGTAGAAAACAGGGCATTGGTCCAGCCCATTAGCCCCGGTTTAATCTAGAACCGGGTCCAATGGGGGTACTGGACCCGGTTCGTGTGCCCAGGGGGCCGGCCGGGCCACGTGGGCCATTGGTCCCGGTTCGTCTGGACCTATTGGTCCCGGTTGGAGCTAAAAACCGGGACCAATGGCTCTTGCTCCCGGCCCACCACTATTGGTCCCGGTTGGTATTATGAACCGGGACCAAAGGCACCCCTTTAGTCCCGGTTTGTAGTACAAACCGGGACCAGTGAGTTGCCTATATATACCCCCTCACTCAAGAGCAGAGCTCACTGCTCTGTTTTTTTTTCTGGCCGAGGGGGAGAGGGGTTAGTGGTGCTCTAGCTCACCTCCTATGCACACAACGTGTTCGGTGGAATGCCCGAGCCACACTAGTTAAGCTTTTCTCCTCTCGAAGCTCTATTTTCTCGGAGATTTGTCTAGGTTTAGCGGTACGTCACGTCCCGTCCCCGTCTTCGCCGCCGTCGATCGCCCCCGCCGATCTCGTCACCGGCACCACCGTGGTGAGCCTCTTGTTATGTCCATGCTTTTCTTACTTTTATTATTGCTTTAGATAGATATTTGTCTAATTTTCTTACGTTTATTATTGCTTGTTATTATATAGTGCGATGGTTTTGATATCCGCCCACGTGGGCCCTCGTCCGGTCTACGATTCGGATGTGGTATATTATCTATAATTTATAACTATTTGTTTTAGTGCTTATGATAGTTATGCCGACCAACCTGACATGCATAGATGTTTTATTATGTCTAGGAGGTAGTTGAACCGGAAATTCTAACCGACCCTCTTGTGGAGAGGTTAAATTTAGTTGAAGAGGAAAACATTTCGTTAAAGAAAAAATTGGAAAAAATGGAGGAGGAGAAGACGGAATTGGAGTTGCATGTTGCGGAAGTTATCGATGATCACAAGATCAAGATGGACCCTATTGTCGAGAGGTTAAATTTAGTTGAAGAAGAAAACAAATTCTTGAAGGAAAAATAAAAAAAAAAATTGTGGACGAGAAGATGATATTGGAGTTGCATGTTGCGGATGTCGTCGATGATCACAAGATCAAGATGGATGCAATGCGGTTGAAGATTAAAAAGATTAGAAAATATGCCATTCATACCGAGGCTTGGTATCATTATGCCGTTGGATCAATTGTTACCTTGGTTGCGATTATGATAGCATTTGTTTTCGCGTTGAAATGTTTTACATAGTTTCGATGTGTATGGAGAGCTATATGTTGTTAGATGAGAACTATATATGTATGTACTTTGGTTTTAATGTGATGATGAACTTTTATCCATTTGATCACTTAATTATCTATTTATGATGTTCTGTAATGGTTTTTGACACACTTAATTATATATAAATGCACGCAGATGAACCGGCAATGGATGTACGGTGACAGACACACCTCCAAGTACATTAAGGGCGTGCGTGAGTTTCTAAATGCGGCTGAGGCAAACAAGCAGAATGGTTTTATGTGTTGTCCATGCACTAAATGTGTGAATACGATGTCTTACTCTAACCGGAAAATCCTTCACTCCCACCTGCTTTACAAGGGTTTCATGCCACACTATAATGTTTGGACGAGGCACGGAGAAATAGGGGTTATGATGGAAGACGGCGAAGAAGAAGAGTACGATGACAACTATGTGCCCCCTGAATACGGTGATGCTGCAATGGGGGGAGCTGGTGAAGATCAAGAGGAACCAGACGATGTGCCCAATGATGCTGCAACGGGTGAAGCTGCTGAAGATCAAGAGGAAC
>LR738712.1:857026429-857050279 GCA_902687465.1 Secale cereale
ATATATCCATCTGTCATGTTTGAATAATAATTGGCATGTTGTAAATATTTGTAGAAACAATGGACCACAACACCCGAGACCTAGCACAAGAAGCGATGTTGATGGACCTAATCGCAGACGGACAAAATGCCGTCTTGTCGTTTCTCAACGACACCGATGACCAGGTCGAAAAAGAGCTGCAGCTGGAAGATCTAGGCTATGATATTGATGGATCCGGTGACCCAATGCACATGGAAGAATTAGTAGACCGTGAGGACGGCTCCGGTGACCCAATGCCGGTGCAAGAAGGAGACCGTGATGCTGGCTCCGGTGACCGAACCGAGTCCGGCCAGGAGGTATATATGTTAGTTAAGCATGTGCTGACTAGTTAATTGATGCATTCATTAACTCTCGTCTTTGTTCCTTTTTCTAGCCCTCCGGATCGAGCAAATCTTCGGTAAAGAGACGAGGAGCGAAGAAAAAGTTGAGGCCGGATGAAAAATTTGAGATCTCAGAAATCTCGCGCTCCGGCGAGCCGATTGCACCCATCCGGACAAAGAACGCATTTGTTAATCAGTGCGGGGTTCTGGTTAGGGACAAGATCCCGATCAGCATCCATCAATGGTTAAAGCCGGCTGCAAACGACGCTCAGGTGACTTATGTCACTGATATGCAGAAAGAAGATCTTTGGAATGAGCTGAAGTCAAATTTCGTCCTACCGCGAGAGGTTGATCCGGCGAACCCAGTTAAAGAGGAGTTAATCAAGTCTGCTGCACTTTCGAAGATGGCAGATCAATTCAGGGCATGGAAGAAAAAACTGAATAAGTTTGTCCACGATAAAAAGACTCCAGAATTCGTGGGCATATATGAGAAGATCAAAGATGACTGGCCCGCATTTGTGGCCCATAAGAAGTCGGAAAAGAGTCAGAAGATGTCGGAGACAAACCGGATAAATGCTGCGAAGAAGAAGCATCACCATCGCACGGGGTCGGGCGGCTACCTCGTAGCCCGGCCTAAGTGGGCCAAGGCTGAGAATGATCTGCTTCAGAGAGGGATCGAACCAGAGACAATGCACTGGCCAGAACGTTGCCGGACTTGGTTCTTCGGGGCTGGCGGAACCTTGGACCCTGTAACAGGGTGGTGCATTTGGACGGACAAGCAATTGGAAACACCACTCAGGAAGATGCGGCAGTATATCAAAGTAGCGCATGAAGGGACGTTCTTCCCCGACAGAGAGAACGACGAGCTGACAATGGCCCTCGGGAATCCTGAGCACCCTGGACGGACACGAGGCACGCCAGGCTCCCTTCCGTGGCGTGCTGGGTTTCCGGACGCAGGAGGCTACAAATGCCACGACAGGAGGAAGAAAATGGAGCAGACCGAAATCCAGGCGCTGCGGGCCAGAATACAAGCGATAGAGGAACGGGAAGCAAATCGGGAGAAAAGAATTGCCGAAGCTTCCCCCGAAGCTACCCCGCCATCTCAGCGGAGAAGCAGCGTGGCTTCCACCGAGCTGCTTCAGCCAGAGCCTGCCTTGACGGCTACTGCCAGGAATCCTGTGGATGCTATCACGCAGGCACATAATTGCCACCTTATGGCACAATGGATGAATCTGAAGGTCAAGGCGGCTGCTGGCTCTGTTTATCCTTCTGGACCCGACGACACTTTTCACTGCCGGCCGATTCCAGAAGGATATGCTAGGGTGATGGTCGACGAAATAACGGAGGGATTTGAGGAGCTCCAGCTTGACCACCCTACCGGTGAAGGGGAGACTCGGCTGGGTTCTTCACTGAAGACTCCATGCCTATGGCGGAAGGACCTAATCAACATTCTCAACTGGACGCCTCCGCCTCCTCCTCCGACGACGACGAGTCAGGGCACTCCGCCTCCTCCACCGCCTCCTCCTCCGGCGAGTGACCATCAGGGCACTCCGGCTCCTTCTCCGGCGCGTGGCGGCACTCCGCCTCCTTCGCCGCCAGCGCGTGGCGGCACTCCGCCTCCTTCGCCGCCGGCGCATGGCGGCACTCCGCCTCCTTCGCCGCCGGCGCGCCCGAGCAGCCAGCCTGCTCCTCCTTCTCCGCCTAATCAGCAAGGGCGGAAGAGACCTGCCGCCGCTCCGGCTGCTCCTGCTCCGGCGCCTAAGCAAATAAAAAAGACAGCCGCTTCGTCTGGTCCGGCGACGTCTACCAGTACAGCCAGAGGCGGGAGGCGATGCAGATTCGGTCCTTCTCTCACGCCTCTAGAGAAGTTACCGTACGAGAGGTCCGACGAGGAAAACACGAAGATCGCTCAAGGCCAAGTGAAGGACTTTTTTGAAGGGTTGAAAGAACAGAGACATCCACCTCCGGAGGAGAAGATAGATGCGGTGAAAGCAAAGCGCACTCTTGCTGCCCTGAAGCAACCAGCGCAAAGTAAGCCACAGGACAACTATGACCGCATGATCCAAAAGTCATATCAAGCAGCGAAGCGGTCGGTAAGTACTAAAAGTGATCAGAGGTTAGCAGAAGGACGAGCTGGGAAACAAATTGCCCAGCTCGGCGAACAAGCGGACCAATCGTGCCCCCCGAACAAGCGGACAAATTGCCGAGGATGGTGCCCGGTTATACCAATCTTGCAGATTACGCGTCCGACGACGTACACTATGATTTCTTGGAAGTGCAGATAGAAAGATACGAGTACAAAAAGCCTCTCGTCAAAAATGAAAGATCTCTATCAACGAATATGCGAAGATTGCATGATTGGTACTTGAAAATCTGCAGAGAGTCTGGGGGGAGGGATAACTTGTATTTGAGAGTTAAACCGGAGCATGACCTAGTTGGAATTGACCTGTTGCCTGTTCCATTTGAGGAGTTCTATCAGTTTTTCAATCAATTGGCCCTCGATAAAACAACGGTCACCTGCTACTGTCTGTAAGTAGTACTACTTCTGTCATTAAGTCTCTCTATATAGTTGATCTTCATTGCATGTATTTATAATTATCCTCACTATATTATGCAGATTGAAGATCGTCGAATTGAAGAAAAGACAAGTAGGTGATATTGGGTTTATTAACACATACCTCATAGATGCAACCGAGGTTAAATTGCGTCCCGACGATACCGATACCAACTTGCTACGATCGTTGGTGGTAAATGAAAACAAAGATATAATACTCTTTCCTTACAACTTCAAGTGAGTGTTACTGTCTTGTGCATATTTGGTTTCCTTTATATATCAGTCAAGGTTATAGTGATGTAATTGATGATCTCATGCATTCGTGCGTAGCTTCCACTATATTCTCTTAGATATTAAGCTTGAGAAGGGAGTAGTAACTGTCTTGGACTCTAAACGTAAAGATCCCGAGGAGTATGCGGACATGACTCAAATGCTAGCCAGGTAAGTTAAATCGATCAATATTATCCACCATGCATATATATCAGCAACTTCATTTCTGATATCAACTAATTGTTTTCTTTGTCTGGCAGGGCTTGGAAAAAATTCACCAAAAAAGCTCCGGGACTGCCGAAGAAGCTACAATTTAGATACCCGAAAGTAAGTACTATATAGTAGCATGTTCCGCGCGCGCATCTCCTATATCTTGATTCAAGCGCTAGTTTCATCAATAACAATTTGGCATTCTTGCTTATCAGTTTGATTGACCTCTATTTCTTGTAAAGTGGTTGTGGCAGGAACCCGGGAATGATTATTGTGGATACTACATTTGCGAGTCCATCCGCCACACGACCTGTGAGCGGGGCTACACTGATGAACAATTTGAAGTGCGTAAGCAATCAATAATATTCACAAATTTATAGCATCATTTCATGTATTGACCCCCTACTTCAAATTAGATGTTTCGGATGCGGGATGAACTCCTAACACCAGATCGTCTGCGAGCAATTCAAGAGGAATTGGCGGCATTCTTCCTTGAACACGTGATCGCTGAAGACGGAGAATACTATGTGGACCATGCATCCATATGATAGGAGATTATTTTTGTAAGAGATAATTATTGTATATATGTGTCCGGTAACGTCGGATAGATATACGAGAACTTGTTGTTCGACCAATCTCTCGGAGAAGGAGAGGTGGTCGGTATTACTTCTCTCTGTATGCATATATATATATATATATATATATATATATATATATATATATATATATATATATATATATATATATATATATATATATATATATATATATATATATGTTGATTATACGATCTTCTGTTTCCTTCGTTTTGCTTAGTAGCTAGCAGCTAGCTAGCTAGCTAGCGTGACTCTAGTCCTCTCTATATATATACGTATGTGTAGTATGTAGCGTCGACCAAGCACGGACATAAGAGAGGACACTTCTCTCTATTAATTAGCTAGCTAACACAATATATGAAACACCTAAATTAACCCCCCAAAACCTAAAACCCCCCCTCCCCTTTCAAAAAAAAACAAAAACCACAGCCACAGAAATGCTGACGCGTGGATGCCTTTTGGTCCCGGTTGGTACCACCAACCGGGACTAAAGCCCCTCCTGCCTGGGCTCGGTGCACAGGCCACGTGGACACCCTTCTGCCCCGGTTCTGGATTGAACCGGGACTAAAGGGTCAGAGCATTAGTACCGACCCTCTTGTCCCGGTTCTGGAACCGGGGCTAATGGCCCAAATGAACCGGGTCTGATGACCCTTTATCTACTAGTGCTACAAACTGTTACATATGTTGTAGTAATTGTTCGATTCCTTTTGAGGTAATAAGATAGATGAAGCGAGAGCTCTGGAGCTAATATTGTTGGCACAGATGTTTTCAGAAAACAACTAAAATAAGGTTATACTATCTTGACAAATGATTCAATGTTGTAACATATATAATTATGTATGTGGAACTAGCTGTTTGAGTCATGTCTGAAATATTTCTTTTCTTCATGGTGGCGTTGTATGCATATTCGAGTTTAGTGTGCATATTTAGCGAAGTATTCGGCCAAACACTTCTACTTCATTCTTGCTTGTCCTGGAACAGTTTATAAGTGTGTGCCCAAAGCTATAGTGTGTACATATTGAATTTCATTTATCTTCACATTTAAGACTGGTGGCCTAATAACACGAAATGAACAATGTTGAATCCTTGAATGAAAGGTAACAGAATAGCTTGTTTCATTTTCTATTGTTCCTAGGAGAGGAGCAGTAAGTTTTGTTGCAATAGTTGTTCTAAGCTGGACAAGTTGATATGTATTGGGGATCGCTGGACGGGCTGGTGATTTGGGAGATCTGGCTTGAGTGGAACCGCAACATATTTCACAATTCGGAGTTCGCTGCAGAACTTGCACGCCTTGCCATTGGGGAAGCCAATGTTGAAAGGAGGCCCATGCACGACACCAGGGCCGGCTCTAGGATTCCAGAGGCCCTAGGGCAAACTCTATCGATGGGCCCCAAAGAGAAAAAAATGTTGACTGAATACATGAGTGCATAAAATAATTATAAAGCCATAAACACCGATAAACTTTTAGTAGCATCAAATATTTGATACGTATTCCTGTCTCTGTTCCGAAGACTATTCAAATTGGAGACAAACCCTTCATTTATGTACTTCTCAAAATATCAGATGGCAGCTTCAATTTGCTTAAGAATAACATCAATGCACACAAACTTGGTGATATGCTCAATCAGATAATGCTTTTTAGGCAACACGTTTACAAGAAAAGGGGAGAGAACACCTGCATGTTGTAGCAGATTAGCAAAACTCAAACCTCCAAGACCAGGCTATCTTAATGACAGGACAAACTAAAGACCAGCGTAAGCTACCGAATGGAAGCAGCTACGGTACAAAACAATGGACAAACAGGCAACAACGCCCAAAATCAGCAACTCGAGAGAAAGAGCCCAACAGACTGCAGCGCCGAACGAATCGGCGACTTGAGAAAATGCACTGTTTGACACATCGAGCGTTCGCCCCTTATGAGCAGCTGAATGTGTTTAATAAGATTATTGACAGAAAGCATCCACTAATTCCATCCTCATCATTGAGTATAATCTAAATAATACTACACTGGAGGCCAATTATAATCTTACGGAAAAATATAATCTCCCAATTTATTACACACCAGATAACCAAAACGTCAGTTTTGGGGTTCTAAGCATCATCTAAACCAATTTTTTCCTCACGCCTGACGAGCGGCCTCGCGCCGGCCGACCGCCCTCTCGCGCCAGCCGACCGCCCTCTCGCTCCAGGCGAGCGCGTCCCTGGCAAGCGCATCCGCATACCCAGCAAGTGCCCCCTCACTGGAAACAACCACTGGATGATTCGTTGATTCAGATAATCCGACTCATTTTACACTGTTTGTATAGGGCAACTTGCATTTCATTTTTCTAGAAAACAAATCACATTTGCTATTTTCAGGGTAACATGCTCATGTATAACACCAAACCGTTGCTGATATGCTAAGTTCACGATGGGGAGCTGAACAAGACTAGGCTCTGCCCCTAATGCAGAGATGGAAACTAATGATGGGGCATCAAGAATCTGCACACCAACTAAAATTGTTACGACATGAAAGCACAAACATGGCAGAGATTAATTTAAGCACCTAATAAAAATCAAAATTACCAATACAGAAATGCATAACTATCGCTAATTCTCAGTTGGCACGACAGAATTCAGTTCTCACTACCAATGAGGCGTCAGCAAGCATTCAGCGACTCCGATGAAATTCAGTAATAATACTACTAGCAACATTAAATTCAGATAGATCAGCAACTTCAGTTCTCACAACCAACTAGCCAACGAAGTGTTGACAATCATCCAGCACACAGACGACCACTCCTACCTCAAGATGGCAACGGGGATGAAACTCATCGGGTTTTGCCTTTCCAAACCCATCCCCACGAGAAAATCCTAAACCCGTCCCCGTCCCAATCATCGTGTGCGGGGCTAATTTTTCGCCCGTCCCCTAAACCCATCGGGTTTTCTAAATCCATGGGGAACCCACGGGGAATTCGACATATATAAGGAAACATAGAACCAACAAAGAATAATATTCCGACAACAAAATGAGCATAACTTCAGCAAATTTTTACACAAAACAATAGTAGATGGTTCAGCAACTATAGGGAGGGGGAAGGAGCGAGCGATACTGACCACCCAGCAAGGGGTTGGTTTGGCCTTCGACGCTGGGGGGTGGGGGGCTCGGTAGATTTGGGTTGGGCCGCGCCGGATCAACGCTTAGTATGTATTTTGCCGGGTTTGCCGGGTTTCGGGTTCGGGGACTACTGAAATGGATGCAAACCCACGAAACGTGTCGGGTTGTATAATGTGCCCAACAACAGCCCCACGGGGATAAAAAGACGCCCATCCCCGTCCCCTAATAGGGTAAAAACCCGCGGGGATGCGGGTTTCGGGGCCCCATTGCCATCTTGACTCCTAGCCCTACTTGCAGATACATAAGCAGAGTCGGGGATCACTAACAGGAGACAACAGCAGCCAGCTACATCTGTCACAACAAGCGACGCATCATCAGTCTAGGAGTAGGTGAACTGGTGACGGCCTTTGCCCTCGGAGACGGCGTGCTCGGCGAGCTCGCCGGGGAGGACGAGCCAGCAGCCATGGCCGGGGATTTGGGAGGATTCTGGGCCACGCGAGGAAATTCCGCTGAAAACCCTTCCAACCCGCTTCTACCAAACCAGGCCTGAAGGAGCAGCGGCTGATCTTCCCCGTCGCGCCTGAAGGAGCGAGGCGACAGCGACCAGCCGAACAGCTTTTTCTTTTCTGCAGTGACGCGAGAGCGACGAGTTTTGGGCGTACTGGGCCGTATGGGCTGCTTGTTTTCGTGTCCGTGCGAGTGAAAGTAGCGCTGGTAGCGAGTGTCATTGGATGTAGATCAACGGCGCTGGGTGTACGACATCGCTCGGCACTAGTTTCTTCCAAGTTAGAGGATCTCGTTCCAGACTTCGTGGGGAAGGGAGCCGAAAGAAGAAAGTCTTTTTCTCTCCATCTCTATAACTGGGGGAGGCGTTATCTGCCGGAGAGGTGACCAACCCCAACGAGAAGACCCAGCAACACGGCACGGCCCACGTGCAGAGACAAACAGGCAACAACGCCCAAAATCAGCAACTCGAGAGAAAGAGCCCAACAGACTGCAGCGCCGAACGAATCGGCGACTCGAGAAAAAGCACTGTTTGACACATCGAGCGTTGGCCCCTTATGAGCAGCTGAATGTGTTTAATAAGATTATTGACAGAAAGCATCCACTAATTTCATTCTCATCATTGAGTATAATCTAAATAAGACTACACTGGAGGCCAATTATAATCTTACGGAAAAATATAATCTCCGAATTTATTACACACCAGATAACCAAAACGTCAGTTTTGGGGTTCTAATCATCATCTAAACCAATTTTTTCCTCACGCCTGACGAGCGGCCTCACGCCGGGCGACCGCCCTCTCGCGCCAGCCGACCGCCCTCTCGTGCCAGGCGAGCGCGTCCCTGGCAAGCGCATCCGCATGCCCGGCAAGTACCCCCTCACGCCGGGCGAGCACCTCGCTACGCCGGGCGAGCACCCCGGCGAAGGCACTCCCGACCCCGGCGAGGGCCTCCTCGCACGCGGCGAGGGACTCCTCATGCTCGGCTAGAGCCTCCCAGACGAGCGCCCCCTCGTGCCTGTCCATGTCGTGCAGCGCCTCTCGGTCTCCGATGGATTGGTGTGGGATGCGTGCTGGAGATGTGCGTGGGTGGGTTCTCCGAGTAGGCGTGTGTATTTATAGGGGGCCGGCGGCTGGAGAGACGGCCAAACGTCCCTATATTCTTGGACTGGATAAGTCTTATCCCGACTATATATATATAGATAAGTAATGGACGTTGATATCTCCCGTAAGTTCCGAACCCGTTCGGCAGCCCACCGCTCCGCAACTCCGGTTCGGGAGCGGGCTGAGCGGCACCGAACACCTCAACTCCTCGAATCTCTAATCTGGGACTGGAGCGGCACCTAGTAGATTTTCCGGGAGCAGCAAAAGTGATGCACTGTTGGGTACGACAGCTCCATCCTCATCCTCAAGAACGATCTCAAAAAAAAAAAACGATCTCGTTCGGGGGTGTAAGCAACGAAACAAATAGCGCGCTATAACGACGTTATAGCGTATTCAGAAGGAAACACTATATTTTAGCAAATTCAGCCGTTATGACGCTATTTTTTTTTTGCGCGGGAAAAGGATTTTTATTGCATATTGAGAGAGTTACAGTCGAGAGGTAAAAGATCCTCAATACATGGTGGTCCTACATGCATCCACACAGCCGTGGTACACTCTATACGACTATAATTTGCCAAACGATCGGCAACTCTGTTTTGATCCCTATTTAACTTCTGAGGAATAAACTCCCTATGTCTCATCAACTCCTTAATTTCAGCCACAAGATGACCATAAGCAGAACGAAGAAGTCCGTTCCCTAATAGACATAACAACGCTTCACTTGAGTCAGATTGAACGATGACCGGAAGAGTGGAATGTTGTATAGCTAGCGCCATCCCTTGCATGATTGCATGAATCTCAGCTTCCAGAGAATCGTTACAATTGAAAATAAGCCGATATGCAGCAAAAATAAGAGAACCGTCATGTCGTCTAAGAATCATTCCTGCCGCCGCCGCGCCGGATTCCACTGAGAAAGAACCATCAACTGATAGAGCAGCATACTCAGTAGACGGAGGAGGCCAAGGTTTAGGTCTAGGGGCAGGTCTCACTTCAGGCATAGCCCAATCAGCAACCGACATTTTACCTTTAATTATTTCCTCTGTACTGAACCTTTTAGCATCTCGAATAGACTTCATATAACTGACCAAAAAATCAACCGTAGCTGCCACCGGAGGAACCTCTTTATCATGAGTAAGATCATTACGTAATTGCCAAATACGCCAAATAAGCATAATCATACAGTCACGCTCTGCATTGGTACAATTAAGCAGCACGTTCAGTAACCATTCTTTGCCACTATTAATAAGAAGCTGGTCCTGGGGGAGCAACCAGACCTTCCTCATGGCCTCCCAGATTCCACGTGCATGGCTGCATGCAATCAAAGCATGGAAGCTATCCTCATCAACAATACCACAAATTGGGCACGTACTGCGCGTCGCTAGGTGCCTATATTGCATGCACGTAGCAGTAGCAAGTGCTCCTGAAGCCGCTCGCCATGCCGTATGCTTCATCCGCAGCGGCACCGAAGATTGCCATATCAGGTTCCAGATGGGTCGGTTCCCGTCAGGATTAGCGCAGGACGCCCCTCCAGCAAACTGGTCATCATGCACTGTCGTCGCCAAGTGGTACGCACTTCTCACTGAGAACTGGCCACTCTTCTCCGGATGCCAGGCAAAGAAATCTTGACGTTGTCTCGGTGAGGTACGAATTTTGAGGATTTCACGTACGTCCATCGGCCAGAAGTGGTTGTTCAATCGTTGCACCATCCATGCACCGTTCTCATCAACAAAATCAGACACCCGATTGAATCGACAATTCCTTTTAGGTGTAACAGGTCGGAAATTATGCCCACGGGGAATCCAAGGGTCCCTCCATGTCCGTATCAAAGAACCATCTCCAACCCGCCAAATGATCCCTTTTTTAACCAGCTCTAGACCATGTTCAATACCCTTCCATGCAGTAGAGGGATTTCCAGTAAAAACTGTATCCAACAGGTTCCCATTGGGGTAGTACTTCGCACGTAATAATCGAGCACATAAACTGTCTGGAACATCAAGAAGTCGCCAGGCCTGCTTTGCAAGCAATGCCTGATTAAATGCACGCATGTCACGGAAACCCATACCACCTTTGGACTTTGGGAGTCTCATTTTATCCCAACTCAACCAAGCCATCTTTCTTTTACCTTTCTCCACTCCCCACCAATATTGCCGCATTAACCGAGTGAGATCATCCAGAACAGACACCGGTAACCGGAACACACTCATAACATAGGTGGGTATGGCTTGTGCAACCGACTTAATTAACAATTCCTTACTCGAAGTGGCCATAAACTGTTCACTCCAGTCAACAAGTCTCTTCCGTAGTCGGTCCTGCAGTGTTTCAAAATTCCCCTTATGCATTCTTCCTTCAGGAACCGGCAAACCAAGGTACTTAGGATCAAAAACCTCTTGCGACACCTCCAATATAGACTTAATACTCGTGGCATCCGGTAACAAACAATTATCAGAGAAGAGGATGGAACATTTTGCAGGGTTAATAAGTTGCCCTGTTGCCGAAGCATAAGTGTTCAACAAACCTCTCACCAATGTTGCTTGCTCCACGGAGGCACGAAAAAATAGCAGTGAATCATCCGCAAAGAGGAGATGTGAAATAACTGGGGCTCTCCGACAAATCTTGATCCCTTCTAATCCTTCAACAGCCATTGACTTACTGAACAAAGCAGATAATGCGTCAGCAACAAAAAGGAATAGGAAGGGAGACAATGGATCACCTTGTCGCAGCCCTCTTGATGGAGTGAAGGACTCTAATAGTTTACCATTGAATTTGACATAATATTTCACCGAAGTAACACATGCCATAATACGATTAATCCACCCCTGATCAAAGCCCCATTTAATAAGCGCTTTCTCCAAAAAGACCCAGTCCACACGATCATACGCCTTCGACAAATCTAACTTGTATGCACACAAAGCAGGGGAGCCCTGTTTCAAGGACTGTATATGGTGAATGCACTCGAAGGCAATTATGGAATTGTCCGTTATAAGTCGTCCCGGAACAAAAGCGCTCTGATTATCTGAAATAAGATCCGTGAGCAAAGGACGTAATCTATTCACCATGCACTTCGAAACTATTTTGTATAACACATTACACAAACTAATCGGTCTAAAATCCTTTAGTTCTTTAGGAAGCTGAACTTTAGGAATTAAGACGATCGTCGTGTTGTTGACACCTTCCGGCATGACTCATGTTTCAAAAAACTCAAGCACAGCAGCAACTATTTCAACCTTAAGCACCGCCCAATTGCGTTGAAAAAAACGTGCCGGGAACCCATCTGTACCTGGCGCCTTTAGTGGGCCTATTTGAAATAAGGCGTCAGATATTTCTTTCTCTGTATATGGTTCACACAAAGAAGCATTCATTTCGGGTGTCACCTTAGGCAGAATACAATCCAACACCGACTCAGGGGATAAGGTGGGATCTTTAGAAAAAACCTCTTTGAAATACGAGGTTGCCATACGCTCCATATCCGTCGGAACATTACACCAAGTACCATCCGTTCGACGAAGCCGTTGAATGTAATTACGACGTGACCGCCAAACAGCTCGACGAAAAAAGTATTTAGTATTACGATCGCCTTCTTTCAGCCATGTATTACGCGAGCGCTGTAGCCAGAGCATCTCCTCGCGATACAGTAACTCATCCATCTCATTCATTTTGGCACGGATTAGGTTGCGATCAGCTGACTGCAATTTCAGCTCCTCCAGATCAGCTCTAAGTTCCTCGATCTTTTTAGTGACGTGACCAAAGTTCTTAGCACTCCACGTGTGCAAACTTGCCATGACTGATTTAAGGGAGTTTGCGACCTCCCCTAAGTGACTAGCAGGCCTTGATTTTGCCCATGCATTAGCTACAACTTCTGGTAGTGCTGAATGCCGTTCCCACATGATTTCATAACGTAGTGGAGGACGCTGTCTTGGAAGGTCGGCGACGACCTCAAGCTGAACAAGTACCGGACAGTGGTCGGAGCACGGCGAGGCTAGGTGTAGCACCCTTGCCGAAGGAAATAAGTCCCGCCATGCGTCATCCGCAACTGCCCGGTCAAGCCTTACTTGGACGTTCTTATCTCTAGACTGTCCATTATCATATGTATAGGGAAAACCAGAGAACCCTAGATCCTCCAACTCACACACCTCCAAGCACTGCCTAAACGCCAACATTTGATTTTCAGATCTCGTACAGTGGGATAGGTGTTCATGTTGCCACATAACCTCATTAAAATCTCCGCAAACAAACCACGGGTCTTGTGAAACAGCACGTAATCTAGCTAGATGATCCCACATCAAATGACGATCTTCCACCCGAGGTTCACCATAAATAAAGGTACCCCGCCAACTGACATTAGTACCCTGATCCATGATGTGCACGTCAATGTAACGTGCACAGCTATCCATAACAGTCACCGATAAAGCTTCGTCCCAAAATAAGGCCAAACCTCCACTTCTACCATTACTACTAACACCAATGAAACCCTTTAGTCCTAGTCTCCATTTAAGCTTCTCCATCTTTTCTTTAGTTTGCCTTGTCTCTGAAAGAAAGACAAATTTGGGGAAGTTGGCGTTTGCAAGGGCCAACACCTCACGAACTGTCCGGCGGTTCCCCGCCCCCCGGCAGTTCCAACTTAAGCAATTCATTGCTCCTGACGGGGCACCACATTTGGCCCCGTCAGTTTGCCAGCGGCCCCATGGCTGGTCGCCTCCGTATCCACCTTTCCGCCCATGTCCATATCCCCATGAACTGTTTGTACCTCACCACTTGAGCTCTTGACTCTGCCTTTCTTTTGCTTTCCACCATCTGCCGAATTGACCTGAACACCTGCACCTTTATTTACTGCACTAGCCAACGATTGCACCTCGCTCTCATCTGCAGATCTCTTTCCCAACACCGAGTCTGCATCATACATATTCACATCTGATAGCCCATAAGAGATGACCAAGGAGTTGTTGGTACGCACAGTAGGGTACATAGCAGATGACTGTAGTAAATCAGCCGGTCTAAAATTATACAGTGGAGGTTGGATCGCGAGCGGGATAGGCATAGGGACACTCCCTGGTCCGCGCCCAGCCGTTTTAGTCTGTCTGCGGCCGCCCCTGCTTCTCCCATGGCTGCCCTCTGGCATCTCACGACTAAGACCTGTCTGCATGGCAAGGACACGGCAAGCTAGGTCCTCATCATCTTCTGGCGCTCCACTCCTCTCTCGGCTGTCAAAACCATCTCGTGCGTCCATCCTCTCCGGGATTATGCCTTCTGGTTGAAACTGACGCCTACTACTTCTTCCCGGTGGTGCCCGACCAAGGTTCGGCGAGTTGTTGTTGCATGCTGAGAAATCCAGGCCCCTCGCCACAGCCGGCCTTGCTCCTGCTGGAATATTGGATTGGCGCTGTTCAAATTTGCGGAGTGGGGAGCAGCGAAGCCGGTCATCATATTCTTTCTTTGGCACACCAAGCCTTTTCTTCTCACACTCAGTATCATCATGTCCAATGAAACCACACCAAAAACAGTAATGGGGCACACGCTCATAGCGCAATTCATATCTGATAGGCTCATCATCACTTCCTTTCATTCCGATGGATATTTGCATCTGGAGACGGCGATTCAGAGGAAGCTCAATGCGAACACGCAGAAATTCTCGGAGACTACTTCCTGACTCATCCACATCCACCACATCCACTGACAGCACCTTGCCTAGAAGCTTGCCTAGTTTTCTTCCGTACACTTCAGACTGCTTGTTCCATGGCACATCATATATTCTGACCCAGACCGGAACAGCATCAAGCGTAGATTCAGACGGGCGTTTGTCTCCTTTGAAAGGAGCAACCAACAGGACATTGCCACGATGGATCCAAGGTCCTCCACGAGCGACGAAGTCAAAATCACCCTGAGATCTGAGAGTCACCACGTACCAGTTCTTTTTAATCGGTGCAAAATTTACACCCGTGCGGATCTGCCACACTTGATGGAAGTGATCCGTGAGATCATCAATGTCCGGCCTGCGGTTGTTTACATACCGGGCTAATAGACGCCAGGGTGCCGGTGCCGCAGCTGGCCGTACTATCTCTTCCTCCTCTTCAGGGTCAAGCTCGAGGAAAACGTCCTCATCCATGTCCACACTTCCCTCAAGATTCTCAGCCGGATCAACATGTCCAGACGGTGTCGCCCCCTGCCAGTATCTAGCTCCTTCTCTGCTTGCCAGATTACGACCAGACGCAGCTCTCCCTCGAGCAGGCACAAGCGCGCCACCCCTAGACGACTTCGGGTGAGCAGGAGCCTCATCGGCTCCCCTTTGATCACCCCCATCACCGACGGTAGACATCACAAGCGTCCGCAAGGATTGTTGGTTGGTACCTGGATCGGGATCGAACAACAGATTCGTGTCGAACGACGACTTATATTAGACTCCCTGGCTCCTCCTTCGTTTTCCTCTAGGGACCTCCCAATGTTATGCAGATTGGCAGATTGATTCATAGACGACTCAGACTCCGGATTCCAAATCCTTCTCAGACTCATCGCTCCCGTCATAGATTGGGGGAGACGCACGACTACGCGCGTGTCGCCGAACCCTAACCCTAGAGACGTAGCCAGACGGCGAATTCTAACTTCTCTTCCTCCCCTACCCGTTATGGCGCTATTCACGTAATTAGCGCGCTACAGAGCGTTATAACGTTGTAGCGTGTAGCGTTATAGCATTCAAATGATGAAAAAATTCTGAAAAATAGGGAAGCACATGTTTATTTTATGGTTATTGCACGGTAGATGTAGGCTAGGTGCTAATTTTTCATAGTTACTATATGTTAAACAGTTTGACATTCAGTTTAAAATTTCTGCTTCCTATCTGGTTAGATTATGTCTCTCTATGATGGTGTCTTAAGGTACTGAAATACTTTATTTGTGGATATATTTGGCATTTTTTGCAAACGCTATTTTGAAATATAGCACGCTATTAGCACGCTATAACTTGTGTAGCATTTTGAGAAGGGGCTCGCTATATTTTATGGTGCGCTATTTTTTTTGTTGGGTGTAAGAGCATCTCCAACAGCCGCGCTACGCGCCGCGTCAAAAAAAGCGTTTGCCGCGCGCGCTTCGGCAGGTTTAGCGCGGGGATAGGCGCTGGCTCCAACAGCCGCGCTATAATGCAGCGCGCGCGCGCCGCTCCAGCAGTGCCCAAAAATGCAGCGCACGCACAATATTTTTTAATACATAGATTGCATTAAAATAAAAAGGATACAAAGTTATTTTACATATATATTGCAACTAGATAGGTAGTTCGAAAACATAGATAGATACTTCGGCGCTAGATAGTTCGAAAACATAAAAAACTAATCGCAGTCGCTCCAGTCATCTGCACCATCATCATCGTCGTTGGTGTCGTCAGAGGTTGACAGCCAGCAGTCCAACCAACGCTCATATTCTTCAGTGAAGAAGGACCTCCCGCCTGCATCGCGGAGGGCGCATTGCTGAAACGCCAATGCCTTCCGACGATGCCTGTCCAACCGCTCCTCGCGGCGCCGGCGCGTGTCCTCCTCGCGGCGACTTGCCCAATATTATTGCTCGTAGGCGACGTCCTCCGGGTGGAGCCGGCGCCACTCCGCCATGCGCCGCTCGTCCTCCTGGGCGGCGAGGAGGCGGTTCTGTAGCGCAGTGTGCTCCGCACGGTCTCGTGCGGAGTTTAGACGAGGCGGCGGGGCGAGCTCTAACGCCTGCTCGAGCGTGTGGACGTCGTCGAAGTTCATTTGGCGGCGCGGCCTGCCTAGGCGCCATGCCGCCGCGTCGAACGCGCGGGCGGCCTCGTGCGCCGTCTCGTAGGTTCCGAGACTAAGCCGGAGATCGCCGGAGCGTATCTCGGCGTAGAACCCGCCGCCGTTCGGGCGCTCGCGGACGCCGCGGTAGCCCGACGAAGAACGGTGGCGCGGCGGCATGGTGGCGCGGCGGGGACGGCGGCGGCGCTCTGGTGCGGCGGCGCTCTGGAGCAGTGGCGGTGCTCTGGGGCGGCGGCGCTCTGAAGCGGTGGCGCGAGAGGCAGGGAGAGAGGAAGCGCTGGAGCTGTGGAGCGAGGGAGCGCGCGCGCTGCGTTTTATAGGCGCGCGAGGAGGCGCCGCAAAAATGACGCGTGAGAGGCCGCCATTTCGCGCGCGCGGTTTTCCCACCGCCGCTGGAGCGCGCCATTCTGCCCCGCGCGCGCGAAAACGGAAGTTTAGCGCGCGCGTGCCTTTTTGCGCCGCTGTTGGAGATGCTCTAAGGCCCCTACATGTTTTTTTTTCCTTTAATAAAAATGAAAAGAAAAGAGAAGCCCAGTAACAAAACAGAAAAAGAGAGTCTGATTCTCTTTTCTTTTTCTGTGACAAATAAAAAGACTAGGTTTTGCTGTGCTAGAAAAAATGCCGTCAACTTTAGAAGCAGAAAATTGCCATGACAAATTTCAAAAATAAAATGCCATTCCTGTTTCACAAAACTATCATACGAGTTTGCAGCACAGGGCTACCATGAAATAAACATCTATTACCTAGAGACTTACACTACAATGAGATATAACTCCAGAAAAATAATAGTATTCCTCCATTAGGCAACACTAATCGACAACTAAGAGATACCACAAAATAAGAAAAGTAATCAATCTCACCAATTCCGCGCCCTCTACTCGTCAATTCTTGAAATCACATAAGAAATCACAACGCGACTATGCCTGGGCACCTATGAACTGGAGATTTGCATTTAGGCAAAAATTTGTTCAGAATGAAACATGACCCTGCTTTTGCTACTTCACATGTATGTGTCACTAATAAGGATTATGAATTCTCTATTGATCCTGAGTTAATTACTTTGGTTGAATCCGATCCTTTCCATGGCTATGAGTCTGAAACTGTTGTGGCACATCTTACTAAGTTGAATGATATAGCCACCCTGTTTACCAATGATGAAAAGATTCGCTACTACTATATCCTTAAGTTGTTTCCGTTCTCTTTAAAGGGTGATGCTAAGACTTGGTTTAATTCTCTTGATCCTGGTTGTGTGCGTAGTCCCCAGGATATGATGTATTACTTCTCTGCTAAATATTTTCCTGCTCATAAGAAACAAGGTGCCTTACGGAAAATATATAACTTTGCTCAAACTGAAGAAGAGAGTCTCCCACAAGCTTGAGGGAGGCTTCTCCAGTTACTTAATGCTTTGCCTGATCATCCTCTTGAGATGCATGATATACTTGATGTCTTTTATAATGGAATAACCGATGCTTCCAGAGACCACCTGGATAGTTGTGTTGGTTGTGTTTTCATGGAAAGAAAATAATGACCGCTGCTTTGAAAGAAAATAATGATATGCATGAATCTATAGATAATTATGATTCCGACGATTTGATTGAAATATCCCTTGATGAACATGACGCTTGCTATTCTTGTGGCCATGATGCCAATATTTATGAAGATGAATTTGTTATAGTTCCTTATGTTAAACAAGAGATCGTTGCTATTGCACCCATACTTGATAGTTCCTTCGATGAAAAGCATGATTGCAATGATGTTATTATAAATTCTATTAATGTCAATTGTGTTAATGACATGCAAAACCTCAAGCTTGGGGATGCTAGTTTTCCTCTGACTACTACTTCTTGCAATGATCATGATTGGGGTGATTCTTCTTATGATCTTGAAAATTTATTTAAGCCCCATGAGAATATAAGATTGAAAATAGTGTTTGCAATGTTATTGAAAGTGGGTTTGGAAGAGTGTCAACGATAGATCCCACATATTTGGAGAATGTTCAATCTTATGAAATTTTTGATAAAAGTGGGTTTGGAGAGGTCATGACTTTAGTTAATGTTAATTCCACTGTTTTGGAAGAGTGTCAACTTTGCATGCATGTGGATCATGTTGAGAATATGTTATGTGATAGCTATATTGTTGAATTTGCTTGTGATCCTACATGCAATTATTATGAGAGAGCAAAATATGGTTGTAGAAATCTTCATGTTACTAAATTACCTCCCGTTATGTTGAGATTGTTATTGTTACTTTCTTCTTCCTTGCATATGCTAGATCTTGTTTGTCTTGCTAATTTGTTTGCCTATTAAATGCCTATGCATAGGAAGTGTGTTAGACTTAGATGTGTTTTTCACATGTTTTATGATGCTCTCTTTGTGCTTCAATTCTTATCTTTCATGTGATCATCGTTGAAATCTCAATGCCTAGCTAGGGGCGTAAAACGATAGCGCTTGTTGGGAGGCAACCCAATTTTATAGTTTTTGTTTTTCCTTCTGTTTAGGAATAAATATTGCATCTAGCTTTTGTTTAGATATGGTTTTGTGTTTTAATTAGTGTTTGTGCCAAGTAGAACCTTTGGGAAGACTTGTGTGAAGTTTATATGATCTTGCTGTGAAAAACAGAATTGTTAGCGCTCGCTAGAATGGTCATCAGATTTTACTGGAGTGTGCTATTTAGTTGATTCTTTTTGCAGATGATTAATAGACAAATTCCTCATGTTTACCAATTTATTTCAAATTTTTTTGAGTTAAAGAAGTATGCGAAAACTGCAGATTACTACAGACTGTTCTGTTTTTGAAAGATTCTGTTTTTCGTGTGTTGTTTGCTTATTTCAATGCATCTATGAGTAGTATTGGGAAGTATGAATCATAGAGAAGTTGGAATACAGTAGGTTTAACACCAATATAAACAAAGAATGAATTCATTGCAGTCCCTTTGAGTAGTGGTTTGTTTTCTTATACTAACGGAGCTCACGAGATTTTTGTCTAAGTTTTGTGTTGTGAAGTTTTCAAGTTTTGAGTATTCCTTTGATGGACTATGGAACAAAGAGTGGCAAGAGCCTAAGCTTGGGGATTCCCAAGGCACCCCAAGGTAAAATTCAAGGACAACCAAAAGCCTAAGCTTGGGGATGCCCCGGGAAGGCATCCCCTCTTTCGTCTTCATCCATCGATAACTATACTCGGAGCTATATTTTTATTCACCACATGATATGTGTTTTACTTGGAGCGTCATGTATAATTTGAGTCTTTGCTTGTTAGTTTGCCACAATTATCCTTGCTGGACACACCTATTTGGGAGAGTTAAATATGTCCTAGCAATTGATAGAATACTCTATGTGCTACACTTGTATCTTTTGAGTTGAATAGTTTTTGCTCTAGTGCTTCACTTACATCTTTTAGAGCATGGTGGTGATTATATTTTGTCGAAATTATTGATCTCTGATGCTTTACTTATATCCTTTTGAGAGTCTATTAAAACAGCATGGTAATGTGCTTTGGCTATAAAACTAGTCTTCACATGATAGACATCCAATATCAATGTAGTAAAAACTTTCACACTAAGTGCATTGAATATGATGAGAAGTTGGATGCTTGATAATTGTTTTGAGATATGAGGATAGTGATATTAGAGTCATGCTAGTGGACTTATTATGAAATTGAGAAATGCTTGTGTTAAAGTTAGTGATTCTCGTAGCATGCACATATGGTTAACTGCTATGTGACGAAGTTAGAGCATGAGGTATTTGTAAAGTGTCAACCTTTGTGTGGAGGTCGGGGGCGCGCGATGGTTAACTCCTTAACAAACCTCCCCCCTAGGATCATGCGTTGAGTACTTTGTTTTGATGACTCGTAAATTTTTGCAATAAGTAAATGAGTTCTTATGACTAAGGTTGACTCCATGGATTATACGCACTCTCACCCTTCCACCATTGCTAGCCTCTCTTGTATCGCACAACTTTCGCCGGTACCATACACCCACTATATATCCTTCCTCGAAACAGCCACCATATATATTCCTCAAAACAGCCACCATAACTACCTATCATGGCATTTCCATAGCCATTCCGAGATATATTGCCATGCAACTTTCCACCGTTCCGTTCATATGACACGCTTCATATTGTCATATTGCCATGCATGATCATGTAGTTGATATCGTATTTGTGGCAAAGCCACCATGCATAATTTTTCATACATGTCACTCTTGATTCATTGCATATCTCGGTACACCGCCGGAGGCATTCATATAGAGTCATACTTTGTTCTAGTATCGAGTTGTAATTCAATATAAGTGTGATGATCATCATTATTAGAGCATTGCCCCATGTGAGGAAAGGCTAAATCAAGAAAGCCCCTCCAAAAAAAAGAGAAAGGCCAAAGAAAAAAAGAAAGGCCCAAAAAAAAGAAGAAAAAAAAGAAAAAAGGGACAATTGCTACTATCTTTTTCCACACTTGTGATTCAAAGTAGCACCATGTTCTTCATGATAGAGAGACTCATGTTTAGTCACTTTCATATACTAGTGGGAATTTTCATTATAGAACTTGGCTTGTATATTCCTATGATGGGCTTCCTCAAATGCCCTAAGTCTTCATGATCAAGCAAGTTGGATGCACACCCACTTAGTTTCTTTTGTTGAGCTTTCATACATTTTTAGCTGTAGTGCATCTGTTGCATGGTAATCCCTACTCACTCACATTGATATGTATTGATGGGCATCTCCATAGCCCGTTGATACGCCTAGTCGATGTGAGACTATCTCCCTCCTTTTTGTCTTCTCCACAACCACCACTCTATTCCACATAGTGCTATGTCCATGGCACACGCTCATGTATTGCGTGAAAGTTGAAAGGTTTGAAAGAATAGAGTATGAAAGCAAGTGCTTGGCTGAAATCGGGGTTGTGCATGATATGAATATTTTGTGTGATGGAGAGAGAGCATAGCCAGACTATATGATTTTGTAGGCATAACTTTCTTTAGCCATAGTATTTTGAGAAGACATGGTTGCTTTGTTAGTATGTTTGAAGTATTATTATTTCTTATGTCAATATAGACTTTGGTCTTGAATCTTTCAGATCTGAACATTCATGCCACAATTAAGAGAATTACATTGAAAAACTATGTTGGTTAGCATTCCACATCAAAAATTCTGTTTTTATCATTTACCTACTCAAGGACGAGCAGGAATTAAGCTTGGGGATGCTTGATACGTCTCCAACGTATCTATAATTTTTTATTGTTCCATGCTATTATTTATGATGTTTTGGATGTTTAATGGGCTTTGTTATACACTTTTATATTATTTTTGGGACTAACCTAGTAACCCAAAGGCCCGGTCCAGATTTTTGTTTTTTGCCTGTTTTAGGGTTTTACAGAAAAGGAATATCAAACGGAGTCCAAACGGAATGATCCCTTCGGGAGAGATATTTTTGGAGCAAAATACGCACGGGAGACTTGAGAACCACGGAGTAGGGTTGACGTGGCGTCCACGAGGGTGGGGGCGCGCCCCCTGCCTTGTGGGCACCCCGTCTGGCCCCCGGTGCCATCCTTCCTCCTATATATACCTACGTACCCCAAAACTATCAGAACAACAGAGAAAACCCTAGTTCGACCGCCGCAACCTTCAGTTCCTATGAGATCCCATCTTGGGGCCTATTCCGGAGCTCCGCCGGAGGGGGTGTCTTCCACGGAGTGCTTCTACACCATCATCATCGCGTCACCATGAGTTGTGAGTAGTTTACCACAGACCTTCGGGTCCATAGCTAGTATCTAGATGGCTTCTTCTATCTCTTTGGATCTCAATACCAAGTTCTCCTCGGTCTTCGAGGCGATCTATTCGATGTAATCTCTTTTTGTGGTGTGTTTGTCGAGATCCGATGAATTGTGGGTTTATGATCAAGATTATCTATGAGAAATATTTGGTTCTTTTCTGAACTCTTTATGTATGATTATAATATCCTTGCAACTCTCTTCGAATTATTGGTTTGGTTTGGCCTACTAGGTCTATAGTTCTTGCAATGGGAGAAGTGCTTGGCTTTGGGTTCAATCTTGCGGTGTACTTTCCCAGTGACAGTAGGGGAAGCAAGGCACGTATTGTATTGTTTCCATCGAGGATAAAAAGATGGGGTTTATATCACCAAGTTTAAGTTTCTCCCTCTACATCATGTCATCTTGCTTAAGGCATTACTCTGTTCTTATGAACTTAATACACTAGATGCATGCTGGATAGCGGTCGATGTGTGGAGTAATAGTAGTAGATGCAGAATCGTTTCGGTCTACTTGTCTCGGACGTGATGCCTATATATAATGATCATGCCTATATAGTCTCATAATTATTCGCTTTTCTATCAATTGCTCGACAGTAATTTGTTTACCCGCCGTAGAATATCGCTATCATGAGAGAAGCCACTAGAGAAAACTATGGCCCCGGGGTCTATTCTCAACATATCAATATACAATCTACTTTACTTTTCCGCTTTTACTTTCTATTCTTATAACCAAAAATACAAAAAATATCAAACTATCATCTCTAGCAGATCTCACTTTCGTAAGTGAACGTAAAGGGATTGACAACCCCTTATCGCGTTGGCTGTGAAGTTCTTATTTGTTTGTGCAGGTGCGAGGGACTCGCGCGTGGTCTCCTACTGGATTGATACCTTGGTTCTCAAAAACTGAGGGAAATACTTATGCTACTGTGTTGCATCACCTTTTCCTCTTCGAGGGAATACAATGCAAGATCGAGAAGTAGCACACACCTCTCTTCTCCACCGAGTCTTCTGCTGCTCGCCGGACTCCCTAACGAGTGTGATGGTGCCGAGCTGTTGGGGAATGTAGTATTTTAAAATTTTCCTACGATCACGCAAGATCTATCTACTAGATGCATAGCAACGAGAGGGGAGAGTGTGTCTACATACCCTCGTAGACCGGGAGCGGAAGCGTCAAGTGACGCGGTTGATGTAGTCGAACTTCTTCGTGATCCAACCGATCAAGCACCGAACATACGGCACCTCCGCGTTCAGCACACATTCAACTTGATGACCAACCGCGAGCTCTTGATCCAGTTGAGCTTCATGGGAGAGTTTCGTCAGCACGACGGCGTGGTGACGGATATGATGAAGTTACCGGCGCAGGGCTTCGCCTAAGCACTGCGATAGTATGACCGAGGTGTGTTTCTGTGGAGGGGGGCACCACACACGGCTAAAACAATTCAACTTGTGTCTCTTTGGGTGCCCCCCTGCCCCCGTATATAAAGAAGCAAGGGGGGAGGGCCGACCGGCCATGTATGGCGCGCCATAGGGAGTAGGATTCCTACTCCTAGTAGGAATAGGAATCCTCCTTCCTATTCCTACTAGGAGTAGGAAAGGAAGAAGGAGAAGAGAAGGAAGGGGAGAGGTGGCGCCCCCCCCCCCC
>LR738712.1:857050367-857133890 GCA_902687465.1 Secale cereale
GGGGGGGGGTTCCGGTAACCCCCTCCGGCAATCTGGTTAAATCCGAAACTTTCTCGGAACACTTCCGGTGTCCGAATATAGTCGTCCAATATATCAATCTTTATGTCTCGGACATTCCGAGCCTCCTCCTCATCTCCGTGATCTCATCCGGGACTCCGAAGTACCTTCGGTACAGCAAAACTCATAAACTCATAATACCGATCGTCATCAAACGTTAAGCGTGCGGACCCTACGGGTTCGAGAACTATGTAGACATGACCGAGAATCATCTCCGGTCAATAACCAATAGCAGAACCTAGATGCTCATATTGGCTCCTACATATTCTACGAAGATCTTTATCGGTCAAACCGCATAACAACATATGTTGTTCCTTTTGTCATTGGTATGTTACTTGCCCGAGATTCGATCATCCGTACCTCAATACCTAGTTCAATCTCGTTACCGGCAAGTCTCTTTACTCGTTCTGTAATACATCATCCCGTGACTAACTCATTAGTCATTTGCTTGCAAGGCTAATTATGTTGTGTATTACCGAGAGGGCCCAGAGATACCTCTCTGACACTCGGAGTGACAAATCCTATTCTTGATCTATGCCAACACCACGAACACTTTCGAAGACACCTGTAGAGCATCTTTATGATCACCCAGTTACGTTGTGACGTTTGATAGCACACAAGGTGTTCCTACGGTATTCGGCAGTTGCATAATCTCATAGTCATAGGAACATGTATAAGTCATGAAGAAAGCAGTACCAGTAAAACTAAACGGATGGGTCTGGTCCATCACATCATTCTCCCAATGATGTGATCCTGTTGATCAAATGACAACTCATGTCTATGGCTAGGAAACATAACCATCTTTGATCAATGAGCTAGTCTAGTAGAGGCATACTAGGGACATACTGTTTTGTCTATGTATTCACACATGTACTAAGTTTCCGGTTAATACAATTCGAGCATGAATAAAAGACATTTATCATGATATAAGGAAATACAAATAACATCTTTATTATTGCCTCTAGGGCATATTTCCTTCAGTCTCCCACTTGAACTAGAGTCAATAATCTAGATTACAAAGTAATGACACCTAACACCCATGGAGTCTTGGTGTTGATCATGTTTTGCTCGTGGAAGAGGCTTAGTTAACGGGTCTACAACATTCAGATCCGTATGTATTTTGCAAATCTCTATGTCTCCCTCCTTCACTAGATCGCGGATGGAATTGAAGCGTCTCTTTATGTGCTTTGTTCTCTTGTGAAACCTGGATTCCCTCGCCAAGGCTATTGCTCCAGTGTTGTCACAAAAGATTTTCATTGGACCCGATGCACTAGGTATTACACCTAGATCGGATATGAACTCCTTCATCCAGACTCCTTCATTTGCTGCTTCCGAAGCAGCTATGTATTCCGCTTCACACGTAGATCCCGCCACGACGCTCTGCTTGGAACTTCACCAACTAACAGCTCCACCGTTCAATAAAAATACATATCCGATTTGTGACTTAGAGTCATCCGGATCAGTGTCAAAGCTAGAATTGACGTAACCGTTTACGACGAGCTCTTTGTCACCTCCATACATGAAAAACATATCCTTTGTCCTTTTTAGGTATTTCAGGATGTTCTTGACCGTTGTCTAGTGATCCACTCCTGGATTACTTTGGTACCTCCCTCCTAGACTTATAGTAAGGCACACATCAGGTCTGGTACACAGCATTGCATACATGATAGATCCTATGGCTGAGGCATAGGGAATGACTTTCATTTTCTCTCTATCTTCTGCAGTGGTCGGGCATTGAATCTTACTCAACTTCATACCTTGTAATACAGGCAAGAACCCTTTCTTCGACTGATCCATTTTGAACTTCTTCAAAACTTTATCAAGGTATGTGCTTTGTGAAAGTCCAATTAAGCGTCTTGATCTATCTCTATAGATCTTGATGCCTAATATATAAGCAGGTTCACCGAGGTCTTTCATTGAAAAACTTTTATTCAAGTATCCTTTTATGCTATCCAGAAATTCTATATCATTTCCAATCAACAATATGTCATCCACATATAATATCAGAAATGCTACAGAGATCCCACTCACTTTCTTGTAAATACAGGCTTCTCCAAAAGTCTGTATAAAACCATATGCTTTGATCACCTCATCAAAGCATATATTCCAACTCCGAGATGCTTGCACCAGTCCATAGATGGATCGCTGGAGCTTGCACACTTTGTTAGCACCTTTTGGATCGACAAAACCTTCTGGTTGCATCATATACAACTCTTCTTTGAGATATCCATTAAGGAATGCAGTTTTGACTTCCATTTGCCAGATTTCATAATCATAAAATGCGGCAATTGCTAACATGATTCGGACAGACTTAAGCATCGCTACAGGTGAGAAAGTCTCATCTAGTCAACTCCTTGAACTTGTCGAAACCCTTTCGCAACAAGTCGAGCTTTGTAAACAGTAACATTACCGTCTGCGTCGGTCTTCCTCTTGAAGGTCCATTTATTTTCGATGGCTTGTCGATCATCGGGAAAGTCAACCAAGTCCACACTTTGTTCTCATACATGGATCCCATCTCAGATTTCATGGCCTCAAGCCATTTTGCGGAATCTAGGCTCATCATTGCTTCCTCATAGTTCGTAGGTTCATCATGGTCCAGTAACATGACTTCCAGAACTGGGTTGCCGTACCACTCTCGTGCGGAACCTACTCTGGTTGATCTACGATGTTCAGCAGAAACTTGATCTGAAGTTTCATGATCATCATCATTAGCTGCCTCACTAATTGGTGTAAGAATCACTGGAACTAGTTTCTGTGATGTTCCACTTTCCAATTCGGGAGAAGGTACAATTACCTCATCAAGTTCTACTTTCCTCCCACTCACTTCTTTCGAGAGAAACTCCTTCTCTAGAAAGGATCCATTTTTAGCAACGAATATCTTGCCTTCGGATCTGTGATAGAAGGTGTACCCAACAGTCTCCTTTGGGTATCCTATGAAGACACATTTCTCCGACTTGGGTTCGAGCTTATCAGGTTGAAGCTTTTTCACATATGCATCACAGCCCCAAACTTTAAGAAACGACAACTTTGGTTTCTTGCCAAACCATAGTTCATAAGGTGTCATCTCAACGGATTTAGATGGTGCCCTATTTAACGTGAATACAGCTGTCTCTAAAGCATAACCCCAAAACGATAGGGGTAAATCGGTAAGAGACATCATAGATCGCACCATATCTAATAAAGTACGGTTACGACGTTCGGACACACCATTACGCTGTGGTGTTCTGGGTGGCGTGAGTTGTGAAACTATTCCACATTGTTTCAAATGAAGACCAAACTCGTAACTCAAATATTCACCTCCACGATCAGATCGCAGAAACTTTATTTTCTTGTTACGATGATTCTCTACTTCACTCTGAAATTCTTTGAACTTTTCAAATGTTTCAGACTTGTGCTTCATTAAGTAGATATACCCATATCTGCTCAAATCATCAGTGAAGGTCAGAAAATAACGATACCCGCCGCGAGCTTCAACACTCATTGGTCCGCATACATCAGTATGTATGATTTCCAACAAATCTGATGCTCGCTCCACAGTTCCGGAGAATGGAGTTTTAGTCATCTTGCCCATGAGGCATGGTTCGCAAGCACTAAGTGATTCATAATCAAGTGATTCCAAAAGTCCATCACTATGGAGTTTCTTCATGCGCTTTACACCAATATGACCTAAACGGCAGTGCCACAAATAGGTTGCACTATCATTATTAACTTTGCATCTTTTGGCTTCAATATTATGAATATGTGTATCACTAAAATCGATATCCAACAAGAATAGACCACTCTTCAAGGGTGCATGACCATAAAAGATATTATTCATAATAATAGAACAACCATTATTCTCTGATTTAAATGAATAACCGTCTCGCAACAAACAAGATCCAGATATAATGTTCTTGCTCAACGCTGGCACCAAATAACAATTATTTAGGTCTAAAACTAATCCCGAAGGTAGATGTAGAGGTAGCGTGCCGATGGTGATCACATCGACTTTGGAACCATTTCCCACGCGCATCGTCACCTCGTCCTTAGCCAATCTTCGTTTAATCCGTAGTCCCTATTTCGAGTTACAAATATTAGCGACCGAACCGGTATCAAATACCCAGGTACTACTACGAGCATTAGTAAGGTACACATCAATAACATGTATATCACATATACCTTTGTTCACCTTGCCATCCTTCTTATCCGCCAAATACTTGGGGCAGTTCCGCTTCCAGTGTCCAGTCCCTTTGCAGTAGAAGCACTCAGTTTCAAGCTTGGCTCCAGACTTGGGTTTCTTCGCGGGAGTAGCAACTGTCTTGCTATTCTTCTTGAAGTTCCCCTTCTTTCTCTTGCCCTTTTTCTTGAAACTAGTGGTCTTGTTAACCATCAACACTAAATGCTCCTTTTTGATTTCTACCTCCGCAGCTTTGAGCATAGCGAAGAGCTCGGGAATTGTCTTTTGCATCCCTTGCATATTATAGTTCATCACGAAGCCTTTATAGCTTGGTGGCAGTGATTGAAGAACTCTATCAATAACACTATCCTCGTCAACTTTGCAACCAAGTTGAGTCATATGATTATAGTACCCAGACATTCTGAGCAAGTGTTCACTGATAGGACTATTCTCCTCCATCTTGCAGCTATAGAACTTATTGGAAATCTCATATTTCTCAATCCAGGTATTTGCTTGAAATATTAACTTCAACTCCTGGAACATCTCATATGGTCCATGATGTTCAAAACGTCGTTGAAGTCCCGGTTCTAAGCCGTAAAGCATCGCACACTGAACTATCGTGTAGTCATCAGACCGCGTCTGCCAGACGTTCAAAGCGTCTACATTAGCAGGAAGGGGCTTGTCACCTAGCGGTGCTTCAAGGACATAATTCTTCTGTGCAGCAATGAGGATAATCCTCAAGTTACGGACCCAGTCCGTGTAATTGCTACCATCATCTTTCAACTTAGCTTTCTCTAGGAATGCATTAAAATTCAAAGGAACGGTAGCACGGGCCATTGATCTACAACAACATAGATATGCAAAAACTATCAGGACTAAGTTCAAGATAAATTAAAGTTCAATTTAATCATATTACTTATGAACTACCACTTAGATAGACATCCCTCCGGTCATCTAAATGATCACCTGATCCAAATCAACTAAACCATGTCCGATCATCACGTGAGATGGAGTAGTTTCAATGGTGAACATCTTATGATGATCATATCTACTATATGATTCACGCTCGACCTTTCGGTCTCCAGTGTTCCGAGGCCATATCTGCATATGCTAGGCTCGTCAAGTTTAACCCGAGTATTCTGCGTGTGCAAAACTGGCTTACACCCATTGTATTTGAACGTAGAGTTTATCACACCCGATCACCACGTGGTGTCTCGGCACGACGAACTTTCGCAATGGTGCATACTCAGGGAGAACACTTATACCTTGAAATTTTGTAAGGGATCATCTTATAAGCTACCGCCGTACTAAGAAAAATAAGAAGCATAATAAGATAAACATCACATGCAATCAAAATATGTGACATGATATGGCCATCATCATCTTGTGCTTTTGATCTCCATCTTGAAAGCACCGCCATGATCACCTTCGTCACCGGCGCGACACCTTGATCTCCATCGTAGCATCATTGTCGTCTCGCCAACTATTGCTTCCACGACTATCGCTACCGCTTAGTGATAAAGTAAAGCAATTACATGGCGACTGCATTTCATACAATAAAGCGACAACCATATGGCTCCTGCCAGTTGCCGTTAACATTACAAAACATGATCATCTCATACAAAACCGTATCACTCATCATGTCTTGACCATATCACATCACAACATGCCATGCAAAAACAAGTTAGACGTCCTCTACTTTGTTGTTGCAAGTTTTACGTGGCCGCTACGGGCTTAGCAAGAACCATTCTTACCTACGCATACAAAACCACAACGATGTTTCGTCAAGTATGTGATGTTTTAAGTTTTAACCTTCACAAGGACCGGGCGTAGCCACACTCGATTCAGCTAATCTGAGAGAGACAGACACCTGCCAGTCACCTTTAAGCAACGAGTGCTCATAACGGTGAAACCAGTCTCGCGTAAGCGTACGCGTAATGTCGGTCCGGGCCGCTTCATCTCACAATACCGCGAAAGCAAAGTATGACATGCTGGTAAGCAGTATGACTAGTATCGCCCACAACTCATTGTGTTCTACTCGTGCATATCATCTACGCATAGACCTGGCTCATGATGCCACTGTTGGGGAACGTAGTATTTTAAAATTTTCCTACGATCACGCAAGATCTATCTACTAGATGCATATCAACGAGAGGGGAGAGTGTGTCTACGTACCCTCGTAGACCGGGAGCGGAAGCGTCAGGTGACGCGGTTGATGTAGTCGAACTTCTTCGCGATCAAACCGATCAAGCACCGAACGTACATCACCTCTGCGTTCAGCACACGTTCACCTTGATGACGTCCCGCGAGCTCTTGATACAGTTGAGCTTCACGGGAGAGTTTTGTCAGCACGACGGCGTGGTGACGGATATGATGAAGTTACCGGCGCAGGGCTTCGCCTAAGCACTGTGACAGTATGACCGAGGTGTGTTTCTGTGGAGGGGGGCACCGCACACGGCTAAACCAATTCAACTTGTGTCTCTTTGGGTGCCCCCTGCCCCCGTATATAAATAAGCAAGGGGGGAGGGCCGGCCGGCCATGTATGGCACGCCATAGGGAGTAGGATTCCTACTCCTAGTAGGAATAGGAATCCTCCTTCCTATTCCTACTAGGAGTAGGAAAGGAAGAAGGAGAAGAGAAGGAAGGGGAGAGGTGGCGCCCCCCCACTCCTAGTCCAACTAGGATTCCCTAGTGGGGGCGCAGGCCAGCCTCTTGGGCTGCCTCTCACTTTTCCTTCAAGGCCCACCATGGACCATACTCCCTCGGGGGGGTCCGGTAACCCCCTCCGGCAATCCGGTTAAATCCGAAACTTTCTTGGAACACTTCCGGTGTCCGAATATAGTCGTCCAATATATCAATCTTAATGTCTCGGACATTCCGAGACTCCTCGTCATGTTCGTGATCTCATCCGGGACTCCGAACTACCTTCGGTACATCAAAACACATAAACTCATAATACCGATCGTCATCAAACGTTAAGCGTGCGGACCCTACGAGTTCGAGAACTATGTAGACATGACCGAGACTCATCTCCGGTCAATAACCAATAGCGGAACCTGGATGCTCATATTGGCTCCTACATATTCTACGAAGATCTTTATCGGTCAAACCGCATAACAACATACGTTGTTCCTTTTGTCATCGGTATGTTACTTGCCCGAGATCCGATCGTCGGTATCTCAATACCTAGTTCAATCTCGTTACCGGCAAGTCTCTTTACTCATTCCGTAATACATCATCCCGTGACTAACTCATTAGTCATTTCCTTGCAAGGCTTATTATGATGTGTATTACCGAGAGGGCCCAGAGATACCTCTCCGACACTCAGAGTGACAAATCCTATTCTTGATCCATGCCAACACCACTAACACTTTCGGAGACACCTGTAGAGCATCTTTATGATCACCCAGTTACGTTGTGACGTTTGATAGCACACAAGGTGTTCCTACGGTATTCGGGAGTTGCATAATCTCATAGTCATAGGAACATGTATAAGTCATGAAGAAAGCAGTAGCAGTAAAACTAAACGATCATAGTGCTAAGCTAACGGATGGGTCTGGTCCATCACATAGTTCTCCCAATGATGTGATCCGGTTGATCAAATGACAACTCATGTCTATGGATAGGAAACATAACCATCTTTGATCAATGAGCTAGTCTAGTAGAGTCATACTAGGGACATACTATTTTGTCTATGTATTCACACATGTACTAAGTTTCCGGTTAATACAATTCTAGCATGAATAAAAGACATTTATCATGATATAAGGAAATACAAATAACATCTTTATTATTGCCTCTAGGGAATATTTCCTTCACGAGCTCGTCCAGCGAACCTCCGCCTCTCACCCGCCCCTTCTCCCATCGAGTCGGCGGCCTTCGGCCTGGTTTCGGCCAGATCCGGACCCTACACCACCGGTGGAGCTTCTTGCTACGTCTTGAGCTTGCGTTGTATTCCCTCGAAGAGGAAAGGGAGATGAAGCATAGTAGCGTAAGTATTTCCCTCAGTTTTTGAGAACCAAGGTATCAATCCAGTAGGAGACCACGCGCGAGTCCCTCGCACCTGCACAAACAAATAAGAACTTCGCAGCCAACACGATAAGGGGTTGTCAATCCCTTTACGGTCACTTACGAAAGTGAGATCTGATAGACATGATAGTTTATATTTTTGGTATTTTTAGTTTAATAAAACAGCAAATAAAAGCGGTAAAAGTAAAGTAGATGTAGATTGATATATTGGGAATAGACCCGGGGGCCATAGTTTTCTCTAGTGGCTTCTCTCATGATAGCGATATTCTACGGCGGGTTTACAAATTACTGTCGAGCAATTTATAGAAAAGCGAATAATTATGAGACTATATAGGCATCATGTCCGAGAAAAGTAGACCAACTCCTGCATGCATCTACTAGTATTACTCCACACATCGACCGCTATCCAGCATGCATCTAGTGTATTGAGTTCATAAAAACAGAGTAACGCCTTAAGCAAGATGACCTGATGTAGAGGGATAAACTCAAGCAATATGATATAAACCCCATCTTTTTATCCTCGATGGCAACAATACAATACGTGCCTTGCGGCCCCTACTGTCACTGGGAAAGGACACCGCAAGATTGAACCCAAAGCTAAGCACTTCTCCCATTGCAAGAACTATAGATCTAGTAGGCCAAACCAAACCAATAATTCGAAGAGACTTGCAAGGATATTATGAGCACACATAAAAAGTTTAGAGAAGAACCAAATATCTTTCATAGATAACCTTGATCATAAACTCACAATTCATCGGATCTCGACAAACACACCGCAAAAAGAGATTACATCGAATAGATCTCCTCGAAGACCGAGGAGAACTTTGTATTGAGATCCGGAGAGAGAGAAGAAGCCATCTAGATACTAGCTATGGACCCGAAGGTCTGTGGTAAACTACTCACAACTCACGGTGAGGGCGATGATGATGATGATGAAGGCCTACAGAAGGTACGGCGGTGGAATAAGGGTTTTCTCTCTGTTCTCGGAGTTTCTAGGGTATGTGGACTTATATAGGAAGAAGGGGGGCACCGGGGGCCACTCGAGGAGGCCTCGAGGCAGGGGGGCGCGCCCCCCACCCTCGAGGGCGCCTCCTCGATCCTCTGACGTGGTTCTCAAGCTTCTTGTGCGTGATTTTCTCCAAAAAATATCTCTCGTGAAGGTTTCATTCTGTTTGGACTCCGTTTGATATTCTTTTTCTGCAAAACCCTGAAATAGGCAAAAAAAACAGCAATCTGGACTGGGCCTTTGGGTTAGTAGGTTAGTCCCAAAAATGATATGAAAGTGAATGATAAAGCCCATTAAAAATCCAAGACTTCATAAATAATAGCATGGAACAATCAAAAATTATAGATACGTTGGAGACGTATCAAGCATCCCCAAGCTTAATTCCTGCTCGTCCTCGAGTAGGTAAATGATAAAGAAAGAATTTTTGATGTGGAATGCTAACCAATATAGTTTTTCAATGTAATTCTCTTCATTGTGGCATGAATGTTCAGATCTGAAAGATTCAAGATATGGAAGATTCAAGATAAAAGTCTATATTGACATAAGAAATAATAATACTTCAAGCAATACTAACAAAGCAATCACGTCTTCTCAAAATACTATGGCTAAAGAAAGTTATCCCTACAAAATCATATAGTGTTGGCTATGCTCCCTCGTTATCACACAAAAATATTCATAACATGCACAACCCCGATTTCAGCCAAGCATTTGTTTTCATACTCTATCTTTTCAAACCTTTCAGCTTTCACGCAATACATGAGCGTAAGCCATGGATATAGCACTATGAGTGGAATAGAGGTGGTTGTGGAGAAGCCAAAAAGGAGGGAGATAGTCTCACATCGACTAGGCGTATCAATGGGCTATGGAGATGCCCATCAATAGATATTAATGTGAGTGAGTAGGGATTGCCATGCAACGGATGCACTAGAGCTAAATATGAATGAAAGCTCAACAAAAGAAACTAGTGGGTGTGCATCCAACTTGCTTGCTCACGAAGACCTAGGGCATTTGAGGAAGCCCATCGTTGGAATATACAAGCCAAGTTCTATAACGAAAATTCCCACTAGTATATGAAAGTGACTAAACATGACACTCTCTACAATGAAGAACATGGTGCTACTTTGAAGCACAAGTTTGGAAAAAGATAGTAGCATTTGTCCCCTTTTCTATTCTTTTTTTTCTTTTTTTTGGGCCTTTCTTTTTTTCTTTGGCCTTTCTTTTTTTTCTTTTTTTTTGCGGAGGGGCTTTATAGATTTAGCCTTTCCTCCCATGGGACAATGCTCTAATAATGATGAGCATCACACTTTCATTACAACTCGATATTACAACTCGAGACTACAAAAACAAAGTATGACTCTATATGAATGCCTCCGGCGATGTACCGGTATGTGCAATGAAACAAGAGTGACATGTATAAAAAGTTATGCATGGTGGCCTTGCCACCAATACGATATCAGCTACAAGATCATGCAATGGCAATATGACAATATGATGCGTGTCCTAAGAACGGAACTGTGGAAAGTTGCATGGCAATATATCTCGGAATGGCTATGGAAATGCCATGATAGGTAGGTATGGTGGCTGTTTTGAGGAACAATATGGTGGGTTTATGGCACCGGCGAAAGTTGTGCGATACAAGAGAGGCTAGCAATGGTGGAAGGGTGAGAGTGCGTATAATCCATGGACTCAACATTAGTCATAAGAACTCATATACTTATTGCAAAAATCTACGGGTCATCAAAACAAGGCAATCAACGCATGCCCCTAGGGGGAGGTTGGTAGGAGTTAACCATCGCACGCCCCCGACCTCCACACAAAGGTTGACACTCTACAAATACCTCATGCTCTAACTTAGTCACACAACGGTTCACCATACATGCATGCTACGGGAATCACTAACCTTAACACAAGTATTTCTCAATTTCATAATAACTCTACTAGCATGACTCTAATATCACTATCCTCATATCTCAAAACAATTATCAAGCATCCAACATCTCATTCTATTCAATGCACTTAGTGTGAATGTTTTTTACTACATTGACATTGGATGTCTATCATGTGAAGACTAGTTTCTTTAGCCTAAACACATTACCATGCTGTTTTAATAGACTCTCAAATAGATATAAGTGAAGCATGAGAGTTCAACAATTTCTACAAAATACTACCACCACCGTGCTCTAAAAGATATAAGTGAAGCACTAGAGCAAAAACTATTCAACTCAAAAGATATAAGTGAAGCACATAGAGTGTTCTAATAATTTCTAGGCCATATTTAACTCTCTCAAATAGGTGTGTCCAGCAAGGATGATTGTGGCAAACTAACAAGCAAATACTCAAATTATACAAGACGCTCCAAGCAAAACACATAATATGTTGCGAATAAAAATATAGCTCCAAGTATAGTTACAGATGGATGAAGACGAAAGAGGGGATGCCTTCCCGGGGCATCCCCAAGCTTAGGCATTTGATTATCTTGAATTTACTTGGGGTGCCATGGGCATCCCCAAGCTTAGGCCTTTGCTACTCCTTGTTCCATAGTCCATCAAAGCAATACTCAAAACTGGAAAACTTCACAACACAAAACTTAGACAAAAATTCTCGTGAGCTCCGTTAGTATAAGAAAGCAAACCACTACTCAAAGGTGCAGCAATGAATTCTTTCTTTGCTTATATTGGTGTTAAAACTACTGTATTCCAACTTCTCTATGGTTTATATCCTCCAATACTACTCATAGATGCATCGGAATAAGCAAACAACACACGAAAAACAGAATCTGTCAAAAACAGAACAGTCTGTAGTAATCTGCAGGTTTCACCTACTTCTGGAACTCCAAAAATTTCAAACTCAATTGGTAAATTTGCGGAATTTGTCTAAAAATCATCTGCAAAAAGAATCAACTAAAAATCATGCTCCAGTAAAATCCCACGACTACTTTAGCGAGCACTAACGATTCTGTTTTTCACAGCAAGATCACATAAACTTCACACAAGTCTTCCCAAAGGTTCTACTTGGCACAAACACTAAACAAAACATGAAACCACATATAATCAGAGGCTAGATGCAATATTTATTCCCTAACAGTAACAAAAACAAAAAACAAAAAATTGGGTTGCCTCCCAACAAGCGTTATCGTTTTACGCCCCTAGCTAGGCACGATACAAGATAGATCTAGGTATTGCCATCTTTGATCTTCACCCTTTTAATGGTGTCAAGCTCGAATCCGGGAGGTTCTTTGCGTTTCCCTTCATATTCAGAAATCTTTAGATCTAAAGCATCCAACCGCTTATTACAAAGAGTAATCAACATATTCATGCGATGGAGATTCCCACTAACACTTTTAAGAGGTTCAAGAGATTTTTCTAATATTTTTGTTACTTCGCAAATTTTCTCAAAAACTTGCGTCCCTTCCAGGGTTGAATTTGACTCCTTTTGGGGAGGTAGTGTTCCCACTATTCCCTCTATGATTTCATGCGTGATACTAGGATCAACTTCAATAAAATTCCCTTTGGCAACGCAATCCAAGAGTTGTCTATGAGACATATTCAATCCAGCATAAAAATTGCGAAGCAAGATTCTAAAATTCACCTCTAATGTGCACTTACGATAAGATTCCATCATCCTAAATCAAGCATCTTTTAAGTTTTCTCCTTGCCTTTGCTTGAAGTGAAGTACTTCAAACTCGGGAGACAAAGGAGCGGATAAGGGGCTAGCCATAATGACAAGCAAGCACACAGCAAGCGAACGATAAACACACGACGGAAGAAGGGAAAATAAAACGGCAAGGGTGAAGTGGGGGAGAGGAAAACGAGAGGCAAAAATGTAATGCGAAGGATAAGGGTTTGTGATAGGTACTTGGTATATGACTTTTGCGTAAGCCTCCCCGGCAACGGCGCCAGAAATTCTTCTTGCTACCTCTTGAGCTTGCGTTGTATTCCCTCGAAGAGGAAAGGGAGATGCAGCACGGTAGTGTAAGTATTTCCCTTAGTTCTTGAGAACCAAGGTATCAATCTAGTAGGAGACCACGCGCGAGTCCCACGCACCTGCACAAACAAATAAGAACTTTGCAGCCAACGCGATAAGCGGTTGTCAATCCCTTTACGGTTGATACGTCTCCAACGTATCTACTTTGCCAAACACATTTGCCCTTGTTTTGGACTCTAACTTGCATGATTTGAATGGAACTAACCCGGACTGACGCTGTTTTCAGCAGAACTGCCATGGTGTTGTTTTGGTGTAGAAATAAAAAGTTCTCGGAATCGCCTGAAAATCAACGGAGATTTATTTCAGAAAATATAAAAAATAACTGCAAGAAGATCCACACCTGGGGGCCCACGGGCTGTCCTCGAGGGTGGGGGCGCGTCCCCATTCTCAGGGCGCGCCCCCTACCTCGAGGGCACCCCGATGCCCCACCGACGTATCCCCAGGTCCTATATATTCCGTTTCGCGGAGAAAAAAATCAAGGAGAAAGAATTATCGCATTTTACGAGACGGAGCCGCCGCCAAGCCCTAATCTCTCTCGGGAGGGCTGATCTGGAGTCCATTCGGGGCTCCGGAGAGTGGAGATCGTCGCCATCGTCATCATCAACCTTCCTCCATCACCAATTTCATGATGCTCACCGCCGTGTGTGAGTAATTCCATCGTAGGCTTGCTGGACGGTGATGGGTTGGATGGGATCTGTCATGTAATCGAGTTAGTTTTGTTAGGGTTTGATCCCTAGTATCCACTATGTTCTGAGATTGATGTTGCTATGACTTTGCTATGCTTAATGCTTGTCACTAGGGCCCGAGTACCATGATTTCAGATCTGAACCTATTATGTTTTCATGAATATATGTGTGTTCTTGATCCTATCTTGCAAGTCTATAGTCACCTACTATGTGTTATGATCCGGCAACCCCGAAGTGACAATAATCGGGACCAGTCCCGGTGATAACCATAGTTTGAGGAGTTCATGTATTCACTATGTGTTAATGCTTTGGTCCGGTACTCTATTAAAAGGAGGCCTTAATATCCCTTAGTTTCCAATAGGACCCCGCTGCCACGGGTGGGTAGGACAAAAGATGCCATGCAAGTTCTTTTCCATAAGCACGTATGACTATATTCGGAATACATGCCTACATTGCATTGATGAACTAGAGCTAGTTCTGTGTCACCCTAGGTTATAACTTCTACATGACGAATTGCATCCGACATAATTTCCCATCACCGATCCAATGCCTATGAGCTTTACCTATATTGCTTGCCGCTTATTTACTTTTCCGTTGCTATTATCACAAAAACACTACCATTACTTTTATTACTGCTACCGCCACTATCATACTACTTTGCTACTAAACTATCTTGCTGCAGATACTAAGTTTCAAGGTGTGGTTGAATTGACAACTCAGATGCTAATACTTAAGAGTATTCTTTGGCTCCCCTTGTGTCGAATCAATAAATTTGGGTTGAATACTTTACCCTCAAAAACTATTGCGATCCCCTACACTTGTGGGTTATCAAGACTATTTTCTGGCGCTGTTGCCGGGGAGCATTGCTATATTCTTTAAGTCACTTGGGATTTATATCTGCTTATCCCTATGAAGAATTTGAAGGACTCAAAAACCAAGATCTTACCCTCAACTACGAGGGGAGGTAAGGAACTGCCATCTAGCTCTGCGCTTGATTCTCCTTCTGTTATGAGTAAACTTGCGACACCTACTCCAGCTATTGAATCTGGTATGTCGTATGTTCTTGATGATGCTACTTCTGCTATGTATGATGAAACTACCTCTATGCCTGATAATGTGCCACTAGGTGAATTTCTAGATAAACAAATTGCTAAGGTTAGGGAGAGTGCAAATGTTGATGATATTTATGAAAGTGATGATGAAACTACTCCCAATAGATATGAATTGCCTATTGTGCCTGAGGATTATGTTATGGATGAAGAAACTGCTAGAGACTTTCTTGCTTGCAATGATAGATATGATATTAAGAAGTTATTAACTAAGTTGAAAGAAAAGTCCTTGAATGCTAGAATGAAACATGACCCTGCTTTTGCTACTTCACCTATATGTGTCACTGATAAGGATTATGAATTCTCTGTTGATCATGAGTTAATTACTTTGGTTGAATCCGACCCTTTCCATGGCTATGAGTCTGAAACTGTTGTGGCACATCTTACTAAGTTGAATGATATAGCCACCCTGTTTACCAATGATGAAAAGATTCGCTACTACTATATCCTTAAGTTGTTTTCGTTCTCTTTAAAGGGTGATGCTAAGACTTGGTTTAATTCTCTTGATCCTGGTTGTGTGCGTGGTCCCCAGGATATGATGTATTACTTCTCTGCTAAATATTTTCCCGCTCATAAGAAACAAGCTACCTTACGGGAAATATATAACTTTGCTCAAACTGAAGAAGAGAGTCTACCACAAGCTTGGGGGAGGCTTCTCCAGTTACTCTTAATGCTTTGCCTGATCATCCTCTTGAGATGCATGATATACTTGATGTCTTTTATAATGGACTAACCGATGCTTCCAGAGACCACCTGTATAGTTGTGTTGGTTGTGTTTTCAGGGAAAGAACAGTGGAACAAGCTGAATTACTATTGAATAATATGCTGGCCAATGAAAATAATTGGACACTTCCTGAACCAGCCCCTAAGCCAACTCCAAAGAAAAGAGGTGTTCTATTTCTTAGTCCTGAAGATATGCAAGAGGCAAAGAAATCTATGAAAGAAAAAGGTATTAAAGCTGAAGATGTTAAGAATTTACCGCCTATTGAAGAAATACATGGTCTTGATAACCCGACACAGGTAGTAAAGGTAAATTCTCTTTATAGATTTGATGAAGGTGATATTCCTTGTTATAAGTCTGCTAGCCAATGCTTAGATGAGTTTGACAAGTGTATTGTGAAACAAGAAAACTTCAATGCTTATGTTGGTAGACAATTACAACACAATGCTCATATGATTGAACGCTTGAGTGATTATCTGTCTAGTGCCAAAGATGAACTGAAACTTATTAGTATACATGCTTCCATGGTCACCACTCAAGTAGAACAAGTACTTAAGGCTCGGAATGATTTGGACAATGAATTAAATAGTAAGAATAATGACTATGTTGTTAGAGTTGCAACTAGAGGTGGTAAAATGACTCAGGAACCTCTGTATCCTGAAGGCCACCCTAAGAGAATTGAGCAAGATTCTCAGAGAGCTAATATAGATGCACCTAGTTCTTCTAATAAGAAGAAAAAGAAAAATGATAGGACTTTGCATGCTTTTACTGAACCTGTAGCTCACCCACCTGAGAATCCCAATGATATATCTATTTCTGATGCTGAGACACAATCTGGTAATGAGCATGAACCTAGTGATAGTATTAATAATGATGTTCATGATGATGCTCAACCTAGCAATGATAATGATGTAGAGATTGAACCTGTTGTTGATCTTGGTAACCCACAATCAAAGAATCAACGTTATGATAAGAGAGACTTTGTTGCTAGGAAGCACGGTAGGGAAAGAGAACCATGGGTTCAGAAACCCATGCCTTTTCCTCCGAAACCATCCAAGAAAAGGATGATGAAGATTTTGAGCGCTTCGTTGAAATGATTAGACCTATCTTTTTGCGTATGCGTTTGACTGATGTGCTTAAAACAAATCCTTATGCCTAGTACATGAAAGATATTATTACCAACAAAAGAAAGATACCTGATGTAGAAATCTCCACCATGCTTGTGATGTCTACACACGCTTCTACTCTTGTAGACTATGTTGGGCCTCCAAGCGCAGAGGTTTGTAGGACAGCAGCAAATTTCCCTCAAGTGGATGACCTAAGGTTTATCGAACTCGGGGAAGTAGAGGTTGAAGATGGTCTCTCTCAAGCAACCCTGCAACTAAGATACAAGAAGTCTCTTGTGTCCCCAACACACCTAATACAACTAGGAGTTGTATAGTGGCACTAGTTCGGCGAAGAGATGGTAAAATATGGATGATAGGAGTGGCAAAGCAAAGTAATATAAATATGTAATAAAAAGTGCAGCAAGCAAACAAGTGGTAAACGTGAGCACAAATGGTATTGCAATGGTGGAAATAAGGCCTAGGGTTCATACTTTCACTAGTGGCAACTCCCAACAACATTAACATAATCGAATCACATGATATTTCCCATAAAACATGCAAAGGGGACACACTCGGAGGTCATTCCTTCGTGGTCAAGAGAGGACGAGAATTATGTAGGGCTACAAAAGCACACCTCAAAGTTCGTAGTTCTCAATCTAAGGATTTCCCAATGTCACCGCGGCCATCCAAAGAGAGTCCCACAATCACCACAACATATCTAAAGGATAGTCAAAGACAAGCACCAAGAGACTCTCAATCTTCAATCAACACACAAGAGAGGAAATCACTCGTGAAAATATTGTTCTAATCCATGTCCAATAGACCGCTGTCACCTTGGTCTCGGAGATTATACTAGATAAAGACAAGTGAGTACATCGATCCAATACATAGAGGAAGGGGAAATATCATGGGATCACCCTAGATTAACATAGCCTATGATCACAACGAAGATCACATCATGGGAGAGAGAATTGACCACATAGCTACTGGTAAGAACCTCAGCCCCGAGGAGGAACTACTCCCGCATCATGGAGGGAGTAAGCAACGTCGATGGAGATGAATCCTGGGGCACTTCCCCGTCCCGGCAGGGTGCCGGCGCAGGAATTCTGGTCCCCCGAAGCTTGATGGCGATGGAGGCGGAGATCGGAATCGCGTCTGGAGAAAAGGGGTCCGGAATCAGGGTTTCCTCGACACGCTTTAAATATATGCCAAAGGGGGGCATCGGAGGTGCCTCGGAGGGCCCAGGCGCCCCCCCGGCGCGGCCCAGGGTAGGGGAAGGGCGCCCACAGGGCGCCTGGAGCCCCTGTGGGTCCCCCCCGGCTGTACTTTGGCCACACGGTAGCTCCTGGAACGCTGATTTTTTATATGTTTTTTCTGGATTTTTCCTGGCAGTTCTCGTAATGTGAAAACCTGAAATACAAAAACAGCAGAAAACAGAAACTGGCACTGGGGTGCACTGAGTTAATAGGTTAGTCCAAATATGATCAAAAGTGTATGGAAGTGTATAAATATCATAGCAATATCACCCAAAAGAGGCATGGAGCAAGCAGAAATTATAGATACGTTTTGGACGTATCAACATCCCCAAGCTTAATTCCTGCTCGTCCTCGAGTAGGTAAATGATAAAAAGAATAATTTCTGTGGTGACATGCTATTAACCATATAGTACTTTTCATAGTCATATGACAAAAGCTTACTGAGACAATGAATCTATAGTAATTAAGTTGCCTCATGAGAAAATCACAAATGATTGAAAGTTTTACAACATGAAACTGAAACATCAAAAAGATTTGCAATGAACATGATATGAAAACATGATAAAGTGATATCTAGCTTGCCCCCTTTAGTGATGCAAAACATAAATGCAGGGGCACCTTCAAGGTTTAAGTGATGACTAGATACAATGATTTCAAAATAAACGATATCACAATCATGCAAAAGACAATGCTACTTTGGGACAATGCACATTACACTCAGAATGACAATCATGCTCTCAGTAGTTGGTGCTTTAACATAAAAGAATGGTTATGTGCTAGAGTTTTTATTTTGAAAACATGGAAGCAATTTTGTCAACGGTAGTAGTACTTCATATGTGTCATGTATAAGACATCCTATAAGTTGCAAGCCTCATGCATCATATACCAATAGTGCTCACACCTTGTCCTAATTAGCTCGGATTTCCATGGGTTATCATTGCATTACATATGTTTTAACCAAGTGTCACAAAGGGGTACCTCTATGCCACCTGTACAAAGGTCCAAGGAGATAAATCGCATTTGATTTCTCGTTTTTGATAGATCTCAACTTGAGGACATCCATACCGGGACAACATAAAAAATAGATGATGGACTCCTCTTTAATGCATAAGCATATTCTCATAAGAGATTGAGGATCAACGTCCAAGCTAAAACTTCCACCATGATACAACCCACGGCAAATCACCCTTACTTCAGACAAGACGAACATGCATAGCAACTCACATGATATTCAACAAAAGTGTGACAGTTGATGGCGTCCCCAGAAACATGGTTACCGCTCAGCAAGCAACTTATAAGAAATAAGATACATAAGCAACATATTCTTTACCACAATAGTTTTTAAGCTACTTTCCCATGAGCTATATATTGCAAAGTTAGTTTGCTTAGTACAGGTGGAGGTTAGCAAAAAGACTGGGAGCGACCAACTAAGAGAGCAATGACGGTCATAATCATGCAGAGCGACAAAGCAACATTGAAACATGCATGGTAGTTATATCGCTACTCAGAAATAAAAGATCATCAAGGCTTGACAGACTTTCTTTACAGTCTTAAATATGCGTGAGCATACGCCAAGTCAATCAAAATAAACTCTCGAAGGAAGATACTACTAAACCATACCACATCATAGGCAAACAAATCATGTTGGTATTCCAATAACACATTGGGAACCCCCCAGCTATTTGAGATTAACCATAAGAAAACATGAACTACTAAGCGCCATTATGCATATAGCATCTTTATCATAGACATACCAACCAATGCAACGGAAGCAAACTCTCTTAATAAGGTGAGCATGGTAATTAAAGAGGGTTCAAGCAACCAACTAAACAAAAGCTCTTTGAAAAGATAAGCATGAAAGCTAAGAGCTGAACATGATAGTAGCTATTAAAAGACAAAGAACACACACAGCAAGGATATACATGAAAATTCTATGTTATGTTCTAGGTAGAAGTGGAGCGTGTTTCTCTCCCACATAAAGAAAGCTGAGTTCCGACTCGTTATGAAAAGCTAAAGAAAACTAAAAAAGGAAAACTAAAAGCAAGACGCTCCAAGCATAGCACATAACACATGAAGTGATAAAAATATAGTGGAACGAAAGACGAACTGATAATGTTGATGGAGAAGGGGATGCACGGGGGCATCCCCAAGCTTAGATGCTTGAGTCTCCTGAATCTTTTTATCATCTTCCTGTTGGAGATATGCCCTAGAGGCAATAATAAAAGTATTATTATTATATCTCCTTGTACATGATAATTGTCTGTTATTCATGCTTGAATTGTATTGTACGGAAACAGCGATACATGTGTGAATACATAGACCACAATGAGTCCCTGGTAGGCCTCTAGTTACCAGCTCGTTGATCAACAGATGGTCACGGTTTCCTGACCATGGACATAGGATGTCAGTGATAACGGGATCACATCATTAGGAGAATGATGTGATGGACAAGACCCAAACTTGAGCATAACACGAGATCGTATAGTTCGTAATGCATAAGCTTTTCGGTGTCAAGTATTTATTCCTTAGACCATGAGGTTGTACAACTCCCGGACACCGTAGGAGTACTTTGGGTGTGCCAACCGTCACAACGTAACTGGGTGGCTATAAAGGTACGCATCGGGTATCTCCGAAAGTGTCTGTTGAGTTGGTACGAACCGAGACTGGGATGTTGTCACTCCGTATGACGGAGAGGTACCTCTGGGCCCACTCGGTAAGACATCATCATAATGAGCTCAATGTGACTAAGTAGTTAGTCACGGGATGATGGATTACGGATCGAGTAAAGAGACTTGCCATAACGAGATTGAACAAGGTATTGGGAATACCGACGATCGAATCTCGGGCAAGTACCGTACCGATGGACAAAGGGAATGACATACGGGATTGAGTGAATCCTTGACACGGTGGTTCATCCGATGAAGATCATCGAGGAACATGTGGGAACCAACATGGGTATCCAGATCCCGCTGTTGGTTATTGACCAGAGAGTGGTCTCGGTCATGTCTACGTGTCTCCCGAACCCGTAGGGTCTACACACTTAAGGTTCGGTAACGCTAGGGTCGTAGAGATTAATGCACGTGGAAACCCGAAAGTTGTTCGGAGTCCCGGATGATATCCCGGACGTCACGAGGAGTTCCGGAATGGTCCGGAGGTAAAGATTGATATATGGGAAGTCCAGTTTCGGCCAACGGGTGATCTCCGGGGGTCACCGGGAGCGTCCCGGGACCACCGGAGGGGCCCCGGGGGTCCACCGGGTGGGGCCACCCATCCCGGTGGGGCCCCTAGGCCGCAAGGGGGTGTGTGCAGCCCTCTGGGCTGGCGCACCACAAGGGGGCCCCACCTCCCCATGCGCCTAGGGATTAAACCCTAAGGGGAGGGGGGCCACCACTTGCCTTGGGGGAGGGGGACTCCTCCCTGGCCGCCGCCCCCCCCCCCCCCTTGCAGATTGGATCTGCAAGGGGCTGGCGCCCCCCCTGGCCCCCTATATATATGTGGGGGGGAGAGGGCAGCCACACCTCAGCCCTGGCGCCTCTCCCCCTCCCGTCACACCTCCCAACTCCTAACGCAGGGCGCCCGGCGAAGCCCTGCTGCGATCTCCACTGCATCCGTCATCACGCCGTCGTGCTGCCGTATCTCTGACGACTTCTCCTCCCCCCTTGCTGGATCAAGAAAGAGGTGACGTTGCTGCACCGTACGTGTGTTGAACGCGGAGGTGCCGTCCGTTCGGCGCTAGATCATCGGTGACGAAGAACGTGAAGAGTACGACTACTTCATCCCCACTTCGTTGAAAGCTTCCGCACGCAATCTTCATAACGGTATGTAGATGCACTCTTAGTTGCTCGTTGCTAGATGTCTCCATAGTTGGATCTTGGTGAAGACGTAGAAATTTTTTGATTTATGCTACGTTCCCCAACAGTGGATCAGAGCCTAGGTTTTATGCGTAGCATCTTGCACGAGTAGAACACAAAGCAGTTGTGGGCGTATGATCTTGTTCAACTTTCTTACCGTTACTAGTCAATATTGATTCGGCGGTATTGTGGGATGAAGCGGCCCGGACCGACCTTACACGTACGCTTACGTGAGACTGGTTCCACCGACAGACATGCACTAGATGCATAAGGTGGCTGGCGGGTGTCTGTCTCTCCTACTTTAGTCGGATCGGATTCGATGAAAAGGGTCCTTATGAAGGGTAAATAGATGTTGACAAATCACGTTGTGGTTTTGGCGTAGGTAAGAAACGTTCTTGCTAGAAATCCTATAGAAGCCACGTAAAACTTGCAACAACAATTAGAGGACGTCTAACTTGTTTTTGCAGCATGTGTTTTGTGACGTGGTATGGCCAAGAACGAAGATGTGATGAATGATATATGTGATGTATGAGATTGATCATGTTTTTGTAATAGGGAATCATGACTTGCATGTCGATGAACTTGACAACCGGCAGGAGCCATAGGAGTTGTCTTAATTATTGTATGACCTGCGTGTCACTGAATAACGCCATGTAATTACTTTACTTCGTTGCTAAACGTTAGCTATAGTAGTAGAAGTAATAGTTGGCGTGACGACTTCTTCAAGACACGATGATGGAGATCATGATGATGAAGATCATGGTGTCGAGCCGGTGACAAGATGATCATGGTGCCCCGAAGATGGAGATCCAAGGAGCAAGATGATATTGGCCATATCATGTCACTTTAATTGATTGCATGTGATGTTTATCATGTTTTTGCATCTTGTTTACTTAGAACGACGGTAGTAAATAAGATGATCTCTCACTAAAATTTCAAGTAATGTGTTTCCCCTAACTGTGCACCGTTGCTAAAGTTCGTTGCTCTGAAGCACCACGTGATGATCGGGTGTGATAGGTTCTAACGTTCACATACAACGGGTGTAAGACAGATTTACACACGCGATACACTTAGGGTTCACTTGACGAGCCTAGCATGTACAGACATGGCCTCGGAACACGGAAGACCGAAAGGTCGAACACGAGTCGTATAGAAGATACGATCAACATGAAGATGTTCACCGTTTTTTGACTAGTCCGTCTCACGTGATGATCGGACACGGACTACTCGATTCGGATCGTGTATCACTTAGATGACTAGAGAGATGTCATTCTGAGTGGGAGTTCATTAATAATTTGATTAAGATGAACTTAATTATCATGAACTTAGTCTAAATTCTTTACAATATCTCTTGTAGATCAAATGGCCCACGCTCAGTTTTCCCTCAACTTCAACGCGTTCCTAGAGAAAACCAAGCTGAAAGACAATGGTAGCAACTATACGGATTGGGTCCGTAACCTGAGGATTATCCTCATAGCTGCCAAGAGAACTTATGTCCTAGAAGCACCGCTAGGTGATGCACCTGCTCCCGATGCGGACCAAGACGTTTTGAACGTCTGGCAGTCGCGTAGTGATGATTACTCCCTGGTTCAGTGCGGCATGCTTTACAGTTTAGAATCGGGGCTCCAAAAGCGTTTTGAGCACCATGGAGCATATGAGATGTTCGAAGAGCTGAAAATGGTTTTTCAAGCTCATGCCCGAGTCGAGAGATATGATGTCTCCGACGCATTCTACAGCTGTAAGATGGAGGAGAACAGTTCTGTCAGTGAGCACATCCTCAAGATTTCAGGATTGCACAACCGCTTGTCTCAGCTGGGAATGAATCTCCCAGATGAAGCGGTCGTTGACAGAATCCTCCAGTCGCTCCCACCAAGCTTCAAGAGCTTCGTGCTGAATTTCAATATGCAGGGGATGGAGAAGTCCATTCCCGAGGTATATTCAATGCTGAAATCAGCGGAGGTTGACATCAAGAAAGAACATCAAGTGTTGATGGTCAATAAAACCACTAAGTTCAAGAAAGGCAAGGGTAAGAAGAACTTCAAGAAGGACGGCAAGGGAGTTGCCGCGCCTGGCAAGCCTGTTGCCGGGAAGAAGCCAAAGTATGGACCCAAGCCTGAGACAGAGTGTTTTTATTGCAAGGGAACGGGTCACTGGAAGCGGAACTGCCCCAAATACTTAGCAGACAAGAAGGCCGGCAACGTCAAAGGTATATATGATATACATGTTATTGATGTGTACCTTACCAGCACTCGTAGTAGCTCCTGGGTATTCGATACCGGTGCAGTTGCTCACATTTGTAACTCAAAACAGGAGCTGCGGAATAAACGGAGACTGGCGAAGGATGAGGTGACGATGCGCGTCGGGAATGGTTCCAAGGTCGATGTGATCGCCGTCGGCACGCTGCCTCTACATCTACCCTCGGGATTAGTTTTGAACCTGAATAATTGTTATTTAGTACCAGCTTTGAGCATGAACATTGTTTCTGGATCTTGTCTTATGCGAGATGGATATTCTTTCAAATCAGAGAATAATGGTTGTTCTATTTATTTGAGAGATATGTTTTATGGTCATGCCCCGCTGGTCAATGGTTTATTTTTGATGAATCTCGAACGTAGTGATACACATATTCATAGTGTAGATGCCAAAAGATGTAAAGTTGATAATGATAGTCCCACATACTTGTGGCATTGCCGCCTTGGTCATATTGGTGTCAAACGTATGAAGAAGCTCCATTCGGATGGACTTCTAGAGTCTCTTGATTATGAATCATTTGACACGTGCGAACCATGCCTCTTGGGCAAGATGACCAAGACTCCGTTCTCCGGAACAATGGAGCGAGCAACCAACTTGTTGGAAATCATACATACCGATGTGTGCGGTCCAATGAGTGTTGAGGCTCGCGGAGGCTACCGTTATGTTCTCACCCTCACGGATGACTTGAGTAGATACGGGTATATCTATTTGATGAAACACAAGTCTGAGACTTTTGAAAAGTTCAAGGAATTTCAGAATGAGGTTGAGAATCAACTTGACAGAAAAATAAAGTTCTTGCGATCGGATCGTGGGGGTGAATATTTAAGTCATGAATTTGGCACACACCTAAGGAGCTGTGGAATTGTTTCACAATTAACACCGCCCGGAACACCTCAACGTAACGGTGTGTCCGAACGTCGAAATCGTACTCTGTTGGACATGGTGCGATCTATGATGTCCCTTACCGATTTACCGCTATCTTTTTGGGGTTATGCTTTAGAGACTGCCGCATTCACTTTAAATAGGGCTCCGTCAAAATCCGTTGAGACGACTCCATATGAACTTTGGTTTGGCAAGAAACCGAAGCTGTCGTTTCTGAAAGTTTGGGGTTGCGATGCTTATGTCAAGAAACTTCAACCTGAAAAGCTCGAACCCAAATCGGAAAAATGCGTCTTCATAGGATACCCAAAGGAAACAATTGGGTACACCTTCTACCATAGATCCGAAGGCAAAGTCTTTGTTGCCAAGAATGGATGCTTTCTGGAGAAAGAGTTTCTCTCGAAAGAAGTGAGTGGGAGGAAAGTAGAACTTGATGAGGTGACAGTCACCCCTCCTGGAACGGAAAGTAGCGCAGCGCAGGAAACTGTTCATGAGGTGCCTGCACCGACAAGGGAGGAAGATAATGATAATGATCATAAAGAAACAGATCAAGTTACTACTGAGCTTCGAAGGTCCACAAGGGCACGTTCCGCACCAGAGTGGTACGGCAACCCTGTCCTGGAAATCATGTTGTTAGACAACGGTGAACCTTCGAACTATGAAGAAGCGATGGCGGGCCCAGATTCCAATAAATGGCTTGGAGCCATGAAATCCGAGATAGAATCCATGTATGAAAACAAAGTATGGACTTTGGTGGACTTGCCTGATGATAGGCACGCCATAGAAAATAAATGGATATTTAAGAAGAAGACAGACGCGGATGGTAATGTGACCATCTATAAGGCTCGGCTTGTCGCTAAAGGTTATCGACAAGTTCAAGGGATTGACTACGATGAGACTTTCTCTCCCGTAGCGATGCTGAAGTCAGTCAGAATCATGTTAGCTATTGCCGCATTCTATGATTATGAGATATGGCAAATGGACGTCAAAACATCATTCCTTAATGGCTTCCTCAAGGAAGAGTTGTATATGATGCAACCGGAAGGTTTTGTCGATCCAGAGAACGCTAACAAGGTATGCAAGCTCCAGCGCTCGATTTACGGGCTGGTGCAAGCATCTCGGAGTTGGAATATTCGCTTTGATGAGGTGATCAAAGCGTTTGGCTTTATACAGACTTATGGAGAAGCCTGTATTTACAAGAAAGTGAGTGGGAGCTCTGTAGCATTTCTCATATTATATGTGGATGACATATTGCTGATGGGAAATGATATAGAATTCTTGGAAAATGTAAAGGCCTATTTGAATAAAAGTTTTTCAATGAAGGACCTTGGAGAAGCTGCTTACATATTAGGCATCAAAATCTATAGAGATAGATCGAGACGCCTCATTGGTCTTTCGCAAAGTACATACCTTGACAAAATATTGAAGAAGTTCAATATGGATCAGTCAAAGAAAGGATTCTTGCCTGTTTTGCAAGGTATGAGATTGAGTAAGACTCAGTCGCCGACCACGGCAGAAGATAGAGAAAAGATGAGTGTCATTCCCTATGCCTCGGCAATAGGTTCTATCATGTATGCCATGCTGTGTACCAGACCTGATGTGAACCTTGCCATAAGTTTGGTAGGGAGGTACCAAAGTGATCCCGGTACGGAACATTGGACAGCGGTCAAGAACATCCTGAAGTACCTGAAAAGGACTAAGGATATGTTTCTCGTTTATGGAGGTGACGAAGAGCTCGTCGTAAAGGGTTACGTCGATGCTAGCTTCGACACAGATCTGGATGACTCTAAGTCACAAACCGGATACGTGTATATTTTGAATGGAGGGGCAGTCAGCTGGTGCAGTTGCAAGCAAAGCGTAGTGGCAGCATCTACATGTGAAGCGGAGTACATAGCTGCTTCTGAAGCAGCACAGGAAGGAGTCTGGATGAAGGAGTTCATCACCGACCTAGGAGTCATTCCAAGCGCGTCAAGCCCGATGACTCTCTTCTGTGACAACACTGGTGCTATTGCTATTACCAAGGAGCCCAGGTTTCACAAGAAGACCAAGCACATCAAGCGCCGTTTCAACTCCATCCGGAATTATGTTCAGGATGGAGACATAGATATTTGTAAAGTGCATACGGATCTGAATGTCGCAGACCCGTTGACTAAACCTCTTTCACGAGCAAAACATGATCAACACCAGAACTCTATGGGTGTTCGATTCATCACAATGTAACTAGATTATTGACTCTAGTGCAAGTGGGAGACTGTTGGAGATATGCCCTAGAGGCAATAATAAAAGTATTATTATTATATCTCCTTGTACATGATAATTGTCTGTTATTCATGCTTGAATTGTATTGTATGGAAACAGCGATACATGTGTGAATACATAGACCACAATGAGTCCCTGGTAGGCCTCTAGTTACCAGCTCGTTGATCAACAGATGGTCATGGTTTCCTGACCATGGACATAGGATGTCAGTGATAACGGGATCACATCATTAGGAGAATGATGTGATGGACAAGACCCAAACTTGAGCATAACACGAGATCGTATAGTTCGTAATGCATAAGCTTTTCGGTGTCAAGTATTTATTCCTTAGACCATGAGGTTGTACAACTCCCGGACACCGTAGGAGTACTTTGGGTGTGCCAACCGTCACAACGTAACTGGGTGGCTATAAAGGTACGCATCGGGTATCTCCGAAAGTGTCTGTTGAGTTGGTACGAACCGAGACTGGGATGTTGTCACTCCGTATGACGGAGAGGTACCTCTGGGCCCACTCGGTAAGACATCATCATAATGAGCTCAATGTGACTAAGTAGTTAGTCACGGGATGATGGATTACGGATCGAGTAAAGAGACTTGCCATAACGAGATTGAACAAGGTATTGGGAATACCGACGATCGAATCTCGGGCAAGTACCGTACCGATGGACAAAGGGAATGACATACGGGATTGAGTGAATCCTTGACACGGTGGTTCATCCGATGAAGATCATCGAGGAACACGTGGGAACCAACATGGGTATCCAGATCCCGCTGTTGGTTATTGACCAGAGAGTGGTCTCGGTCATGTCTACGTGTCTCCCGAACCCGTAGGGTCTACACACTTAAGGTTCGGTAACGCTAGGGTCGTAGAGATTAATGCACGTGGAAACCCGAAAGTTGTTCGGAGTCCCGGATGAGATCCCGGACGTCACGAGGAGTTCCGGAATGGTCCGGAGGTAAAGATTGATATATGGGAAGTCCAGTTTCGGCCAACGGGTGATCTCCGGGGGTCACCGGGAGCGTCCCGGGACCACCGGAGGGGCCCCGGGGGTCCACCGGGTGGGGCCACCCATCCCGGTGGGGCCCCTAGGCCGCAAGGGGGTGTGTGCAGCCCTCTGGGCTGGCGCATCACAAGGGGGCCCCACCTCCCCATGCGCCTAGGGATTAAACCCTAAGGGGAGGGGGGCCACCACTTGCCTTGGGGGAGGGGGACTCCTCCCTGGCCGCCGCCCCCCCCTTGCAGATTGGATCTGCAAGGGGCTGGCGCCCCCCCTGGCCCCCTATATATATGTGGGGGGGGAGAGGGCAGCCGCACCTCAGCCCTGGCGCCTCTCCCCCTCCCGTCACACCTCCCAACTCCTAACGCAGGGCGCCCGGCGAAGCCCTGCTGCGATCTCCACTGCATCCGTCATCACGCCGTCGTGCTACCGGATCTCTGACGACTTCTCCTCCCCCCTTGCTGGATCAAGAAAGAGGTGACGTTGCTGCACCGTACGTGTGTTGAACGCGGAGGTGCCGTCCGTTCGGCGCTAGATCATCGGTGACGAAGAACGTGAAGAGTACGACTACTTCATCCCCACTTCGTTGAAAGCTTCCGCACGCAATCTTCATAACGGTATGTAGATGCACTCTTAGTTGCTCGTTGCTAGATGTCTCCATAGTTGGATCTTGGTGAAGACGTAGAAATTTTTTGATTTATGCTACGTTCCCCAACACTTCCCTCGCACACTTGAAAACTCCCTTCATACATAACTCATCATAATCTGATTAGCGAGGTTAGTACCCATAATAAAATGATTATACCTTGCTGGAAATAAAGATATTCTTGAAGGTCTACTGTTTCTCAAGATTGCCAAAAGGTTTTTGCAAAGGAAAAGCAAGCTCTTGGTTTGCAAAATGAAGGAAAAGCTAAACAGGACAGAATCTGTGAAAAACAGAACAGCAGGTAGTAATTGATTTGTTCGGGGCACTTCTGCAACTCTAATCAAAAAACTCAGAACAGACGCACGAAAGACAATTATATAGAGCACGCTGTCGATAAAATTCAGACCAAAAAGATGATCTGGTGATTTTATACGAATTTTTCTATCCAAGGACAGAATCTGTTTCCTGGACAGCACCTCACAACTTTTGAACTTTCTAGCAATCAGAGGCTACACTTGGCACAAAATTGAAAAGCAAAGATACAATGATGATGCTACTGTAGTAACAACATCAAGACACAACAAAAGCAAAATAAAATTTTATTCATTATGGGCTGCCTCCCAAAAGCGCTTTCTTTTATGCCTTTAAGCTAGGCATAAGACTTTAATGATGCTCTCGTAGGAATAAGAGTTGAAGAACAAAAGAGAGCATCAAGAAGCAAATACCAAACACATTTAAACCTAACATGCTTCCTATGCATAGGAATATTGCAATAGAATAATTCATTGAAGCACAAAGCAACTAGCATAGGAAGGCAAAACAAGCATAACTTCAAAGTATTCACCATAAAGAGAGGAAACTTCTTATTATTAAGATATTTAGAACCAAGTCTCCCTCTCTCATTATAAATTTTAGTGGCATCATGGATGAACTCAACAATATAAGCATCACATAAAGCATTGTTACCATGATCCACATGCAAAAAGGTACTCTTACTCTCCACATAAGCATAATCTTTCTCATTGGTAATAGTGGGAGTGGGACTATCATAAACAACTTGAACACTATAGATTAATTCTATATTAGGAGGGTGGTGTTCAACAAGGGAGTAATTCCCTCCATGATTATGACAAGTTTCATAAGGATAATTTCTCCTTATGTCATAGGTACCTTTATAATCACTATAGATTGGAGTTATAACATCATCATGGTAGAGAAGAGCATTATCATTGCTAGCAACTATATTTGTAAACATGTTGTCTTTATTCTTACTAGCAAAAGAATTATCAATTATCACATCACTAGTGGGTAAAGGACTTGCAATCCTATCATCCCCAAGCTTAGAGCTTCCCATATCATCACTTTCAGAGTTGGTACCAAAAAGACTTTCAAGATAATAAGTAGCATTATCATCATTTTCCCAATCACAATAAGTAACATGCATATCATAATCAAAATCATCTTCAATAGTACCTACGGACGTATCATCAAGATGATAATTAAGGCAATAAACTTCACCTTCTTCTTTACACTTACAATCGTTAGGATAAAAGTTGATGGGAGGAATATGCTCAGGCCAGGTTGATACCCATTCTTCTTCCTTCTTGCTCCTCTTCCTCCTCCTCTTCTTTTTCTTCTTCTTCACCTTAGGAGGAAGTGGTTGGAAATGAAGCTTCTCCACATATCCTGGTTTATCATTAGAAACAATGGGGGAAACTTGGGAGGAACTCTCCTTTTTATTAGCAGAAATATAAGAGACATTTTTATACTTTGGTAAAGTTCCCTCCTTTCTAATCTTACTTATGTAATCATTTTCATGGCAATTAACAACACAATAGAGATGGCAATTTTGCAAAGTGTTTTTTATTCCTATGGCATTATCATCCAGCCAAGAAGTCTTTTCTGATAACTCTTCACACATCAAAAATAACATAAGCTCATCATAAAGATCAGAGGTGATCATGTTATCACACAACCGGTTAACAGTTATGTTTTGAAAGTTCATGCATTGAAAATTAAAGTGACCCTCTATATGGCAAAGTTCACAAGTAAAAGGATAAAGGTCACACAATTCTCTGGCAATTTCATTTAAATCTCTGACCCAAGTGATTGTTCTTTCATGCTTATGTTGCTTACAATACTTCTCTTCTTCAATCATAGGCCTTTCACAAGGTCTATCCACTCCACAAAAATTAACATGCTTATATAAAACTTCATTTTTAGGAATTGGATCATGCATGTTGCAATCATCATGAACAATTTCATTTTCTTTGCAAGTCTCTTTAAAGGGTTTATGATACTTGATCCAATCCTCCTTAGGCATATTAAGATGTGAAGCAAAAGATTTGAGGAAATCAACAAGGAGTTGAGAATCAAGCCCAAACTTAGCACTAAACTTATTAAAACTTGTAGTTTCAACAAAGGACTTAATGCAATCATACTCATAAATTATACCTGACTCTTTACCTTTGTCGATCTCCCAATCTTCTGTGTTGCGTTGAATTCTTTCAAGGAGTTCCCATTTAGCATCAATCTTTTTGTTTGTGAAAGAACCCGTAGAGGAAGCATCGAGCAAATCTTTATCCTATCGAGAGAGCCTCGCATAGAAGTTAGTAATAATAATATCTTTGGGGAGCCCATGGTTAGGACATTTTAGCATTAACGTTTTCAGTCTCCCCCAAGCTTGAGCTATGCTCTCTCCGTCATGAGTATAAAAATTATAAACATAATTCCTATTCTTATGGACTTCATGAAGAGGATAAAATTTGGAGTAAAAGAGAGACTGGATCTCTTCCCACTCCAGCAGGTGAGAGTTATTTAGTAGCCTATACCATTCCAATGCTTTTCCTTTCAGTGGCAAGGCAAATAATTTCCTCATGACAAACTCCCTCGATACACCTGCAAGCTTAAATAATGAACATAGTTGTGACAGATATAGCAAGTGTTCGCCGGGATGTCTGTCTCCTGCATAACGATTAGCCAAAACATAATTGATAATACCAGCCGGTATTTTATAGGGCACAATTTCAGTAGGAGGAGGAGCAACCACCACAGGTGTGGGGCGTCCTCCCGCAAGCAACGATCCAATAGCAAGGTTTTCCATAAACATAACTAGTGAAATAAAAACAAGAAACAAAAAGATTTAATCGCAAGATCTAAAGATATACCTTCAAGCGCTCACCTCCCCGGCAACGGCGCCAGAAATAGCTTGATGTCTACACACGCTTCTACTCTTGTAGACTATGTTGGGCCTCCAAGCGCAGAGGTTTGTAGGACAGCAGCAAATTTCCCTCAAGTGGATGACCTAAGGTTTATCGAACTCAGGGAAGTAGAGGTTGAAGATGGTCTCTCTCAAGCAACCCTACAACTAAGATACAAGAAGTCTCTTGTGTCCCCAACACACCTAATACAACTAGGAGTTGTATAGGTGCACTAGTTCGGCGAAGAGATGGTAAAATATGGATGATAGGAGTGGCAAAGCAAAGTAATATAAATATGTAATAAAAAGTGCAGCAAGCAAACAAGTGGTAAACGTGAGAACAAATGGTATTGCAATGGTGGAAACAAGGCCTAGGGTTCATACTTTCACTAGTGGCAACTCCAAACAACATTAACATAATCGAATCACATGATATTTCCCATAAAACATGCAAAGGGGACACACTTAGAGGTCATTCCTTCGTGGTCAAGAGAGGACGAGAATTATGTAGGGCTACAAAAGCACACCTCAAAGTTCGTAGTTCTCAATCTAAGGATTTCCCAATGTCACCGCGGCCATCCAAAGAGAGTCCCACAATCACCACAACATATCTAAAGGATAGTCAAAGACAAGCACCAAGAGACTCTCAATCTTCAATCAACACACAAGAGAGGAAATCACTCATGAAAATATTGTTCTAATCCATGTCCAATAGACCGCTGTCACCTTGGTCTCGGAGATTATACTAGATAAAGACAAGTGAGTACATCGATCCAATACATAGAGGAAGGGGAAATATCATGGGATCACCCTAGATTAACATAGCCTATGATCACAACGAAGATCACATCATGGGAGAGAGAATTTACCACATAGCTACTGGTAAGAACCTCAGCCCCAAGGAGGAACTACTCCCGCATCATGGAGGGAGGAAGCAACATCGATGGAGATGAATCCGGGGGCACTTCCCCGTCCCGGCAGGGTGCCGGCGCAGGAATTCTGGTCCCCCGAAGCTTGATGGCGATGGCGGCGGAGATCGGAATCGCGTCTGGAGAAAAGGGGTCCGGAATCAGGGTTTCCTCGACACGCTTTAAATATATGCCAAAGGGGGGCATCGTAGGTGCCTCGGGGGGCCCAGGCGCCCCCCCGGCGCGGCCCGGGGGGGGCGCGCCCACAGGGCGCCTGGAGCCCCTGTGGGTCCCCCCCCGGCTGTACTTTGGCCGCACGGTAGCTCCTGGAACGCTGATTTTTTATATGTTTTTTCTGGATTTTTCCTGGCAGTTCTCGTAATGTGAAAACCTGAAATACAAAAACAGCCGAAAACAGAAACTGGCACTGGGGTGCACTGAGTTAATAGGTTAGTCCAAATATGATCAAAAGTGTATGGAAGTGTATAAATATCATAGCAATATCACCCAAAAGAGGCATGGAGCAAGCAGAAATTATTGATACGTTTTGGACGTATCAGCTTGCCAATTACACTTTTGAGGGTGGAATGCCTAATAAACTAGGAGATCCAGGAGTACCTACTATACCTTGCTCCATTAAGAGAAACTATGTTAAAACTGCTTTGTGTGATCTTGGAGCAGGTGTTAGTGTTATGCCTCTCTCTCTATATCGTAGACTTGACTTGAGTAAGTTGACACCTTCTGAAATATCCTTGCAAATGGCTAATAAATCAACTGATATACATGTCGGTATTTGTGAGGATGTGCCTGTTGTAGTTGCAAATGTTACTATTCTAACGGACTTTGTTATACTTGATATTCACGAGGATGATAGTATGTCTATTATTCTTGGAAGGCCTTTTTTGAATACTGCAGGGGCTGTTATTGATTGCAACAAAGGCAATGTCACTTTTCATGTCAATGGTAATGAGCATACGGTACACTTCCCGAGGAAACAACCTCAGGTCTTTAGTATCAATTATATTGGAAAAACTTCAACTATCACTATTGGAGGTTTTGAGTTTCCTATTCCTACTATTAAGAAGGCACATGACATACTTATTGTTGGGGACATGCATATCCCCATTGAGGTAACATAGTGTTATTCGAAAATTCTCCGGTTTCATGTTACTCGGAAAGAGTTTATTAACAAGACCTGATCAACCTTGTTAATGGATTCCTTTTGATGAACATGGGATAGGTGAATCTAGATAGCACAAACCTTCTGTACCCTCCTTTTACTTTCTGTTAATTAGGTTAAATAAAAAAAATAGCATTATCGTCTGTTTCCAGACTTATCCGTGCAATAAAAAATATCCCGAAAAAAAAAAAGTTCTCCAAATGCCATGAAAATGAAATATGATTTTTTCGAGAATATTTAAGAAAATATGGCACTGAACACACAGCGAGGGGAGCCAGCACGTAGCCTTGAGGGCACAGGGCATGCCCCCCTTCATAGGGCGCGCCCCCTGCCTCGAGGGCCCCACGTGCCCCCCCTCCACTTATCCTTTCACCCATGCTCTTCTTCTTCCTCCCAAAAAAATCCCCAACCAGCTCAAACCCGAGTTCTAGCTCATTTTGCTGCCATTTTCGATCTCCTTGCTCAAAGCACCATTCACCAAACTGTTTGGGGAGATTGTTCCTTGGTATGTGACTCCTCAATTGGTCCAATTAGTTTTTTTTCTAGTGCTTTATTTGTTGCAAATTTGTGCTGCTTGGTGACCTTGTTCTTGAGCTTGCATGTCAAATTTTCTTGGTCCCAAGTAGTTCTAATGCATGATATAGCCTCCAGGCACTTATAGGAGTTGTTGCTATCAATCTTATTGAGGTTGGTTAACTTTTATTGTGAGTTACTAAAAATTCCAGAAAATTTCAGAAAAATGTCTAGGAAAAACTTCCAAGGTGGTCCTTTAAGGAAGCAAGAACCGAGGCTCGCGTTCCGTGAGCCGGACGATGAACCACCGAGGGATGCTGATGTACGACCTTGTGAATGGCCGTCGGATGAATTTATGAGTCAAGCGGGCATCAAAGATGAATTTTACGCGTATGTGCGTAACGCCGACCTTGAGGACTTCATGCAAGATAAGTGCCTCCACTACCGTGGCTTAAATGATAGCTTTGTGAGAAGGTTTAAATTTTCATCTTCACGTAATTCTCACACTGTCTTGTTTGATCTATATGATAAATCTTATACCATGGACTTAGAGGATTTTAATGAAGCCTGCAAGCTCCCACAGTGGGGCAGTATGAGTGATCCTCGTAAATCTGAATTTAGAGAACTCCTAGCTAGTATTACAGTGGGGGAATCCAGGGACATCACACAAGCCATCATTGGGAGCATACATTTTCCTGCTATTCATTACTTTGCTCTCTTTATCGGTAGATGCTTAAATGGTAAAGATGAGGCGTGTCACATGTGTGTCCCTGATCTTAGCGTTCTCAGGAGTGTTGTACTAGGTGATAGACAATATAATTTAGGAGCAATTGTTGCACATAGGCTACACCATAATGGTTCGAATGTAGATTTATTTGGTGGGATCTATGCTACTCGCATAGCCCGCTATCTTGGTGTGTCTGTGCACCCTTTTGATGAACCTTTACCTACTGCTTATTTAGACTGTAATGCTATGGCTAGTCACCGGTTTATAGAGTGGGATAAGCAAACTCTCAAATATCGAGTAATCTTTAACCTGCATCATGCCATCCCTATTGTTCTTCCTGCCCCTACTTTGTTTAACTTTCAGGAAAAAGGGAGATACACTATAACTATGGAGGAGGCAAATGCCCATTATAACATGACGGAGGCAGCCCGCCTTCGAGCTGCAGCTCAGTAGGCAGCATCTGCTGCATCACAGTACGACCCCAACTACAACTTTGGATATCCGTCAGGCCAGTACTGGCCATAGACCAACTTAGGCCAAAAGCCTAAGCCTGGGGGAGTACGTGTTTCTCACTGACTTACTTTCATGTTCACACTTATTCTAGTTGTCGGTGTTCACACTCTTTCACTGTACCATCCATGCTTAGTTTAAATTTCTTTTTCTTAGTCTTTTTCTTGTGTGCTAGAAAAGCCCAGAAAAAAAAATAATTGTATCTTCTATCTAGTTTACTTTCTTTGCTTGTAATAGTAACTAAAAATAAAAACCCAAAAAGATTTCCCGTTCTTCTTTTGCTTGTTGACAGCTTTCCCGTGTAAATAGTTTCTTTTCTTTTCTTTAGGGGTTGAGAGTAGAAGACCATGATTGAAAATGCTTAGTGGCTCTCATATGCTTTGTTGTTGATTTAACCTTGAGCCATATTATCTTGTCTTCTCTCTTGTATAAAATGCCTGTAGATTCCAGCTTAGTCCAATGCACATGCACTATTATTATTTTCCACACCGTCTGGTCGTGCGAGTCAAAGGCAATAACGATGATATATGATGAACTAATTGAGATGAGAAAAGCTGGTATGAACTCGACCTATCTTGTTTTTGTAAATATGATTGCTCGTCGTTCTTGATTCAGCTTGTTATGAATGAAACATGCTTGCAATGACAATTAGATATCATAGCTGCTTATGCCATGCTTAATTAGCTGAGAGTTTATAATGGTCTATCTTGCGTGCCAACATGATATTAAAATGGTTGTGATGTGGTATGATGGGTGGTATCCTCCTCTGAACGATTTAAGTGACTTGACTTGGCACATGTTCACGCATGTAGTTGAAACAAATCAACATAGCCTTCACAATATTTATGTTCATGGTGATTTATATCCTACTCATGCTTGCATTCATTGTTGATTAATTTTAATGCATGTTCATGACCGTTGTTGCTCTCTAGCTGGTCGCTTCCCAGTCACTTTCTAGCCTTCACATGTACTAAGCGGGAATACTGCTTGTGCATCCACTTCCATAAACCCCAAAGTTGTTCCATATGAGTCCACCATACCTTCATATATGCGGTATTTACCTACCGTTCCAAGTAAATTTGTATGTGCCAAACTCTAAACCTTCAAATGAAATTATGTTTTGTATCCTCGAACAGCTCATGTATCAACTACGGTTGTCTATATCTTCCATGCTAGGTGGGTTATTCTTACAATGAGTGGACTCCGCTCATCATTCACGAGAAAATGTCTAGTAATCGGGATGCCCAGTCCCATGCTCAAAATCATAATAATTAAACAAAACTCCCCCAGGACTGTTGCTTGTTTGGACGGTAACCCGTGGATTCGGCTGGCCGTGGAGTGTGCTTGTTGGTGGATGGGGGAGTATAAACTTTACCATTCTGTTTGGGAACCGCCTATAATGTGCGTAGCATGGGAGATATCGAGATTCTTGGTTGTTATGTTGACAATGAAAGTATACCGCTCAAAATATTATTCAATCTCTATTTAAATATCGAGCTCTGGCACCTCTGCAAATCCCTGCTTCCCTCTACGAAGGTCCTATCTATTTACTTTTATGCATAGTCATCATCCTCTTATCAAAAAGCACCAGTAGGAGAGCACCTCTGTCGTTGCATGTATTACTATTAATTTGCATTGAGTATGATCATGACTGGATCACTTTTACCATGAATTACAATGTCTAGTCAGTCCTTGATCTTTTAAGGTGCTCTGCATTTATGTTTTGCGGTCTTAGAAAGGGCTAGCGAGATACCATCCTGTTATATCATATCATGATTGTTTTGAGAAGTGTTGTCATCCGAGGTTTCTTATTATTGCTCCTTAGTTGATTATGCTATTGATGTGAGTAGTCTTGAGACCTGAAAGTTATTGTGAATGTGGTTAGTTCATGATCTTGTTGAAAACCTGAATGCTAGCTTACATATTTACAACAAGAAGAGCAAACAAAGTTTGTCAAAGTTTTTCTTTATCACTTTCAGTTTATCAACTGAATTGCTTGATGACAAGCAAAGGTTTAAGCTTGGGGGAGTTGATACGTCTCCAACGTATTTACTTTGCCAAACACGTTTGCCCTTGTTTTGGACTCTAACTTGCATGATTTGAATGGAACTAACCCAGACTGACGCTGTTTTCAGCAGAACTGCCATGGTGTTGTTTTTGTGCAGAAATAAAAAGTTCTCGGAATCGCCTGAAAATCAACGGAGATTTATTTCAGAAAATATAAAAAACACCTGCAAGAAGATCCACACCTGGGGGCCCACGGGCTATCCTCGAGGGTGGGGGGGGGCCTGCCTCGAGGGCACCCCGATGCCCCACCGACGTATCCCCAGGTCCTATATATTCCGTTTCGCGGAGAAAAAAATCAAGGAGAAAGAATTATCGCGTTTTACGATATGGAGCCGCCGCCAAGCCCTAATCTCTCTCGGGAGGGCTGATCTGGAGTCCATTCGGGGCTCCGGAGAGTGGAGATCGTCGCCATCGTCATCATCAACCTTCCTCCATCACCAATTTCATGATGCTCACCGCCGTGTGTGAGTAATTCCATCGTAGGCTTGCTGGACGGTGATGGGTTGGATGGGATCTATCATGTAATCGAGTTAGTTTTGTTAGGGTTTGATCCCTAGTATCCACTATGTTCTGAGATTGATGTTGCTATGACTTTGCTATGCTTAATGCTTATCACTAGGGCCCGAGTGCCATGATTTCAGATCTTAACCTATTATATTTTCATGAATATATGTGTGTTCTTGATCCTATCTTGCAAGTCTATAGTCACCTACTATGTGTTATGATTTGGCAACCCCAGAGTGACAATAATCGGGACCACTCCTGGTGATGACCATAGTTTGAGGAGTTCATGTATTCACTATGTGTTAATGCTTTGGTCCGGTACTCTATTAAAAGGAGGCCTTAATATCCCTTAGTTTCCAATAGGACCCCGTTGCCACGGGAGGGTAGGACAAAAGATGTCATGCAAGCTCTTTTCCATAATCACGTATGACTATATTCGGAATACATGCCTACATTGCATTGATGAACTGGAGCTAGTTCTGTGTCACCCTAGGTTATAACTTCTACATGATGAATTGCATCCAACATAATTTCCCATCACCGATCCAATGCCTACGAGCTTTACCTATATTGTTTGCCGCTTATTTACTTTTCCGTTGCTATTATAACAAAAACTAGAAAAACACTACCGTTACTTTTGTTGCTGCTACCGCCACTATCATACTACTTTGCTACTAAACTATCTTGCTGCAGATACTAAGTTTCCAGGTGTGGTTGAATTGACAACTCATCTGCTAATACTTAAGAGCATTCTTTGGCTCCCCTTGTGTCGAATCAATAAATTTGGGTTGAATAATTTACCCTCGAAAACTGTTGCGGTCCCCTACACTTGTGGGTTATCAATGGTCACTTACGGAAGAGAGATATGATAGAGATGATAGTTTATATTTTTGATATTTTTAGTTTAATAAAACAACAAATAAAAGCGGGAAAATTAAAGTAGATGTAGATTGATATGTTGAGAATAGACCCGGGGGCCATAGTTTTCTCTAGTGGCTTCTCTCTTGATAGCGATATTCTACGGCGGGTAAACAAATTACTGTCGACCAATTGATAGAAAAGCGAATAATTATGAGACTATCTAGGCATGATCATTGTATATAGGCATCATGTCCGAGAAAAGTAGACCGACTCCTGCATGCATCTACTACTATTACTCCACACATCGACCGCTATCCAGCATGCATCTAGTGTATTGAGTTCATAAGAACAGAGTAACGCCTTAAGCAAGATGACATGATGTAGAGGGATAAACTCAAGCAATATGATATAAACCCCATCTTTTTATCCTCGATGGCAACAATACAATACGTGCCTTGCGGCCCCTACTGTCGCCGGGAAAGGACACCACAAGATTGAACCCAAAGCCAAGCACTTCTCCCATTGCAAGAACTATAGATCTAGTAGGCCAAACCAAACCAATAATTCGAAGAGGCTTGCAAGGATATTATGAGCACACATAAAAAGTTCAGAGAAGAACCAAATATCTTTCATAGATAACCTTGATCATAAACTCACAATTCATCGGATCTCGACAAACACACCGCAAAAAGAGATTACGTCGAATAGATCTCCTCGAAGACCGAGGAGAACTTTGTATTGAGATCCAGAGAGAGAGAAGAAGCCATCTAGATACTAGCTATGGACCCGAAGGTCTGTGGTAAACTACTCACAACTCATGGTGAGGGCGATGATGATGATGATGAAGGCCTCCGTGATGGATCCCCCTTCGGTGGAGCTCCGGAACAGGCTCCAAGATGGGATCTCCATGGGTACAGAAGGTACGGCGGTGGAATTAGGGTTTTCTCTCTGTTCTCGGAGTTTCTGGGGTATGTGGACTTATATAGGAAGAAGGGGGGCACCGGGGGCCACTCGAGGAGGCCTCGAGGCAGGGGGGCGCGCCCTGGGAAGGGGGGCGCGCCCCCCACCCTCGAGGGCGGCTCCTCGATCCTCTGACGTGGTTCTCAAGCTTCTTGTGCGTGATTTTCTCCAAAAAATATCTCTCGCGAAGGTTTCATTCCGTTTGGACTCCGTTTGATATTCTTTTTCTGCAAAACCCTGAAATAGGCAAAAAAAACAGCAATCTGGACTGGGCCTTTGGGTTAGTAGGTTAGTCCCAAAAATGATATAAAAGTGAATGATAAAGTCCATTAAACATCCAAGACTTCATAAATAATAGCATGGAACAATCAAAAATTATAGATACGTTGGAGACGTACCAAGCATCCCCAAGCTTAATCCATGCTCGTCCTCGAGTAGGTAAATGATAAAGAAAGAATTTTTGATGTGGAATGCTAACCAATATAGTTTTTCAATGTAATTATCTTAATTGTGGCATGAATGTTCAGATCTGAAAGATTCAATATATGAAAGATTCAAGATAAAAGTCTATATTGACATAAGAAATAATAATACTTCAAGCAATACTAACAAAGCAATCATGTCTTCTCAAAATACTATGGCTAAAGAAAGTTATCCCTGGAAAATCATATAGTGTTGGCTATGCTCCCTCGTTATCACACAAAAATATTCATAACATTCACAACCCCAATTTCAGCCAAGCATTTGTTTCCATACTCTATCTTTTCAAACCTTTCAGCTTTCGCAATACATGAGTGTAAGCCATGGATATAGCACTATGGGTGGAATAGAGGTGGTTGTGGAGAAGACAAAAAGGAGGGAGATAGTCTCACATCGACTAGGCGTATCAATGGGCTATGGAGATGCCCATCAATAGATATCAATGTGAGTGAGTAGGGATTGCCATGCAACGGATGCACTAGAGCTAAATATGAATGAAAGCTCAACAAAAGATACTAGTGGGTGTGCATCCAACTTGCTTGCTCACGAAGACCTAGGGCATTTGAGGAAGCCCATCGTTGGAATATACAAGCCAAGTTCTATAACGAAAATTCCCGCTAGTATATGAAAGTGACTAAACATGAGACTCTCTACAATGAAGAACATGGTGCTACTTTGAAGCACAAGTGTGGAAAAAGATAGTAGCATTTGTCCCTTTTTCTATTATTTTTTTCTTCTTTTTTTTCTTTTTTTTGGGCCTTTCTTTTTTTCTTTGGCCTTTTTTTTTGCGGAGGGGCTTTATAGATTTAGCCTTTCCTCCCATGGGACAATGCTCTAATAATGATGAGCATCACACTTTCATTACAACTCGAGACTACAACAACAAAGTATGACTCTATATGAATGCCTCCGGCGGTGTACCGGTATGTGCAATGAAACAAGAGTGACATGTATAAAAAGTTATGCATGGTGGCCTTGCCACCAATACGATGTCAACTACAAGATCATGCAATGGCAATATGACAATATGATGCGTGTCATAAGAACGGAACGGTGGAAAGTTGCATGGCAATATATCTCGGAATGGCTATGGAAATGCCATGGTAGGTACGTATGGTGGCTGTTTTGAGGAACAATATGGTGGGTTTATGGCACCGGCGAAAGTTGTGCGGTACAAGAGAGGCTAGCAATGGTGGAAGGGTGAGAGTGCGTATAATCCATGGACTCAACATTAGTCACAAGAACTCATATACTTATTGCAAAAATCTACGGGTCATCAAAACAAAGCAATCAACGCATGCTCCTAGGGGGAGGTTGGTAGGAGTTAACCATCGCACGCCCCCGACCTCCACACAAAGGTTGACACTCTACAAATACCTCATGCTCTAACTTAGTCACACAACAGTTCACCGTACGTGCATGCTACGGGAATCACTAACCTTAACACAAGTATTTCTCAATTTCATAATAACTCTACTAGCATGACTCTAATATCACTATCCTCATGTCTCAAAACAATTATCAAGCATCCAACATCTCATTCTATTCAATGCACTTAGTGTGAATGTTTTTTACTACATTGACATTGGATGTCTATCATGTGAAGACTAGTTTCGTTAACCTAATCACATTACCATGCTGTTTTAATAGACTCTCAAATAGATATAAGTGAAGCATGAGAGTTCAACAATTTCTACAAAATACTACCACCACCGTTCTCTAAAAGATATAAGTGAAGCACTAGAGCAAAAACTATTCAACTCAAAAGATATAAGTGAAGCACATAGAGTGTTATAATAATTTCTAGGCCATACATAACTCTCTCAAATAGGTGTGTCCAGCAAGGATGATTGTGGAAAACTAACAAGCAAAGACTCAAATTATACAAGACGCTCCAAGCAAAACACATGACATGTTGCGAATAAAAATATAGCTCCAAGTATAGTTACCGATGGATGAAGACGAAAGAGGGGATGCCTTCCCGGGGCATCCCCAAGCTTAGGCTTTTGATTATCTTGAATTTACTTGGGGTGCCATGGGCATCCCCAAGCTTAGGCCTTTGCTACTCCTTGTTCCATAGTCCATCAAAGCAATACTCAAAACTGGAAAACTTCACAACACAAAACTTAGACAAAAATTCTCGCGAGCTCCGTTAGTATAAGAAAGCAAACCACTACTCAAAGGTGCAGCAATGAATTCATTCTTTGTTTATATTGGTGTTAAAACTACTGTATTTCAACTTCTCTATGGTTCATATCCTCCAATACTACTCATAGATGCATCGGAATAAGCAAACAACACACGAAAAACAGAATCTGTCAAAAACAGAACAGTCTGTAGTAATCTGCAGGTTTCGCCTACTTCTGGAACTCCAAAAATTTCAAACTAAATTGGTAAATTTGCGGAATTTGTCTACCAATCATCTGCAAAAATAATCAACTAAAAACCATGCTCCAGTAAAATCCCACGACTACTTTAGCAAGCGCTAACGATTCTGTTTTTCACAGCAAGATCACATAAACTTCACACAAGTCTTCCCAAAGGTTCTACTTGGCACAAACACTAAACAAAACATGAAACCACATATAATCAGAGGCTAGATGCAATATTTATTCCCTAACAGTAACAAAAACAAAAAAACAAAAAAATGGGTTGCCTCCCAACAAGCGCTATCGTTTTACGCCCCTAGCTAGGCACGATACAAGATCGATCTAGGTATTGCCATCTTTGATCTTCACCCTTTTAATGGTGTCAAGCTCGAATCCGGGGGGTTCTTTGCGTTTCCCTTCATATTCAGAAATCTTTAGATCTAAAGCATCCAACCGCTTATTACAAAGAGTAATCAACATATTCATGCGGTGGAGATTCCCACTAACACTTTTAAGAGGTTCAAGAGATTTTTCTAATATTTTTGTTACTTCGCAAATTTTCTCAAAAACTTGCGTCCCTTCCAGGGTTGAATTTGACTCCTTTTGGGGAGGTAGTGTTCCCACTATTCCCTCTATGATTTCATGCGCGATACTAGGATCAACTTCAATAAAATTCCCTTTGGCAACGCAATCCAAGAGTTGTCTATGAGACATATTCAATCCAGCATAAAAATTGCGAAGCAAGATTCTAAAATTCACCTCTAATGTGCACTTACGATAAGATTCCATCATCCTAAAGCAAGCATCTTTTAAGTTTTCTCCTTGCCTTTGCTTGAAGTGAAGTACTTCAAACTCGGGAGACAAAGGAGCGGATAAGGGGCTAGCCATAATGACAAGCAAGCACACAGCAAGCGAACGATAAACACACGACGGAAGAAGGGAAAATAAAACGGCAAGGGTGAATTGGGGGAGAGGAAAACGAGAGGCGAAAATGTAATGCGAAGGATAAGGGTTTGTGATAGGTACTTGGTATATGACTTTTGCGTAAGCCTCCCCGGCAACGGCGCCAGAAATTCTTCTTGCTACCTCTTGAGCTTGCGTTGTATTCCCTCGAAGAGGAAAGGGAGATGCAGCACGGTAGTGTAAGTATTTCCTTAGTTATTGAGAACCAAGGTATCAATCTAGTAGGAGACCACGCGCGAGTCCCACGCACCTGCACAAACAAATAAGAACTTTGCAGCCAACGCGATAAGGTGTTGTCAATCCCTTTACGGTTGATACGTCTCCAACGTATCTACTTTGCCAAACACTTTTGCCCTTGTTTTGGACTCTAACTTGCATGATTTGAATGGAACTAACCCGGACTGACGCTGTTTTCAGCAGAACTGCCATGGTGTTGTTTTGCTGTAGAAATAAAAAGTTCTCGGAATCGCCTGAAAATCAACGGAGATTTATTTCAGAAAATGTAAAAAATACCTGCAAGAAGATCCACACCTGGGGGCCCACGGGCTGTCCTCGAGGGTGGGGGCGCGTCCCCATTCTCACGGCGCGCCCCCTGCCTTGAGGGCACCCCGATGCCCCACCGACGTATCCCCAGGTCCTATATATTCCGTTTCGCGGAGAAAAAAATCAAGGAGAAAGAATTATCGCGTTTTACGAGACGGAGCCGCCGCCAAGCCCTAATCTCTCTCGGGAGGGCTGATCTGGAGTCCGTTCGGAGCTCCGGAGAGTGGAGATCGTCGCCATCGTCATCATCAACCTTCCTCCATCACCAATTTCATGATGCTCACCGCTGTGTGTGAGTAATTCCATCGTAGGCTTGCTAGACGGTGATGGGTTGGATGGGATCTATCATGTAATCGAGTTAGTTTTGTTAGGGTTTGATCCCTAGTATCCACTATGTTCTGAGATTGATGTTGCTATGACTTTGCTATGCTTAATGCTTGTCACAAGGGCCCGAGTGCCATGATTTCAGATCTGAACCTATTATGATTTCATGAATATATGTGTGTTCTTGATCCTATCTTGCAAGTCTATAATCACCTACTAGGTGTTATGATCCAGCAACCCCGAAGTGACAATAATCGGGACCACTCCCGGTGATGACCATAGTTTGAGGAGTTCATGTATTCACTATTTGTTAATGCTTTGGTCCGGTACTCTATTAAAAGGAGGCCTTAATATCCCTTAGTTTCCAATAGGACCCCGCTGCCACGGGAGGGTAGGACAAAAGATGTCATGCAAGTTCTTTTCCATAAGCACGTATGACTATATTCGGAATACATGCCTACATTGCATTAATGAACTAGAGCTAGTTATGTGTCACCCTAGGTTATAACTTCTACATGATGAATTGCATCCGACATAATTTCCCATCACCGATCCAATGCCTACGAGCTTTACCTATATTGCTTGCCTCTTATTTACTTTTCCGTTGCTATTATCACAAAAACACTACCATTACTTTTATTACTGCTACCGCCACTATCATACTACTTTGCTACTAAACTATCTTGCTGCAGATACTAAGTTTCAAGGTGTGGTTGAATTGACAACTCAGCTGCTAATACTTAAGAGTATTCTTTGGCTCCCCTTGTGTCGAATCAATAAATTTGGGTTGAATACTTTACCCTCGAAAACTATTGCGATCCCCTACACTTGTGGGTTATCAAGACTATTTTCTGGCGCTTTTGCCGGGGAGCATAGCTCTATTCTTTAAGTCACTTGGAATTTATATCTGCTTATCACTATGAAGAATTTGAAGGACTCAAAAACCAAGATCTTACCCTCAACTACGAGGGGAGGTAAGGAACTACCATCTAGCTCTGCGCTTGATTCTCCTTCTGTTATAAGTAAACTTGCGACACCTACTCCTGCTATTGAATCTGATATGTCGTATGTTCTTGATGATGCTACTTCTGCTATGTATGATGAAACTACCTCTATGCCTGATAATGTGCCACTAGGTGAATTTCTAGATGAACAAATTGCTAAGGTTAGGGAGAGTGACAATGTTGATGATATTTATAAATGTGATGATGAAACTACTCCCAATAGATATGAAACAAGCTACCTTACGGGAAATATATAACTTTGCTCAAACTGAAGAAGAGAGTCTACCACAAGCTTGGGGGAGGCTTCTCCAGTTACTCTTATTGCTTTGCCTGATCATCCTCTTGAGATGCATGATATACTTGATGTCTTTTATAATGGACTAACCGATGCTTCCAGAGACCACCTGTATAGTTGTGTTGGTTGTGTTTTCAGGGAAAGAACAGTGGAACAAGCTGAATTACTATTGAATAATATGCTGGCCAATGAAAATAATTGGACACTTCCTGAACCAGCCCCTAAGCCAACTCCAAAGAAAAGAGGTGTTCTATTTCTTAGTCCTGAAGATATGCAAGAGGCAAAGAAATCTATGAAAGAAAAAGGTATTAAAGTTGTAGATGTTAAGAATTTACCGCCTATTGAAGAAATACATGGTCTTGATAACCCGACACAGGTAGTAAAGGTAAATTCTCTTTATAGATTTGATGAAGGTGATATTCCTTGTTATAAGTCTGCTAGCCAATGCTTAGATGAGTTTGACAATTTTATTGTGAAACAAGAAAACTTCAATGCTTATGTTGGTAGACAATTACAACACAATGCTCATATGATTGAACGCTTGAGTGATTATCTGTCTAGTGCTAAAGATGAACTGAAACTTATTAGTATACATGCTTCCATGGTCACCACTCAAGTAGAACAAGTACTTAAGGCTCGGAATGATTTGCACAATGAATTAAATAGTAAGAATAATGACTATGTTGTTAGAGTTGCAACTAGAGGTGGTAAAATGACTCAGGAACCTCTGTATCCTGAAGGCCACCCTAAGAGAATTGAGCAAGATTCTCAGAGAGCTAATATAGATGCACCTAGTTCTTCTAATAAGAAGAAAAAGAAAAATGATAGGACTTTGCATGCTTTTACTGAACCTGTAGCTCACCCACCTGAGAATCCCAATGATATATCTATTTCTGATGCTGAGACACAATCTGGTAATGAGCATGAACCTAGTGATAATATTAATAATGATGTTCATGATGATGCTCAACCTAGCAATGATAATGATGTAGAGATTGAACCTGTTGTTGATCTTGGTAACCCACAATCAAAGAATCAACGTTATGATAAGAGAGACTTTGTTGCTAGGAAGCACGGTAGGGAAAGAGAACCATGGGTTCAGAAACCCATGCCTTTTCCTCCGAAACCATCCAAGAAAAAGGATGATGAAGATTTTGAGCGCTTCGTTGAAATGATTAGACCTATCTTTTTGCGTATGCGTTTGACTGATGTGCTTAAAACAAATCCTTATGCCTAGTACATGAAAGATATTATTACCAAAAAAAGAAAGATACCTGATGTAGAAATCTCCACCATGCTTGTGATGTCTACACACGCTTCTACTCTTGTAGACTATGTTGGGCCTCCAAGCGTAGAGGTTTGTAGGACAGCAGCAAATTTCCCTCAAGTGGATGACCTAAGGTTTATCGAACTCGGGGAAGTAGAGGTTGAAGATGGTCTCTCTCAAGCAACCCTGCAACTAAGATACAAGAAGTCTCTTGTGTCCCCAACACACCTAATACAAGTAGGAGTTGTATAGGTGCACTAGTTCGGCGAAGAGATTGTAAAATATGGATGATAGGAGTGGCAAAGCAAAGTAATATAAATATGTAATAAAAAGTGCAGCAAGCAAACAAGTGGTAAACGTGAGCACAAATGGTATTGCAATGGTGGAAACAAGGCCTAGGGTTCATACTTTCACTAGTGGCAACTCCCAACAACATTAACATAACCGAATCACATGATATTTCCCATAAAACATGCAAAGGGGACACACTTGGAGGTCATTCCTTCGTGGTCAAGAGAGGACGAGAATTATGTAGGGCTACAAAAGCACACCTCAAAGTTCGTAGTTCTCAATCTAAGGATTTCCCAATGTCACCGCGGCCATCCAAAGAGAGTCCCACAATCACCACAACATATCTAAAGGATAGTCAAAGACAAGCACCAAGAGACTCTCAATGTTCAATCAACACACAAGAGAGGAAATCACTCATGAAAATATTGTTCTAATCCATGTCCAATAGACCGCTGTCACCTTGGTCTCGGAGATTATACTAGATAAAGACAAGTGAGTACATCGATCCAATACATAGAGGAAGGGGAAATATCATGGGATCACCCTAGATTAACATAGCCTATGATCACAACGAAGATCACATCATGGGAGAGAGAATTGACCACATAGCTACTGGTAAGAACCTCAGCCCCGAGGAGGAACTACTCCCGCATCATGGAGGGAGGAAGCAACGTCGATGGAGATGAATCCGGGGGCACTTCCCCGTCCCTGCAGGGTGCCGGCGCAGGAATTCTGGTCCCCCGAAGCTTGATGGCGATGGCGGCGGAGATCGGAATCGCGTCTGGAGAAAAGGGGTCCGGAATCAGGGTTTCCTCGACACGCTTTAAATATATGCCAAAGGAGGGCATCGGAGGTGCCTCGGGGGGCCCAAGCGCCCCCCCCCCCCCCCCGGCACGGCCCAGGGGGGGGCACCCAAAGGGCGCCTGGAGCCCCTGTGGGTCCCCCCCGGCTGTACTTTGGCCGCACGGTAGCTCCTGGAACGCTGATTTTTTATATGTTTTTTCTGGATTTTTCCTGGCAGTTCTCGTAATGTGAAAACCTGAAATACAAAAACAGACGAAAACAGAAACTGGCACTGGGGTGCACTGAGTTAATAGGTTAGTCCAAATATGATCAAAAGTGTATGGAAGTGTATAAATATCATAGCAATATCACCCAAAAGAGGCATGGAGCAAGCAGAAATTATAGATACGTTTTGGACGTATCAACATCCCCAAGCTTAATTCCTGCTCGTCCTCGAGTAGGTAAATGATAAAAAGAATAATTTCTATGGTGACATGCTATTAACCATATAGGACTTTTCATAGTCATATGACAAAAGCTTACTGAGACAATGAATCTATAGTAATTAAGTTGCCTCATGAGAAAATCACAAATGACTGAAAGTTTTACAACATGAAACTGAAACATCAAAAAGATTTGCAATGAACATGATATGAAAACATGATAAAGTGATATCTAGCTTGCCCCCTTTAGTGATGCAAAACATAAATGCAGGGGCACCTTCAAGGTTTAAGTGATGACTAGATACAATGATTTCAAAATAAACGATATCACAATCATGCAAAGGACAATGCTACTTTGGGACAATGCACATTACACTCAGAATGACAATCATGCTCTCAGTAGTTGGTGCTTTAACATAAAAGAATGGTTATGTGCTAGAGTTTTTATTTTGAAAACATGGAAGCAATTTTGTCAACGGTAGTAGTACTTCATATGTGTCATGTATAAGACATCCTATAAGTTGCAAGCCTCATGCATCGTATACCAATAGTGCTCACACCTTGTCCTAATTAGCTCGGATTTCCATGGGTTATCATTGCATTACATATGTTTTAACCAAGTGTCACAAAGGGGTACCTCTATGCCACCTGTACAAAGGTCCAAGGAGATAAATCGCATTTGATTTCTCGTTTTTGATAGATCTCAACTTGAGGACATCCATACCGGGACAACATAAAAAATAGATGATGGACTCCTCTTTAATGCATAAGCATATTCTCGTAAGAGATTGAGGATCAACGTCCAAGCTAAAACTTCCACCATGATACATGGCTTTGGTTGGCGGCCCAATGTTCTTCTCTAACAATATGCATATTCATACAACCCACGGCAAATCACCCTTACTTCAGACAAGACGAACATGCATAGCAACTCACATGATATTCAACAAAAGTGTGACAGTTGATGGCGTCCCCAGAAACATGGTTACCGCTCAGCAAGCAACTTATAAGAAATAAGATACATAAGCAACATATTCTTTACCACAATAGTTTTTAAGCTACTTTCCCATGAGCTATATATTGCAAAGTTAGTTTGCTTAGTACAGGTGGAGGTTAGCAAAAAGACTGGGAGCGACCAACTAAGAGAGCAATGACGGACATAATCATGCAGAGCGACAAAGCAACATTGAAACATGCATGGTAGTTATATCGCTACTCAGAAATAAAAGATCATCAAGGCTTGACAGACTTTCTTTACAGTCTTAAATATGCGTGAGCATACGCCAAGTCAATCAAAATAAACTCTCGAAGGAAGATACTACTAAACCATACCACATCATAGGCAAACAAATCATGTTGGTATTCCAATAACACATTGGGAACCCCCCAGCTATTTGAGATTAACCATAAGAAAACATGAACTACTAAGCGCCATTATGCACGTAGCATCTTTATCATAGACATACCAACCAATGCAACGGAAGCAAACTCTCTTAATAAGGTGAGCATGGTAATTAAAGAGGGTTCAAGCAACCAACTAAACAAAAGCTCTTTGAAAAGATAAGCATGAAAGCTAAGAGCTGAACATGATAGTAGCTATTAAAAGACAAAGAACACACACAGCAAGAATAGACATGAAAATTCTATGTTATGTTCTAGGTAGAAGTGGAGCGTGTTTCTCTCCCACATAAAGAAAGCTGAGTTCCGACTCGTTATGAAAAGCTAAAGAAAACTAAAAAAGGAAAACTAAAAGCAAGACGCTCCAAGCATAGCACATAACACATGAAGTGATAAAAATATAGTGGAACGAAAGACGAACTAATAATGTTGATGGAGAAGGGGATGCACGGGGGCATCCCCAAGCTTAGATGCTTGAGTCTCCTGAATCTTTTTATCATCTTCCCTCGCACACTTGAAAACTCCCTTTATACATAACTCATCATAATCTGATTAGCGAGGTTAGTACCCATAATAAAATGATTATACCTTGCTGGAAATAAAGATATTCTTGAAGGTATACTGTTTCTCAAGATTGCCAAAAGGTTTTTGCAAAGGAAAAGCAAGCTCTTGGTTTGCAAAATGAAGGAAAAGCTAAACAGGACAGAATCTGTGAAAAACAGAACAGCAGGTAGTAATTGATTTGTTCGGGGCACTTCTGCAACTCTAATCAAAAAACTCAGAACAGACGCACGAAAGACAATTATATAGAGCACGCTGTCGATAAAATTCAGACCAAAAATATGATCTGGTGATTTTATACGAATTTTTCTATCCAAGGACAGAATCTGTTTCCTGGACAGCACCTCACAACTTTTGAACTTTCTAGCAATCAGAGGCTACACTTGGCACAAAATTGAAAAGAAAAGATACAATGATGATTCTACTGTAGTAACAACATCAAGACACAACAAAAGCAAAATAAAATTTTATTCATTATGGGCTGCCTCCCAAAAGCGCTTTCTTTTATGCCTTTAAGCTAGGCATAAGACTTTAATGATGCTCTCGTAGGAATAAGAGTTGAAGAACAAAAGAGAGCATCAAGAAGCAAATACCAAACACATTTAAACCTAACATGCTTCATATGCATAGGAATATTGCAATAGAATAATTCATTGAAGCACAAAGCAACTAGCATAGGAAGGCAAAACAAGCATAACTTCAAAGTATTCACCATAAAGAGAGGAAACTTCTTATTATTAAGATATTTAGAACCAAGTCTCCCTCTCTCATTATAAATTTCAGTGGCATCATGGATGAACTCAACAATATAAGCATCACATAAAGCATTGTTACCATGATCCACATGCAAAAAGGTACTCTTACTCTGCACATAAGCATAATCTTTCTCATTGGTAATAGTGGGAGTAGGACTATCATAAACAACTTGAACACTATAGATTAATTGTATATTAGGAGGGTGGTGTTCAACAAGGGAGTAATTCCCTCCATGATTATGACAAGTTTCATAAGGATAACTTCTCCTTATGTCATAGGTACCTTTATAATCACTATAGATTGGAGTTATAACATCATCATGGTAGAGAAGAGCATTATCATTGCTAGCAACTATATTTGTAAACATGTTGTCTTTATTCTTACTAGCAAAAGAATTATCAATTATCACATCACTAGTGGGTAAAGGACTTGCAATCCTATCATCCCCAAGCTTAGAGCTTCCCATATCATCACTTTCAGAGTTGGTACCAAAAAGACTTTCAAGATCATAAGTAGCATTATCATCATTTTCCCAATCACAATAAGTAACATGCATATCATAATCAAAATCATCTTCAATAGTACCTACGGACGTATCATCAAGATGATAATTAAGGCAATAAACTTCACCTTCTTCTTTAAACTTACAATCGTTAGGATAAAAGTTGATGGGAGGAATATGCTCAGGCCAGGTTGATACCCATTCTTCTTCCTTCTTGCTCCTCTTCCTCCTCCTCTTCTTTTTCTTCTTCTTCACCTTAGGAGGGAGTGGTTGGAAATGAAGCTTCTCCACATATCCTGGTTTATCATTAGAAACAATGGGGGAAACTTGGGAGGAACTCTCCTTTTTATTAGCAGAAATATAAGAGACATTTTTATACTTTGGTAAAGTTCCCTCCTTTCTAATCTTACTTATGTAATCATTTTCATGGCAATTAACAACACAATAGAGATGGCAATTTTGCAAAGTGTTTTTTATTCCTATGGCATTATCATCCAGCCAAGAAGTCTTTTCGGATAACTCTTCACACATCAAAAATAACATAAGCTCATCATAAAGATCAGAGGTGATCATGTTATCACACAACCGGTTAACAGTTATGTTTTGAAAGTTCATGCATTGAAAATTAAAGTGACCCTCTATATGGCAAAGTTCACAAGTAAAAGGATAAAGGTCACACAATTCTCTGGCAATTTCATTTAAATCTCTGACCCAAGTGATTGTTCTTTCATGCTTATGTTGCTTACAATACTTCTCTTCTTCAATCATAGGCCTTTCACAAGGTCTATCCACTCCACAAAAATTAACATGCTTATATAAAACTTCATTTTTAGGAATTGGATCATGCATGTTGCAATCATCATGAACAATTTCATTTTCTTTGCAAGTCTCTTTAAAGGGTTTATGATACTTGATCCAATCCTCCTTAGGCATATTAAGATGTGAAGCAAAAGATTTGAGGAAATCAACAAGGAGTTGAGAATCAAGCCCAAACTTAGCACTAAACTTATTAAAACTTGTAGTTTCAACAAAGGACTTAATGCAATCATACTCATAAATTATACCTGACTCTTTACCTTTGTCGATCTCCCAATCTTCTGTGTTGCGTTGAAATCTTTCAAGGAGTTCCCATTTAGCATCAATCTTTTTGTTTGTGAAAGAACCCGTAGAGGAAGCATCGAGCAAATCTTTATCCTGTCGAGAGAGCCTCGCATAGAAGTTAGTAATAATAATATCTTTGGGGAGCCCATGGTTAGGACATTTTAGCATTAACGTTTTCAGTCTCCCCCAAGCTTGAGCTATGCTCTCTCCATCATGAGGATAAAAATTATAAACATAATTCCTATTCTTATGGACTTCATGAAGAGGATAAAATTTGGAGTAAAAGTGAGACTGGATCTCTTCCCACTGCAGCAGGTGAGAGTTATTTAGTAGCCTATACCATTCCAATGCTTTTCCTTTCAGTGGCAAGGCAAATAATTTCCTCATGACAAACTCCCTCGATACACCTGCAAGCTTAAATAATGAACATAGTTGTGACAGATATAGCAAGTGTTCGCCGGGATGTCTGTCTCCTGCATAACGATTAGCCAAAACATAATTGATAATACCAGCCGGTATTTTAGAGGGCACAATTTCAGTAGGAGGAGGAGCAACCACCACAGGTGTGGGGCATCCTCCCGCAAGCAACGATCCAATAGCAAGGTTTTCCATAAACATAACTAGTGAAATAAAAACAAGAAACAAAAAGATTTAATTGCAAGATCTAAAGATATACCTTCAAGCGCTCACCTCCCCGGCAACGGCGCCAGAAATAGCTTGATGTCTACACACGCTTCTACTCTTGTAGACTATGTTGGGCCTCCAGGCGCAGAGGTTTGTAGGACAGCAGCAAATTTCCCTCAAGTGGATGACCTAAGGTTTATCGAACTCAGGGAAGTAGAGGTTGAAGATGGTCTCTCTCAAGCAACCCTGCAACTAAGATACAAGAAGTCTCTTGTGTCCCCAACACACCTAATACAACTAGGAGTTGTATAGGTGCACTAGTTCGGCGAAGAGATGGTAAAATATGGATGATAGGAGTGGCAAAGCAAAGTAATATAAATATGTAATAAAAAGTGCAGCAAGCAAACAAGTGGTAAACGTGAGCACAAATGGTATTGCAATGGTGGAAACAAGGCCTAGGGTTCATACTTTCACTACTGGCAACTCCCAACAACATTAACATAATCGAATCACATGATATTTCCCATAAAACATGCAAAGGGGACACACTTGGAGGTCATTCCTTCGTGGTCAAGAGAGGACGAGAATTATGTAGGGCTACAAAAGCACACCTCAAAGTTCGTAGTTCTCAATCTAAGGATTTCCCAATGTCACCGCGGCCATCCAAAGAGAGTCCCACAATCACCACAACATATCTAAAGGATAGTCAAAGACAAGCACCAAGAGACTCTCAATGTTCAATCAACACACAAGAGAGGAAATCACTTATGAAAATATTGTTCTAATCCATGTCCAATAGACCGATGTCACCTTGGTCTCGGAGATTATACTAGATAAAGACAAGTGAGTACATCGATCCAATACATAGAGGAAGGGGAAATATCATGGGATCACCCTAGATTAACATAGCCTATGATCATAACGAAGATCACATCATGGGAGAGAGAATTTACCACATAGCTACTGGTAAGAACCTCAGCCCCGAGGAGGAACTACTCCCGCATCATGGAGGGAGGAAGCAACGTCGATGGAGATGAATCCGGGGGCACTTCCCTGTCCCGGCAGGGTGCCGGCGCAGGAATTCTGGTCCCCCGAAGCTTGATGGCGATGGCGGCGGAGATCGGAATCGCGTCTGGAGAAAAGGGGTCCGGAATCAGGGTTTCCTCGACACGCTTTAAATATATGCCAAAGGGGGGCATCGGAGGTGCCTCGGGGGGCCCAGGCGCCCCCCCGGCGTGGCCCAGGGGGGGGGCGCGCCCACAGGGCGCCTGGAGCCCCTGTGGGTCCCCCTCGGATGTACTTTGGCCGCACGGTAGCTCCTGGAACGCTGATTTTTTATATGTTTTTTCTGGATTTTTCCTGGCAGTTCTCGTAATGTGAAAACCTGAAATACAAAAACAGCCGAAAACAGAAACTGGCACTGGGGTGCACTGAGTTAATAGGTTAGTGCAAATATGATCAAAAGTGTATGGAGGTGTATAAATATCATAGCAATATCACCCAAAAGAGGCATGGAGCAAGCAGAAATTATAGATACGTTTTGGACGTATCAGCTTGCCAATTACACTTTTGAGGGTGGAATGCCTAATAAACTAGGAGATCCATTAGTACCTACTATACCTTGCTCCATTAAGAGAAACTATGTTAAAACTGCTTTGTGTGACCTTGGAGCAGGTGTTAGTGTTATGCCTCTCTCTCTATATCGTAGACTTGACTTGAGTAAGTTGACACCTTCTGAAATATCTTTGCAAATGGCTAATAAATCAACTGCTATACATGTCGGTATTTGTGAGGATGTGCCTGTTGTAGTTGCAAATGTTACTATTCTAACGGACTTTGTTATACTTGATATTCACGAGGATGATAGTATGTCTATTATTCTTGGAAGGCCTTTTTTGAATACTGCAGGGGCTGTTATTGATTGCAACAAAGGCAATGTCACTTTTCATGTCAATGGTAATGAGCATATGGTACACTTCCCGAGGAAACAACCTCAGGTCTTCAGTATCAATTATATTGGAAAAACTTCAACTATCACTATTGGAGGTTTTGAGTTTCCTATTCCTACTATTAAGAAGGCACATGACATACTTATTGTTGGGGACATGCATATCCCCATTGAGGTAACATAGTGTTATTCGAAAATTCTCCGGTTTCATGTTACTCGGAAAGAGTTTATTAACAAGACCTGATCAACCTTGTTAATGGATTCCTTTTGATGAACATGGGATAGGTGAATCTAGATAGCACAAACCTTCTGTACCCTCCTTTTACTTTCTGTTAATTAGGTTAAATAATAAAAATAGCATTATCGTCTGTTTCCAGACTTATCCGTGCAATAAAAAATATCCCGAAAAAAAAAGTTCTCCAAATGCCATGAAAATGAAATATGATTTTTTCGAGAATATTTAAGAAAATATGGCACTGAACACACAGCGAGGGGAGCCAGCACGTGGCCTCGAGGGCACAGGGCATGCCCCCCTTCATAGGGCGCGCCCCCTGCCTCGAGGGCCCCACGTGCCCCCCCTCCACTTATCCTTTCACCCATGCTCTTCTTCTTCCTCCCAAAAAAATCCCCAACCAGCTCAAACCCGAGTTCTAGCTCATTTTGCTGCCATTTTCGATCTCCTTGCTCAAAGCACCATTCACCAAACTGTTTGGGGAGATTGTTCCTTGGTATGTGACTCCTCAATTGGTCCAATTAGTTTTTTTTCTAGTGCTTTATTTGTTGCAAATTTGTGCTGCTTGGTGACCTTGTTCTTGAGCTTGCATGTCAAATTTTCTTGGTCCCAAGTAGTTCTAATGCATGATATAGCCTCCAGGCACTTATAGGAGTTGTTGCTATCAATCTTATTGAGGTTGGTTAACTTTCATTGTGAGTTACTAAAAATTCCAGAAAATTTCAGAAAAATGTCTAGGAAAAACTTCCAAGGTGGTCCTTTAAGGAAGCAAGAACCGAGGCTCGCGTTCCGTGAGCCGGACGATGAACCACCGAGGGATGCTGATGTACGACCTTGTGAATGGCCGTCGGATGAATTTATGAGTCAAGCGGGCATCAAAGATGAATTTTACGCGTATGTGCGTAACGCCGACCTCGAGGACTTCATGCAAGATAAGTGCCTCCACTACCGTGGCTTAAATGATAGCTTTGTGAGAAGGTTTAAATTTTCATCTTCACGTAATTCTCACACTGTCTTGTTTGATCTATATGATAAATCTTATACCATGGACTTAGAGGATTTTAATGAAGCCTGCAAGCTCCCACAGTGGGGCAGTATGAGTGATCCTCGTAAATCTGAATTTAGAGAACTCCTAGCTAGTATTACAGTGGGGGAATCCAGGGACATCACACAAGCCACCACTGGGAGCATACATTTTCCTGCTATTCATTACTTTGCTCTCTTTATCGGTAGATGCTTAAATGGTAAAGATGAGGCGTGTCACATGTGTGTCCCTGATCTTAGCGTTCTCAGGAGTGTTGTACTAGGTGATAGACAATATAATTTAGGAGCAATTGTTGCACATAAGCTACACCATAATGGTTCGAATGTAGATTTATTTGGTGGGATCTATGCTACTCGCATAGCCCGCTATCTTGGTGTGTCTGTGCACCCTTTTGATGAACCTTTACCTACTGCTTATTTAGACTGTAATGCTATGGCTAGTCACCGGTTTATAGAGTGGGATAAGCAAACTCTCAAATATCGACTAATCTTTAACCGGCATCATGCCATCCCTATTGTTCTTCCTGCCCCTACTTTGTTTAACTTTCAGGAAAAAGGGAGATACACTATAACTATGGAGGAGGCAAATGCCCATTATAACATGACGGAGGCAGCCCGCCTTCGAGCTGCAGCTCAGTAGGCAGCATCTGCTGCATCACAGTACGACCCCAACTACAACTTTGGATATCCGTCAGGCCAGTACTAGCCATAGACCAACTTAGGCCAAAAGCCTAAGCCTGGGGGAGTACGTGTTTCTCACTGACTTACTTTCATGTTCACACTTATTCTAGTTGTCGGTGTTCACACTCTTTCACTGTACCATCCATGCTTAGTTTAAATTTCTTTTTCTTAGTCTTTTTCTTGTGTGCTAGAAAAGCCCAGAAAAAAAAATTGTATCTTCTATCTAGTTTACTTTCTTTGCTTGTAATAGTAACTAAAAATAAAAACCCAAAAATATTTCCCGTTCTTCTTTTGCTTGTTGACAGCTTTCCCGTGTAAATAGTTTCTTTTCTTTTCTTTAGGGGTTGAGAGTAGAAGACCATGATTGAAAATGCTTAGTGGCTCTCATATGCTTTGTTGTTGATTTAACCTTGAGCCATATTATCTTGTCTTCTCTCTTGTATAAAATGCCTGTAGATTCCAGCTTAGTCCAATGCACATGCACTATTATTATTTTCCACACCGTCTGGTCGTGCGAGTCAAAGGCAATAAGGATGATATATGATGAACTAATTGAGATGAGAAAAGCTGGTATGAACTCGACCTCTCTTGTTTTTGTAAATATGATTGCTCGTCGTTCTTGATTCAGCTTGTTATGAATGAAACATGCTTGCAATGACAATTAGATATCATAGCTGCTTATGCCATGCTTAATTAGCTGAGAGTTTATAATGGTCTATCTTGCGTGCCAACATGATATTAAAATGGTTGTGATGTGGTATGATGGGTGGTATCCTCCTCTGAACGATTTAAGTGACTTGACTTGGCACATGTTCACGCATGTAGTTGAAACAAATCAACATAGCCTTCACAATATTTATGTTCATGGTGATTTATATCCTACTCATGCTTGCATTCATTGTTGATTAATTTTAATGCATGTTCATGACCGTTGTTGCTCTCTAGCTGGTCGCTTCCCAGTCACTTTCTAGCCTTCACATGTACTAAGCGGGAATACTGCTTGTGCATCCACTTCCATAAACCCCAAAGTTGTTCCATATGAGTCCACCATACCTTCATATATGCGGTATTTACCTACCGTTCCAAGTAAATTTGTATGTGCCAAACTCTAAACCTTCAAATGAAATTATGTTTTGTATCCTCGAACAGCTCATGTATCAACTACGGTTGTCTATATCTTCCATGCTAGGTGGGTTATTCTCACAATGAGTGGACTCCGCTCATCATTCACGAGAAAATGTCTAGTAATCGGGATGCCCAGTCCCATGCTCAAAATTATAATAATTAAACAAAACTCCCCCAGGACTGTTGCTTGTTTGGACGGTAACCCGTGGATTCGGCTGGCCGTGGAGTGTGCTTGTTGGTGGATGGGGGAGTATAAACTTTACCATTCTATTTGGGAACCGCCTATAATGTGCGTAGCATGGGAGATATCGAGATTCTTGGTTGTTATGTTGACAATGAAAGTATACCGCTCAAAATATTATTCAATCTCTATTTAAATATCGAGCTCTGGCACCTCTGCAAATCCCTGCTTCCCTCTACGAAGGTCCTATCTATTTACTTTTATGCATAGTCATCATCCTCTTATCAAAAAGCACCAGTAGGAGAGCACCTCTGTCGTTGCATGTATTACTATTAATTTGCATTGAGTATGATCATGACTGGATCACTTTTCCCATGAATTACAATGTCTAGTCAGTCCTTGATCTTTTAAGGTGCTCTGCATTTATGTTTTGCGGTCTCAGAAAGGGCTAGCGAGATACCATCCTGTTATATCATATCATGATTGTTTTGAGAAGTGTTGTCATCCGAGGTTTCTTATTATTGCTCGTTAGTTGATTATGCTATTGATGTGAGTAGTCTTGAGACCTGAAAGTTATTGTGAATGTGGTTAGTTCATGATCTTGTTGAAAACCTGAATGCTAGCTTACATATTTACAACAACAAGAGCAAACAAAGTTTGTCAAAGTTTTTCTTTGTCACTTTCAGTTTATCAACTGAATTGCTTGATGACAAGCAAAGGTTTAAGCTTGGGGGAGTTGATACGTCTCCAACGTATTTACTTTGCCAAACACTTTTGCCCTTGTTTTGGACTCTAACTTGCATGATTTGAATGGAACTAACCCAGACTGACGCTGTTTTCAGCAGAACTGCCATGGTGTTGTTTTTGTGCAGAAATAAAAAGTTCTCGGAATCGCCTGAAAATCAACGGAGATTTATTTCAGAAATTATAAAAAACACCTGCAATAAGATCCACACCTGGGGGCCCACGGGCTATCCTCGAGGGTGGGGGGGCGCCCCCCTGCCTCGAGGGCACCCCGATGCCCCACCGACGTATCCCCAGGTCCTATATATTCCGTTTCGCGGAGAAAAAAATCAAGGAGAAAGAATTATCGCGTTTTACGAGATGGAGCCGCCGCCAAGCCCTAATCTCTCTCGGGAGGGCTGATCTGGAGTCCATTCGGGGCTCCGAAGAGTGGAGATCGTCGCCATCGTCATCATCAACCTTCCTCCATCACCAATTTCATGATGCTCACCGCCGTGTGTGAGTAATTCCATCGTAGGCTTGCTGGACGGTGATGGGTTGGATGGGATCTATCATGTAATCGAGTTAGTTTTGTTAGGGTTTGATCCCTAGTATCCACTATGTTCTGAGATTGATGTTGCTATGACTTTGCTATGCTTAATGCTTATCACTAGGGCCCGAGTGCCATGATTTCAGATCTTAACCTATTATATTTTTATGAATATATGTGTGTTCTTGATCCTATCTTGCAAGTCTATAGTCACCTACTATGTGTTATGATCTGGCAACCCCGGAGTGACAATAATCGGGACCACTCCTGGTGATGACCATAGTTTGAGGAGTTCATGTATTCACTATGTGTTAATGCTTTGGTCCGGTACTCTATTAAAAGGAGGCCTTAATATCCCTTAGTTTCCAATAGGACCCCGTTGCCACGGGAGGGTAGGACAAAAGATGTCATGCAAGTTCTTTTCCATAAGCACGTATGACTATATTCGGAATACATGCCTACATTGCATTGATGAACTGGAGCTAGTTCTGTGTCACCCTAGGTTATAACTTCTACATGATGAATTGCATCCAACATAATTTCCCATCACCGATCCAATGCCTACGAGCTTTACCTATATTGTTTGCCGCTTATTTACTTTTCCGTTGCTATTATAACAAAAACTAGAAAAACACTACCGTTACTTTTGTTGCTGCTACCGCCACTATCATACTACTTTCCTACTAAACTATCTTGCTGCAGATACTAAGTTTCCAGGTGTGGTTGAATTGACAACTCATCTGCTAATACTTAAGAGCATTCTTTGGCTCCCCTTGTGTCGAATCAATAAATTTGGGTTGAATAATTTACCCTCGAAAACTGTTGCGGTCCCCTACACTTGTGGGTTATCAATGGTCACTTACGGAAGAGAGATATGATAGAGATGATAGTTTATATTTTTGATATTTTTAGTTTAATAAAACAACAAATAAAAGCGGGAAAATTAAAGTAGATGTAGATTGATATGTTGAGAATAGACCCGGGGGCCATAGTATTCTCTAGTGGCTTCTCTCTTGATAGCGATATTCTACGGCGGGTAAACAAATTACTGTCGAGCAATTGATAGAAAAGCGAATAATTATGAGACTATCTAGGCATGATCATTGTATATAGGCATCATGTCCGAGAAAAGTAGACCGACTCCTGCATGCATCTACTACTATTACTCCACACATCGACCGCTATCCAGCATGCATCTAGTGTATTGAGTTCATAAGAACAGAGTAACGCCTTAAGCAAGATGACATGATGTAGAGGGATAAACTCAAGCAATATGATATAAACCCCATCTTTTTATCCTCGATGGCAACAATACAATACGTGCCTTGCGGCCCCTACTGTCACTGGGAAAGGACACCGCAAGATTGAACCCAAAGCCAAGCACTTCTCCCATTGCAAGAACTATAGATCTAGTAGGCCAAACCAAACCAATAATTCGAAGAGGCTTGCAAGGATATTATGAGCACACATAAAAAGTTCAGAGAAGAACCAAATATCTTTCATAGATAACCTTGATCATAAACTCACAATTCATCGGATCTCGACAAACACACCGCAAAAAGAGATTACGTCGAATAGATCTCCTCGAAGACCGAGGAGAACTTTGTATTGAGATCCAGAGAGAGAGAAGAAGCCATCTAGATACTAGCTATGGACCCGAAGGTCTGTGGTAAACTACTCACAACTCATGGTGAGGGCGATGATGATGATGATGAAGGCCTCCGTGATGGATCCCCCTTCGGTGGAGCTCCGGAACAGGCTCCAAGATGGGATCTCCATGGGTACAGAAGGTACGGCGGTGGAATTAGGGTTTTCTCTCTGTTCTCGGAGTTTCTGGGGTATGTGGACTTATATAGGAAGAAGGGGGGCACCGGGGGCCACTCGAGGAGGCCTCGAGGCAGGGGGGCGCGCCCTGGGAAGGGGGGCGCGCCCCCCACCCTCGAGGGCGGCTCCTCGATCCTCTGACGTGGTTCTCAAGCTTCTTGTCCGTGATTTTCTCCAAAAAATATCTCTCGCGAAGGTTTCATTCCTTTTGGACTCCGTTTGATATTCTTTTTCTGCAAAACCCTGAAATAGGCAAAAAAAACAGCAATCTGGACTGGGCCTTTGGGTTAGTAGGTTAGTCCCAAAAATGATATAAAAGTGAATGATAAAGTCCATTAAACATCCAAGACTTCATAAATAATAGCATGGAACAATCAAAAATTATAGATACGTTGGATACGTATCAAGCATCCCCAAGCTTAATCCATGCTCGTCCTCGAGTAGGTAAATGATAAAGAAAGAATTTTTGATGTGGAATGCTAACCAATATAGTTTTTCAATGTAATTATCTTAATTGTGGCATGAATGTTCAGATCTGAAAGATTCAAGATATGAAAGATTCAAGATAAAAGTCTATATTGACATAAGAAATAATAATACTTCAAGCAATACTAACAAAGCAATCATGTCTTCTCAAAATACTATGGCTAAAGAAAGTTATCCCTGGAAAATCGTATAGTGTTGGCTATGCTCCCTCGTTATCACACAAAAATATTCATAACATGCACAACCCCAATTTCAGCCAAGCATTTGTTTCCATACTCTATCTTTTCAAACCTTTCAGCTTTCACGCAATACATGAGTGTAAGCCATGGATATAGCACTATGGGTGGAATAGAGGTGGTTGTGGAGAAGACAAAAAGGAGGGAGATAGTCTCACATCGACTAGGCGTATCAATGGGCTATGGAGATGCCCATCAATAGATATCAATGTGAGTGAGTAGGGATTGCCATGCAACGGATGCACTAGAGCTAAATATGAAACAAGCTCAACAAAAGAAACTAGTGGGTGTGCATCCAACTTGCTTGCTCACGAAGACCTAGGGCATTTGAGGAAGCCCATCGTTGGAATATACAAGCCAAGTTCTATAACGAAAATTCCCGCTAGTATATGAAAGTGACTAAACATGAGACTCTCTACAATGAAGAACATGGTGCTACTTTGAAGCACAAGTGTGGAAAAAGATAGTAGCATTTGTCCCTTTTTCTATTATTTTTTTCTTCTTTTTTTTCTTTTTTTTGGGCCTTTCTTTTTTTCTTTGGCCTTTTTTTTTGCGGAGGGGCTTTATAGATTTAGCCTTTCCTCCCATGGGACAATGCTCTAATAATGATGAGCATCACACTTTCATTACATCTCGATATTACAACTCGAGACTACAACAACAAAGTATGACTCTATATGAATGCCTCCGGCGGTGTACCGGTATGTGCAATGAAACAAGAGTGACATGTATAAAAAGTTATGCATGGTGGCCTTGCCACCAATACGATGTCAACTACAAGATCATGCAATGGCAATATGACAATATGATGCGTGTCATAAGAACGGAACGGTGGAAAGTTGCATGGCAATATATCTCGGAATGGCTATGGAAATGCCATGGTAGGTACGTATGGTGGCTGTTTTGAGGAACAATATGGTGGGTTTATGGCACCGGCGAAAGTTGTGCGGTACAAGAGAGGCTAGCAATGGTGGAAGGGTGAGAGTGCGTATAATCCATGGACTCAACATTAGTCACAAGAACTCATATACTTATTGCAAAAATCTACGGGTCATCAAAACAAAGCAATCAACGCATGCTCCTAGGGGGAGGTTGGTAGGAGTTAACCATCGCACGCCCCCGACCTCCACACAAAGGTTGACACTCTACAAATACCTCATGCTCTAACTTAGTCACACAACGGTTCACCATACGTGCATGCTACGGGAATCACTAACCTTAACACAAGTATTTCTCAATTTCATAATAACTCTACGAGCATGACTCTAATATCACTATCCTCATGTCTCAAAACAATTATCAAGCATCCAACATCTCATTCTATTCAATGCACTTAGTGTGAATGTTTTTTACTACATTGACATTGGATGTCTATCATGTGAAGACTAGTTTCGTTAACCTAATCACATTACCATGCTGTTTTAATAGACTCTCAAATAGATATAAGTGAAGCATGAGAGTTCAACAATTTCTACAAAATACTACCACCACCGTGCTCTAAAAGATATAAGTGAAGCACTAGAGCAAAAACTATTCAACTCAAAAGATATAAGTGAAGCACATAGAGTGTTATAATAATTTCTAGGCCATACATAACTCTCTCAAATAGGTGTGTCCAGCAAGGATGATTGTGGAAAACTAACAAGCAAAGACTCAAATTATACAAGACGCTCCAAGCAAAACACATGACATGTTGCGAATAAAAATATAGCTCCAAGTATAGTTACCGATGGATGAAGACGAAAGAGGGGATGCCTTCCCGGGGCATCCCCAAGCTTAGGCTTTTGATTATCTTGAATTTACTTGGGGTTCCATGGGCATCCCCAAGCTTAGGCCTTTGCTACTCCTTGTTCCATAGTCCATCAAAGCAATACTCAAAACTGGAAAACTTCACAACACAAAACTTAGACAAAAATTCTCGTGAGCTCCGTTAGTATAAGAAAGCAAACCACTACTCAAAGGTGCAGCAATGAATTCATTCTTTGTTTATATTGGTGTTAAAACTACTGTATTTCAACTTCTCTATGGTTCATATCCTCCAATACTACTCATAGATGCATCGGAATAAGCAAACAACACACGAAAAACAGAATCTGTCAAAAACAGAACAGTCTGTAGTAATCTGCATGTTTCGCCTACTTCTGGAACTCCAAAAATTTCAAACTAAATTGGTAAATTTGCGGAATTTGTCTACCAATCATCTGCAAAAATAATCAACTAAAAAGCATGCTCCAGTAAAATCCCACGACTACTTTAGCGAGCGCTAACGATTCTGTTTTTCACAGCAAGATCACATAAACTTCACACAAGTCTTCCCAAAGGTTCTACTTGGCACAAACACTAAACAAAACATGAAACCACATATAATCAGAGGCTAGATGCAATATTTATTCCCTAACAGTAACAAAAACAAAAAAACAAAAAATTGGGTTGCCTCCCAACAAGCGCTATCGTTTTACGCCCCTAGCTAGGCACGATACAAGATCGATCTAGGTATTGCCATCTTTGATCTTCACCCTTTTAATGGTGTCAAGCTCGAATCCGGGGGGTTCTTTGCGTTTCCCTTCATATTCAGAAATCTTTAGATCTAAAGCATCCAACCGCTTATTAGAAAGAGTAATCAACATATTCATGCGGTGGAGATTCCCACTAACACTTTTAAGAGGTTCAAGAGATTTTTCTAATATTTTTGTTACTTCGCAAATTTTCTCAAAAACTTGCGTCCCTTCCACGGTTGCATTTGACTCCTTTTGGGGAGGTAGTGTTCCCACTATTCCCTCTATGATTTCATGCGCGATACTAGGATCAACTTCAATAAAATTCCCTTTGGCAACGCAATCCAAGAATTGTCTATGAGACATATTCAATCCAGCATAAAAATTGCGAAGCAAGATTCTAAAATTCACCTCTAATGTGCACTTACGATAAGATTCCATCATCCTAAAGCAAGCATCTTTTAAGTTTTCTCCTTGCCTTTGCTTGAAGTGAAGTACTTCAAACTCGGGAGACAAAGGAGCGGATAAGGGGCTAGCCATAATGACAAGCAAGCACACAGCAAGCGAACGATAAACACACGACGGAAGAAGGGAAAATAAAACGGCAAGGGTGAAGTGGGGGAGAGGAAAACGAGAGGCAAAAATGTAATGCGAAGGATAAGGGTTTGTGATAGGTACTTGGTATATGACTTTTGCGTAAGCCTCCCCGGCAACGGTGCCAGAAATTCTTCTTGCTACCTCTTGAGCTTGCGTTGTATTCCCTCGAAGAGGAAAGGGAGATGCAGCACGGTAGTGTAAGTATTTCCCTTAGTTATTGAGAACCAAGGTATCAATCTAGTAGGAGACCACGCGCGAGTCCCACGCACCTGCACAAACAAATAAGAACTTTGCAGCCAACGCGATAAGGTGTTGTCAATCCCTTTACGGTTGATACGTCTCCAACGTATCTACTTTGCCAAACACTTTTGCCCTTGTTTTGGACTCTAACTTGCATGATTTGAATGGAACTAACCCGGACTGACGCTGTTTTCAGCAGAACTGCCATGGTGTTGTTTTGGTGTAGAAATAAAAAGTTCTCGGAATCGCCTGAAAATCAACGGAGATTTATTTCAGAAAATGTAAAAAATACCTGCAAGAAGATCCACACCTGGGGGCCCACGGGCTGTCCTCGAGGGTGGGGGCGCGTCCCCATTCTCAGGGCGCGCCCCCTGCCTCGAGGGCACCCCGATGCCCCACCGACCTATCCCCAGGTCCTATATATTCCGTTTCGCGGAGAAAAAAATCAAGGAGAAAGAATTATCGCGTTTTACGAGACGGAGCCGCCGCCAAGCCCTAATCTCTCTCGGGAGGGCTGATCTGGAGTCCGTTCGGGGCTCCGGAGAGTGGAGATCGTCGCCATCGTCATCATCAACCTTCCTCCATCACCAATTTCATGATGCTCACCGCCGTGTGTGAGTAATTCCATCGTAGGCTTGCTAGACGGTGATGGGTTGGATGGGATCTATCATGTAATCGAGTTAGTTTTGTTAGGGTTTGATCCCTAGTATCCACTATGTTCTGAGATTGATGTTGCTATGACTTTGCTATGCTTAATGCTTGTCACAAGGGCCCGAGTGCCATGATTTCAGATCTGAACCTATTATGATTTCATGAATATATGTGTGTTCTTGATCCTATCTTGCAAGTCTATAATCACCTACTAGGTGTTATGATCCGGCAACCCCGAAGTGACAATAATCGGGACCACTCCCGGTGATGACCATAGTTTGAGGAGTTCATGTATTCACTATTTGTTAATGCTTTGGTCCGGTACTCTATTAAAAGGAGGCCTTAATATCCCTTAGTTTCCAATAGGACCCCGCTGCCACGGGAGGGTAGGACAAAAGATGTCATGCAAGTTCTTTTCCATAAGCACGTATGACTATATTCGGAATACATGCCTACATTGCATTAATGAACTAGAGCTAGTTATGTGTCACCCTAGGTTATAACTTCTACATGATGAATTGCATCCGACATAATTTCCCATCACCAATCCAATGCCTACGAGCTTTACCTATATTGCTTGCCTCTTATTTACTTTTCCGTTGCTATTATCACAAAAACACTACCATTACTTTTATTACTGCTACCGCCACTATCATACTACTTTGCTACTAAACTATCTTGCTGCAGATACTAAGTTTCAAGGTGTGGTTGAATTGACAACTCAGCTGCTAATACTTAAGAGTATTCTTTGGCTCCCCTTGTGTCGAATCAATAAATTTGGGTTGAATACTTTACCCTCGAAAACTATTGCAATCCCCTACACTTGTGGGTTATCAAGACTATTTTCTGGCGCTTTTGCCGGGGAGCATAGCTCTATTCTTTAAGTCACTTGGAATTTATATCTGCTTATCACTATGAAGAATTTGAAGGACTCAAAAACCAAGATCTTACCCTCAACTACGAGGGGAGGTAAGGAACTACCATCTAGCTCTGCGCTTGATTCTCCTTCTGTTATAAGTAAACTTGCGACACCTACTCCTGCTATTGAATCTGATATGTCGTATGTTCTTGATGATGCTACTTCTGCTATGTATGATAAAACTACCTCTATGCCTGATAATGTGCCACTAGGTGAATTTCTAGATGAACAAATTGCTAAGGTTAGGGAGAGTGAAAATGTTGATGATATTTATAAAAGTGATGATGAAACTACTCCCAATAGATATGAATTTCCTGTTGTGCCTGAGGGTTATGTTATGCATGAAGAAACTGCTAGAGACTTTCTTGCTTGCAATGATAGATATGATCTTAAGAAGTTATTAACTAAGTTGTAAGAAAAGTCCTTGAATCCTAGAATGAAACATGACCCTGCTTTTGCTACTTTACCTATATGTGTCACTGATAAGGATTATGAATTCTCTGTTGATCCTGAGTTAATTACTTTGGTTGATTCCGACCCTTTCCATGGCTATGAGTCTGAAACTGTTGTGGCACATCTTACTAAGTTGAATGATATAGCCACCCTGTTTACCAATGATGAAAAGATTCGCTACTACTATATCCTTAAGTTGTTTCCGTTCTCTTTAAAGGGTGATGCTAAGACTTGGTTTAATTCTCTTGATCCTGGTTGTGTGCGTGGTCCCTAGGATATGATGTATTACTTCTCTGCTAAATATTTTCCCGCTCATAAGAAACAAGCTGCCTTACGGGAAATAAATAACTTTGCTCAAACTGAAGAAGAGAGTCTCCCACAAGCTTGGGGGAGGCTTCTCCAGTTACTTAATGCTTTGCCTGATCATCCTCTTGAGATGCATGATATACTTGATGTCTTTTATAATGGACTAACCGATGCTTCCAGAGACCACCTGGATAGTTGTGTTGGTTGTGTTTTCAGGGAAAGAACAGTGGAACAAGCTGAATTACTATTGAATAATATGCTGGCCAATGAAAATAATTTGACACTTCCTGAACCAGCCCCTAAGCCAACTCCGAAGAAAAGAGGTGTTCTATTTCTTAGTCCTGAAGATATGCAAGAGGCAAAGAAATCTATGAAAGAAAAAGGTATTAAAGCTGAAGATGTTAAGAATTTACCGCCTATTGAAGAAATACATGGTCTTGATAACCCGACACGGGTAGTAAAGGTAAATTCTCTTTATAGATTTGATGAAGGTGATATTCCTCGTTATAAGTCTGCTAGCCAATGCTTAGATGAGTTTGACAATTTTATTGTGAAACAAGAAAACTTCAATGCTTATGTTGGTAGACAATTACAACACAATGCTCATATGATTGAACGCTTGAGTGATTATCTGTCTAGTGCTAAAGATGAACTGAAACTTATTAGTATACATGCTTCCATGGTCACCACTCAAGTAGAACAAGTACTTAAGGCTCGGAATGATTTGCACAATGAATTAAATAGTAAGAATAATGACTATGTTGTTAGAGTTGCAACTAGAGGTGGTAAAATGACTCAGGAACCTCTGTATCCTGAAGGCCACCCTAAGAGAATTGAGCAAGATTCTCAGAGAGCTAATATAAATGCACCTAGTTCTTCTAATAAGAAGAAAAAGAAAAATGATAGGACTTTGCATGCTTTTAGTAAACCTGTAGCTCACCCACCTGAGAATCCCAATGATATATCTGTTTCTGATGGTGAGACACAATCTGGTAATGAGCATGAACCTAGTGATAATATTAATAATGATGTTCATGATGATGCTCAACCTAGCAATGATAATGATGTAGAGATTGAACCTGTTGTTGATCTTGATAACCCACAATCAAAGAATCAACGTTATGATAAGAGAGACTTTGTTGCTAGGAAGCACGGTAAGGAAAGAGAACCATGGGTTCAGAAACCCATGCCTTTTCCTCCGAAACCATCCAAGAAAAAGGATGATGAAGATTTTGAGTGCTTCATTGAAATGATTAGACCTATCTTTTTGCGTATGCGTTTGACTGATGTGCTTAAAACAAATCCTTATGCCAAGTACATGAAAGATATTATTACCAACAAAAGAAAGATACCTGATGTAGAAATCTCCACCATGCTTGCCAATTACACTTTTGAGGGTGGAATGCCTAAAAAACTAGGTGTTAGAAGGGAGAGAGAGATTTGATGGAATAGTTGTTGTATTGCTTGAGCCTCGTGGGCATAGGAAGACCTCGGAGCGGCGGCGGGGACCGTGGGCCGCGACACTGCGGCCCGAAGGGCGACGCGGCGGCGGTTCGCGAGTCGGTGCAACCGCGGGGACGGCCTCGGGGCGGCAGCGGGGACCGCGTATCGCAGCACTACGGCCCGAAGGGGCGACGCAGCGGCGAAGCACGAGTCGATGCAGCCGCAAGGAGAACCACGGGGGCGACGCAGCGGCTGCCCGATGCTCGATCGGCGGAGAGGCGCGCAGTACTCGGGACGATCTTCACGGGACCTGCGGAGGCGCGCGTGACCGACGGGCCAGGTCGATAGCGCGGCATAGATGAGGTGGATCGCTGATGGGCCTCGAACCCCTCGTTGGATTACCCTAAGTGGAAGGTGTAAGATGCAGTAAGTAGAAGTGTTTTCCCTTAGCAAAGATGCCAAGGATCGAATCCCCAGAGACTCCTAGGTTCAACAGGTAGGTGTCAACCGCTAACGGTGCAATTAGCAATCAACGTGGACCTGCACACAGATACAAATAACTTTGCTCCCAACGAGTACAGAGAGGTTGTCAATCTCTCCGGCCTTGTAGTTCACAAAGGGTTAAAAGCAATATGATAGTAGTGATAGATAGTAATTTGCAATAGTAAATAAAATAGCGAAAAGTAAAATAGTGTATGTGATCAATGATGGTAATATGGACCGGAGTCACATGATGTTCACTAGTGATGTCTCTCTCCCAAAAGACGATAAAACAGCTATGTGAGGTAACAAATTACAGCTGGGCAATTGACAGGACCACGAACGCAAACCAATGCTGACTACATTACAAGAAAGGTTGAGGTTCAAAGCATGGGCAGTACGCCAAAGTAAGTAGACTGAAATCCATTTGCATCTACTACTAATCATCCACCTTGAGATATCTATCCAGAACATCTCGCTGGTATTAAGTTGCGAGTCCCACCCATAGTGTAAACTCAATGCAACAGACAACTACATTAAAAGAACTTTGCGTAAAGTAAACAATCCTTGCACCCGCGGGCACAAGCACCGTTGTTTTCCCCCTTGTGGCAACAGCACATCCCCTATACTCATGTTTCTGTCACTCAAGCTAGTCATCGAGGGGCATGAACCCACAATCGAGCATAACGTTCCCTCTTGGAGTCACTACTTACTACTTGGCCAAAGCAATAAATAACAACGGAGAACATGCAAGAATTACTTATGAACTAAAATATAAAAGCGGTGAATCAAATATATTACTCAAGATCAATCTGAACATAATCTCATAATCCATCGGATCCCAGCAAACTCAACATAGCAACAGCATAAGGATTACATAGGTGCCTCGATCATGTAGGGCAGCTCACGAGGACTAATTAGTGAAGCACAAGAACGGGAGGAGAACATCACATAGCTACTGGTCATGGACTCATGGTCCAAGGGAGACTACTCACGAGTCATCCGGGAGGCGTCCATGGTGGTGGAGAAGCTCCCGGTGGTGATCCTCCCCTCCGGCAGGGTGACGGGAAGAGTTCTCCTGGTGCTCCCGATCTTGGAAGCGGTGGCGGCGGCGGAACAGAGATGGGATCGCGAAAAGAAGTCATGTTTCAAGGGTTACGGGGGACCCTTTAAATATCTGCCAAAGTAGGGCACCGGGGGGCTCTCGGGGGGCCGAGGCGCCCCCCCCCGGCGCGGCCCAGGGGGGGGCGCCCACAGGGCGCCTGGAGCCCCTGTGGCCCCCCCAGGATCCCCTTCGGAAGCAGTGTCGTTCCCGGAACGCTGATTTTTTATATATTTTTTCTGTATTTTTCTGGGCAGTTCTCGAAACGTGAAAACCTAAAATACAAAAACAGCGGAAAACAAAAACTGGCACTGGGGTGCACTGGATTAGTAAGTTAGTCCAAATATGATTAAAAGTGTATGGAAGTGTATGAATATCATAGCAATATCACCCAAAAGTGGCATGGAGCAAGCAGAAATTATAGATACGTTTTGGACGTATCAACATCCCCAAGCTTAATTCCTGCTCGTCCTCGAGTAGGTAAATGATAACAAGAATAATTTCTGTGGTGACATGCTATTAACCATATAAGACTTTCTCATAGTCATATGACAAAAGCTTACTGAGACAATGATTCTAAAGTAAGTAAGTTGTCTCAAGAGAAAATCACAAATGACTGAAAGTTTTACAATATGAAACTGAAACATCAAAAAGATTTGCAATGAACATGATGTGCAAATATGATCAAGTGATATCTAGCTTGCCCCTTTTTGTGATGCAAAACATAAATGTAGGGGCACCTTCAAGGTTTAAGTGATGACTAGATACAATCATTTCAGAATAAACGATATCACAATCATGCCAAAGACAATGCTACTTTGGGACAATGCACATTATACTCAGAATGACAATCATGCTCTCAGTAGTTGATGCTTGAAGTGCTAGAGCTTTTTATTATGAAACATGGAAGCAATTGTGTCAACGGTAGTAGTACTTAACATGTGTCATGTATAAAACATCTTATAAGTTGCAAGCCTCATGCATCGAATACCAATAGTGCTCGCTCCTTGTCCTAATTAGCTCGGATCCCCATGGGTTATCATTGCATTGCATATGTTTTTACCAAGTGTCACAAAGGGGTACCTCTATGCCACCTGTACAAAGGTCCAAGGAGATAGATCGCATTTGATTTCTCGTTTTTGATAAATATCAACTTGAGGACATCCATACCGGGACAACATAGAAAATAGATGATGGACTCCTCTTTAATGCATAAGCATATTCTCATGAGAGATTGAGGATTAAGGTCCAAGCTAAAACTTCCACCATGATGCATGGCTTTGGTTGGCGGCCCAATGTTCTTCTCTAACAATATGCATATTAATTCAACCCACGGTAAATCACCCTTACTTCAGACAAGACAAACATGCATAGCAACTCACATGATATTCAACAAAAGTGTGACAGTTGATGGCATCCCCAGAAACATGGTTACCGCTCAGCAAGCAACTCATAAGAAATAAGATACATAAGCAACATATTCTTTACCACAATAGTTTTTAGGCTACTTTCCCATGAGCTATGTATTGCATGGTTAATCTGCTTAGTGCAGGTGGAGGTTAGCAAAAGACTGGGAGCGACCAACTAAGAGAGCAATGACGGTCATAATCATGCAGAGCGACAAAGCAATATTGAATCAGGCATGGTAGTTATATCGCTACTTAGAAACAAAAGATCATCAAGGCTTGACAGTCTTTCTATACAGTCTTAAATATGCGTGAGCATATGCCAAGTCAATCAAAATAAATTCTCGAAGGAAGATATTACTAAACCATACCACATCATAGGCAAACAAACCAAGTTGGTACTCCAATGACACATTGGGAACCCCCCAGCTACTTGAGATTAACCATAAGAAAACCTGAGCTACTAAGCACCATCATGAAAGTAGCATCTTTATCATAGACACATTAACCCATGTAACGGCGAGTTGAGGCAGACGACGAGCCTGATGCAGCCGAGGACGAGGCCGGCGAGGTAGACCGCCGGGCCACCGTGCAGACGCGGCGGAGACGGGTGACGTGGATCGATGGGAGGGCCGGCGCGCGAGCGACAGCTATGATTGGCCGTTGCATGGCGCGAGGCCGCCGGGTCGGGGCGATGCAGGTGTTCCAGTCGGAGCAGGACGGTGACGGCCGGTGCAGGGCGACGGGCGGACCGACGCGCGGACGGCGGCTGGTCCGGACGGGCTGCCTCAGCGCACGTGGCCGCGGGTCGGAGGAGAGGCCGACTGGTCGCGCCGGGGTCAGAATAGAGGCGCATGGGGTCGACGGCGGCGGCGGGCGACGCATACCGATCAAGATTATATCGGAAAACCAAAAAGAAAAACGCAGATCAAAACGACCGGCGAGAGAGTAAAAAAACCCGGAGCAAGGGCTCGGGAAAAAGACTCTCTAGGGCAGCCGGCCAACATGGCCGGCGGACGAACCCTAGGTACGGGCGGCGCGGCCCCCGGCGGCGATCATGGAGGCCGACCGCCCCGGGGGCGGCGCGCGGGTGCGGAAGCGGTGGCGGCTAGGGTTTAGGATCGACTTGCGATAGATACCATGTTAAAAGGGAGAGAGAGATTTGGTGGAATAGTTGTTGTATTGCTTGAGCCTCGTGGGCATATATATAGGAGTACAATGATCTACTTGGAGTACAAGACAAGCCAGAACAAATCCTAGTCTATCTCTTCTTTCCTAATAAACATTATACTCAACACTAGGAGATCCAGGAGTACCTACTATACCTTGCTCCATTAAGAGAAACTATGTTAAAACTGCTTTGTGTGATCTTGGAGCAGGTGTTAGTGTTATGCCTCTCTCTCTCTATATCGTAGACTTGACTTGAGTAAGTTGACACCTTCTGAAATATCCTTGCAAATGGCTGATAAATCAACTGCTATACATGTCGGTATTTGTGAGGATGTGCCTGTTGTAGTTGCAAATGTTACTATTCTAACGGACTTTGTTATACTTGATATTCACGAGGATGATAGTATGTCTATTATTCTTGGAAGGCATTTTTTGAATACTACAGGGGCTGTTATTGATTGCAACAAAGGCAATGTCACTTTTCATGTCAATGGTAATGAGCATACGATACACTTCCCGAGGAAACAACCTCGGGTCTTCAGTATCAATTATATTGGAAAAACTTCAACTATCACTATTGGAGGTTTTGAGTTTCCTATTCCTACTATTAAGAAGGCATATGACATACTTATTGTTGGGGACATACATATCCCCATTGAGGTAACATAGTGTTATTCGAAAATTCTCCGGTTTCATGTTACTCGGAAAGAGTTTATTAACAAGACCTGATCAACCTTGTTAATGGATTCCTTTTGATGAACATGGGATAGGTGAATCTAGATAGCACAAACCTTCTGTTCCCTCCTTTTACTTTCTGTTAATTAGGTTAAATAAAAAATAGCATTATCTGTCTGTTTCCATACTTATCCGTGCAATAAAAAAATCCCAAAAAAAAAGTTCTCCAAATGCCATGAAAATGAAATATGATTTTTTCGAGAATATTTAAGAAAATATGGCACTGAACACACAGCGAGGGGAGCCAGCACGTGGCCTCGAGGGCACAGGGCGTGCCCCCCTTTATAGGGCGCGCCCCCTGCCTCGAGGGCTCCACGTGGCCCCCCTTCACTTATCCTTTCACCCATGCTCTTCTTCTTCCTCCCAAAAAAATCCCCAACTAGCTCAAACCCGAGTTCTAGCTCATTTTGCTGCCATTTTCGATCTCCTTGCTCAAAGCACCATTCACCGAACTATTTGGGGAGATTGTTCCTTGGTATGTGACTCCTCCGTTGGTCCAATTAGTTTTTGTTCTAGTGCTTTATTTGTTGCAAATTTGTGCTGCTTGGTGACCTTGTTCTTGAGCTTGCATGTCAAATTTTCTTTGTCCCAAGTAGTTCTAATGCATGATATAGCCTCTAGGCACTTATAGGAGTTGTTGCTATCAATCTTATTGAGTTTGGTTAACTTTTATTGTGAGTTACTAAAAATTCCAGAAAATTTCAGAAAAATGTCTAGGAAAAACTTCCAAGGTGGTCCTTTAATGAAGCAAGAACCGAGGCTCGCGTTCCGTGAGCCGGACGATGAACCACCGAGGGATGCTGATGTACGACCTTGTGAATGGCCGTCGGATGAATTTATGAGTCAAGCGGGCATCAACGATGAATTTTACGCGTATGTGCGTAACGCCAACCTCGAGGACTTCATGCAAGATAAGTGCCTCCAATACCGTGGCTTAAATGATAGCTTTGTGAGAAGGTTTAAATTTTCATCTTCACGTAATTCTCACACTGTCTTGTTTGATCTATATGATAAATCTTATACCATGGACTTAGAGGATTTTAATGAAGCCTGCAAGCTCCCACAGTGGGGCAGTATGAGTGATCCTCGTAAATCTGAATTTAGAGAACTCCTAGCTAGTATTACAGTGGGGGAATCCAGGGACATCACACAAGCCACCACTGGGAGCATACATTTTCCTGCTATTCATTACTTTGCTCTCTTTATCGGTAGATGCTTAAATGGTAAAGATGAGGTTTGTCACATGTGTGTCCCTGATCTTAGCGTTCTCGGGAGTGTTGTACTAGGTGATAGGTAATATAATTTAGGAGCAATTGTTGCACGTAGGCTACACCATAATGGTTCGAATGTAGATTTATTTGGTGGGATCTATGCTACTCGCATAGCCCGCTATCTTGGTGTGTCTGTGCACCCTTTTGATGAACCTTTACCTACTGCTTATTTAGATTGTAATGCTATGGCTAGTCACCGGTTTATAGAGTGGGATAATCAAACTCTCAAATATCGACTAATCTTTAACCGGCAGCATGCCATCCCTATTGTTCTTCCTGCCCCTACTTTGTTTAACTTTCAGGAAAAAGGGAGATACACTATAACTATGGAGGAGGCAAATGCCCATTATAACATGACGGAGGCAGCCCGCCTTCGAGCTGCAGCTCAGTAGGCAGCATCTGCTGCATCACAGTACCATCCCAACTACAACTTTGGATATCCGTCAGGCCAGTACTGGCCATAGACCAACTTAGGCCAAAAGCATAAGCTTGGGGGAGTATGTGTTTCTCACTGACTTACTTTCATGTTCACACTTATTCTAGTTGTCGGTGCTCACACTCTTTCACTGTACCATCCATGCTTAGTTTAAATTTCTTTTTCTTAGTCTTTTTCTTGTGTGCTAGAAAAACCCAGAAAAAAATTAATTGTAGCTTCTATCTAGTTTACTTTCTTTGCTTGTAGTAGTAACTAAAAATAAAAACCCAAAAAGATTTCCCGTTCTTCTTTTGCCTGTTGAGAGCTTTCCCGTGTAAATAGTTTCTTTTCTTTTCTTTAGGGGTTGAGAGTAGAAGACCATGATTGAAAATGCTTAGTGGCTCTCATATGCTTTGTTGTTGATTTAACCTTGAGCCATATTACCATGTCTTCTCTCTTGTATCAAATGCCTGCAGATTCCAGCTTAGTCCAATGCACATGCACTATTATTATTTTCCACACCGTCTGGTCGTGCGAGTAAAAGGCAATAAGGATGATATATGATGAACTAATTGAGATGAGAAAAGCTGGTATGAACTCGACCTCTCTTGTTTTTGTAAATATGATTGCTCGTCGTTCTTGATTCAGCTTGTTATAAATGAAACATGCTTGCAATGACAATTAGAGATCATAGTTGTTATGCCATGCTTAATTAGCAGAGAGTTTACAATGGTCTATCTTGCGTGCCAACATGATATTAAAATGGTTGTGATGTGGTATGATGGGTGGTATCGTCCTCTGAACGATTTAAGTGACTTGACTTGGCACATGTTCACGCATGTAGTTGAAACAAATCAACATAGCCTTCACGATATTTATGTTCATGGTGATTTATATCCTACTCATGCTTGCATTCATTGTTGATTAATTTTAATGCATGTTCATGACCGTTGTTGCTCTCTAGCTGGTTGCTTCCCAGTCACTTTCTAGCCTTCACCTGTACTAAGCGGGAATACTGCTTGTGCATCCACTTCCATACACCCCAAAGTTTTTCCATATGAGTCCACCATACCTTCATATATGCGGTATTTACCTACCGTTCCAAGTAAATTTGTATGTGCCAAACTCTAAACCTTCAAATGAAATTATGTTTTGTATGCTCGAACAGCTCATGTATCAACTAGGGTTGTCTATAACTTCCATGCTAGGTGGGTTATTCTCACGATGAGTGGACTCCTCTCATCATTCACGAGAAAATGTCTAGTAATCGGGATGCCCAGTCCCATCCTCAAAATCATAATAATTAAACAAAACTCCCCCAGGGCTGTTGCTTGTTTGGACGGTAACCCGTGGATTCGGCTGGCCATGGAGTGTGCTTGTTGGTGGATGGGGGAGTATAAACTTTACCATTCTGTTTGGGAACCGCCTATAATGTGCGTAGCATGGGAGATATCAAGATTCTTGGTTGTTATGTTGACAATGAAAGTATACCGCTCAAAATATTATTCAATCTCTATTTAAAAATCGAGCTATGGCACCTCTGCAAATCCATGCTTCCCTCTACGAAGGGCCTATCTATTTACTTTTATGCATAGTCATCATCCTCTTATCAAAAAGCACCAGTAGGAGAGCACCTCTGTCATTGCATGTATTAATATTAATTTGCATTGAGTATGATCATGACTGGATCTCTTTTACCATGAATTACAATGTCTAGTCAGTCCTTGATCTTTAAAGGTGCTCTGCATTTATGTTTTGCGGTCTCAGATAGGGCTAGCGAGATACCATCCTGTTATATCATATCATGATTGTTTTGAGAAGTGTTGTCATCCGAGGTTTATTATTATTGCTCGTTAGTTGATTATGCTATTGATGTGAGTAGTCTTGAGACCTGAAAGTTATTGTGAATGTGGTTAGTTCATGATCTTGTTGAAAACCTGAATGCTAGCTTACATATTTACAACAACAATAGCAAACAAAGTTTGTCAAAGTTTTTCTTTATCACTTTCAGTTTATCAACTGAATTGCTTGAGGACAAGCAAAGGTTTAAGCTTGGGGGAGTTGATACGTCTCCAACGTATCTACTTTGCCAAACACATTTGCCCTTGTTTTGGACTCTAACTTGCATGATTTGAATGGAACTAACCCAGACTGACGTTGTTTTCAGCAGAACTGCCATGGTGTTGTTTTTGTGTAGAAATAAAAAGTTCTCGGAATCGCCTGAAAATCAACGGAGATTTATTTCAGAAAATATAAAAATACCTGCAAGAAGATCCACACCTGGGGGCCCACGGGCTGTCCTCGAGGGTGGGGGCGCGCCCCCTGCCTCGAGGGCACCCCGATGCCCCACCAACGTATCCCCAGGTCCTACATATTCCGTTTCGCAGAGAAAAAAATCAAGGAGAAAGAATTATCGTGTTTTACGAGATGGAGCCGCCGCCAAGCACTAATCTCTCTCGGGAGGGCTGATCTGGAGTCCGTTCGGGGCTCCGGAGAGTGGAGATCGTCGCCATCGTCATCATCAACCTTCCTCCATCACCAATTTCATGATGCTCACCGCCGTGTGTGAGTAATTCCATCGTAGGCTTGCTGGACGGTGATGGGTTGGATGGGATCTATCATGTAATCGAGTTAGTTTTGTTAGGGTTTGATCCCTAGTATCCACTATGTTATGAGATTGATGTTGCTATGACTTTGCTATGCTTAATGCTTATCACTAGGGCCCGAGTGCCATGATTTAAGATCTGAACCTATTATCTTTTCATGAATATATGTGTGTTCTTGATCCTATCTTGCAAGTCTATAGTCACCTACTATGTGTTATGATCCGGCAACCCCGGAGTGACAATAATCGGGACCACTCCTGGTGATGACCATAGTTTGAGGAGTTCATGTATTCACTATGTGTTAATGCTTTAGTCTGGTACTCTATTAAAAGGAGGCCTTAATATCCCTTAGTTTCCAATAGGACCCCGTTGCCACGGGAGGGTAGGACAAAAGATGTCATGCAAGTTCTTTTCCATAAGCACGTATGACTATATTCGGAATACATGCCTACATTGCATTGATGAACTGGAGCTAGTTCTGTGTCACCCTAGGTTATAACTTCTACATGATGAATTGCATCCAACATAATTTCCCATCACCGATCCAATGCCTACGAGCTTTACCTATATTGTTTGCCGCTTATTTACTTTTCCGTTGCTATTATAACAAAAACTACAAAAACACTACCATTACTTTTATTGCTGCTACCGCCACTATCATACTACTTTGCTACTAAACTATCTTGCTGCAGATACTAAGTTTCCAGGTGTGGTTGAATTGACAACTCAGCTGCTAATACCTAAGAGCATTCTTTGGCTCCCCTTGTGTCGAATCAATAAATTTGGGTTGAATACTTTACCCTCGAAAACTGTTGCGGTCCCCTACACTTGTGGGTTATCAACGGTCACTTACGAAAGAGAGATATGCTAGAGATGATAGTTTATATTTTTGATATTTTTAGTTTAATAAAACAACAAATAAAAGCGGGAAAATTAAAGTAGATGTAGATTGATATGTTGAGAATAGACCCGGGGGGCATAGTTTTCTCTAGTGGCTTCTCTCATGATAGCGATATTCTACGGCGGGTAAACAAATTACTGTCGAGCAACTGATAGAAAAGCGAATAATTATAAGACTATCTAGGCATGATCATTGTATATAGGCATCACGTCCGAGACAAGTAGACCGACTCCTGCCTGCATCTACTACTATTACTCCACACATCGACCGCTATCCAGCATGCATCTAGTGTATTGAGTTCATAAGAACAGAGTAACGCCTTAAGCAAGATGACATGATGTAGAGGGATAAACTCAAGCAATATGATATAAACCCCATCTTTTTATCCTCGATGGCAACAATACAATACGTGCCTTGCTGCCCCTACTGTCACTGGGAAAGGACACCACAAGATTGAACCCAAAGCCAAGCACTTCTCCCATTGCAAGAACTATAGATCTAGTAGGCCAAACCAAACCAATAATTCGAAGAGACTTGCAAGGATATTATGAGCACACATAAAAAGTTCAGAGAAGAACCAAATATATTTCATAGATAACCTTGATCATAAACTCACAATTCATCGGATCTCGACAAACACACCGTAAAAAGAGATTACATCGAATAGATCTCCTCGAAGACCGAGGAGAACTTTGTATTGAGATCCGGAGAGAGAGAATAAGCCATCTAGATACTAGCTATGGACCCGAAGGTCTGTGGTAAACTACTCACAACTCATGGTGAGGGCGATGATGATGATGATGAAGGCCTCCATGATGGATCCCCCTCCGGTGGAGCTCCGGAACAGGCTCCAAGATGGGATCTCCACGGGAACAGACATTACGGCGATGGAATTAAGGTTTTCTCTCTGTTCTCGGAGTTTCTGGGGTACGTGGACTTATATAGGAAGAAGGAGGCACCGGGGGGCCACTCGAGGAGGCCTCGAGGCAGGGGGTGCGCCCTGGGAAGGGGGGCGCGCCCCCCACCCTCGAGGGCGGCTCCTCGATCCTCTGACGTGGTTCTCAAGCTTCCTGTGCGTGATTTTCTCCAAAAATATCTCGCGCGAAGGTTTCATTCCATTTGGACTCCGTTTAATATTCTTTTTCTGCAAAACCCTGAAATAGGCAAAAAACTGCAATCTGGACTGGGCCTTTGGGTTAGTAGGTTAGTCCCAAAAATGATATAAAAGTGAATGATACAGCCCATTAAACATCCAAGACTTCATAAATAATAGCATTGAACAATAAAAAATTATAGATACGTTGGAGACATATCACTTCTCACCACCGCCGCCCACCTCATCTCCGTCGCGTTGCGACTCCGGAGACGACCGATCAGCCTGCCTCGTCACCGGCGCGCCGCGTCCTGATGCTGGGTCCCGGAGGAGCTCCTCCCCGACGCCGCCCACCTCATATACGCCGCGCCGCGACTCCGACGAGGACATAGCAACCGACGTTGTCGCCGACGCGTCGCGTCCCGATGCCGGGTCCTGAAAAAGCTCCTCCCCGATGCCGCCCGCCTTGTCTCCGCCTCACCGTGACTCCGGCAAGGACAGAGCCACCCGCCTCGTCGCCGACGCTTGGTCACTTCTCACCCGTATCCCGCTGGTAGGAGAGTGGGTGGGGATCCATTTGGGTGGTGGGGAGAGGGCAATGGATAGGGTAGTGTGCGTCTATGTTTTCAGGACGGCCCTTGATTTGTCCAAATGAAAAAACTAAATGGCGTGGCTATTCATACGTGCTTTAAGATTCGTGTTGAAATCCTACGCTTAGAGCATCTACAACTGGACCTCTCAAACCCGCCTCATACGCCCGAGCGGGCCGCCCGGTCACTGACCGATCACGTTTTTTAGACCAAGACGGACGCCTCGCACACCCGGGCTGACCGGCACCCCTCATATCCAGCTCAAATATGGGGCGGATATCGGGCACCTGGGCACGCCCGTCATGTCGGGCTGGCGAAGGGCGGAAGGGGTCCCAGCCAGAAACTCCATAAAACCCGGCGGTCTGAAGCCCGTCTCCTCCGCCGGACCGGTGGCTCAGCTCCGGCGGGCCAGGTAGTGCATTGTCCAGCTATTTAAGTCGATTGGTGGTACCGAAACCCTACCATACTTCCACATTTTCCTCCTCCTGTCCGCCGCCGCCGTCACTTTCAAAACCACTAGTCCGCCTAATAGCCATGCCATCACGTCGTCGGTTGAGGAGCGAGCCCTTTCTGACGCCGGAGCACCGGCTCGAACTCCTTGAGCAGATTCGGGCTAGGCGCAAAGCCCGGATCACCGCGGGGCTACCTCCGGATGCAGTGGACCGGAGGAGGAGTTGGAGGAGGACGACGACGAGGAGGAGGAGGAGGGGGATGAGCCGGAGGTGGAGGATGTGGAGGACACTGGCGACGGGGATCTGCAGGCAGAGCAGCACGCCATCCTCGATTCCCTTCGGTCAGAGTCGGTTGCGGAGGCAACACATCGTCGTTGGCAGGAGATGGAGGCGCAAGAGGCCACAGAGGAGACGAAGATGTTCTCCTACATGGATGAGGTCGAGTAGAAGGAGGATGAGCCGGAGCCCTCCTACCCGTCCGTCCAGCCGGCGCCCGGCACCCTCATCGTGGACATCTTCAACGACGAAGACTAGCTAGGGTAGTACGTAGGATTTCTTTTGCATGATTTGTATGGATCTAGGGGATGAAATTTGACAGAGATTGATGCAAAGTGGCTAATTTGAGGCGTGACCGGTTAGTGCTGGATTTGCTGAGTCCAGCTGTAGATGCTCTTAAAAGGGCGTTCGGGGCGAGATGACATAATATGGCCGTGCACACTCACACTGTCACGCAATGTCTACTGAAGACAGGTCTGAGTTACGGAACTTCAAGATTGACGAAGTCATCATAGACGCCACATTATCTATGGGAACATCGGCTCACATTAAAAAAATTGCACTAATAAGGCACCAAAACATTAAAGTCGGGGTCTAAAGTAATATATGATGGGCTGAGGTACCACCGTCCTCTTGAGCATTCAATTATTGGTTGGTTCTTAAATATATGTACCTTTACTGAAAGTCTGAAACATGAGAGCCATTACAGATACAATATCTCCTCTCCCTCCTCTTACAAGTTTGTCTTCTCCTCCACCCCTCT
>LR738712.1:857143258-857176089 GCA_902687465.1 Secale cereale
CATGCGTCAGTGTCCACAAAAAGCATGCCCTTGGCCACCTCCTGCGGCGTCGACACTAGAGTTTGCACCATGACACACACTGGCAGTTGCCCCTTCCAGCAGCTGGTAGTGATTGGCGGTTCCCTCCCCCTACTTTTTTTCAGCAAACGGCAACACGAGGTTACACGCAAGGTTGATCAGTACAACTGAGTAGGGGAGAAAGAGAGACGGGCTTGCAGTAGTGGGTGGTGGCTGCCACCATGTGGTTTCCCCTCACCTGACTTTTTTTCGTTGTGCGACATTAAGCAGTGGCGCGGTCGGTAGCAACCTGAGCAAAAAGGGGAAAAGGAAACGAGAGATATGGAAGAATGGACGTGATGATGCAGACTGTCGAGCCCGGCCAAGTTCACTGTTTTGACCCTTTTTCGTTAGTTTAGCACGATCTGACCCTATGTGCAAAGACAATGGCGGTAGAAAAAGGGTCAGATCCGAAAAAAAGTTGCGCATAGGGTCAAATCGTGCTTAAGTTATGGAAAAGGGTCAAAACAGTGAATTTGGCCGTCGAGCCACATGAGACATGTGGTTAAACACGTGGATGGAGTGTCGCTTCACGAAGGGAACCAATCTCGCGCTCGTTGGTCGGCCGATTAGAAACACTTATGATGAGGTTATCTCCCACCGGGTAGGCCCACGACGACATAAAGGCCCGTTAAGGCCCATGTAGGCCCGAGCCCGTATTCTTTACGGCCCAAGGCAATGTCATTAACAGGGGGATTATCAGTCGGTGTGGGCACCTGATACGTCCAAAACGTATCTATAATTTCTGCTTGCTCCATGCTTCTTTTGTGTGATATTGCTATGATATTGATGTACTTCCATGCACTTTTGATCATATTTGGCCTATTAACTCAGTGCACCACAGTGCCAGTTCCTGTTTTCTGCTGTTTTTCTATTTCAGGTTTCCCCCATATTAAAAGTGCTCCAAAAATTCCAGGAAAAATATAGGAAAAATCAGCGTACAGGAAGCTTCGCGAAGAACCAAAGATGGGCCAGAGGGGAGCCAGGGGAGGCCCAGGCGGCCACCTGGCGCGGCCCCACCCCTGGCCGCGCCAGGGGGGCGCCTGGGGCCCCTGCTCCGCCTCTGGCTGCCCCCCTTCGCATATATATCCCTCTCGTCCCGAAACCCTCGAGGACAGAACCCTTTTTCGCGATCTCGCCTCTGTTCCGCCGCCGCAGCGCTTCCAAGATCGGGAGCATCAGGAGAACTCTTCCCGGCACCCTGCCGGAGGGGAGAACCACCATCGGGAGCTTCTCCACCACCATGGACGCTTCCCGGATGAGTCGTGAGTAGTCCACCTTGGACCATGGGTCCATGATCAGTAGCTATGTGATGTTCTCCTCCCCTCTTTGCTCTTCATGGTTTAGACCTCGTGAGCTGCCCTACATGATCGAGGCACATATGTAATCTTTCTGCTGTTGCTTTGCTGGGATCTGATGGATTATGAGACTATGTTCAGATTGTGTTTGAGTAATATATTTGATTCACCTCTTTTATATCTTTGTTCTTGAGTAATTCTTGCATGTTCTCCTTTGCTGTTTATTGCTTTGGCCAAGTAGTAGGTAGTAACTCCAAGAGGGAGCGTTATGCTTGATTGTGGGTTCATGCCCCCTGATGACTAGCTTGAGTGACAGAAACATGAGTCTAGGGGATGTGATGTTGCCACAAGGGAGAAAACAACGGTGCTTGTACTTGCGGGTGCAAGGATTGTTTACTTTACGCAAAGTTCTTTTAATGCAGTTGTCTGTTGCTTTGAGTTTACAATTTGGGTGGGATTCGCAACTTAATACCAGCGAGATGTTCCGGATAGATATCTCAAGGTGGATGATTAGTAGTAGATGCGGATGGATTTCGGTCTACTTGCCTTGGCGTACCGCCCATGCTTTTGAGCCTCTACCTTTCTTTGCAGCATAGTTAGCATTGGTTTGCGCACATAATCCTGTCAATTGCCCAGCTGTAATTTGTTTACCTCGCTTTGTTGTTTTATCGTCTTTTGGGAGAGAGACATCACTAGTGAACATCATGGGACCCCGGTCCATATTACCACCGCTGATCACACCTTCTATTTACTTCCTGTTTTTATTTCCTAGTTGCAGTCATAGCTATCATTATTATCTCTTGTGTTTGATCCTTTGTAAACAACAAGGCCGGAGGGATTGACAACCTCTCTGTACTCGTTGGGAGCAAAGTTATCTGTATCTGTGTGCAGGTCCCGTCAACCGCTAAGTTTCTGGCGCCGTTGACACCTACTTGTCGACCCTCGGAGTCTCACGGGATTCGATCCTTGGTATCTTTGCCGAGGGAAATTTGCCGCTACGCTACATCTCAACCTTCCACTTGGGGTAACCAACGAGGGGCGAGAAGCCATCAAGCAAGTTTCTGGCGCCGTTGCCGAGGACTCCACTCTTCAAGATAGGGGAGTTGCACGCTATCTTTTATCTTTGCTTTTTAGTCTTGTTAGTTTACCTTGCAGTTTTTGCTTTAGTGTCCCTTACCAAAAATCACAAAAATAGTTATCTTGCTTGCTGCTGCTATGGGTTCCACCGAGAACACCAAGTTGTGTGACTTCACTAGTCATAACAACAATGACTTTATCTGCACGCCTATTGCTACACCTGCCACTTCAGCACCTTCTTATGAGATTAAACCTGCTTTACTGAACCTAGTTATGAAAGATCAATTCTCCGGTGCTGGAGATGATGTTGCTTTGCACTTAAATAATTTTGTTGAGCTCTGTGATATGCAAAAGTACAAAGAAGTAAATGGTGATATTGTTAAGCTTAAGCTTTTTCCTTTCTCCTTGAGAGGAGGAGCTAAAATCTGGTTTCAATCCTTGCCTAGGAATAGTATAGATTCTTGGGACAAGTGCAAGGATGCCTTTATTGGGAAGTACTATCCCCCTGCTAAAATTATCCAATTAAGGAGTAACATAATGAATTTTAAACAATTGGATAATGAACACGTTACCCAAGCTTGGGAACGCATGAAATCTCTTGTCAAGAACTGCCCTACTCATGGTTTGACTACTTGGATGGTTATCCAAACTTTTTATGCAGGCTTGAATTTTACCTCGCGGAACTTGTTAGATTCGGCCGCAGGAGGAACCTTTATGTCAACTACACTTGGTGCTGCCACGAAACTTCTCGACGAGATGATGACCAATTATTCCCAATGGCACACCGAACGCGCTCCAACAGGTAGGAAGGTAAACTCTGTCGAGGAGATTTCCTCCCTAAATGAAAAAGTTGACTTGATCATGTCTCTACTTTCCAAGCAATCTTCTATTGATCCTCATGATGTTCCTTTAAATTCTTTGATTGCTCAAGATCAAGTAGATGTGAACTTTATCTCTAGAAACAACTTTAATAACAATGCTTATAGGAGTAATTTTGGTAGCAACCCTAGACCGTTCCCCTCTAATTCCTATGGGAACAACAATACTTATCCTAGCACCAAGAACTCCACTTCTGAACTAGAGATTATACTTAAAGACTTCATCACTACCCAAAAGGCCTTCAATAAGAGTGTAGAAGAAAAACTAGAAAAACTAGATAATCTCTCTTCGAAGGTAGACAATTTAGCCCATGAGGTAGAGTTGCTTAAAATTAGAACTTCTCCTCTTGAGGAGAGGAAGACCACTCCTATGAATGCTATTCAAGTGCAAATTAATGAAAACATTAGGATGATGGCTAAACTTAAAGAGAGATGGGCTAGAGAAAAGGAGGAAGAAGATAGAATTAAGAGCCTTCCTACCCACCACACTGTTGCTACTATCCAAGTTGTTGAGTATATCCAAACTCTTAGCACCCAATGCACTCCTAGTCCCATTGGACCTATTAATGGTGATGCTATGACCTCAACCGTAGAAGAAGAAACTCCTATGACCATAGAAGCTACCAAACAAGTGAGCCTAAAGGACACCACTACCACTTTACTTGATAGTAGTGACCTTGATTTTGATAATTGCACCCTTCCTGAAGTTATTGGTTTTCTTCACAAGATGTCTAGAGATCCCCACACTAGCACACTTAATCTTGCCTTCACGGAGAATATCACTAATGCTCTTATCAAAGCTAGGGAGGAGAAGCTTAGGGTAGAAGCCTCCATACCTAGAAAGCTAGAAGATAGTTGGGATCCTATGATTAAAATTAAGTTGAATAACTTCTCTTGCTATGCTTTATGTGATGTTGGAGCTAGTACCTCCGTTATGCCCAAAAGAATGTACGATATGTTTGAATTGAAACCTTTTGATCCTTGTTCTTTTGGTGTTCGTCTTGTTGATTCTTTCGTAAAGAAACCTTTGGGGAAGATCGACGATGTTCTTATCATTGTCAATGACAATTATGTTCCCGTTGATTTTACTATTATGGATATTGAATGTGAACCTTCATGTCCAATTATTTTGGGACATCCTTTTCTTCGCACCGTTGGTGCTATCATTGACATGAAAGAGGGGAATATAAAATTCCAATTCCCTCTCAAGAAAGGGATGGAACACTTCCCTAAGAAGATTAAGTTGCCTTTTGAGTCCGTTACACGGGCTAGCTATTCTCTTACTCTTGATAAAACTTGATCTTCTCTTTTTGCATCATGCCTAGCTTAAAGGCATAAAAGAAAGCGCTTTTGGGAGGCAGCCCACAACGAATTAGGTCTTATTTTGCTTTTGTTGTGTCTTGATGTTTGTTACTACAGTAGCATCATCATTGTATCTTTTCTTTTCAGCTTTGTGCCAAGTTTAGCCTCCGATTGCAAGAAAGTTCAAAAGTTGTGACGTGCTGTCCAGAAAACAGATTCTGTCCTTGGACAGAAAAATTCGAATAAAATCACCAAATCATCTTTTTGATCTGAATTTTTTTGACAGCGTGCTCTATACAATTGGCTTTCGAGCGTCTGTTCTGAGTTTTTTGATTTGAGTTGCAGAAGTGCCCCGAAAAAATTATTTACTACCTGCTGGTCTGTTTTTCACAGATTCTGTCCTGTTTTTCCTTTTCTTTGTTTTGCAAACCTTGAGCTTGCCTTTTCTTTGCAAAAACCTTTTGGAAATCTTGAGAAACAGTAGCTCTTCAAGATTATCTTTATTTCCAGTAGGGAAAAATTATTTTATTGTGGGTACTAACCTCGCTAATCAGATTATGATGAGTTATGTATGAAGGGAGTTTTCAAGTGTGCGAGGGAAGATGATAAAAGAAGATTCAGGAGGGTCAAACGCTCAAGCTTGGGGATGCCCCCGTGCACCCCCAAGAAATATTCAAGAAGACTCAAGCGTCCAAGCTTGGGGATGCCCCCATGCATTCCCTTCTTGTGACGACCCCGGCCCGATCGTGCACTAATCATACACGCAAATGCACACGATCAAGCCTAAGGACTCACGTGAAGGAAATCACAGCACAACTCTAAAACATAAATAAATACATACAAGTCATATATTACAAGCCAGGGCCTCGAGGGCTCGAATACATAACATGATGTCTCACACAAGTCAGCGGAAGCGTTAGGTATCTGGGTACAGATACAACACAGAAGAAGATAGGCCTTTTACAAAGGCGGGGCAAAATAAAAGCTACGATCGAAAAGGCGCAGGCCTCCTGCCTGGGACCTCCGATCCTACTCCTGGTCGTCGTCCGCCGGCTCCTCGTAGAAGTACTCGCCGGCCGGGTAGTAGTAGTAGCCAGCCTCGGGCTGGTAGTAGTAGTCGTCAGCTGGGGCTGCAGGCACCATGGCTCCGTCGTCTGGTTTATCATGCGGTTAGGACAAAAGAGGAAGCAAAGCAACCGTGAGTACTCATCCAAAGTACTCAGCAAGACTTACATCAGATCTATACTAGCAATGCATATTTTCAAAGGAGGCTTTATGTGGGTGGACTAGACTGCAGAAAGCCAGAGTAGAGAGGGGAAAAGCCTAGTCCTAACGAAGACTAGCATCTTCAGAGTCTTGCAGCAATGAGAAGGGAAACAGAATAGTTTCATCATAATAATGTATAGTGTTTGCAGCAACAACAACTCCATATCTCAAGTCACCAGTTCTAGTTGTACCGAAGTGGATACAACTCCGAGTGTCCTTTACCGTAGGACAGGCTATCGATAGATTGTTTCTTCCCTGCAGGGGTGCACCAAGTTACCCACCACGCTCGCTTAACTCCGGCCGGACACACCATCAGGTCGTGCCCGCCCTCGGCTAAACAATACGACGCAACCCGACCGGATACCGCCAGAGAGGATCGAGCACGCCGGACTAAACCTATGCCCCCGGGGGTCTTGGCCATCGCCCCGGACACTCCGCACGTTGCGAAGCCATTCGGTAGCAGACCTAGCAACCCCTTATACAAGCGCGGTTGCATCCTAAGTCCAATCCGAACAGCCCGCTCAATCGCTGACGTCGTGACGACTCCGGCTGATGTATACGACGCAGAGCACCCACTCACACCCACGTGGTGGTTAGTGCTATCGGCCCGGAGGCCTCTCGGATCAAATATCCAAATCGCTTAGTGTGTTGGGAGCGCGCGGTAACGAGCAGAGCCTACGATACTGTTGGCCCCGTCGTCCCGTCTCGAGGACTTGTGGCAAGGACTGGGAAAGACCGGCCACGCCTCGTAGTTATCTCGCGGGTACCCTCACTGGTCACCCGACTCCACAGCTCACGCCTCAAAGGCACTCGCGGGTACCCCTCTGGGTCAACCCGCCTCCATCCAACATGTGTAGTAGTAACTTCAAAGTGTCATCAGACGCACGATACCTCTGGCCGCACGCCTTTGTTCCTGGCGACGTCCGGCCTCGGGGATCGATACGTCTTTAAACACGGTAAACTTCAAAGTGTCTTCAGACGCACGATACCTCTGGCCGCACGCCTTTGTTCCTGGCGACGTCCGGCCTCGGGGATCGATACGTCTTTAAACACGGTATGGTGAGACAGGACATCCGTGTGGTTTCCATGCCGATGAGGAATCCGAGGAATCACCCTCGTTGGACTCCTAAACGACAAGTCCCGTTAAGGTGGTACCGGAGGAATCACCCTCGGCGGTAATCACCATAGCGGATGCACGACAAAGCTAAGTCGGAAGTGGGAAGAGGAATCACCCTCGGTAACCCACAACGAGCTAGCTATACAACAGGGACAACATCGAAAGTGAGTTCGGAGGTATCACCCTCGTCACCCGATGTTAACACTGCGGAGTCGAGCATATTAGGGGGGGTTGTGCGGTGAAGTGAAGAAGGCCAGGGGAAGGGGCTCGATCGGTTGATCGAGGCAAGGGTACTATGCGAGGCAACTACGAGAATGTGGGACCATAGCAGTGCTACCCAACCTATACTAAGCAGTATATGAAATAAAACAGGTATCGACAATTTAACAAAGACAGGCTATGCAACAGTAATAGGAGCAGTAGCAGTAGCAGCAATTCTAATGCAAGAATAAGAGAGAATAGACATAGGCGATATCGGAAATGCTCAAGGGGGGGTTGCTTGCCTGGTTGCTCGGCAAAAGACAAAGGGATCCTCGATGGTGAAGTAGTCGATCACCGGGGCATCGTCGACGGTCTCGGGGTCTACCGGGAAGAAAGGGGGAGAAGAAACAATATAAATACACGGTAACGCAAGCAATCACAAAGCATGACGAACTAGCGCAGTGCTACCGATAACGGAAAAGGGGGAACCCATCCGGGAAAGTATTCCCGGTTCCGGACCTGTACCGGACAGATGACCGGAGAGGGAAAGGTTCCAGGGTTGCGGTGTTAGAGGCACGTGACAGCTAGGATGCAGTGAAGGGTTGCCTAATGTGATGTTAGGTGCTAAAGACGGAGCGGGAGGATATCCGGGAATATTTTCCCAGGCTCCGAACGTTTATCGAACAGATGAAACAGAGGGAAAACTTCCATGTTCTTCATGCTAGAGGCATGTGATAGGTATGAGGAAGGCATAATCGGGTTCGTCTCATTTTTCTGATCGTTTTTCATATATAAACTTTTTCGATCCGAGCTACGGTTTAAAAGATATGATTTTCTAAAGATTTAGCAATTTCTGGAATTACTTTAAATTAACAGAATTACTAAAAATGGAATATGACGTCAGTATGACGCAACAGTGACCTCAGCAGTCAACAGCGCAGTTGACTGGGGTCAAACCTGACAGTGGGTCCAGTGGGACCCACATGTCAGCCTCTCAGTAGTTAATTTGGTTTAGTTTAAACTAATAACAGATTTAGTTAGCGGTGGGGCCTACTGTCAGTGGGTAATTAGTGATTTAATTAACTAATTACTTAGTTAACTTGTTTTGCGTTATTTTAATTCGCTTAATTGACTGGGCCCCACATGTCAGTGGGTTGACCCAGTCAACAAGTCAACTGGGCCCACCTGTCAATGGCTGATGGGAGGACTGGTGGGTTGCCACGTTGGCATCGCCGGAACGGCGCCGGAGTTGCCTCCGGCGACCTCTATTCGCGGCGGCGGGTTCGGAATCGGCCGGAAAACGGCTATGGCCCACCATTCGAGCCGCGGGCGGGCTCGTTCGGACGCGGGCGAAGCGCCGCGTCGAGCGGTGTAAGTGGCTGGACCGGGGAAGGCCCCGAGCGTCGCCGGCGCCGAGCAGAACGGCGGCAGCTACGGGCGAGCTTGAGCTCAGTGCGGTGCAGCTCTAACGTTCAAACGACGGGGCTAGATGGCAACGGGGAGTCCCCAGGGACCCTACGGCGTTTCTGGCGCGAGCGGAGGAGCACGAGAGCTCGATGCCAGCCGGCCATGGCGGCGGCCGGAGCTCGGCCACGGCGCTGTCTATCTACGGCTCGAGCCCGAGCTTAACGGAGGTGGGGAAAAGAGAGGAGGAGCTCACCTAGGGGACGCACGGTGGTCCGGTGGTGGATTAGTAGCTGCAGGGAGTCGCCGGAGTCGGAGAAGATGCGGCGGCGACCCGAGGAGGAAGATGAGCTCGCCGGGCTCGCTGCGACGGCTCCCGGCTCACGCTTGTTAACGGGAACGGGGAAAAGGACAACGGCGGGGACGAGGGACACGACTGCGCGGCACAGGGAGGACGGTGGCCGCGGGATCGACGCGGCGACGGCGACGACCGCGCTCGGGTTCCGATGGGGAAAGAGGAGGAGAGGCGAGGAGGAAGGGGGAGACTGAGGCGGAGGCCAGGGAAGGGCTCGGGCGTGGCGTCCTTATCGCCTCGCCCCAACTGCTCCGGCACCGTGGCGGCCAGTGACCGGCCGGCGAGCGCTCGGCCAGGGAGGAGACGACACGAGGGGGAAGCAGTTGGAGGGGGCCGCGGTGGGCTGGATGGGCCGGCCTGGGCCAGCGCCAGGCGCCAGGTAAGTGGGCTCTGCCCCTTTTCTTTTGATTGATTATTTCTTTTCTGATTTTGCTGTTTTTATTTGTTACAGAGAGAGTAACAGAATTAATTGGGCATCAAAAAGAGTAAGGAAAAATATGGGACTTGGCCCATTAAATCCTTTGTATTTTTAGGCTCTGCCAGAAATTGGTTTAGGGATTTTTGGAACTCCTTTGAATTTACCATGAATAGAATAGCATTTAAATATGCTGAAAAGATGCTGTTACAATTTATAATGCCCATCTTTGCTCAAGTGAGATGTTGTATTCCTTAACATATAATTGTTTTGGAATATTAGCAAGATGATGAACATTTTTCCAGCAACTTTTGTGCAACCTCAAATTGCAATGATAATTTGAATTGATTTCAGAGAGGAGTTTTGATTTGAGATGTTTCACCTTAGTGATCAAGCATGGCAAATGAAGATGACTTGGCATGTTTAAGATGTGGTCACTGTGGTGTGAGGCTGGGGATGTTACACTTCTCCATCAACAATTATCAGTTTGTCTTTCGTTCCACTATATTCTTATCACTTCATGCGTTATGTGCTATGCTTGGAGCGTCTTGCTCTTAGTTTTTTTTTAGTTTTCTTTAGCTTTGCTTGCTGTTCATAACAAGTTAGAACCCAGCTTTCTTTGTGTGGGAGAGAAACACGCTCCACTTCAACCTAGAACACAACATAGGATTTTCATGCTTATCTTTGCTGTGTATGTTCTTTGTCTTTTCATAGCTGCTGTCATGTTTAGCTCTTAGTTTTCATGCTTTTCTTTTTAAAGAGCTTTTGTTTAGTTGGTTGCTGAACTCTCTTGAGTTTTCGTGTTTATCTTGTTAAGAGAGTTTGCCTGTTGCACTGAGTTGTGTGTCTTAACTTAAAGTAGGTAATTGAGGTTGCTATTTAATTTTAGTAGTAACTTGCAATAGTTTTGAGGTATTGCCATGAGTAATGTCTGAACTTTTGGTGTCAAGAGCTTTAGCCTATTAGTGATAGATGTCGTATTTTGGGCAATCCGTGTTTATTTTCGAAAACCTACAAAATAGTTGAGAACTTTAGCTACTAGATGGATCACTAATCTTTGGAGGGATCGAATATTAGAGTACACTCACGTACCATGAGTCGAGGATGCGCAAGGATAACCAAACCCCCATACACTCCTCCTCGGGGTACTTGTCTATTTGTGAACCTCCTAATTAGATTGAGAGTTACCGATAATAAGTGCATGAGTTCTTCGGACTAATGTGAGTATTCGAAAGTTGACACTTCCACCTAGCCATATTTTTCTAGCCTCTTCGGTACCGTGCATTGCCCTTTCTCACCTCGAGAGTTGGCGCATACTTCGCCGGTGCATCCAAATCCTTGGCACGATACGCTCTGTCATCATAAGCCTCATTATATCCTTCCTCAAAACAGCCACCATACCTACCTATCAAGGCATTTCCATAGCCTTTCCGAGATACATTGCCATGCAACATCCATCTTCTCATGACTTGATCTTCATGTCATACATGCTTTTTGTTTGATCGATGAGCCGCATGCTAGTTGGGCCTTGCCCTAATCATTGCTACATGACGCGCTAGTATCATTGCATATCCTGCTACACTGGCAGAGGCATACATTTGCATACATCATGATAGTTTCATCTTCTTTATGTTGAGTACTTTTGTAAAGTGTGAAAGATCTTCTATACTTCTTGTAATATATAGAGTGTTGCCCCTAAAGTGAGGAAAAGATCCCAAAGAGGACAAAATCAAAAGACCCCAAAGAGGACAAATGAGAGTTAAATAGAAAGAGCCATTGAGGCCACAAAAAAATAAAAAAAGAGAAAAAAGAGAAAAAGAAATAAAAAGAGAGAAGGGGGCACACTACTATTCCTTTTGAGAGATCCACACTCGTACTCCATCTTATACCTTGTACTCCATAGAGATTATCATTCATGCATATAGCTATGTGGGGACCTTCACACTATAGAACTTGGCTTGTATATTCCAATGATGAGCCTCCTCAAAAGAGCTCTAGGTCTTCTTGAGCGAGCAAGTTGGATGCACCCCCACTAGTTCCATTGGAGAGCTTACCTTAGCTCATATGTGCATCCGTTGCATGGCAATCCCTACTCCTCACATCATATCTATCATTTGGCTTTTCTCTCGCCTATGATTGTCCTCATTGATGTGAGCCTTTCACACCTTTTTTGTCTTCTCCCTTCATCATTTTTCTCTCTTTGCCATCCTAAGTGTCAACTTTCTTGCTTACGCTCATCCATTGCATGAGTGCTCAAAATATCGAAAGGGAGTGGATCATTTTGACTTGTACCTGGCTAGTGGTCTGGGGATGAGTCAAGATAAGATTCCAAAGAAGACCAAGTGTGAAACTTTAGTAGATTAAGTTCTCAACAATACAAAAACTATGTTTTACTCTCTCGTATATCCCCATCCCCTTTCTTGCACGCAAACACCATTTGGAGACATTCGAGTCACGGACAGCGAGAGCTCTTGCACCTTTATGTTCTTATGTTGCTTGTTACAATGCTAATATAGACTCTTGCTTGTTATGACTTGAATTGAATTACATGCCTTGATTGCTTTACTTAAAAGTTCTTATATGGTTGATAGCATGTCACCACAGAAATTATGCTTGTTATCATTTACCTACTCGAGGACGAGCAAGAATTAAGCTTGGGGATGTTGATACGTCCAAAACGTATCTATAATTTCTGCTTGCTCCATGCTTCTTTTGTGTGATATTGCTATGATATTGATGCACTTCCATGCACTTTTGATCATATTTGGACTAACCTATTAACTCAGTGCACCACAGTGCCAGTTCCTGTTTTCTGCTGTTTTTCTATTTCAGGTTTCCCCCATATTAAAAGTGCTCCAAAAATTCCAGGAAAATATAGGAAAAATCAGCGTACAGGAAGCTTCGCGAAGAACCAAAGATGGGCCAGAGGGGAGCCAGGGGAGGCCCAGGCGGCCACCTGGCGCGGCCCCACCCCTGGCCGCGCCAGGGGGGCGCCTGGGGCCCCTGCTCCGCCTCTGGCTGCCCCCCTTCGCATATATATCCCTCTCGTCCCGAAACCCTCGAGGACAGAACCCTTTTTCGCGATCTCGCCTCTGTTCCGCCGCCGCAGCGCTTCCAAGATCGGGAGCATCAGGAGAACTCTTCCCGGCACCCTGCCGGAGGGGAGAACCACCATCGGGAGCTTCTCCACCACCATGGACGCTTCCCGGATGAGTCGTGAGTAGTCCACCTTGGACCATGGGTCCATGATCAGTAGCTATGTGATGTTCTCCTCCCCTCTTTGCTCTTCATGGTTTAGACCTCGTGAGCTGCCCTACATGATCGAGGCACATATGTAATCTTTCTGCTGTTGCTTTGCTGGGATCTGATGGATTATGAGACTATGTTCAGATTGTGTTTGAGTAATATATTTGATTCACCTCTTTTATATCTTTGTTCTTGAGTAATTCTTGCATGTTCTCCTTTGCTGTTTATTGCTTTGGCCAAGTAGTAGGTAGTAACTCCAAGAGGGAGCGTTATGCTTGATTGTGGGTTCATGCCCCCTGATGACTAGCTTGAGTGACAGAAACATGAGTCTAGGGGATGTGATGTTGCCACAAGGGAGAAAACAACGGTGCTTGTACTTGCGGGTGCAAGGATTGTTTACTTTACGCAAAGTTCTTTTAATGCGGTTGTCTGTTGCTTTGAGTTTACACTTTGGGTGGGATTCGCAACTTAATACCAGCGAGATGTTCCGGATAGATATCTCAAGGTGGATGATTAGTAGTAGATGCGGATGGATTTCGGTCTACTTGCCTTGGCGTACCGCCCATGCTTTTGAGCCTCTACCTTTCTTTGCAGCATAGTTAGCATTGGTTTGCGCACATAATCCTGTCAATTGCCCAGCTGTAATTTGTTTACCTCGCTTTGTTGTTTTATCGTCTTTTGGGAGAGAGACATCACTAGTGAACATCATGGGACCCCGGTCCATATTACCACCGCTGATCACACCTTCTATTTACTTCCTGTTTTTATTTCCTAGTTGCAGTCATAGCTATCATTATTATCTCTTGTGTTTGATCCTTTGTAAACAACAAGGCCGGAGGGATTGACAACCTCTCTGTACTCGTTGGGAGCAAAGTTATCTGTATCTGTGTGCAGGTCCCGTCAACCGCTAAGTTTCTGGCGCCGTTGACACCTACTTGTCGACCCTCGGAGTCTCACGGGATTCGATCCTTGGTATCTTTGCCGAGGGAAATTTGCCGCTACGCTACATCTCAACCTTCCACTTGGGGTAACCAACGAGGGGCGAGAAGCCATCAAGCAAGTTTCTGGCGCCGTTGCCGAGGACTCCACTCTTCAAGATAGGGGAGTTGCACGCTATCTTTTATCTTTGCTTTTTAGTCTTGTTAGTTTACCTTGCAGTTTTTGCTTTAGTGTCCCTTACCAAAAATCACAAAAATAGTTATCTTGCTTGCTGCTGCTATGGGTTCCACCGAGAACACCAAGTTGTGTGACTTCACTAGTCATAACAACAATGACTTTATCTGCACGCCTATTGCTACACCTGCCACTTCAGCACCTTCTTATGAGATTAAACCTGCTTTACTGAACCTAGTTATGGAGCAAAGTTATCTGTATCTGTGTGCAGGTCCCGTCAACCGCTAAGTTTCTGGCGCCGTTGACACCTACTTGTCGACCCTCGGAGTCTCACGGGATTCGATCCTTGGTATTTTTGCCAAGGAAAATTTGCCGCTACGCTACATCTCAACCTTCCACTTGGGGTAACCAACGAGGGGCGAGAAGCCATCAGCACCCCTAGGGAGGATTCCATCAGTTCATCCCTAGAGTGGTACGCTGAAATCATGATCCATTCTCATTATTTTGTTCGTCACGACGAGATCTTGGAAACTTACATCAGTTTACGTTCATAAAAATTCATGTTTACACAATTTTTGGTTGGTTTTCATTTTCTTCCCTCGGGAGCTACCTGGACATGCTTGCAGAGGGAAGAGTATGGACCGCGGCCACAGAAAATTACAGTCCGAAAGATGGCCAGTATCAGCGTCTCTTTCCTCTCTTAGGGCATGTACAATGGTTCTATCTTAGCAATGCCACGTAGGATAAATGATGAGGTGGAGGAGAGAGAAATCATAAGAGAAGGCTTGTCTTCTCTTAATTAAGAAAAGGCAAGAGGTGATCTCTTAGCACAACATGTCTCACCACATTTTTAGGAATAACTAGTTATTGAAGATAAGGCTAAAAGATGACCCATTGTATGTATGTTTTTTTGTCATCTCTAAATTACATGCAAGATTTAAGATAAGACTACCTTATCAACCATTGTACATGCCCTTACAGACTGGTGCTGCTGCCTGCTAGTTCATCAAGCTTAATTACCCGCGAGCGTCGCACACAATGAAAAATGCATAATTTGGCACCGCTGCAAAAAAAAAAAAAACTCATGTCAGCACAGATATCACACAAACAAACTGTGTAATCAAGTTAAGTGCATGGAAGGAAACGTAAGACACCACACAAACTGCATGAAACTAACTCAAAAAACAAACTTTGTATGGAAGGAAACGTAAGACACCACACAAACAACGACAAGTAACAACTTTACCAAGCAAAACTGAAATCAATATCAAAGACCAAATCAGCGACATATATACAGTGCTTACCTCTTGACTGGGCAATTTTTGGAAGCCACATTAATTTTTTACAGAAAATTTAAAACAATTAAGTTAAGTGCATAGCTAATTTCTCACCAAGTAAATATCAGCAGAATCATGAGCCCCAACTGTAAAAAACAGAAGCTGCTCGATCTTATACTTGAGGAGTTGGGTCATGAATATGAAGTCTAAAAGTTTGCCTCCATACATCAAAGGCCGGCGTTGTTAAACATACAACAATCCTCAATGCAGAGTACAACTTTACCAACATGTAGTTATGGAAACAGCTTACAATGTTAGGTTCATACGTCTAACTACATATTACACTTGGATCGTTAACAAATTTTTTTACTCCTTGTAGAAGGACAGCAAACATTCAACTGAAGGTTGTTGCCCTTGATTGGTTTCGCTGAACCTGCTGTAACCAACATTGCGTACCATTTCCAGACTAGTAAGGGCCAAGGAAACGGGCACCTCCGCATGTGTCCACGTGTCGTTTGCCGGTGCCCCGTTGGGATGCAGATAGTTTTCTTCTTCCCTCCCGTCCATCCTAATTTTGGCAGACAACCAGAACAGCCCCAAAGAGAAACCCGGAGGCGACGCAGTGATCAGCCACCGATCCAACCCCATTCCCCCCATCTTACCTTCCTTCCGGCCTCCGTCGGACGGACGACATCCATGAACGGAGGCAGCGGCGGCGGCGGCGGGATCTTGTCGTATGAGAAGCTGGAGGGGTACGCGGTATGGGTGGGCGCGAGCGTGGCGGCGGCCTTCTTCATCTCCATGGAGCGGTGCTCCTGCATCCACCTCCACACCATGGACGACGACGACTGCGACGACCCCGAGGAGGCCAAGGACAGGCCCCTCATGCTCTCGCGCCCCCAGGCCCTCCCCGAGTACTACTACGACCGGACAGGGTCCTCCGCCTCGTTCGCCAAGATGTGACGACCGAGGGCGATCATCTCGTGTGATCTGCTTTTTTTTGGGTTATTTTAATTGTTGATTAGGTTTTTTCTTTTTGTGTTATCTCGTGATTCGTCCGTGCTATGATCTAAATGTGTTATTCGTGCGAGGCTTTCAAGAAATCCGGCCCTCGTTGTTCATGCACGATTCAGAGGGCAGATTAATCTGTGATTTTGTACCGTCGTTTATTGGTGAATCTTCTAGAATTCAATTCCGAGACGGTCGTATGGATCATGTCCCACATTTTTGTCGCATTGTATCTTTGAAGCTGTGGGGCTAGAGTACATGTTATTTGGGCGTATGCGCGTCATCACCATGTTTTATTGTTGTAACGCGTAGCTGGAACGTGAACCTCACTGGTATCAGATCACATTTCTACGAGGATAATGAATTTCGAATTCGTGGAGAGAAAATGGGCGCTGGTAGTTGTTTCCCTGTCCCAAGTTCGTTTTCACCCTGGTTCAGCCACATCTTTTCCTTATCCCCTTTAGTTCTACGGTACGAGAATAGTTCACAGACACGAGAAAAAGAAACATGTTTCGAGAGAGCCAACTTCTAGATGTACCAGATGATAATGCATATGTTGTCCTTAACGGTCAGTTGTTCGATGCTTGCCTACATAGAACAAGATTCACAACAACAGTTTGGGAACATAAGAGGCTTTTAATATAAATTGTGTACACATAGAAAGGATCCAATATGTATATCTTCATTTTCCTATCAAGACGATGATTAAGAGGATCCAATATAAATCCATGAAAGGATCCAATTCCCAGCTGGTGGAAGTGATGCTCTAAAAAAATGCAAAATGTGCAAGATTGAACTTTGAAAATGCAATTACTCAACACAGCACTTCCCCTCATCCAATTCCGAGGTTTCTGGATCCACCATTCCTCTGTTTCATCTTTATTGCAGTTCTTGTCCGCGAGAAAGGACTAGTTCATTGTCCCATGGATCATTTACCGAAGGGGAAGTTCGCGGAGCCGGTTTTCCAAATGGAGCATAACAAAGCTTCCGGACCAAACAATTTCAGTTTTCCCGAAATTTTCGGCCGTCGTCAAGGGTGACCTGACAGAAAAGTTTCATGATTTTCATGCTGGCAAACCCCTCTATGTAGCCTCAACATTGGAGAGAATGCGCCCTTACTGAAGGTCAAGGATGCTAGTAGAATTCAGCGGTACTGCCCTATCTGCTTGTTAAATGTAAGTTATAATTTTTTTACTAAGGTGATTAACAAATGTAATCCAGTGGCCAAGAATTTTTTTCTTTAAGAATAAACTAAACGAGTTAAGAAATCAAAATGCATTGTTTCATCAACAGCTGCTTGTAAGTTGCCAGGTACACTTCTGGGCTGTGGAAGTAAAAAAGAGAAGCCATAAGATTCACTGCAATATTAGTGTCACATGCATTACACTGTACTCAGCACATAATCACCAAAAATTGCTGAGGAGAATTTCCCCTCAGAACTCATGTCAGATGGTGTGTGCACATTGCATGACTATGACATTGGTGTGTGCGCTTCTTTCTCTAATTTCAGTTGCATCATCAGCTCAGGATTCACGAACACTCTGTTTTCAAGGGACTATATGAACATTCTTTGGCCTATGTATCTCCATTTGCCAGTCATACTGGCGTTTCGGCGTCGAACCAGCAGCTGTATCTCAAGTTCGCCACGCGGGCGATTTCTCCTGATCGAAATTCTCTTCCCACCAAGTAGCATTCTGCATGGAAGGATCTCATTTTCAGCTGGTAAATGTGATGCTCCGAAGAAATTCAGATGTGAAGGGTTGCAAAAAATTCAATCAATCAACACAGCACAACATTACAAGCTTGCTGGATTGATGAGTCTGTAAGTAGGTTTAGATTTTCCCGGACTTTACAGAATATGTGATCATGTCAAATAAATTGCTTGAGACCACTGCCCTCGATATAGGGTTTTATTTTTTATTGCACTGAAATTTTGGAAATGCAGCTAATCATATCAACCAGTAAGTGAGATGAGATTGCATACCTTGTATCCTCTTCTGAGGAATTCAAGCTGGCTGCCTACCTCTTCTTGCAAACCGAGAACTCTCAATAGTTCATCCTTGGCCTAAATGAATGACATGGCACGTCATACTCCAAAATTTCTGTCAAAATAATAACTATAATTCATGCAAATGATATACTGTAATGACCTGCCCCAAAGTGAACCGAGATGCACTCTCTGCAACACATGCATAGGAACCATCAGCCTGCTTAAGCATGACTTGCCAGGGCCCTGAACAGACAGAAATTAATAGATCAGTAGCTGATGGTGATGCGGTATCAACCAATTGTATGTCACAACACGATGAATTGGAGGATGAGAATACATGTATGAATATTAATATATTATCAACTTTTAAGGTGAAGAAAGACATGGAAATAACAACTTGGTACTGCTAGTGGCCAAGACTACAACCATGTGCTACCTGGGTACTGACGGAAGACAGCGCCACTGTAGTTCACTATGTATGGAGTGACTGCAATTGTCTATATTGCAAAGTAGAAAATGTTAGTTACAGACAGAAACACAAATGATGGTTAGGCACGCAAAAGACAAATAGATGATACCTTCGAGTAGTCACGCTGTCTGATATAAAATACTGGGGTAAACTGAGAAAGAAACCGGTAATGCAAATCTTTTGGGGGGAATCCCAGAAGCCCCAGGTCAGAACTGGAGGTTAAAGTTCGCATGTTATCACTTAAGGCACTCAAAATGCTTATAAGGAACAGAGTATCAAATAGAATACAGAAGACATACCGCAAGGTATCTAGTTCAAGGTTAAAGAGAACAGCAGGTACAGAGGCAGCAAATTGGTCCTGGTCAAGAAAGAATGCACATAGGACGAATCAGCAAAACGTGCAAACAAATACCAGAACTTTTATAAACAAAGTTGAAGTTAAAACATTTTTTGCTCCTGTGCTACAATAGTAGAGAATCACTGAAAATTACGGATTCATGTTCTCTTGTAAATGCTTAGAATACAAAAGCAGTTTTTTTTAGAGGGGAGACACAAAAGCATTATTCTAGACATACCACATACTTCTCTATAGATGAAAGGTCACCCGTGCTGCTGTTGATAAAGATATATAGTGATGGTGGTTCTTCAGACTTCCATTGATCTGTAAGCACACTAGCACATCAGTTACAAGCAATATCTGATATCTCCAGGGATGTTTATGTGAGGATTCTCACAGTAATAGGGCTCAAATTTACTGATGGCTGGCCGTTACGGAATTTCTGCTCACATTAATAATAGTATCATAATGAATAGCTAACTACCCATCGTAAACCTGCCTCCGCTTGATTCACACACACATCCTGCTCATGTTCAGTTATCCTTTTATTTCCACTCTATGAACTGATGATAAATTAACATGAAAATAGTTTGCCAACTAGGCAACTACACAAAAAGATGCTATGTTATTCGGCATGCTACATGTACTCTGAACTGGTAGCTTTTGGCACAAAGCGCTCGGCAAGATTTAGTCAGGTCCTGTATAGAACAAAACATCAATGCAGAGAAGTGGCATAAAAAAAATGCAATTTTCAGTATTTCATCTTAGAATCAGCAGATTCATTAGCACCAGCAGCTCGTCGGAGTAAATGAAATTGGTGTTTTCGGCGTCACCATATTAGACAGAGCTGCCTGAGATCTTACCTTCGTTGTCATCAGAAAAATCGAAATCAAGGGTACTTCTTATCGATTTGAAGAAGGTATCGACAGGCCCGGTGGGCAGATCGTCCAACGAACTGATGGATATACCCTCGATCTAAAAGAAGTGCCAAGAGAAAGCCAACCCATCACTTTAGTCACCCATGAAGCCACTGGGAGAATGCAATGTTTGGAGGTGCAATTTACCTGATCTATAGCTGTTTTGAATATCTGTGAGGCCCTTCGCTTCTCCGGTTGATCAGGAAACACCTGGAATGGACTAGAAGAGAACGGATGAGCATGGTTCCGCACTCGTGGAACAAACCTGGAGGACAAAGGGTGAGGCGTGGAGCCTGAACTTACTATGCAGCACCGAGTCTCCTTGAGCTTTTTGAGGTCCCTTACGACAGCGAGAGCGAGCTGGACGTTGGCATCAATGAACTCGTCCGAAGAGCCCTAGAGAAAAAGAGGTGAATCAGCGTATCAGAACTTCAGAAGCAAGAGGAAGACTCCAAACATCAGTCTAACATCGACCCCTTCATTTCGGTAATGGGAAAAAATTATTAATGCGTCAAATGTGATGCAAATAAACAAGCTCGGACTCTCCGACAACACGATGACAACGAAGCGTTGATGCACATTATAGAATTGATTCCTAATTATCCTCAGATTTTAGAGGTGGGTAATAAAGCAGCTCCCATTTTCCAAAACAGAGAGAGAAGATGTTAAAGGTGGGTGCATCCTCATTATAGAATTTATTTAGCTATGCGCATCAATCACTAGTCAATTCGTACCCACTGATGACCACAATGTTGCTGCAGCAGGAAACTTTGGGTTGAACCAATTTGTATCCAGTGTCCCATAACAAGATTTTTACGTCCGTTTCAAAAAAAATCAAACAAGATTCTTATGTATTGATTGAATTTTTGTGCATATGTCACTAGAATCAAGTTGTATCCACGATCCAGTAATATTCCCTCCGTCCCAAAATAAGTGACTCAAAAATGATTCAACTTTGTACTAAAACGGAGGGAGTATATGGCAACATGTCACATCAGGAAATTTGAGCAGGGGTTGGGGAAGAAGGGCGTGCGGTCAGTACCTTGTAAGAAGAGAAGCTGCTGGGCAGAGGCCTAGTCATCGATTACCCGTGGAGGTCCATGAAACACCAAGGGTGTGTGTGAGAACAATGGCGGGAATGCCTCAGATTAGATTAGTAGGAGACGAACTGGATGAGGAGCGGGGTGGGCGCGTACGGGAACTCGATCTCGAGGCGGGTCCTGCCGTCGTCGATGGCGGCGGCGAGGGAGCGGGCGGCGTCGGAGACGAGCACCTCGTAGGAGCGCGGCTTGTACACGGCCACCCCGGCCCTGAGCTCCCCGACCCCCGCCTCCTTGGCCGCCTCCGCGCGGAGGCGCAGCGACCGGCGGCCGCCGCGGCACCGGACGCGCGCTGGCGCCCCGGCGAGGCGGGCGGGCGGAGAAGGGGGCGCGACCGGCGCCGCGGCGGAGCGCAGGAGGCGGACGGCGGTGGAGAGAGGCGCCATGGTCTGCTCTGCTCTGGTGGTGGCTGACGTCCCGCCGCGAGGAGGGAGGAGAGGCGAGCCCGCACCACACACTGCCCCCAGTGATCCTCCACGTCGGTCGAGGCCTCTCGGCCACTGCCAGTGGGCCCCACATAGAAATTCGAGGATTTCCTTTACTCTGATTAACGCAGCTGGCCTTTTCTTCACAAGCATAGTCGAGTTCCTTGATTTTTTTTTCTTAAAAGCTGAAGGTCATATGTAAAATAAAACCAGCCCTTACTGGAATAACATGTCCCAGGCAAGTTCTCGAAGAAATCATCGTTGTCTTCCTTCTACATTCACCGACGCATGACACGTCGCGGGGAAAACTCGTTGCCGCCTCTATGCCTCCAACTTATCGGAGCAACCTTGTTGAAAGTCGGTAGCTTGTAGAAGTCACAACCGGCAAGTTGTCGATGTATCTTAGATTAGAAGAGGCCGATGACCACAAACAAGATAGATCACCGTTCCGGAGAAGCCGGCGTCGAGGAGGGCCATATGACAATCCCAGCTCCTACCGGAGAAGGGAAGGGACACAAAGCTCACAAGCTCTCCGGTGAAGCGATATCCATGTCTCGGATGTGTTGTCGTCAAATACTTTTGTCCAAACCAACTGGAATCGGTAACGTCGTGGAAGCGTTTGATCATTCACACATTGTTGAGAAGTTTGGTCCCCGTGCCCTGGAGGTGGTGGTGGTCGAGCTAGCACACGTTGCATTGACAGAGTTTAGATGGTGCTGTGTTGGAGTCGTGGCACATCCCTAGGTCTAATTGAAATGGCGCGCGCATTGAGGGGCATGTGCGTGTAGTCCGCGCAACTCACAAAGCAGAGCACGACGGGCAAAGAATGGCGCATGGAGTACTCTAGGCGGGCGGTTGTGAAGGAGTGTTGCTATGCACACGATACCTATTGGATGATTCCTGGACGATACTGCAAATCAGACCATCCATACAAAGGACTAGGTGCAATATAGCCGGTGGATTAACATATTTTGCCTGAATTCTCCAGTTTGTATCATTTGTGAAGTAGTTTCGGTTGTGAAGAGTTGGGTAGTTGCAAAGGCTCGATGACTTATTCATATTTGTGGGTACTTTAGCAAAATATGAACAACTAAACATCAATTTTTTGCGTTGATAAACAAATAAGAGCACATGAATTACAATACCCAAATAAGAGCACATGATATTCAATATCTATGTTGACTATCACTGGAAACTAAGATTTCGAAAGAACCAACAAATGACAATGAAATTAACAATTAAAACCAAAGTTGGTTGACAATGAGTTTTTGTGAACGATTTTCTCTCTCCGTGGCCATCCATACACTCTTCATAATGTGTAGTATTGTACGGGTTCATTCACCATCTAGTCTACTAACGATACCATGTACCTATCCACTGCATCGGTCTTTTTTATTCATGCCTACGCATCCATGGTGCCGCCACCTGGAAGAATGATGGTCATCCCCATCAGGTTCACTATTACGTAACGCAGTAAATATAAGTTTTTTTACACCAACACCACTCTTAAGGTGTCATGGGCGGATATAGTGTAGGGTACATGACAATTTGGAAAAGAAAATACCAATTTATCTAAATATTACATACTTAGTTTAGTCTCGTCTAATATGTCAACAAACATTATATCACGTTTATCATCTTCTTCTATTGCTTTTTTGGATAACCTAACTTCATGTTATGGTCGTAACAAACGACTTGCAAAAGTAGTGGCTCATATAAATGTTATACTTCTATAACCTGACCAAAGAACACACGTTCTATCATCTTATTCAAATGAATGTTCAAACATGCACTTGGTGAAGCTTATTAACTTGATAACATTAGCGATGTCATGAAAAATAGATGATGGGTTCAAAAATCTGGAAAAAGAAGTATGTTGAGCTTTTAGTTAAGCTTATTGAAACAAAACAAGTGTTATTCTATCTTTACAACTTAATGCACTTTCTTCTCAAACTAGGGTTGCTTTAGTGGATTTGGCAAAGAATATCGAAAAGGTGTTATTTTGATATGAACATAGTGAAGAATATATATAAGTAGAAAAGATGTATGCCCGATGGATGTGACGCATATGTTTAATTATTTTTATTGAGCAAGATATTTTAAGTGAGGACAATTTACTCAAGATATTTATCGGAAGGGAACATGTAAATTAAAGTATGTTGAGTTTGATAACAAATTTGAACTATTTTGTAAGATCAAAATCCATCATCCCTTAACTTGCACGATCCAGTCAATTTAGTACTCGACTCCAAAAAAACATGTATATCCCCTAAACTCTTTGAAAAAAATATGTTTCTAAAAGATTCATATCATGAATCGTGGCCCTCGCATAAGTAAATATCTGGATACGCCACTACGGGCCTCCCTTGCGGAGGGTGCCGCCTGAAGGAAATATGCCCTAGAGGCAATAATAAAGTTGTTATTTTATATTTCCTTATATCATGATAAATGTTTATTATTCATGCTAGAATTGTATTAATCGGAAACTTGATACATGTGTGAATATATAGACAAAACAGAGTGTCCCTAGTACGCCTCTACTAGATTAGCTCATTGATCAAAGATGGTCGTTATGTTTCCTAACCATAGACATGAGTTGTCATTTGATCAACGGGATAATGATGTGATGGACAAGACCCATCCGTTAGCTTAGCAACTTGATCGTTTAGTTTTATTGCTATTGCTTTCTTCATGACTTATACATGTTCCTATAACTATGAGATTATGCAACTCCCGAATACCGTAGAAACACCTTGTGTGCTATCAAACGTCACAACGTAACTGGGTGAGTATAAAGATGCTCCACAGGTGTCTCCGATGGTGTTTGTGGTGTTGGCATAGATCAAGATTGGGATTTGTCACTCCGAGTGTCGGAGAGGTATCTCTGGGCCCTCTCGGTAATGCACATCATAATAAACCTTGCAAGCAAACGACTAATGAGTTAGTCACGAGATGATGTATTACAGAACGAGTAAGAGACTTGACGGTAACAAGATTGAACTAGGTATGATGATACCGACGATCGAATCTCGGGCAAGTAACATACCGATGACAAATGGAACAACGTATGTTGTTATGCGGTTCGACCGATAAAGATCTTCGTAGAATATGTAGGAGCCAATATGGGCATCCAGGTTCCGCTATTGGTTATTGACCGGGGAGATGTCTCGGTCATGTCTACATAGTTCTCGAACCCGTAGGGTCCGCACGCTTAACGTTTCGTTGACGATATAGTATTGAATGAGTTATGTATGCTGGTGAACGAATGCTGTTCGGAGTTCCGGATGAGATCACAGACATGACGAGGAGCTCCGGAGTGGTCCGGAGGTAAAGATTGATATATAGGATGATATGATTAGGCCAAGGGGTCAAGCCCACGGGGCATTAAGTTGGTGCAAAAGGTGTTTTGCGGAGGCCAGGGGGCCAAACGCTGGAGACCCTGGCGTCTGGCCCTGGGCTAGACGTCGAGTCCCATGGCGCCTGGGCCAGACGCCAAGGATTGTGGTGTTTGATCCTGGAGTCCGAGTGGTACTCTTGCCTTTTGGGAAAAACCGACTTTGAGGAGACTTTTGCTCCAAGTTATGACCCCAGGGCTCAACATATAAATAGAGGGGCGGGGCTAGCACCTGGAACACATCAATATACACCAAGACGTGTGCCGGCAATCCCGACCCTCTAGTTTATCCTCCGTCTAGTTTCTGTAGTGCTTGGCGAAACCCTACAGAGATTGTTCTTCATCAACAACCGTCACCACGCCGTCGTGCTGCCGGAACTCATCTACTACTTCGCCTGTCTTGCTGGATCAAGAAGGCGAGGACGTCATCGAGCTGAACGTGTGCTGAACGCGGAGGTGTCGTACATTCGGTGCTAGATCAGGACGGATCGTGAAGGAGTTTGTAATGCACCGGATGTAATACTTTCCCTTTTGGGTATATAATATATCTCCGGCTTCATCTATTTCCATTCCGGGTTCTTTGTCTTTCGGGTTTTCGTCGTTTTGTTGTGTGAGCGTGTGGCATTCATTCATATCATGTAGACATGTGCATCGCATTGCATTTGTGTTGTCGGTTGCATCCGGTTCCACGCGTTCCTTCCCGTTGTCCGTTTCGCGTTCCGGAGCTCCCTCACGTGTCCGTGACGTCCCATAGGCCTACTTTGTTGTTTGGGCGTGTAACGTTACCGGTGTGCCGCGAGGTTGTTGTGTGTGTGTTGTTATTTTGTTGTGTGCAACCCGCCTCTCAAATCCCGTCGCGTTTGGACTCCGTTGCTATCCCAACAGTTTTCGTGTGGGTCCAAAGTGCCTCCACTTGTGTCCCGGAAACACCCCTACTTGCAGTCTACTACTCCCTCCTAGGCCCTTCTAAACTACCCCCGCGATCGGATCCGTCGGATCGCGATCGGAGGGCTCCTAACACCCCTAAATCCCCTAACCCTAAATTCTGCTATATAATAGACCCTAGTCTATTTGGGCATCTAGCTTCTTCCTCCTCCTTCCCCTAAATTTCTGGATCTAGCCCCCTTCCTCTCCATCTGGCCAGTTCCCGAGGGAACCAGCCAGATCCGCCGCAGTCTTCTCTGGATCGAAGGAATCCCGCCGCAGCCTCGATCTCCACCTCGAGCCGAAGTCAACGCCGGGCGACCCAGCGTCTGGACCGACCGAAGCGCCTCCCTCGCTCGATCTGGTCCAAGTGGACCAGATCCCCGTCGCCCTCTCCGCCAGTCAGCAGGCCCGAGGCCCGGTCCCCACATCGCCGGGCGCCACCTCCCGCGGCTGGGCCGCCTCCGCGCTCGCCAGGCCCCAGTCCAGGCCGCGCCGCCTTCCCTCCGTCCGCGCGCCGCCGGGCCCGCGCCCCGGCTGGGCCGCCTCCACCGACCGAGGCCCGCTTCCACGCCTCGCCAGCGGCCTCCCGCCTCCTTCCCACCGGGCCGACCGCCTCCCCACCAGGTCGCGCCTCCAAGGCCCCTCCCTTCGGCCTCCCGCGCCAGCCGCCGACCGGGCCGCACTCTGCCTCCAGCCGGGCCGCACCGGATCCGGCGGCCCGTCGTTTTTTTTTCAGATCAGATCTGAGGTTGTCTCCCCAATCCTCTAAGTCTCTGTTATTTATTTTCTGATGCATTATTCAACTGCTGATAACTTTTTGTGTGGTTGTCCGTTTCGCGCAAATAGCATGTCCAGACGTTCGTGGGATCGTGCACTACGTTTCATCTTTTAGTGTCATGCATGATAGAAGTCATCTAGGTGCTTGTTTTGCTGTTGCAAGAGTGCATCGTGATATAAACTGCTGCTATGTGATGTTTTTATGCCATCTTTGCCATGTGATATCTTTTAGCTCGTTTGTCCGAATGATGCAAATGACATGTCCACGTGTTTGTCTTGCCATGCTCTACATGTTGTATGCGATAGGTTGCATGTTAGATTTATTCTTTCCATGTTTATCATCGTTGCAAAGTGCCATGTGGCTGTGATGTTGTTTCACTTGTTATGAAATGCCATCTTGTTGAGCTCGTTGCTATCGTTGTGTTTACCTCAATGATGCATGCTTGTATGTTTCGGAATCACCATCATGTGTACTTTGATGAGGTGCTTACCACTTGCCATGTTTAGTTTCGAGGTGACTTAAACATGCTCTTTTAGATGCCATGATGAAATTGCTGTTTTAGGACTTAGTGGATTTTCACTAAGTCTGGAATCTGTAACGTTCCGATGCCATGTTCGTGTGATGTTCTAGGACAAACCATGTTAGTTTTGGAGTGGATCTTGATTGTTCCTTGTAGTATATATTGTTGGCTTTCCATCCATGTTTTCACATGTTTATTTAAGTGGCTGTAGTATGTTTATCTTTTGCTCCAAAGTTTCAATAAAATTCTGCTGCCAGAATTTTATTGTCAAGTTCAATATGTCCAAGATCATTGCTATTGATCCGTGGCTCCTTTGGGGGTGCACCTTTGGACTTAGTTGCTGTAGTATATGTCTAGTTTGTGTTCTAGGTCTTTGCCATGTTGTTTGAGTGCTGTAGCTTAATTATTTTGTGCTCCGAAGTTGCTATGTTGCTGTAATTTTCAGCTTTCGCCCATTTCTTGTTTCGGGCATAACTTTTAGCCCGTAACTCCGATTTCAGCGAATCTTATATGAAACTTTATTGATTTTCTGTGTAGATTAATAATATCAGATTGTTATCATGTTTTGAGGTGTTTTGCTTGAGTGATATTTTACGTGCTCCGTGTGCATCCTTAGTGCATCCATCATGCATCCATCATTTTCGAGTGCGCATTGCATCTTGTTGATTTGTGCTCGGTGTGATTGTTTTGTTTAGAGCCGGAAGCAGAGTCCGAGTTCGAGTACGAGCACGAGGTTTCCAACGAGGTTGAGCACGAGGACCCTTCTTACGATCCGAACGACTTCTCTTCAGGCAAGATGACCGAACCCCGATAACATTACTATCTTTGCCTATTGCTAGTAGTTCCGCTCTATAGTTTTGCCTCGATGCCCATGATCTTCTTGTCAGCCTCCTACTTGTAAACCATTGCCCTGTTTAACCAACCTACCTATGCAAACCATTGCTTGGCTAAGTACGCTTCGCTCAGCCCTTCTTATAGCGTTGCTAGTTGCAGGTGAAGATCGAAGATGCTTGCTTCATGTTGAAGTTTGGTTGGGTTATATCACACTATATAAATGCTTAAAAATGAAATCATCTATATATTGGCAAGGGTGGAAGGCTAAGCCTTTTGCTTGGTGATTTGTTCCACTCATGCCGTTAGGAACCGTATAAACCGGTGTTATGTTCCTTGATTATGCGTTCCTAACACGGTTGGGGTGTATGGGACCCCCTCGATAAACCGCTAAGTGCTAAGTCTTTTCCAGCAAGTCCCAACATTGGTACTATTTGCCTAATAACTAAATAACTTGCATAGGGAGTAATTAACCCGAGTTCTTGATCAACAACCCCGGGCCAGTGCTCCACATGAGTGTTGGTCCGAAACGGGGAGCCTGCGGGGTCACCACGAGGGAACTCGAGGATTGATATAAACCCGTAGCTTCGCCCATCCGGTCGTGTCCTGAGACTTAGATACGCGCGGCTACTATCAGGGTGTCGACACGCCGGGAGGATTTGCTGGATTAGCCTTACCTTAGTTCGGTATATCTTGAGCACGGGATTCCGAGGATACTCGGGTCTTCCCACTTTGGAGTTGCGACTCCACGGATCGTGGGCTTGTAATGGGTCAAGTTGGAACACCCCTGCAGGGTTTGAACTTTCGAAAGCCGTGCCCGCGGTTATGTGGCAGATGGGAGCTTGTTAATATCCGGTTGTAGAAAACTTGACACAATGTTTCTAATACACTACCAGCGTACGTTCCGTGACCGTCAATTTCCGAATAGGGATTCGGGAGTTGAACACGGAGGGGTTATGTTTGTTGAGCTTGTAGTTAGGATCACTTCGTGATCACTTCTCGTCCGAGGCTTTCTCTTCTCGCTCTCACTCACGTAAGCTAGTTGCTAGTTGCTGCTGCAGACACTTACTCTTTTCTTCAGCCTTATCCTCTCCCAAGGCTTAAATAGTCTTGTCACCCGGGAACGGGATTGCTGAGTCCTCTGTGGCTCACAGTTACTTCACCACACCAGATGCAGGTCCAGTTGTGAGCTATCCAGGTGATGGCACCGAGCTAGACTGGGAGTACGACGAGGAGCGTAGTCGGTACTATGTTCGATATCCGGAGGATCAGTAGTGGAGACTTCTACTAGGATTCGATCCGCCTGTGGTTTATTTATCTAAGTTTGGTATCTTGACATTTGGATTTTGCCCTTAGAGGGTTGTGATATTCTTAATGTATGATGATTGAGACTTGAATTGTAATTCTGTGACGTGGCGAGTGTAAGCCAACTATTTATGTTTACAATCCCCTCTTTTACATGAGATGTGCAAAGATTACCAAACTTGAGATCATTCTAGGATGGATTTATGCCTTTAAGTCGTGCCTCGACACGTAGGAGGTATAACTCCATCCTGGGCATTACAGTGTACGAATCATCAACCGCATTGATAAACGCTTTCGCTTTCGGTCTACGAGGGTACGTAGACACACTCTCCCCTCTCGTTGCTATGCATCTAGTAGATAGATCTTGCGTGATCGTAGGAAATTATAATATGCTTGGATACAACTAGAACTGGATACTGAGACATGAATGAATATGCAGCTCCGGGATTGCTTCCTCGCAGGGAGTCGAGGAAGGATCTCTGGGCGTTATTGCTACAACATGCTTGTTAAATATAATATGTTATTCTATACTCTCTTCTACTGCTGCAAGATCGATGGTTTCCAGAAGATGCTAGTCTCCGATAGGACTAGCTTCTGCCCCTCTTATTCTGGCATTCTACAGCTTAGTCCACAGATACTACCCCTTTTCATTGATACCGATGCATATGTAGTGTAGATCCTTGCTTGCGAGTACTTTGGATGAGTACTCACGGTTGCTTTGCTCCCCCTTTTCCCCCTTCTTTCTTGTTGCTGGTTGATGCAACCAGATAGTGGAGTCCAGGAGCCAGATGCCACACTTGACGATTGCTGCTACCCCGATGGAGGCTACTACTACGTGAAGACCGCCGACGACCAGGAGTAGTTAGGAGGTCCCAAGCAGGAGGCCTTGCCATTTCGATCGTTGATGTTTTGTGCTAGCCTTCTTAAGGCAAACTTGTTTAACTTATGTCTGTACTCGGATATTGTTGCTTCCGCTGACTCTTGTGTATTCGAGCTTATGTATTCGAGCCCTCGAGGCCCCTGGCTTGTAATATAAAGCTTGTATTATTTTAATTTGTGTCTAGAGTTGTGTTGTGATATCTTCCAGTGAGTCCCTGATCTTGGTCGTACACATTTGCGTGCATGATTAGTGTACGGTCAAATCGGGGGCGTCACACCTTGTGTCCAATTTCAAGTTTGGTTAAACAATCTCTCTTCCCCTTGATCCGATTTGGCCGCGGATATCCATGTCTTGGATGTGCTGTTGTCAAATACTTTTGTCCAAACCAACTGGAATCGGTAACGTCGTGGAAGCGTTTGATCATTCACACATTGTTGAGAAGTTTGGTCCCCGTGCCCTGGAGGTGGTGGTGGTCGAGCTAGCACACGTTGCATTGACAGAGTTTAGATGGTGTTGTGTTGGAGTCGTGGCACATCCCTAGGTCCAATGGAAATGGCGCGCGCATTGAGGGGCATGTGCGTGTAGTCCGCGCAACTCACAAAGTAGAGCACGACGGGCAAAGAAAGGCACATGGAGTACTCTAGGCGGGCGGTTGTGAAGGAGTGCTGCTATGCACACGATACTTATTGGACGATTGCTGGACGATACTGCAAATCAGACCATCCATACAAAGGACTAGGTGCAACATAGCTAGTGGATTAACATATTGTGCCTGAATCGTCCAGCATGTATTGTTTGTGAAGTAGTTTCGGTTGTGAAGAGTTGGGTAGTTGCAAAGGCTCGATGACTTATTCATATTTGTGGGTACTTTAGCAAAATATGAACAACTAAACATCAATTTTTTGCATTGATAAACAAATAAGAGCACATGACTTACAATATCCAAATAAGAGCACATGATATTCAATATCTATGTTGACTATCACTGGAAACTAAGATTTCGAAAGAACCAACAAATGACAATGAAATTAACAATTAAAACCAAAGTTGGTTGACAATGAGTTTTTGTGAACGATTTTCTCTCTCCGTGGCCATCCATACACTCTTCATAATGTGTAGTATTGTACGGGTTCATTCACCATCTAGTCTATTAACGATACCATGTACCTATCCACTGCATCGGACTTTTTTATTCATGCCTACGCATCCATGGTGCCGCCACCTGGAAGAATGATGGTCATCCCCATCAGGTTCACTATTACGTAACACAGTAAATATAAGTTTTTTTACACCAACACCACTCTTAAGGTGTCATGGGCGGATATAGTGTAGGGTACATGACAATTTGGAAAAGAAAATACCAATTTATCTAAATATTACATACTTAGTTTAGTCTCGTCTAATATGTCAACAAACATTATATCACGTTTATCATCTTCTTCTATTGCTTTTTTGGATAACCTAACTTCATGTTATGGTCGTAACAAACGACTTGCAAAAGTAGTGGCTCATATAAATGTTATACTTCTATAACCTGACCAAAGAACACACGTTCTATCATCTTATTCAAATGAATGTTCAAACATGCACTTGGTGAAGCTTATTAACTTGATAACATTAGCGATGTCATGAAAAATAGATGATGGGTTCAAAAATCTGGAAAAAGAAGTATGTTGAGCTTTTAGTTAAGCTTATTGAAACAAAACAAGTGTTATTCTATCTTTACAACTTAATGCACTTTCTTCTCAAACTAGGGTTGCTTTAGTGGATTTGGCAAAGAATATCGAAAAGGTGTTATTTTGATATGAACATAGTGAAGAATATATATAAGTAGAAAATATGTATGCCCGGTGGATGTGACGCATATGTTTAATTATTTTTATTGAGCAAGATATTTTAAGTGAGGACAATTTATTCAAGATATTTATCGGAAGGGAACATGTAAATTAAAGTAAGTTGAGTTTGATAACAAATTTGAACTATTTTGTAAGATTAAAATCCATCATCCCTTAAGTTGAGTTTGATAACAAGTTTCAAGAGGTAGAATGCTCCCTCTGGTCCATCAACGTGGTGCATGACGTGGCGGGTCTTGCCACCAACATCATGTTTAGTGATGGGCTCTTGCTCTAGTATGCTACTTTTGTCGAACCAGTGTGTGTGCTCTTTGCTCTATTGCGCAGATGCAAGCTGTTCAGCCGAATGCGCGTGAACCGGCCCCCGAATTGCCCTTGACATCTTCTCCACCTCAGCCAGCGCCAAGTATCCATATGTTGTTTTTTCTCAAAACAGGCTTTCGCCCCGCCTTATAGATAAAGAAATATTATCCATATGTTGTTGCCCTTCAAAGCCTGTTGTTCCTTCCTTACATACAACTAGCCCATCCCTTTCCGTTCAACTCATCGAGACCATCATTGTACTCCTTTAGTGTAATGCTCTTGATATAATCCCATATAAGTAGGAGTAGGGTTGTTACCAGGATCAAGGGGTCGAACCTGGGTACAACTTGTGTCCCACATTCATTCTGTAACCCAAGGTTACGTCCCACTACCATACTACTTCCAAGTTGTGGGAAACATTTAGGGACATTGTCGAAACACCTCGGACCTAGTGCTCAAATCCTAGCAGGCCTTTGCAAGAAAAGAAAGAGGAGCCCTCAATCAACGTCATTACCGAACCAAATATGAATTCTCCATGAGAGTTCAATGTGTTGCTTGTTGCTCTTGGGTATTTGGGAATCCCTAGCCAAAAGGCGCTGCCCACAAGACTCCAAGTTATGGTATTTATGCTATGGGATTGGTTATGAGGGTTTGGAGGCCACATCAAGGTCTACCTCTAGTGATTGAGTTCAGGTTTGGTTGGCTGAGGCTCAAGGAGACGGGCGAAACATTGGTTATCATTAGAGATATGTTTGCATTTCCCACGCTTGTCCGACGAAGATTAGCAA
>LR738712.1:857176206-857187413 GCA_902687465.1 Secale cereale
CCCCCCCCCCCCCCCCACACACACACATACAATTGGTGTGATCCATGTGATAAATGTTCCCCTCCGACTTTGTGTGGTAATTTCTAGCCTTTACTTTCATATAGGGTTGCGCTAACTTGTTATCTTGTATTTGTTGCTGCTAGGTATCTTATCATATATGGTATTCTACTAAGTTGGATTTCAAGAACACTGCAACCCCTTAACTCAATCAAGAAAATGTTAAAACCCGTAGTTCCCTATTCACCCTCTCTCTAATAAATATTTTTGATCCTTTAAAAAGTGAAAACATGTGATTTGGTGTACTCATTGAGTCAACGAATTTTGACGTGCGTACATGTATGTGTTACCCTTGTGGAAAAAAAGGTGTTGGCTTGAAGTTCTGCTTCTTGCATGATAGCCCCATGTTTGACCACTTGATGTGTGTGTGTGCGCGCGCTCTTGCACGCCACACTTATTGTTAGGTTCCATGTTGTTTTGCTGTGGATTTAGTCAACGGTGATAGGTTTTGAAGATCCTGGCGCTCGCCAGACCCTAGTGGCTCAAGATGACAACGGGGATGAAACACATCGGTTTTTGCCTTCCCAAACCCATCCCCACGAGAAAATCGTAAACCCGTCCCCGTCCCCGTCACCGTGCGCGGGGCTAGTTTTTTGCCCGTCCCCTAAACCCATCGGGTTTTCTAAACCCACGGGGAAATCGACATATATAAGGAAGCATATATCCAACAAAGAATAATATTTCGACAACAAAATGAGCATATTTCGACAGCATAACTTTAGCAAAATTGAACACAAAACAATAGTAGATGGTTCAACAGCTATAGGAAGGGGGAAGGAGCGAGCGATACTGGCCACCCAACGAGGGGTTGGTTTGGCCTTCGGCGCTGGGAGGTGGGGGGCTCGGTTTATTAGGCTCGGTAGCTTTGGGTTGGGCCGCGTCGGATCAGTGCTTGGTAAAAAAATGTATTTTGCCGGTTTGCCGAGTTTCAGGTTCGGGGACTATTGCAACGGGTGCAAACCCACGAAACGTGTCGGGTTGTATAATGTGCCCAACAACAGCCCCGCAGGGATAACAAGACACCCATCCCCATCCGGCCATCCCCTAATAGGGTAAAAACCCGCGGGGACGCGGGTTTCGGGGCCCCATTGCCATCTTGACAAGTGGCCCTCAAGTTTACCTTTCTTTTTCCTTATTTTGTAAGCCAAATGCTTTGGCATTGATACTCGAAAGTCGAAACCATTCAACAAGATGTGGTTGTGTGCATTCCAATATGTAGAGTCTGGAAAGTTTGCCTTCCTTCTTGGAAAATACTTTTTTCTAGGAGGTGTCGTATAACTTTCTATTTAGAAAAAAATGCACGCACAAAATTCCAAAAATTTGTTCCTTAGCGATAAAATAAAATTACTAAATAGTAAAAAGTTCATGAAAAACACGGAAATAATATTATTGGATTCTCCTTTGATTCTTGAAAGTCCTTTAGAGACTCCTGCTTCAGGGGTGCCACCCTGAGAACTCATTTATCTTTTCTAGAATTTTTTTCGGAAACAATAAATTTGACTACTGCGCATAACCAAACCAAGAGAAATTTCCGGGATGAACTGATAAAAATCTAACGAACTGTGATGATGCACATGCGCGAGCACTAGCTAATCTATTTCCAAAATGTAGATGAAGGTAACGCATCCAAGTCTAACATCATCACGAAAATATAGATGAAGGTGCGGATGCACAAGGTGGGGAAACTAGCTAAAAAAGCAACAAACATGATGTCTCTGCACTGTTGCCTCATCAGTTCTTGTTGGAGAAAGCGCCAATTATTTCTTTCGTCTAGTGTCCACGCCATATGGGCTCGATCAGTTCGCTCAGAGGAGCCAGCTCTGACCTATCGATTAACTCAAATTCCTGCCAAAAAAGAAGTGCCAGCAATAAGTATTGTGATGGTCGAACCGCACAAGGCATTACAACAAAATTTGCTCGAGACGAGAGATGTAGCAAGTGGTGAATAATAGTTCTACTAATCACGATGAGGCAATCTCAATTGACAAATTCTAGTCGATATGGTGATCAACAAAACCATCATAATTTGTCGTTAATGTTTGTAGTGTGCTTCCTACGAATAGGCAGGATATGTTTGTGTGCATAATGATTGATCACAGCTTCCAAAGCAGTAATCAAAATGAAAATATCGAATGCCGGAAAAATATTAGAATTCAGAATCATTGTACCAAACTACTCCCTCCGTCCCAAAATTCTTGTCTTAGATTTTTCTAGATACGGATGTATCTAACACTAAAGTGTAACTAGATACATCCGTATTTGGACAAATATAAGACAAGAATTTTGGGACGGAGGGAGTACCAAGGAAACTAACTCCCTTCTTTTGCATTATATGATAATGTAGATAGGAGAGGTTGGCACTAAAGGCATGAAGTTGGGTGGTTACCGATGTGAAGAGCACAAAGTGCTTGAAGCAGGTGTTGAGATGTGCTTCTTCCTGGAGCTTGAGAATCATCTGGAAATGCGAGTGGTATATGTGCGCATACACCCTGAACAGACGCTTGAAGATGGTCTTGGCGACGTCCCGGAAGTTTGGAGGGAAGTGAGCCCCTGTTGACACCACAGGTTTTCCACCAGAGTACATAATTAGACTGGATCATTTTTTTAGCACTCTTCATCGCTACACTAACAAAACAAAACAAAATACTTACCAAGCTTTTGAGGGAAGATGGATTCTTCGTCAAGCTGGGCCTCGATCCAGTCCATCAGGTACTCGACATACTTCGGTGCAGATACTTCAATAGGCCTCTTGATCTTGACTCCATCAGCCCACCTGTACTCATACCTGTTTGATGAAGAATTCTTCTCATTAAGTTCAGAGTGTGACACGAAGCATATAAGAAACTCCCTCGCTCCGTCCCATATTAGTTGTCGCTCAAACAAATGTATTTAGCACTGAAATACGTCTAGATATATACATCTGTTTCAGTGACAATTAATATGAGACAAATGGAGCATATGCTTTGAAGATTTGAAGGACTTGATGTACTTTGGACCGGCGGACATGGTGGGGCAGGTAGCCGGCGTGCAGAACTCCATGAGGGTGCCATACAGGAGGCTCACTTGGTTGAAAAAGTCGACAGCTGAAGACGGAATTCATCAGAAACTAGCAAAACTTTCAGCTCATCAACTAAAACAGCAAGCAACTACTGTTTCAGAAAGAAAAAAAGTGCAAGAACTCACTGTTGACAGCGAGCCACTCGTTGAGATCCTCTCCGAGTGGCAGGCGGACCACCTCTCGCAGGTTACCGCTGCCGAGGGTCGCGTCGATGTGCCTCTTCAGCTTCATGCCCTGTGTACGTACAGTCCAAAATATGATGATCAGATTGGTAACTGAACTTCTTTTTCTGGGTTGAACATGTGGACAATGACAACATGCATGCAGTTATATATATATAGCTGGCTGTGTGCACAGAGATCGGGGGTTTTAACTTCCTTTTCGGGAAGAGGAATTTTTTTTTACTACGTATAGCTGGCAGTTGAAATCCTTCATCCTCATCAATGTCATCATAGCTGGCAGTCCTCCAACTGAATCTAGTTCATGTTATTCAGTTGGAGGTAGAGCTAGATAATCTAAGAGATTAAAAATCCTTGTGATGAAATTTTGACAAAAATTGACCAACGTTTGTCAAATTCTCTAAAAAATGCTTGATCCTGCAGCTTGCTACGTACCTTGTCCCCAGCTGGAGCACTCTTCTTGGGCCTGAATGTCCTCTGGTTCCTGCGAGCCAATCGAAACACCGAATCAAAAATTTAGGAACCTCTGACAAGCAGAGAATTAACCAAGAGTCAGAAAAGCAAACGAGACATGAGAAGAACAACCCAAAGAAACAAGAAACTAAAACATCAATTCGATGAAGGAATCTGATTCATTCTCGCGTCTTCACCTGCTGCTGCGACCAAAGAGGCTCTGCATGGTTTGACGCCGCAGGCCGCCGCCAGATAGATGTCAGCGAGCGCGAGCCGAAACAACGGCGACGGCGACGACGGAGCACTCTTCTTGAGTGACAAGGACAGAGGCTCTTGATCCACGGTGATCGTCCGAGAAAGGGAGCTTTCCGATCGAGCTCTGACGTCTACCTGAACTCCGCATATATATGCATCTGACGACGACGTACGCCGAGAGAAAGAGATAAAGAGCTAGGCTGGCGGCGACGGAGGGAGAAGCGGTGACAGATACACTGATTTGGGCAGGTGGGTGGGTGGGTGGGTGGGTGGCAGCGTGAGTGCGTGCGGTGCATCCGTTACCGTTTTGGGCTGTGCGTTGGCTGTTATCCACTGATTACGCCCCGCTAGCTGTGCGCTGATACCTGCCGCCTTTGATGGATTTCCGCTTACTCCAATCCTGCCTTGTTGGTACTCGGCCTTTTTGTCGCCAGCCTTTTCCATTTTACAGAAATACAGTACAGACGCAAACGCATTAAATACTTGTACTCCCTCCGTCCGGAAATACTTGTCATCAAAATGAATAAAAGGGGATGTATCTAGATGTATTTTAGTTCTAGATACATCCCATTTTGTCCATTTTGATGACAAGTATTTTCGGACGGAGGAAGTATAAAACAAGAAGCAGAATGCGTATAGCCAGTTTACTCAGCCCCTCCTCTATACTGAGTACTTTCTTTTTTTCTCGCCAGCCTTTTATTTTTATAGGAATAATGGAAACGCATTAAATACTTGCACAAAACAAGAAGCGGAATGTATGTAGCCAGTTTAAAAAACGCTACCCCCACGTAATTTTTACTAAAAGCTACCAAACCTTCCATCCCTAACTAATACTCCTCCCTCCGTTCAGAAATACTTGTCGAAGAAATAGATAAAAATGGATGAATCTACAACTAAAATACATCTAGATACATCCATTCCTTTCACAAGCTTCTGTGCATTTTACACTGTTTTTACTGATTGAAGTCATCAGCAATCCATGTCATCCATCTCAAGCTTCCATACTGCTTAGAACTATATAATTAGGCAAATTTTAACATGCTCCCTCTTACCCCTTATTTTTACATATGAGGTAAGAAGGTAAGAGTTAATCCATTAATTAATGTGATCAACGGCTCAGATCTACTACATACTCTTACCTCTCATGTGAAAAGTGGGGGTAAGAGGAATCATGCTAAAACTGCTCAATTAGTTAAGTTGGAAGGAAGAAACAATTCAGCAGAGATAACTCCACATACTTGCCACAACCCAACATGTTTTTATACTACTATAATTTTCACTTATTGTAGATCTGCAAAAGCACTCATCCATCTCGTATTTTTCATGCGAAACAATTCATTTTCATATGTTTTTACAGTACTTTTGCAGATCTACAATAATAAGTGAAAATTATATTCAGAGTTGTGCGATGAAGACCAGAAAAATTCAAACGCCCTTTATACTTTGAGCAGTTTTAGCATGGTCCCTCTTACCCCTTCTTTTCACATGAGAGGTAAGAGTATGTAGTAGATCTGAGCCGTTGATCACATTAATTAGTGGTCGGATTAACTATTACCTTCTTACCTCATATGTAAAAATAAGGGGTAAGAGGGAGCATGTTAAATTTTTCCAAACAATTATTATGATGAAACACAAAACAGGTCAGAGCCCGCTAATGTTCTTTTTCTATCAATCAATTGCCACACTAACTAACAGCTAGCTAAACCATTATTGTGATGGAGCACTAAACAGGTCAGCGCCTGCTAATACAGCAGGCTAAGTTTCTTTTGTTTCGGTGCCGTCCAGGTTTTCGCCCATAGTGTATGTTCCGATATCGGTGTATCTAGTGGCATTTCTAGCAGTGCGTTGAACCAAGGTTTTGGTTACCGAATGAGGCATTTTTACCGAGGGGGACGGGTAAACGTGGTTACCACGGTTACCGACAAATACCGAGAATATTTCGAACGAATTTTATAGTTGAATTTTGAATTAAAATAAATTAATGAATGAAAATTTGAACAAGAGACCTCTCAAAACAGGAACTAGGTTGCTACCAACACGCCAGAACCAACTCTCGTGGCATTAATTAGATCCTACGTACTTTACTATAAAATCGAGTGTTTAAATTCAAAAAATTCAAAAAACTGGTATTTTTTGCTTGGTATGTGGATTTACCGAGGTGCACGGAAATACGCGATAACCATGGGAAATCTTGAAATTTCGACCTGTAACCAAAACCTTGCGTTGAACTCACTTTTCCTTCTTTCTCGTCCTCTGTTTAAACTCTGGAACTGTTGTATTTCCGTTTGATTAACTTGAAAGAGGGTTAGCACGGTTCCAAAAAACAAACAAACAGGCTAGGCAATGCGCCAGTTTGTTTATCAATAATGTACCACTTTTCAGTTCAGACATCTCCTATTTGCAGTTTTCTTCTTATGAGATGATGATGGGGTTGTCAAAACTCAGGCGGCTTCGGCCCCTCCTTCTATTGGAAGTACTGGCACATCTTAAAATACTTTATGAGGCCTTTCTTCTCCGAATGCACAAATCGACAAGATTAACCAAGCACGTGTCAGTTTATATCCTTGTAAAACTGTCGAGTTAAGGTTGTCGCCAATGTCCTAACCAATCATCTTAACCCCCTAATCCCACTACCTGTTCATGGTGACCAAACGGGTTTCATATCTGACAGGAATATTGTGGAGAATTTTGTATATGCTGCGACATCATCGACTCATGTCATTCTAAGAAAACACTATGTTTCTGAAGTTAGACTTCCGGAAAGTTTTTGACTCTCTCTCTCTCTCTCTCTCTCTCTCTCTCTCTCTCTCTCTCTCTCTCTCTCTCTCTCTCATGGTCATACCTATCCACAATCCTCCTTGTAAGAAGTTGCCCTACGCAATTCTGCTCTTGGATCAATAATATCTTTTCAACTGAAAAAAAACAATCTTACTCAGTGGAGTACCGGGGGATTGGATCAACTGTGAAAGCTGGCCTACAACAAGGCGATCCGCTATCGCCATACCTTTCATCATCGTCGTAGACCTTCTACAATGGCTAATCAGCCAAAATCCACACCATCTACCTCTGCACCACCCAATATCACCCCCCACCTATCACCCACTACGCTTCAGTATGCTGACGACACCCTATTGTTGAGGCTTCACCTGCAACCACCCTAAAGGATATCCTAGATGACTTCGCCAGGGCTACGGGCTTAGCCATGAACTTCGTTAAACAATGTTCGTACCTATGCATCTCCCCGCCGAGACCAGCCAAGCTCAATAGCCAATATTCTTTGCTCGTCCGGTGTGAACCTTCCCTCAAATCTACCTAGGACTGCCGCTTTCGACTATCGCAGGACGCCTTTCTACCAATCCTAGAAAAATGTCGCAAATATCTCTTGGGTGGAAGGCTAAACTGTTGTCCAAAGAGGACATGCTAATCCTATTATCCGTCGTCCTCAGCTCTCTAGCCACCTACTTTATGTCTGTATTTAGGATTCCCAAAAAAGTGCTCAAAAAGAAAAAGATGGCTTTCGCCATGTGTGTTGTAAAGGAAACATGTATAGGGGCCGGTGTCTAATTGCTCGGAACAACGTTTGTAAACCGAAAAAGTTTGGTGGTTTGGGTTTAAAAGAACATGCATCAACAAAATAATTGCCTACTTATTAAGTTTGAAATGATTTTTTAATTCCAAACAAAGGAAATGTTATTGGATTATCCCTTGATTCTTGAAAGTCCTTCGATTGTTCCTGCTTCAGGGGTGCCACCCTGATAATATTTTTCTGTCAGACTTTTTAGGAAGCGATAAATTTGGCTATCGCGCATAAGCCAACGAGAGAAATTCCGGGGATCAAATGACAATCCGTCGAAATGAACAAATTACTATGATGCCACCAACACCTGCTTGGGAGAGTCTGAGTACATACACGAGTACTAGCTAACCTATCTCTAAAATGTAGATGAAGGTAGTCCATATCCAAGTCTAACATCATCACAAAAACAGAAATGCAATTGTGCGCATGCACAAGCTGAGAAACTAACTAACTTAGAAAGCAACAAAGCTCCAATTGTCTTCTCTACTAGTGTCCAACTAATATGGGCTCGATCAGCTCCCTGAGAGGAGCTAGCTCTGCCCTATCGATTAACTGAAATTCCTGCGACAAAAATAAGGACAACAATAAGTAACTGTAATTATCGGACCATATGAGGCACTCGATAACGGATGAATATATTTGAGACTCGAGAGATGTAAAGTGGTATGCCGCTGAAATAATAATAATAATACTTATCATGAGGAGGCAATCCAAATTGACAAATTCTAGTCGACAGAGCAATCAGCAAACCATCATAACTAGTCACTAATGTTTGCGGTGTGCTTGTTAAGAACATGCAGGATGCTTTTGTGTGCCTAATGATTGGTCACAGCTTTCTAAAGAAATAATCTGACTCAAACGATTGGATATTATAATTTAGAATCATCGAACCAGACTACAAGGAAACTCCCTTGTTTTGCGTTCTATGATAGGAGAGGTTGGTACTAAAGGCAGCCATACTGGAAAGCTGAAGTGCTGCCTTAACTTAGCATCAGCCATGCTGCAAAACTAGTGTATGATGTGATTCTATTCTACAGGCTACTTTACTTGGTTTTGAGTACTGTATGGCTTCTCTTCTACTCCCTCCGTTCACAAGTATGAGATGTTTTGGTTATTTCATTATGGACTACATACAAACTAAAATGAGTGAACAAACACACCAAAACATGTCTATGGTTCTATATACATCCGATTCAGAAAAAAAAACTAGAACATCTCATATTCGTGAACGGAGGGAGTATTTCTTTGCTGAGAGGACACTTATTATCTTCTATCAATTGCCTCGAAACTATATGACACAAGACAGTAAAATTCCAGCAGTTTTTGACGAATGCAACTTTGTGCCATGAAGTTGTGGAGGGTGGTTAGTTACCCATGTGAAGAGCATGAAGTGCTTGAAGCAGGTGTTGAGATGTGCTTCTTCCTGGAGCTTGAGAATCATCTTGAAATGTGAGTGGTATATGTGCGCATACACCCTGAACAGGCGCTTGAAGATCGTCCTGATGACGTCCCGGAAGTTTGGAGGGAAGGGAGCTCCTGTTGGCACCACCGTTTTTTAAGCAGAGTACATGACTAGACCGAAATTCCGAATCATTTTTAGCACTCTCATCAGTACACTAAAAATAATAATCTGTTTTTTTTTATAATCTGAAAATAATAATCAGTTTTGTTTTTTAGACTGAAAATAATAATCAGTTATACCAAGCTTTTGAGGGAAGATGGATTCTTCGTCGAGCTGGGCTTCGATCCAATCCATCAGGTACTCGACATACTTTGGTGCGGACACTTCAATAGGCCTCTTGATCTTGATTCCATCGGCCCACCTGTACTCATACCTGTTTGAAGACGAAGAATTTCTCATTAAGTACAGAGTGTGACACAGCATATATAATAACAAGTATAACATATATATGTTAATTAAATCGGCAGATGCGAAGATTGAAGGAATGTACTTTGAACCGGCTGACATGGTGGGGCAGGTAGCTGGCGTGCAGAACTCCATGAGGGTGCCGTACAGGATGTTCACTTGGTTGAAAAAGTCGACAGCTGGAGATGGAGGTCATCAGAAACTAGTACTACAAGTTAAGACATATACTTTTTTCCTCGATAAAGGGTGAATTTTATTGCCTCAAAATAAAGCATCAAGGGGATATAAGTACAGTTAAGCCACCTACTGGTGTACAAAGATTCAGCTCATCATTCTCGCAAAAAAAAAAAATTTCAGCTCATCAACAACTATTTCATCATTAGGAAAAATAAAGTGTCAAGAATGAACTCACTGTTGACAGCTAGCCACTCGTTGAGATCCTCTCCAACAGGCAGGCAGACCACATCTCGCAGGTTACCGCTGCCGAGGGTGGCGTCGATGTGCCTCTTCAGCTTCATGCCCTGCGTAGTACGGTCCAAATATCTATGGTGATCAACTTGGTAACTGAACTTTGTTTTCCGGATTGAGCATGTGGATCATATTCAGTTGGAGGTAGAGTTTCAAGAGCCTTTTGATGAATTTTGACAAAACTTGACCAACATTTATCAAAATTTGCTAAAAGAAGAGAATAGTGAAAGCAGATAACAATATATTTAATTATATATAGCTCTGATTGTATGTACTCTCTCCATCCCGGTTTATTAATTATTAGTCTCCTTCGGATTTTTGGTCAAAGTTTGACCATAAATTTGACTAATAAAATATGGTACCATTCAGAACCTTCTTTCAAATATAAATCCAATAGTGCAATATTTGAGACATATCACTTATAATTTGTTTGCCAAATCTATGGAAAAAATATCATTCGGGTTGCCATGCTTAAATCCCGAACGTTCGGGATTTATCATTACCGGATTTTTTTGACCCAAAATGAAAAGGGGAATCAGTAAACTCGAACAAAGGAAGTATGTAGGTACCGTACGTTGTTCCCTGCTGGAGCAGTCTTCTTGGGCCGGAAAGTCCTCTGATTCCTACGAGCCAATGGAAACAACAATTCGAAGCGAAACGAAAGTCAGTTTGAATCCTTGGCTTTCCTCAGACAAATAGATAATCAATCAATGAAACGAGGCATGAGAAGAAACAAGATGATGAACAACAAACCAAAGGGAGTTCCAAGCGAATGAAGGAATCAAAAGCAGCAATCAAAGAAGGAATCAAAACTATTCGGGGGTTCACCTGCTGCCGCGACCGAAGAAGCTCTGCATGGTCCGGCGGAAGACGCCGGCGAGCCCGGCAAGAGGAAGAAGGCGGAGCACTTGAGAGACAAGGGCTGAAGCGGTGAGAGAGATGGTCCGAGGGAGGGAGCTTTCAGAGCTCTGACGTCCACCTGAAGCATGAAGTCCATATATATGATGCGTATATACCTGACGACGAACGCCGAGGGAGGGAGCCAGGCTGGCGGTGATAGATGGAGGCTGGCTGGCATGGTGAGTGAGTGCGTGCGTGCGTTGAATCCGTTCCCCGTCTGTCGTGTCCTGTTACCCACTCACGCCCGGCTGTGCCGCCTTTGATGGCTTCCGCATAATCCAATCCAATCCTGCTTTGTTGGCACTCATTCAGCGACAGCTGGTTATACCCAGCCTTTCCATACAAGTAATCCCAGGCCCTCCTCCATATAAGATATGTTATATGCCTTGCCTT
>LR738712.1:857187626-857299535 GCA_902687465.1 Secale cereale
CTCTCTCTCTCTCTCTCTCTCTCTCTCTCTCTCTCTCTCTCTCTCTCTCTCTCTCTCTTTGCCTTGGGGAGCAACATTCATTGTGTCACGGTAGGATTTTCTCCTCCCTCGCCTTACACGATGTTGTTGGCTTTGCGATTGACATCTCAATCATCTCAATCGCTAATGACATTGTGAAGGGTGACAGGTTCGTGTTGATGACCAAGATTGGCGACTTCGATAAAGACGGGATCATGGAAAAAAAATTACAGCTTGGCTGACGACATTGTGTAGGGTGACGAGCTTGTGTTGATGACCAAAACGGACGACTTCGATAGAGACACAAACATAGACAAAATTTTGGCTGTTTCACTTGCGACATGGTGAAGGATGACGAGTTCATGTTGATGGCCAAGGTCACTCAACATGGACATGAGCTGTCATAGCATCAATCTGACTACATGGAGCCGAGGTGAAAGAGGCGTTTGTAACTCCTAGGAGAAAATGATGTGAGGGGAAGAGGGAAGAGGAGTCGACGAATGAAAGGCCGCACATCGGTGTCACTCGTTACGTGCTTCTGGATTGATTAGGAGAGATCTTTTTCGGAAGATTAGCACATATCTGACTTATGAATTGAGTTAACGTGAGGACTCAAAAGGTGTTTCCAATTCCAGCCACTATTACAGAACCACGTGACCCCTACATCACCTCCCATGGCTGCTCGGAAGAGAAATCCTAGCTGTCACAGGGGCAAAGCTACAAAAATATATTTGATGGAGTCATGTTCATGACACTGGGGTCGTCTTCTATAAATTGAAAGTAACTAGTACTAAAACAACGAAGGATTGCCTAATTTCATTGGGGTCAATTGACCCCAATGCTTACATGGAAGTCAAGATGGCAATGGGGCCCCGAAACCCGCGTCCTCGCGGGTTTTTACCCTATTAGGGGACGGGGATGGCGTCTTTTTAACCCCGCGGGGCTGCTGCTGGGTAAGATATAAAACCCGACACATTTAGTGGGTTTAAACTCGTTTGAGCAATACCCGAACCTGAAACCCGTCCTCCCCGCCAAAATACCACACTAAGCCTAATTAGACATCATGTTGAACCATGTATGGCTGAATAATGACCCTGTTTGTTGCGGAAATATGCTTATGCAGATGTTATTACTGCTATTTCTAGCTGTTGTTATTGCTCTTTTTGTTATGCCGCTGAAATATGCTCCTTGTAGCTGTTGTTATTGCTCTTTTTGCTTGAGTTATGCTGGTGAAATATGCTCCTTGTCGTTGTTGAACCATGTACCATTGTATTGTACTGAAATTTTCGCAAGTTAAGCTATTGAAATATGTTCTTTTTGCTGCCGAAATGCTATTCTTTGCTGCTATTATGTTTGCTTAAATATGCCGATTTCCCCGTGGGTTTAGGAAACCCGATGAGTTTAGGGGACGGGCAAAAAAATAGCCCCGCGCACGCTGACGGGGACGGGGACGGGTTTGTGATTTTCTCGTGGGGATGGGTTTAGGCAGGCAAAACCCGATGGGTTTCGTCCCCATTGCCATCTTGACATGGGACCTCCATCCCTGGCCGTCACCACTACAAGGCGGAAAGGCAAAATTGCAAGTACAAGACAACTTTCCCGGTGGGGTTCCCTTGCGGGGAGGTCACCACTCGGGCTCGGATGCATGTTGTGGTCTAGTATCACATTGGTTCCCTAGGACATGGGAGCAAGTTGTTGTGCGTGGTGCTATCTCACTCGAGCTTTGGAACTTGATGGTCATCCATGCGTGTTCGTGAGGGTACCTCTCTCTGGATCCGGTGCCTGCTGCCGGCGGCTCGTTCTAGCGAGGTTGTTGAATGCTGCTGGAAGGCTCCTTTGTGAGTTTTGGCGGCTCTCAATCCGGCCAGTTTGCCTTCGACGGTGAGATTCAATTTAAGGATGACGGCTCGAAGCAGATGGTATGGTTGTGTAGTGGCGGCGGTGAGATTTCTAGACTAGTGCATGTAGTTGCTAAGATTGGAGAAAAGTGGTAGCGTCAACACATGATTAACTCTAATTTGGTGGTGTTTCTTGAGTACCTGGTCTCGAGCTCTGGGATGAAAACCCTAGATCTCACCCGAGTGGGTTATAATTGGCAATGATGATGTTTTTGTGTTGTTACCTTCTTGAAGGCATTTCTCGGATATGCTCGGACTTGTTCTTCAGGATGAAAACTTATAATTTGGCCTCCGGTGGTTGGACCCGGTGTGTTCCTTCCTGAAGGTGTTCTGGTTGAAGAACATTGTTCTCCTTCTGGTCTGAAGAAATAATTGGTGTGGATATGGTCGTTGTTGTAGTTTGTCAAACTCCGATTTAATCACTTTGGTTATTTTTAATAATTTTTCTGGTTTAGGCATAGCTTTGTTCTTGTATAATGTAGCTCTTTGCTGGCGTGCTTTTTGCGTATGTGCGCTGTGTACCCTATTTATGCAAGGTTGGATGTGTGCCTATTGGTTTATATTCACTTGATGCTTCATTTTTTCTATCAACAAAATCCACCATGTTTTATCCTAAAAGACCCACCATTGCGACCAAAGTCATCTGAAGGAGGACCAGCGGAATTGCCTCTCTTTGTTGATCAGTCATAAATAAAGAATATCCAGATATATAAAATATAATAAGCTACATTATCTTCTTTCTTAATTATGTGCAGCATCCTCGCCTCTTATACTTAATCTTCAGTTCTGCACTTTCTAATGATTGGGACCTGTTTTATCAGGCTGTCACCGTTACGCATCAATAGTTTCGATCATGTTTTTTCTCCTCTGCAGATGGATATATCCAATTACTGAAAGAGACTGAGAATAAGATTTTAGCTCAAAAATTATTTAATTATCACATAGTAGCATGGCCATCATTAGATTGTATAACAAGAAGACAGAACATGAGTTTGACTCAAATGTATAGAAAACTGAAGAAAAAAAAACATAATCGTAGTGGACGAAAACAGTTCTGATTCTGAAAGCGTACTCTTTATGTGCAACGATATTCTTTTTTCATCAATCAATTGCCACACTGACTAACAGCTAGCTAAACCATTATTCTGATGGAACACAAAACAGGTCAGAGCCCGCTAATGTTGCCTTTTATCAAGAATCAATTGCCACACTAACCAACAGCTAGCTAAACCATTATTATGATGGAACACAAAACAGGTCAGAGTCCGCTAATACAGCGGGCTAAGCAACGCGCCAGCTTTCCGGTTCAGACATCTCCTATTTGCAAATTTCTTCTTATGAGATGATGATAATGGGGTTGCCAGAACTCAAAAGGACAATTGTAAAATATTCTTCAAGAGGACTGGGACAATGATGCTGTTGTACGTATCTGTTTGTCTCATGAAGCAAATCAAATCATCCTAGCTGGCTGTCAGTGGTGATGTTGTTATTGTTATATGCTGCATTTTGGTCTGTTTCATGGGGTTCTCCTTTTCCTTTTCTCTTTGGTTTAAGCGGAAGTGGTTGAGCTGTCATCATCAGCTGACATTTTTATCCTTTTCAGCCTGATGAAGCCTAACACGCATCCTGGGTTAGTATCTCTGTTTCTAAAGGTCGAAGGTCATATACTAAATAAAACTAACCTGTAAAAATGAGAAATCACAGTTAACTCCTTGAACAAATCAACGCTTTCCTCCTTTTGGATTCATTAGCGGTGCCCTGTGATGGGTTACCGTGTACATAATAGTCCAGTTTTTACTGAATGCATGCTAGCCAGCCAAGCTAGAGGCTGTGGATGGCATTAAGGCACTTCCAAACTTAAAGTACTAAGTAAAGCAGCAGTTTCCTTGTTTTTTTCAATATTTCTTGGAAACAAATATGAACAAACTTTATTTAAAATGAAAACAATGTTTCGAAGTCGTAAAGAAATATCAAACATTTTTTAAAAGTGTGAACTAATTTAGAAATCTCAACAATTTCTAAAAAAGTAATTTAAAATAGACGCTGAACACTTTCTTTTTCTTATATTTTTCGAAATTACACTGAACATTTTCTTAATATACGGTAAACTTTATTCAAATACACACTGAACATTCTTTCAAATATATGATGAATTTTTTTGAAATGCATGCTGAACAAAATTTCTACGCACGATGAACTTGTTTTTATACAAAGATAACATTTTTTCCAACGGTGAACATTTTTCTTTAATACTGTGAGTTTTTTAACATGAACATTATTTTAAAAATGAACATAATCAGAATTTCGAACTTTTATTGTAATTTAGAATTCTTAGTTTTTTTAAATGTGAATAAATTTGAAAAGGATAAAAAAATTAAAGACATGCACAAATTTTGGAATTTCAAACATATTTAAAAAATTATGGAAAACAAACAGGGCACAGAAAGGAAACAGAATAAGGTAAAAACAAATGAAAAAGAAGAAGTTAACAGGAAAAAGATGAAGAAAACCAGGAAAAAATAAAACAAAACAGTCAGAATAGAAGATTCCCAAAACGGGTTGCCCGCTTGAAGTGGTTCAGCCTGTATCGTGTCGGTCGCTCGTTTCGCTTCAGCGAAGCCGCGGCGGTTTGATGCTCAAAGGCGGCAAATAGGGTTCGGCGTTTGGGGAATAAAGTCATATAGACGGCGCCACGCACAGAAGGACGTCCGACTAGGTCGGCCTATTGTCGCACACGGAAAAAATGAGAAAATTATCAGAAAAGAAATGACAGTGCGAGTGATCGAACCATGTAACTCGTATTGCTGACCGCTCATCGCTAGGCACACGAGCTAAGAAGATTCAATGTCTAACTACAAAAACATAGACTACTAGAACTATCCCTCAGTGACCGGTTACTGTAGCGAACTGGTCTTTTTCAGTATTTCTTTTTTTATAAATTTTATGCTATATTTCACTTTTTCTTCATTTTTGTTTCTCTTTTCTTTTTTAAAAATGCTCACCTTATAAAAAAAAAATTCACACACCAGCAGCACCATGCCAGGCATTCATGATAAATCTCATTGATTCCCGACATTTTATGCCTTTCCAATATTTTCTCGGTGAAAAAAATATCCTAAAACACTAGGCTAGCGTGATGCGACGCCTATTTGGTGTCAGAATTCTTTCTAATTTTGCATGGAGGCCTGCCATGAGCATGCCCACACACTGGTAAATTTGGTGTCATTTCATGCATGGCAAGAAAGCACACCATCTTCAAAGGTGATGGTTCGGGTAGACCGATACGGCAAGTCTGGATGCACTTTTTTCACTTCAATAAAATGAACCAAATTCTTTTCACACACTAGGATCACTATGCCAAGCATCCATGATAAATTTCATTGAGTTCTGACATTTTATTCATTTTCTAGGGTTTTCTTGGTAATAAATCTCTAAAACACTAGCCGAACGTGACACAACGTGCCTTCGATGTCTAAACTCCTTCGAATTTGGCAAAAGTTGGTGTGATTTCATCCATGTCAAGAAGCACATCATGTTCAAAGGTGGTGGTTCGAGTAGGCCGGTAGGACAAGGCTTTTGTTATATGCAATTTCCGTCATTAACAATCAACAAGACCATTTTCTTATATCCAAATTATTTCTTGAAATTTGTCAACAATTTCGGAATTTCAATTTTTGATAAAATAATTCTAAACGTGTACACTTTTCCTAAAATTGTTAGTAAATTTTCAAATTTTGATGTTGTACACAAATTGCAAACCATATATTTTTTTTTATAAAAATTATAAACATTTTTAAAACACAAGTATTCATTAAATTTATGAACAAAAAATTCAAAAATGGGAACATTTTTCGAAATTACAGAACATATTGATAATTTGTAAAAAAAATGAAAATAACATTTTTTGGTATTCCCAAAATATTTCAAATTTTAGAAAAACGTTTTTGAATAATGATTTTGAAAAAGGATAAATAAATAAACTTAACGGAAAAGTAAAATAAAACAGAATAGGTGAAAATACGTTCAGGCCTTGCCCAACCGGGTGATGCTATCGCTTCCGTCTGATGCCTGTTGGACCAACCTAAGAATTCGCTGATTTGAAAAGGTTCATGAATTTGAAAAAGAATATTTACGAATATAAAAAATGGACTTTTATAAAACGCCTTTGTAGAAGTTGAAAAGAGTTCTTGGATATGAAAAAAAGTTTATAAATTTTTAAAAAAGTTTGCGATTTCAAGAAATGTTCACGAATTTAAATGAAAAAAATTCGGGTTGGGTGGAGGTTCTGTCTCACAGTACCTTTTTTTGACATCATTTAAATGAAAGAATTTTTTCTAGGGCCTTGTATCGGCATTTCAAGGCACCGTGGCAAGTTTTTGTGATTTCGGCAATTCTGCATTTTCAGATATTGTTCGTGCTTTCAAAATTTATTTAGAATTTAGAAAATAATCCTGTATTCAATTTTTCCCTACACGAATAAAAAAATTGCGCGAAATCTAAATAAATTGGTTTCATTTTTTTCATGTTTTCGGATTTTTGCTTGAAATTTCAATTTCTGTAGTGTTTTTCTAAAAATGTCCGTGTACAAAATAGTGTTCGCTCTTTTTAACATATGTTCGTGTCATGACATTCTGAGCAATTTTGAAAGCCTCGACAATTAAAATTTAAAAAGTGAAATTTTTTAAATTTTGAACAAATTTTATAAGCGTGGCCATTTTTGAAAAAGAAAAGGGAAACGAAAAAAGGAAAAGAAAAAACGAATAAAAAGCAAACAAGAAATTACGGTAAAAGGACCAATTCAATAATGGGCCGACCCAGCCGCTGACTGATATATAAGCAAAGAAAAGAAGAAGTAAATTTGCACGACCATTAGGAGGTCTTAGTTGGTTACTGTGGTCCTCGTTGGACCAAGAGGTCTTGATTTTGATTCATGTTACTTTAAAAAAAAAGTGAAAAACAATTGAGGGCGCCGCGAGAAAAAAGATACCGCGGTGAAAAAATAGTTGTCGCGTATATGTACGCAGCCTGCGTATCGGCGCGGTTGAAAAGATCATCCTACCCTTTATTATGAAGGGGTATAGAGAGATCTCAGCCATCAATTTGTTTAGGAAGGAGTGTACCGAAACAAAAATGAGAAGCTTATAGATGTAATGTTCTGTTGTCGATGTAGACTGGAAGGCGGATTGGATTGATCGCCATCCCAAAAAAGCCGACACCGAAAAGGGCCAGAAGATAATCCCACTCCAACCAGACAAAGGATGCAAACTCAGACTTGACAAGTTCCCCGAGGGGGTCGTATCTGGCCAAGCTTCATCAGATGAAGATGAAACCAACAGAACAAACTTTTTTTTGTGTACCAACAGAGCAAACTAAACGAACGATGGAATGAAGGAGCGCGCTACTGGACCAGCCTACTAACTGGTAGCTTGAGGCATACAGATACGGTCATTAGACGTGTCCAGTTGAGTTGCTGGGTCACGGGCCAATAACATGGCCCGCCAGGCCGTACCTGCCGCAGCTCACCTTCGTCCTTTTTTGTTCCAGCAAAACGGAAATAGCACAGCCGACTGCATGTGTCCACGGACAGCTGAATAATGTTTCACAGTAGCCATGCGTTCATAGAGGTGAGTGTATGCTCGTATATGTGAGCGACTTTGATTGTACTGTATTAAAAAAATTGTTTCACGGTAGCCATGTACTCGGGCTGTTCAGGCAGCGACAACGAATAGAAACTCAGCATGCGATGTTGTTCATCTCAAAAGCATTTTTGGCAACAACCAGTAATGAAGCCTAGCGAACTCTCATGACACACAACAAACCAAGGATCCCTCCGCGTTACATGCTACTAGATCATGAGCCACTCTACTGCTCCCCCTGTAGCTATGAACAAAAAAACAGCACGAGCAAAAACATTGAGAAAAGGAAAGTACATTCTTCGCCGATCGGCATGCCTCGGTGATTGTGTTATCACCGCCCCGGAGATTGAGATCGACAGTGCTATTAAGCAAAAGAAGAAGAGAGCAGTAGGTTCTGTAGCAAACGCGGAGGAAATCAAACCGTAAACCAGTGAACCGCCGCATGACTGAATAAAAATACAAAACATTATTCAGCAGGGCCACCAAAATGAAGGAAAAAATGAGCAAAAATGGAGGTGCGGGGAATCGAACCCCGTGCCTCTCGCATGCGAAGCGAGCGCTCTACCATATGAGCTACACCCCCAATTGATGTCCACCTCGGGACGCGAGCCTAGATGATCCGTACGGGCGCCATCGGCACTTTTGTTTTCCCAGCTTCTACCATGAAGCCCCGCCATGATGCATGTGTCGTTTCAGACTTCGGAAGTTCAAAGGCCTCCGTATGAACCATACGGCAAGAGCAGCACGACTATACATCTCTGAGATGGCAGAGCAGTAGTTTGTATTGGTGTTCTTGTGGGGATCTTTAAGGCGGTCTGTTCTCTCAAGCCACACTAGAGCACCGTGAGTTAGGACAAGATGATCGATGTACGTTTGTGATTCATACCAAGATAACCATGCCATAAGGTAACTCATGTTTGGTCAACTACAATGTCATCTATTATTGTATCTTGTGCCTTTAACAACCAGTTTCTTCAATATCTTGTATCAAAATTCCATTCGAAATATATGTTGGTTGTACTAGTTCACAGTGTTTATTGCGTTGGTTGTACTGATCCATGTTGCAAACTTATTTCCACGTTGGTTTCTATGTTGTGCACAGTTTTCTCGACATAACTTCTACATGGTGCAAGAACAACATTTTGAAATTGGAAATTACCAATGCTTGTTGTCAATATACGTGTTCGCAATCTTGCACTACTGGAATCGCCGTGCATGTCGAGTTCCTGAGGTTTGCCGAGATTCTTTTATCGGGAGCTCAGCAGTGAATGTACTCCGTCGAATATGAAGGTAAAAAAACACAGCAATGCAAAACAACTCGGCAGACATGAATATTTGCCCAGTGCCGAGGAAAAGGGACTCGGCGACAAAAGACAACTTAGCAAAGTATGACATTTGTCGAGTTCCACCTGAAAGGTACTTGGTAGTGTCCTGACCGACATACCCCATCATTGGTCGGTCGACGACTATGTGATGGCGAGTCGTCTTTGCCAAGTTTCCGCTAACGGAAACTCGACAATCATTTTTCATTTTCTTTTTTTAGTAAGGAATGTCAGGTGTCATGGATTTGCCGAGCACCCGACAAAAAAAAATACTTGGCGGAGAACCGACCCTTCCTCAACTTATAAAAGATAGATCACGCGTGTGGTCGTCGGCTCGGCTTTAACCTCCGGTGCGCACAATTCGTCCTGACACTCCAGCTCAACATCCTTCTCCACATAGCGAGATATGCGAGGGGAATCATGCTTGATGTTGTTGGGGAGGACAACTTGTGTGCCATATACCATGAAAAATGGAGTTTCCTCAGCCTGCTCCTCGGCCCCGCATAACGCAAAACCTTGGAGAACAAGCTCGTCGTGTGAATCCATGACGTACTCCAGATGGCCAAATTGGATGATCCGTCCTGGAGCGTAGTTCTCGACCAAGCCGAGGTGGTCCGTCCAGTCTGCAATGAAGCTTATGACGCCAAAAATAAAGATCTGACCCCGGGTGTAGGTCGCGCCGTCAACTGGGGATCCCATCGGATATCTGAGTTCACCATGCGGGGCCTGCATGAGCCACCACTCTTAACACCGTCCTTTCTTTTTAATAAAGACACCTAAAGGGTATCTTAGATCTGATTATCATCAAGGAAAACAAAGGCCAGTACAATTGATAGGTAACTGGACGTAGAATGATCAGTAAAAAATAAAATTACATTAAAAAGCATACTAGTCTTCTTCTCCCTTTGATTGTATGCTGTCCGCCGGAGATTGAAAATTGCACTGAACCAACAACAAAGAAAAGCGACACCTGCAAACACCCTCGCCATACAAGGCTTTGTAGACCGCAATAGCCACTCGCCCCTTGAGACGAGATCTAAAAATCGTTGCAGCAGCATCGATTGGAGCATCACCCCAAGCAGAATAGGCTTGCAATCCACCACCACCAGTTCAGAGGGTTGGAGAGACCGGGTTAAGCCACAGAACAACACAGAAGAAGATGCCGTAGTCGCCACACCAAACGCCGGTCAAAAGCACTCCTTGAAAGACACACAAACTACCAAGATATGAAGGAAACCAACCGATCTGGGGACACAAACTCTCACAGGCCCTTCGACGGGGACGGATCGAACGTCGTCGAGGTAGGGAGAGACGGGAGAGACTTTATTCCAACACGCCATCGTCACCACTCGTCGAAGCCGCCGGAGAAACAAAAACCTAAAAAAAAAAAAACAAGATGGATGGGTCCCCACTCCTCTTGCCGCCGACGAGGCTGCCAGACGGGAAAGAGGAGGGGGGCCGAGGCGGCGACAGTAGTTGTGGCGGCGGTGGCTTAGGGTTAGGAGGCGAGCGCGACGAGGGTTTACCCGACGGCCTTGACGTTGGCAGGTTTTGGGATGAACGAGATAAGGGGGAGTTTCTTAAAACCGTCCTTGGCGCCAACCCAGATGGGCAAACCGGGCTTGCTTAATTTTTGTGGCCTGCTACTCCTAGGCCTACTCGAAAATTTTGGAATGGTGCTTCTGGGCCCACAACATTAAAGCCAACGCTGTCTCCATCGTTTTTTGAAATTGCGCAAACAATCTTTTACATTTCATGACATTGAAAAATGATCACACGTTTGTAAAAACTGAATGAAAATATAAAACATTATTCAGTAGGTTTCGAAAATGGTTTTTTATTTTGTTTTGCAAAAAATGGAGGTGCGGGGAATCGAACCCCGTGCCTCCCGCATGCGAAGCGGGCGCTCTACCATGTGAGCTACACCCCCGTTTGTTGATTTCGCTGGGGTACGAGTGAGTACAGTTCGTGTGACAGGCGCCGGCCCGCCATAATGCTTGGATGTGGCGTTTCATAGTCCAAAAATCTGCTCTGGCCGAGAAGAGAAGTAGATATGTCAGATTTGTGATAATTCCAGCTCTAGCCACGGGCAGGTTGGCTGGACGATGGAGGTCGTGGACTATAGAGAAGATTTAGGGACGCCTCATGGGATATGCAAACTTGTACAAGAGTTTGAGGAGGAATCCCACGAGATGAGAAGGAAGATCCATAGGTTCTCCGCAAAATTGGCTGCTTATATGGGAGATCAGTTCGTTACCTCGATGGCCATGGCCATTGGCCCTTACCACCATGGCCTGCCTCGCCTCCATGGGAATGGAGAAGGCCAACCGCATGGCTGCCTATATCTTGACCTGGGACTCGGGTCATTCGTATGAGGAGGTGTATTCATGGGTCCTAGTCGTCACAGATCAGGCCCGGCGCCTATACGCCGATGACACGGTGTCGGGTACGAGCCCAGATAAGTTTGCCGATATGATGTTTCACGATGCATGCTTCTTGTTACAGTATATATATGCGCTTGGCTTCACACTTAGAAGATTCGCTACATCTGTTACCACTGCAATGTTTCTTCCTCTCCAACCTATCTTGCATCAATAATGACATCATGCTGCTGGAAAACCAGCTCTCTGTCCCCTTCGCGGATGCAGGGGTTGGGGTGCAGACCCAACCTGAGGTGGAAGATGACCGTTGCTTTCCTGAAGCATCGGAGGAGCTGAGCAGGATGGAGGCGGATCTTTCCCTCGCGGTGGTAGCCACCATCACCGGCAACAGGCCGGCCGTGGACCTGGCCGCGGCGGCGGAAACTCTCCATGTGGAATTTGGCATCGGTCCCGACGATATGTCCATCAGGCCTTTCTACCCGGAGGATTTCTTGATCATCTGCAAACATCCGATCATCCGACAGTTGATGGTGGACCGTGGAAGCGCCTCCTCTTCATGGGTCAACCTGTCACTCCGGCCATGGCTGCGGCAGGCGCAAGCGACGGGTGCCAACATGCAGTTCCTGGTGCCGCTGCGCCTGGTGGGGGTGCCAGCCCATGCGCCGGGTCGGAATCCTTGCCGGCGCATCCGTTCGTAGCCAGACGTGGAAGCCCGACATGTCGTACCGGCATGCCGTTCGCTCCGCAACTTGCTCCACGAAGCCGAAACCTCTGAGAATCACCTCCGCCAGGACGGTCGCTTGACTGGTCAAGTTCTCAGTTCCGTCCGCGCTGGCCAGACAGGCATACAGATGGAAAGCTGCGCCTCTTGCGTTGGGATTGGCGGGCCGACCGCGGGAGAGCGGCAGCACGACTCCCTGCCTCAGTGGGCCCGCGGAGATGGCTCCAGTCTGATCGTGGGGTGGACGGAATTGTTGTGGGATCTGTGCAGCTGCAGCTTCCTGCGGGACGCGGGCTGCCTTCGATGCATGCGGGCGATGGGGCTGCCAGTGCGCACATGCTGGCCCCAAGCCAGGACAAGCCAGCCTCGTTCAGAAGCGCAGAAGACGACACCGAGTCCTTGGGTGATACATGGGACAGCTCGAGCACCGAGGAGAATCTGGTAGGCCCCTCGATGGCCAGTCTGCGGGAAGATGTGGTGGCCCCGCGAAGCGAGTTGTTTTTGGTTAGCTTATCGACCGGGCTGGGAGAGGACACCTGTCCAGTTCCAGATGGCGAGCTGCCATGCACCCCATGCACGCGAGAGCACAGCCCGGTGGAGGCCCTGTGCGAGGAGATAAGGAAGGCCATCACGCCAGTTCTGGCTATGCTCCCAAGCCAGGAGGGCAACGGCAATAAACGGTGGCAATGACAGAAACGGGCCCCAGTCTCAAATCCGCGACGGAGTGTCAGGTTGGCCAAGGGCCTTGGGCGCGGTGGAAACACAACGAAGCAGCAGAACGTGTTGATTCGCAAACTATGCCTTGCAAACGAAGGCGAAACCATCAGCGATGCGGCGCTACAGGCGTACGTGCAACTCTTCGACAAGCCGCTGTCTGATGAGCACATTAGCGCCATCCTTGCCTTGTTTGGGTGGGAGCCCTCTGCTCTGCCGCTGACAGCGCAAGAGGACAGGGTGGTGGAGGGCTTTTGATGCCTTCCTGGTGGATTCACGCCGTAGGAATGTAAAATGAATATGACGCCTTTCAAGCTGCTCGTGTGGAATGTGCGTGGGTTGAATAACCCGGCACGTCGCAATGTCATATCGCAAGTAGTGGAAGCCGCAAAACCTACTATCATCTGTCTCCAGGAAACAAAACTAGAGGTTGTAACACCCGAAGTGGTGAGGCATTGCCTTGGGAATAAATTTGAGGATTTTTACTTCTTGCCTGCAAGAGGCACGCGAGGCGGAATTATCTTAGCCTGGGATCGCTCGATGTTCGCCTTGTCAAACCCCCATTACACGGAGTGCACGGTCACAACACTTGTTCGGTCGGTGGAAGAGCCGGATGCTCTTTGGTGGGTCACGGGAGTCTACGGACCGCAGGAGGATCATGAGAAGATCATGTTCTTGCAAGAGCTCAGTGACATACGGGATCTCCATGCGGGGCCATGGATAGTGGCCGGTGACTTCAACCTCTTGGTAGACCCAGAGGACAAGAACAACGACAAGATAAACATGAGAATGATGGCTAAATTCAAGACCAAGCTGAATACACTCGAGCTGAAGGAAATGTACCTAAATGGACGTCGATACACATGGTCTAACGAAAGAGAGCAGCCAACCCTAGAGAAGATAGACCATGTGTTCTGCATCGCTTCTTGGGAGGAATTGCACCCGACATCTCACCTTAATGCCCTCGGCTCGGCGCTGTCAGACCACTGCCTGTTGCTGCTGGACCTACGGGCGGCACTTGGCATGGGTAAATGCTTCAAGTTTGAGGCCTTCTGGACCAAGGTGGAGGGCTTTCACCGATTTGTGAGCGAAACATGGGAATCGGTCCCGAGTAATGACAATCCGTATGTCATCCTGGATAGAAAATTGAGGGCAACAGCGAAGCAACTCAAGAAGTGGAGCGATAGGTGGATCGGCAACACCAAACTCCAAATCTCAATTGCACTGGAGGTTATAGCAAGGTTGGACAAGGCTATGGACGCGAGGGCTCTTTCACAGCAAGAACATGAGCTTTGAAAGCTACTCAAGCGAAAGCTTCTGGGCCTATGCTCACTGGAGCGCACGATCGCGCGGCAGCGCTCTAGATTCCTACAGTTACGAGAAGGGGATGCTAGCACTGCATTCTTCCACCAACAAGCATGTCACCGGCAGCGGAGAAATGTGATCTCTACCCTGCAACATGGATCCGAGGTGGCCACAGGCCAAGATGAGATTGGTGAAGCGGTAGACACTTACTACTCTGGGTTGTTTTAGGAAGCAGTGTCGCGTGAGTTCACCATTAGTTGCTCTAGTTGCCGCATGGAAAAGCTGCATGGAGTGCTCCGGCACCTGTATGACGAACTCAGCCCATGGTTTGGTAGGGTCTGCCCTTTGCAGCCATGGCCACCGCGATTGCATCGCAACATTTAGCCAGCCCAGGTTGGGAATACCTAGGCCTCCTGACCACTTCGGTGAGCATACCTGTTCCCACGCCACTGCACATTGCCCACCATTTGCTTGTGACTTTGCACACCAGAGGAAACCCCGACAGATTTTGTTCATGGACTTTATTGTCTTCTATGGCAGGTCTAGCGCCATCATCACGTGGATCGGAATAGCGCACAAGACGGATTGTACAAGGGTCAGTCGCCCACTCTTGGGCATGTATGTAGCCTTCCACTTGGGCAGCTGCCCTGCTAGTTTGTCCACCAGGCCACGAAGCTGTACCGCAGTTTGCTTCCGGATAGTCAGGGGGAGGCCAAGGTATCTGCATGGGTAGGTCCCAGACGGGCAGCCCAGGAGCTGCACCACTCTTTCCATTGTCTCCTCCGAGCAGTGCACAGGCAACGCGGCACTCTTTGCCATGTTTACGCGCAGTCCAGAGGCCTCCCCAAACATGTGTAGCAGCGACGCGCATACTTGCAGATCCATGGTGTTTGGCTTGAGGAAGATCATTACGTCATCCGCAAACATCGATACTCGTTGCTTCATACCTGTTCTTGCCAATGGAGTAAGCGATCCACGCTCCGCAACAAGCTCAAACAAACTTTGTAGTGGTTCCATCACTAGGAGGAATAGCATTGGGGATACCGGATCGCCTTGTCGGAGACCCTTCTTGTAGTGTATCGGCTTCCCAGGAGTGCCGTTTGCCATGATTCTCGTGCTTGAGTTTGCTAGGATGCCGCACACCCATGATATCCATCTGTTGCCAAATCCGATATGTTTGAGCACTTCCACTAAGAATGGCCATTGCACTAAGTCGAAGGCTTTGGAAATATCGAGCTTGAGCATGATTGTAGTCTCTCGTAGGGCATGCAGCCGTCGTGCCATGCATTGCACAAGCATGAAGTTGTCGTGGATCGACCTGCCCTTGATGAAAGTGCTCTGGTGGCTGCCCACTAATCGTGGTAGCTCGGGTGCCAACCTAGCCGATAGGGTCTTTTCGAATATCTTCACCACCCCATGTACGAGACTGATGGGTCTAAAGTCCTTGATATCCACTGCTCCATTCATCTTTGGGATCAACGTGATTATAGCTTTGTTTATCGCAGGCAGGCCGCGCATGTTGGCGCGAAAAAATGCCTCCATGGCCCTCATTATATCGCCCTTGATGATAGGCCAGCAAACCGCGAAGAATCTTCCCGTAAACCCATCCGGGCCGGGAGCCTTGTCTAGTGGCATCCCTTTGATCACCCTCTCCACCTCCTCTTATGGGGCGCCAATGCGATGCCGCTTCTTCGCATGGTTGGCACTCAGAAATCGTTGCTGGACCTCGGACAGATTAGCGCGACGTGGATTGGACCACCAGGATGCTTGCCCTTCTGCGACCAGGCAGAAGAGTCGATCCAGCACATTCTACTACACTGCGTTTTTGCCAGAGAGGCGTGGATGGTGCTTTGCCGGGCCTTGGGTAAACCCGAGTGGGCGATGGCTTTGTCCAACTCACTCCAGGATTGGTGCACTGACAAAATAAGGAACAAAACAGCCCGCAAAGACGTCAGAACTCTATTCATGCTAGTGTTATGGGAGCTATGGAAGCACAGGAACGTAATTGTCTTCGATGGTGCAACACCATCCATTGCACACGTGCTACAGCAAATACAAGAGGAGGGGAGGACATGGAAGAAGGCTGGCCTATTCAAGTGCGACACTGCAGCGTTCTTTGGAGAGTTATCTAGGTGGGAGAGTGAGAGGAGTTAGCAATTCATATGTAAACCGGCTAGGCTTGGTGGAGTGGGCGTTGCATACGCATTGTAACTAACGGCTATATGAGGGCTCTTTACCCCTCCTTCTTCTATAATATAAAGTACGCACACTCGTATGTATTCGAGAGAAAAAAAGCTCCCCTGGTTGGTCATCTTGAAGCTCTAATGACCACCCGCCATGGCAGTAAACTTGGACGACTTCATTGTAGCGATGGGAGATTCAATGAGCAGCAAGTATTTCCTGGCCTCGTCCTTTGACTACATCAACATGACATCATCAGACCGACCAACACATATTCTTGGCCTCCTACGATTGCACAAACAAGGAATATCAGTTAAACCACTCTTCTCCAGAACATCCGCACCTATTAGCGCCATGGAACTTGAAGGAATCAGCATCAAGCTAGAGCACGGCAAAACTGATAAGTTGAATGATATGAAAATCAAGAAAGGATTCCTCTTCGACAAGTTGTTCATGTTGCCACTGAATCTGGACCGTACAAGGGCATCCTGGCTCACCAGCGTGGTGGCTTTTGAGGTATGCACGGCCTTACATAGCTCCCAAAGTGTTGATGATACTTTTGTCTGCTCCTTCGTCGCCGTCCTTGCAAATTGCAATGCACATGGTTCGGGAGGAGGATGTGCACATGCTGCGATCAAAGGGTTTCATAAAATGAGAACTATCCGACAGGCAAATTCTCAAATTCTTCAACGGACTTTCCCAACAAATGTCCCTCGGTCTCCGCTACTTTAAAATCTCGGGGATATCCAAGATGGCAAGTGAAAGAGGTGGTTGAAGATTATTGTGTGCAAGTTTGTTTCCCACAACACCAAAGCCATCGCCGCTCTGCTCTCCATCATTGGTGTTCTTGTGGGGGTCTTTTTTTTTCTTGTGGGGATCTTTAAAGCAATATATTCTATCAAGCAACACTAGAGCACTGTGAGCTAGGACAAGATGATCGATGTTTGCCATTCATACCAAGATAACCATGTCATAAGGTAACTCATATGTGGTTAATTACAATGGCACCTATTATATATCTTGTGCCTTTAACTACCTTTTTATTCAATATCTTGTTTGAGAAATCCATTCAAAATATATGTTCGTTGTAATAGTTCATAGTGTTGGTTGCAATGGTAATATCGCCACGTTGCAAACTTATTTCCATGTTGGTTTTTGTGTTGTGCACAGTTTTCTCGGCATAACTTGTACGCGGTGGAAGCACAAAATTTTGAAATTGAAATTACCAATGCTTGTTGTCAATATGCAGGTTCGCAAGCTTGCACCACTGGAATTGCCGTGCATGCCGAGGTTTCCCGAGTTTCATTTATCAGAAACTCGACGGTGAAAGTAGACCGCCGAGTATCAAGGTAAAAGAACTCGGTAATGCAAAACAACTCGGTAGGCATAATTACTTGCCCAGTGCCGAGGAAAAGGGACCCGATGACAAAAAGCAACTCGGCAAAGTTTGACCTTTGTCGAGCTCCACCCGAGAGGTACTTGGTAGTGTCCTGACCAACATACCCCATCATTGGCCAGTCGACGGAGGGTTGTCTTTGCCAAGTTTCCACTAACGGATACTTGGTACTCATTTTTTATTTTTATTTTTTATAAGGAATGTCAGGTGTCATGGATTTGTCAAGCACCCGACAAGAAACACTCAACAAAGAATTGACCCCTCCTCTCCCCAAGTATGAAAGATAGATCTCACGTGTGGTTGTCGGCTCGGCTTTAACGTCCAGTGCATACAAGTCACCCTGACACTCCAACTCACTATCCTTCTCCATGCAGCGAGATATGTGATACGTCTCCAACGTATCTATAACTTTTTATTGTTTCATGCTATTATATTATCTATCTTGGATGTTTTATATGCATTTATGTGCTATTTTATATGATTTTTGAGACTAACATATTAACCCAGAGCCTAGTGCTAGTTTCTATTTTTTTCCTTGTTTTTGAGTTTCGCTGAAAAGGAATATCAAACGGAGTCCAAACGGAACGAAACTTACGAAGATTTTTCTTGGACCAGAAGACACCAGAAGGACTTGGAGTATACGCCAGGGAAGCCTCGAGACGGCCACAAGGGTGGAGGGCGCACCCTGGGGGGTAGGGCGCGCCCCCTACCTTGTGCCCTCCCCCCGAGACCCCCTAACCTACTTCTTTCGCCTATAAATTCCCAAATATTTCAAAAACTGGCCAGAACATCCATCGAAACCACTTTTCTGCCGTCGTAACCTTCTTTTCTCGCGAGATCCCATCTGGAGGCCTTTTCCGGTACTCTGCCGGAGGGGGAATCAACCACGGAGGGCATCTACATCAACCCTATTGACCTTCAGATGAAGTGTGAGTAGTTTACCATAGACCTACGGGTCCATATCTAGTAGCTATATGGCTTCTTCTTCTCTCTCTCTCTCTCTTTGATCCACAATACCATGTTCTCCTCGATGTTCTTGGTGATCTATATGATGCAATCTTCTTATGCGGTGTGTTTGTCAAGATCCGGTGAATTGTGGGTTTATGATCAGATTATCTATGAATAATATTTGAGTTTCTTCTGAATTCTTTTATGCATGATTTAATATCTTAGTAATTCTCTTCAAACTATCGGTTTGGTTTGGCCAACTAGATTGATTTTTATTGCAATGGGAGAAGTGATTTGCTTTGGGTTCAATCTTGCGGTGCTCAATCCCAATGACAGAAAGGGATATGACACATATTGTATTGTTGCCATCGAGAATAACAAGATGGGGTTTTCATCATATTGCTTGAGTTAACTCCGCTACATCATGTCATCTTGCTTAATTTGTTACTCTGTTCTTATGAACTTAATACTCTAGATGCAGAATCGTTTCGGTCAATGTGTAGAGTAATAGTAGTAGATGCAGGCAGGAGTCGGTCTACCTGATACGGATGTGCTGCCTATATTCATGATCATTGCCATAAATGTCTTCATACTTATTCGCTCTTCTATCAATTGCTTGACAGTAATTTGTTCACCCACCATAATATTTTCTATCATGAGAGAAGCCTCTAGTGAAACCTATGACCTCAGGGTCTATTTTCCATCTTATAAGTTTCCGATCTACTATTTTATAATCTTTTACTTTTCAATCTATAAACCAAAAACCCAAAATTATTTACTTTACTAGTTCATCTATCTCTATCAGATCTCACTTTTACAAATAACCGTGAAGGGATCGACAACCCCCTTTATAGCGTTGGGTACAAGTAGTTTGATTGTTTGTGCATGTATTTGGCGATTGATGTGTAATCTCCTACTGGATTGATACCTTGGTTGTCAAACTGAGGGAAATACTTACTCTACTTTGCTGCATCACCCTTTCCTCTTCAAAGGAAAAACCAACACAAGCTCAAGAGGTAGCAATATGCGAGGGGAACAGTGCTTGATGTTGCTGGGATGGATGACTTGTCCGCCATATACCATGAAAAACATAGTTTTTGTAGCCTTATCCTCGGTCCAACATAACACAAAGCCTTAGGGAACAAACTCGCCGCACGAATCCATGAGGTACTCCGGATTGTTGAATTGGATGATCCATCTTGGAGTTTAGTTGTCGACCAGGCCGAGGTGGTCAGTTGAGTCGGCGACAAAGCTTATGGCACCAAAACACAAAGATCTGACTTGGCATGTAGGTCACGCCTGTGTCAACTGGCGATCCCATCAGATCTCTGAGTTCACTGTGCGGAGCCTGCATGGGCCAACATTGTTAATTTCGTCTTTGGTGCCAACCTAGATGGGCAAGTTGGGCCTACTTGAAAAATTCGGCATGCTGCTCCTAGGCCTACTAAAATTATTTGGCTTGCTGCTCCTAGACCTGGCACGGTGCTAAGTGATATGTCTCCAACGTATCTATAATTTTTGATTGTTCCATGCTATTATATATTCTGTTTTGGATGTTTAATGGGCTTTATTTTACACTTTTATATAATTTTTGGGACTAACCTACTAACCAAAGGCCAAGTGCAAATTGCTGTTTTTTTGCCTATTTCAGTGTTTCGCAGAAAAGGGATATCAAACGGAGTCCAAACGGAATGAAACCTTCGGGAGAGTTATTTTTGGAACCGTATCTACCCAGAAGACTTGGAGTACACACGAGGGAACAAGAGAGGTGGCCACAAGGGTCCAGGGCGCGTCCCCCACCCTCGTGGGCCCCCTTTGGCTCCCCCGATGCCCTCCTTCCTCCTATATATATCCATATACGCTAAAAACATCGAGGCAACAGAGAAAACCCTAATTCCACCGCCGCAAACTTCTGTTCCCGTGAGATCCCATCTTGGGGCCTGTTCCGGAGGTCCGCCGGAGGGGGGATCTATCACGGAGTGCTTCTACATCAACATGATGGGCCTCTAACCCCTCGTTGGTTACCCCAATTGGAAGGTGAAAGATGCAGTGTTGTGGAAGTGTTTTCCCTTAGCAAAGATGCCAAGGATCGAATCCCCAGAGACTCCTAGGTTCAACAAGTAGGTGTCAACTGCTAACGGCGCCAGATATTAGCAATCAACGTGGACCTGCACACAGATACAAATAACTTTGCTCCCAACGAGTACAGAGAGGTTGTCAATCCCTCCGGCCTTGTAGTTCACAAAGGATTAAACGCAAATGATAGTAGTGATAGATAGTGTTTTGCAATAGTAAGTAATAGCGAAAAGTAAATAGCGGATGTGATCAATGATGGTAATATGGACCGGAGTCACGTGATGTTCACTAGTGATGTCTCTCTCCCAAAAGACGATAAAACAGCTATGTGAGGTAAACGAATTACAGCTGGGCAATTGACAGGACCACGAACGCAAACCAATGCTGACTACATTGCAAGAAAGGTTGAGGTTCAAAGCATGGGCGGTACACCAAAGTAAGTAGACCGAAATCCATCAATATCTACTACTAATCATCCACCTTGAGATATCTATCCAGAACATCTCGCTGGTATTAAGTTGCGAGCCCCACCCATAGTATAAACTCAAAGCAACAGACAACTGCATTAAAAGAACTTTGCGTAAAGTAAACAATCCTTGCACCCGCGGGCACAAGCACCGTTGTTTTCCCCCTTGTGGCAACAGCACATCCCCTAGACTCATGTTTCTGTCACTCAAGCTAGTTATCGAGGGGCATGAACCCACAATTGAGCATAACGTTCCCTCTTGGAGTCGCTACGTATTACTTGGCCAAAGCAATAAATAACAACGGAGAACATGCAAGAATTACTTATGAACATAAATATAAAAGAGGTAGATCAAATATATTACTCAATCACAATCTAAACATAATCTCATAATCCATCGGATCCCAACAAACTCATCATAGCAACAGCATAAGGATTACATATGTGCCTCGATCATGTAGGGCAGCTCACGAGGACTAATTAGTGAAGCACAAGAACGGGAGGAGAACATCACATAGCTACTAGTCATGGACTCATGGTCCAAGGGAGACTACTCACAACTCATCCGGGAGGCGTCCATGGTGGTGGAGAAGCTCCCGGTGGTGATCCTCCCCTCCGGCAGGGTGCCGGGAAGAGTCTCCTGGTGCTCCCGATCTTGGAAGCGGCGGCGGCGGCGGAACAGAGATGAGATCGCGAAAAAGAGTTCCCGTCCCGAGGGTTTCGAGGGACGCTCTAAATATATGCCAAAGGGGGGCACCAGACGGGCTTCGGGGGGCCCAGGCGCCCCCCCGGCGCGGCCCAGGGGGGGCGCGCCGCCAGGGCGCCTGGAGCCCTGGTGCCCCCCCCCGGCTGTACTTCGGGCGCAGGGTAGGTTCCGGAACGCTGATTTTTTATATAATTTTTCTGGATTTTTCCTGACAGTTCTCGTAACATGAAAACCTGAAATACAAAATCAGCCGAAAACAGAAACTGGCACCGGGGTGCACTGGATTAGTAGGTTAGTCCAAATATGATCAAAAGTGTATGGAATTGTATGAATATCATAGCAATATCACCCAAAAGTGGCATGGAGCAAGCAGAAATTATAGATACGTTTTGGACGTATCAACATCCCCAAGCTTAATTCCTGCTTGTCCTCGAGTAGGTAAATGATAACAAGAATAATTTCTGTGGTGACATGCTATTAACCATATAGGACTTTTTATAGTCATATGACAAAAGCTTACTGAGACAATGATTCTATAGTAATTAAGTTGCCTCATGAGAAAATCACGAACGACTGAAAGTTTTACAATATGAAACTGAAACATCAAAAAGATTTGCAATGAACATGGTGTGCAAATATGATAAAGTGATATCTAGCTTGCCCCCTTTAGTGATGCAAAACATAAATGCAGGGGCACCTTCAAGGTTTAAGTGATGACTAGATACAATGATTTCCAAATAAACGATATCACAATCATGCAAAAGACAATGCTACTTTGGGACAATGCACATTACACTCAGAATGACAATCATGCTCTCAGTAGTTGGTGCTTTTAAAAGAAGGTGGAGACTCAACATAAAAGTAAAAGAATGGTCATGTGCTAGAGCTTTTTATTTTAAAAACATAGAAGCAATTTTGTCAACGGTAGTAGTACTTCATATGTGTCATGCATAAGACATCCTATAAGTTGCAAGCCTCATGCATCGAATACCAATAGTGCTCGCACCTTGTCCTAATTAGCTCGGATTTCCATGGGTTATCATTGCATTACATATGTTTCAACCAAGTGTCACAAAGGGGTACCTCTATGCCACCTGTACAAAGGTCCAAGGAGATAAATCGCATTTGATTTCTCGTTTTTGATAGATCTCAACTTAAGGACATCCATACCGGGACAACATAGAAAATAGATGATGGACTCCTCTTTAATGCATAAGCATATTCTCATAAGAGATTGAGGATTAAGTCCAAGCTAAAACTTCCACCATGATACATGGCTTTGGTTGGCGGCCCAATGTTCTTCTCTAACAATATGCATACTTATTCAACCCACGGCAAATCACACTTACTTCAGACAAGACGAACATGCATAGCAACTCACATGATATTCAACAAAAGTGTAACCGTTGATAGCGTCCCCAGAAACATGGTTACCGCTCAGCAAGCAACTTATAAGAAATAAGATACATAGGCAACATATTCTTTACCACAATAGTTTTTAAGCTACTTTCCCATGAGCTATGTATTGCAAAAATTGAAGGTCTTAAAGGTAGCACATGTAAATTACTTGGAGAGGCGGTGAAATACCACATATAGGTAGATATGGTGGACTCATATGGCATAACTGGTTTAAAAGGATATGGATGCACAAGCAGTCAGTCCGCTTAGTACAGGTGGAGGTTAGCAAAAGACTGGGAGCGACCAACTAAGAGAGCAATGACGGTCATAATCATGCAGAGCGACAAAGCAACATTGAATCAGGCATGGTAGTTATATCGCTACTCAGAAATAAAAGATCATCAAGGCTTGACAGACTTTCTTTACAGTCTTAAATATGCGTGAGCATACGCCAAGTCAATCAAAATAAATTCTCGAAGGAAGATATTACTAAACCATACCACATCATAGGCAAACAAATCAAGTTGGTACTCCAATAACACATTGGGAATCCCCCAGCTATTTGAGACTAACCATAAGAAAACCTGAACTACTAAGCACCATCATGCACGTAGCATCTTTATCATAGACATATTAACCAATGCAACGAAAGCAAACTCTCTTAATAAGGTGAGCATGGTAATTAAAGAGAATTCAAGCAACCAACTAAACAAAAGCTCTTTGAAAAGATAAGCATGAATACTAAGAGCAGAGCACGATAGTAGCTATTAAAAGACAAAGAACACACACAGCAAAGATAGACATGAAAATTCTATGTTATGTTCTAGGTAGAAGTGGAGCGTGTTTCTCTCCCACCTAAACAACGCTGAGTCCCGACTCGTTATGAAAAACTAAAAAGAAAACTAAAAGCAAGACGCTCCAAGCATAGCACATAACACATGAAGTGATAAAAATATAGTGGAACGAAAGACGAACTGATAATGCTGATGCAGAAGGGGATGCACGGGGGCATCCCCAAGCTTAGACGCTTGAGTCTCCTTGAATATTTCTTGGGGGTGCACGGGGGCATCCCCAAGCTTGAGCGCTTGACACTCCTGAATCTTTTTATCATCTTCCCTCGCACACTTGAAAACTCCCTTCATACATAACTCATCATAATCTGATTAGCGAGGTTAGTACCCTTAATAAAATAATTGTTCCTTGCTGGAAATAAAGATATTCTTTAAGTTCTACTGTTTCTCAAGATTGCCAAAAGGTTTTTGCAAAGAAAAAACAAGCTCTTGGTTTGCAAACTGAAGGAAAGGCAAAACAGGACAGAATCTGTGAAAAACAGAACAACAGGTAGTAAATGATTTGTTCGGGGTACTTCTGCAACTCAAATCAAAAAACTCAGAACAGATGCACGAAAGACAATTATATAGAGAACGCTTTCGAAAAAATTCAGACCAAAAAGATGATCTGGTGATTTTATACGAATTTTTCTATCCAAGGACAGAATCTGTTTCCTGGACAGCACCTCACAACTTTTGAACTTTCTAGCAATCAGAGGCTATACTTGGCACAAAATTGAAAAGCAAAGATACAATGATGATGCTACTGTAGTAAAAAACATCAAGACACAACAAAAGCAAAAAATTTATTCATGTGGGCTGCCTCCCAAAAGCGCTTTCTTTTATGCCTTTAAGCTAGGCATAATGCATAGAGATCAAGTTTTATCAAGAGTAAAAGAATAGCTAGCCCGTACAACGGACTCAAGAGGTAACTTGATCTTCTTTCGAGGGAAGTGTTCCATCCCTTTCTTGAGAGGAAACTGAAATTTTATATTACCCTCTTTCATGTCAATGATAGCACCAACGGTGCGCAAAAAGGGACATCCCAAAATAATTGGACATGAAGGATCACATTCAATATCCATAATAGTGAAATCAACGGGAACATAATTATCATTAACAATGATAAGAACATCGTCGATCCTCCCCAAAGGTTTCTTTATGGAAGAATCAACGAGACGAACACCAAAAGAACAAGAATCAAAAGGTTTCAATTTAAGCATATCATATAGTCTTTTGGGCATAATGGAAGTACTATCTACAATATCACATAAAGCATAGCATGAGAAGTTGTTTATCTTAATTTTAATCATAGGATCCCAACCATCTTCTAGCTTTCTAGGTATGGAGGCTTCTACTCTAAGTTTCTCCTCCCTAGCTTTGATGAGAGCATTAGTGATATGCTCTGTGAAGGCAAGATTAAGCGTGCTAGTGCGGGGGTCTCTAGACATCTTGTGAAGGAAATCAATAACTTCGGTAAGAGTGCAATTATCAAAATCAAGGTCACGAGCATCAAGTAAAGTGGTAGTAGTGTCCTTTAGGTTCACATGTTTGGTAGTTTCTATAGTCATAGCATCACCATTAATAGGTCCATTGGGACCAGGAGTACATTGGGTGCTAAGAGTTTGAACATCCTCAACAACTTGGATAGTAGCAACAGTGTGGTGGGTAGGAAGGCTCTTAATTCTATCCTCTTCCTCCCTTTCTCTAGCCCATCTCTCTTTAAGTTTAGCCATCATCCTAATGTTTTCATTAATTTGCACTTGAGTAGCATTTATAGGAATGACTTCCCTCTCCTCAAGAGGAGAAGTTTTAATATTTAGCAATTTTACCTCATTGGCTAAATGGTCTACCTTAAAAGAAAGATCATCTAGTTTATGTAGTTTTTCTTCTACACTCTTATTAAAGGCTTTTTGGGTAGTGATGAAATCTTTAAGCATAGTCTCTAGTGAAGGAAATATGCCCTAGAGGCAATAATAAAGTTGTTATTTATATTTCCTTATATCATGATAAATGTTTATTATTCATGCTAGAATTGTATTAACCGGAAACTTAGTACATGTGTGAATACATAGACAAAACAGAGTGTCCCTAGTATGCCTCTACTAGACTAGCTCATTGATCAAAGATGGTTATGTTTCCTAGCCATAGACATGAGTTGTCATTTGATCAACGGGATCACATCATTAGGAGAATGGTGCGATGGACTAGACCCATCCGTTAGCATAGCACTATGATCGTTTAGTTTTACTGCTATTGCTTTCTTCATGACTTATACATGTTCCTATGACTATGAGATTATGCAACTCCCGAATACCGTAGGAACACCTTGTGTGCTATCAAACGTCACAACGTAACTGGGTGATCATAAAGATGCTCTACAGGTGTCTCCGAAAGTATTTGTGGTGTTGGCATAGATCAAGATTAGGATTTGTCACTCCGAGTGTCGGAGAGGTATCTTTGGGCCCTCTCGGTAATGCACATCATAATAAGCCTTGCAAGCAAAGACTAATGAGTTAGTCACGAGATGATGTATTACGGAACGAGTAAAGAGACTTGCCGGTAACGAGATTGAACTAGGTATTGAGATACCGACGATCGAATCTCGGGCAAGTAACATACCGATGACAAAGGGAACAATGTATGTTGTTATGCGGTTCGACCGATAAAGATCTTCATAGAATATGTAGGAGCCAATATGGGCATCCAGGTTCCACTATTGGTTATTGACCGGAGAGATGTCTCGGTCATGCCTACATAGTTCTTGAACCCGTAGGGTCCGCACGCTTAAACGTTCGTTGACGATATAGTATTTAATGAGTTATGTATGTTGGTGACCGAATGTTATTCGGAGTCCCGGATGTGATCACGGACATGACGAGGAACTCTGGAATGGTCCGGAGATAAAGATTAATATATGGGATAATAGTGTTTGACCTCCGGAAGGGTTCCGGAATTCACCGGAAGGGGTTCCGGATGTTTCCCGAAGTGTTTGGGTACGAGAACACTTTATTTGGGCCAAAGGGGAAAGCCCACGAGGCTTTAGGAAAGTGCGAAAGGAAGTTTTGCGGAGACCAGAGGCTAGACGCCAGGAACCCTGGCGTCTAGGGGGTAGACGCCGGGAACCCTGGCGTCTAGCCCTGGAGTCCGAGTGGGACTCTTTCCTTTCGGGCAAAACCGACTTTGAGGAGGCTTTTGCTCCAAGTTTCGACCCCAGGGCTCAACATATAAATAGAGGGGTAGGGCTAGCACCCAAGACACATCAAGATACACCAAGCCGTGTGCCGGCTACCCCGACCCTCTAGTTTATCCTCCGTCTAGTTTCTGTAGTGCTTGGCGAAGCCCTGCAGAGATTGTTCTTCATCAACAACCGTCACCACGCCGTCGTGCTGCCGGAACTCATCTACTACTTCGCCCGTCTTGCTGGATCAAGAAGGCGAGGACGTCATCGACCTGAACGTGTGCTGAACGCGGAGGTGCCGTACGTTCGGTACTAGATCGGGACGGATCGTGAAGGTGCACGACTACATCAACCGCGTTGATAAACGCTTCCGCTTTCGGTCTACGAGGGTACGTAGACACACTCTCCCCTCTTGTTGCTATGCATCTAGTAGATAGATCTTGCGTGATCGTAGGAAAATTTTGAAAATACTGCGTTCCCCAACAGTGGCATCATGAGCGAGGTCTATGCGTAGATGATATGCACGAGTAGAACACAAGTGAGTTGTGGAGGATACTAGTCATACTGCTTACCAGCATGTCATACTTTGCTTCGGCGGTATTGTGAGATGAAGCGGCCCAGACCGACATTACGCGTACGCTTACGCGAGACTGGTTTCACCGTTATGAGCACTCGTTGTTTAAAGGTGACTGGCGGGTGTCTGTCTCTCTCACTTTAGCTGAATCGCGTATGCCTACGCCCGGTCCTTGTGAAGGTTAAAACAGCACATACTTGACGAAACATCGTTGTGGTTTTGTATGCGTAGGTAAGAACGGTTCTTGCTAAGCCCGTAGCAGCCACGTAAAACTTGCAACAAGAAAGTAGAGGACGTCTAACTTGTTTTTGCAGGGTATGTTGTGATGTGATATGGTCAAGACATGATGAGTTATACGGTTTTGTATGAGATGATCATGTTTTGTAAAGTTATCGGCAACTGGCAGGAGCCATATGGTTGTCGCTTTATTGTATGAAATGCAATCGCCATGTAATTGCTTTACTTTATCACTAAGCGGTAGCAATAGTCGTAGAAGCAATAGTTGGCGAGACGACAACGATGCTACGATGGAGATCAAGGTGTCGCGCTGGTGACAAAGGTGATCATGACGGTGCTTTGGAGATGGAGATCAAAAGCACAAGATGATGATGGCCATATCATGTCACATATTTTGATTGCATGTGATGTTTATCTTATTATGCTTCTTATTTTGCTTAGTACGACGGTAGCATTATAAGATGATCCCTTACAAAATTTCAAGGTACAAGTGTTCTCCCTGAGTATGCACCGTTGCGAAAGTTCTTCGTGCTGAGACACCACGTGATGATCGGGTGTGATAAGCTCTACGTTCAAATACAACGGGTGTAAGCCAGTTTTGCACACGCAGAATACTCGGGTTAAACTTGACGAGCCTAGCATATGCAGATATGGCCTCGGAACACTGGAGACCGAAAGGTCGAGCGTGAATCATATAGTAGATATGATCAACATAAGATGTTCACCATTGAAACTACTCCATCTCACGTGATGATCGGACATGGTTTAGTTGATTTGGATCACGTGATCATTTAGATGACTAGAGGGATGTCTATCTAAGTGGGAGTTCTTAAGTAATATGATTAAATTGAACTTTAATTTATCATGAACTTAGTCCTGGTAGTATTAGCATATCTATGTTGTAGATCAATAGCTCGCGATGTTGCTCCCCGTTTATTTTTTATATGTTCCTAGAGAAAACTAAGATGAAAGATGTTAGTAGCAATGATGCGGACTAGGTCCGTGATCTGAGGATTATCCTCATTGCTGCACAGAAGAATTATGTCCTTGATGCACCGCTAGGTGACAGACCTATTGCAGGAGCATATGCAGACGTTATGAATGTTTTGACAAAAGCTCGGTATGATGACTACTTGATAGTTTAAGTGCACCATGCTTTACGGCTTATAACCGGGACTTCAAAAACGTTTTGAAACGCCACGGAGCATATGAGATGTTCCAAGAGTTGAAATTAGTATTTCATACTCATGCCCGTGTCGAGAGGTATAAGACCTCTGACAGTATATTGCCTACAGGATGGAGGAGAATAGCTCAACCAGTGAGCATGTGCTCAGATTGTCTGGGTACTGCAATTGCTTGAATCAAGTGGGAGTTAATCTTCCAGATAAGATAGTAATTGACAAAGTTCTCTAGTCACTATCACCAAGTTAGTAGAACTTCGTGATGAACTATAATATGCAAGGGATGACGAAAGTAATTCCCGAGCTCTTCACGATGCTGAAATCGGCGAAGGTAGAAATCAAGAAAGAGCATCAAGTGTTGATGGTTAACAAGACCACTTGTTTCAAGTAAAGGGCAAAGGGATAGAAGGGGAACTTCAAGAAGAATGACAAGCAAGTTGTCACTCCCATGAAGAAACCCAAAGTTAAACTCAAGCCTGAAACTAAGTGCTTCTACTGCAAAGGAAATGGTCACTGGAAGTGGAACTGCCCTAGATACTTGGCGGATAAGAAGGATGGCAAAGTGAACAAAGGTATATTTGATATACAGATTATTGATGTGTATTTTACTAGTGTTCATAGCAACCCCTCGGTATTTGATACTGGTTTAGTTGCTAAAGAGTAGTAACTCAAAATGGGAGTTGCATAATGAACAGAAACTAGTTAAAGGATGAAGTGACGATGTGTATTGGAAGTAGTTCCAAGATTGATATAATCATCATCGCACACTCCCTATACTTTCGGGATTAGTGTTGAACCTAAATAAGTGTTATTTGGTGTTTGTGTTGAACATGAATATGATTTGATCATGTTTATTGCAATATGGTTATACATGTAAGTTAGAGAATAATTGTTGTTCTGTTTACATGAATAAAACCTTCTATGGTCATACACCCAATGAAAATGGTTTGTTGGATCTCGATCGTGTGATACACATATTCATAATATTGAAGCCAAAAAGATGCAAGGTTAATAATGATAGTGCAAATTTTTTGTGGCACTGCCGTTTAGGTCATATTGGTGTAAAGCACATGAAGAAACTCCATAGTGATGGATTTTTGGAATCACTTGATTATGAATCACTTGGTGCTTGCGAACCATGCCTCATGGGCAAGATGACTAAAACTCCGTTCTCCGGAACTGTGGAGCGAGCAACAGAATTGTTGGAAATCATACATACTGATGTATGCGGACCAATGAGTGTTGAAGCTCGCGGCGGGTATCGTTATTTTCTGACCTTCACTGATGATTTGAGCAGATATGGGTATATCTACTTAATGAAGCACAAGTCTGAAACATTTGAAAAGTTCAAAGAATTTCTGAGTGAAGTGGAGAATCATCGTAACAGAAAATAAGAGTTTCTACGATATGATCGTAAAGGTAAAATATTTGAGTTAGCGAGTTTGGCCTTCAGTAAAAACAATGTGAAATAGTTTCACTACTCACGCCACCTGGAACACCACAGTGTAATGGTGTGTCCGAACGTCATAACCGTACTTTATTAGATATGGTGCGATCGATGATGTCTCTTACCGATCTACCACTATCGCTTTTGGGGTTATGCATTAGAGACAGCTACATTCACGTTAAATGGGGCACCATCTAAATCCGTGGAGATGACACTGTATGAACTGCGGTTTGATGAGAAACCTAAGCTGTCATTTCTTTATGTTTGGGACTGCGATGCTTATGTGAAAAAGTTTCAACATGATAAGCTTGAACCCAAATCGGAGAAGTAAATCTTCATAGGATACCCAAAAGAAACTGTTGGGTACACCTTCTATCACAGATCCGAAGGCAAGGTCTTTATTTCTAAGAGTGGATCCTTTCTAGAGAAGGAGTTTCTCTCGAAAGAAGTGAGTGGGAGGAAAGTAGAACTTGATGAGGTAATTGTACCTTCTCCCGAATTGGAAAGTGGAACATCACAGAAACTAGTTCCAGTGATTCCTACACCAATTAGTGAGGAAGCTAATGATGATGATCATGAAACTTCAGATCAAGTTTCTGCTGAACGTCGTAGATCAACCAGAGTACGTTCCGCATCAGAGTGGTACGGCAACCCAGTTCTGGAAGTCATGTTACTAGACCATGAGGAACCTGCGAACTATGAGGAAGCGATGATGAACCCAGATTCCGCAAAATGGCTTGAGGCCATGAAATCTGAGATGGGATCCATGTATGAGAACAAAGTGTGGACTTTGGTTGACTTGCCCAATGATCGACAAGCCATCGAAAATAAATGGATCTTCAAGAGGAAGACCGACGCTGACAGTAATGTTACTGTTTACAAAGCTCGACTTGTTGCGAAAGGTTTTTCGACAAGTTCAAGGAGTTGACTATGATGAGACTTTCTCACCCGTAGCGATGCTTAAGTCTGTCCGAATCATGTTAGCAATTGCCGCATTTTATGAAATCTGGCAAATGGATAACAAAACTACATTCTTTAATGGATTTATTAAAGAAGAATTGTATATGATGCAACCAGAAGGTTTTGTCAATCCTAAAGGTACTAACAAAATGTGCAAAGCTCCAGCGATCCATCTATGGACTAGTGCAAGCATCTCGGAGTTGGAATATACGCTTTGATAAGTTGATCAAAGCATATAGATTTATACAGACTTGCGGTGAAGCCTGTATTTACAAGAAAGTGAGTGGGAGCACTACAACCTTTCTGATAAGTATATGTGAATGACATATTGTCGATCGGAAATGATGTAGAATTTTTCTGGAAAGCATAAAGGAGTGTTTGAAAGGAGTTTTTCAAAGAAAGACCTTGGTGAAGCTGCTTACATATTGGGCATCAAGATCTATAGAGATAGATCAAGACGCTTGATAAGACTTTTGATAAGTACATACCTGGATAAGATTTTGAAGTAGTTCAAAATGGATCAGTCAAAGAAGGAGTTCTTGCCTGACTTGTAAGGTGTGAAGTTGAGTAAGACTCAAAGCCAGACCACGGCAGAAAAATATAGAGAGAATGAAAGTCATTCCCTATGCCTCAGCCATAGGTCCTATAAAGTATGCCATGCTGTGTACCAAACATGTTGTGTACCTTGCCATGAGTTTGTCAAGGGGGTACAATAGTGATCCAGGAGTAGATCACTGTACAGCGGTCAAAATTATCCTTAGTAACTGGATGACTAAGGAAATGTTTCTCGATTATGGAGGTGATAAAGAGTTCGTCGTAAAGGGTTACGCCGATGCAAGCTTTGACACTAAATCCAGATGACTCTAAGTATCAATCTGGATTCGTATTGAAAGTGGGAGCAATTAGCTAGAGTAGCTCCATGCAGAGCATTGTAGACATAGAAATTTGCGAAATACATATGGATCCGAATGTGGCATACCCGTTGACTAAACTTCTCTCACAAGCAAAAACATAATCACACCTTATTACTCTTGGGTATTAATCACATAGCGATGTGAACTAGATTATTGACTCTAGTAAACCCTTTGGGTGTTGGTTACATGGCGATGTGAACTATGGGTGTTATTCACATAACGATGTGAACTATCGGTATTAAATCACATGGCGATGTGAGCTAGATTATTGACTCTAGTGCAAGTGGGAGACTGAAGGAAATATGCCCTAGAGGCAATAATAAAGTTGTTATTTATATTTCCTTATATCATGATAAATGTTTATTATTCATGCTAGAATTGTATTAACCGGAAACTTAGTACATGTGTGAATACATAGACAAAACAGAGTGTCCCTAGTATGCCTCTACTAGACTAGCTCATTGATCAAAGATGGTTATGTTTCCTAGCCATAGACATGAGTTGTCATTTGATCAACGGGATCACATCATTAGGAGAATGGTGTGATGGACTAGACCCATCCGTTAGCATAGCACTATGATCGTTTAGTTTTACTGCTATTGCTTTCTTCATGACTTATACATGTTCCTATGACTATGAGATTATGCAACTCCCGAATATCGTAGGAACACCTTGTGTGCTATCAAACGTCACAACGTAACTGGGTGATCATAAAGATGCTCTACAGGTGTCTCCGAAAGTATTCGTGGTGTTGGCATAGATCAAGATTAGGATTTGTCACTCCGAGTGTCGGAGAGGTATCTCTGGGCCCTCTCGGTAATGCACATCATAATAAGCCTTGCAAGCAAAGACTAATGAGTTAGTCACGAGATGATGTATTACGGAACGAGTAAAGAGACTTGCCGGTAACGAGATTGAACTAGGTATTGAGATACCGACGATCGAATCTCGGGCAAGTAACATACCGATGACAAAGGGAACAATGTATGTTGTTATGCGGTTCGACCGATAAAGATCTTCATAGAATATGTAGGAGCCAATATGGGCATCCAGGTTCCGCTATTGGTTATTGACCGGAGAGATGTCTCGGTCATGTCTACATAGTTCTCGAACCCGTAGGGTCCGCACGCTTAAACGTTCGTTGACGATATAGTATTTAATGAGTTATGTATGTTGGTGACCGAATGTTATTCGGAGTCCCGGATGTGATCACGGACATGACGAGGAACTCTGGAATGGTCCGGAGATAAAGATTAATATATGGGATAATAGTGTTTGACCTCCGGAAGGGTTCCGGAATTCACCGGAAGGGGTTCCGGATGTTTCCCGAAGTGTTTGGGTACGAGAACACTTTATTTGGGCCAAAGGGGAAAGCCCACGAGGCTTTAGGAAAGTGCGAAAGGAAGTTTTGCGGAGACCAGAGGCTAGACGCCAGGAACCCTGGCGTCTAGGGGGTAGACGCCGGGAACCCTGGCGTCTAGCCCTGGAGTCCGAGTGGGACTCTTTCCTTTCGGGCAAAACCGACTTTGAGGAGGCTTTTGCTCCAAGTTTCGACCCCAGGGCTCAACATATAAATAGAGGGGTAGGGCTAGCACCCAAGACACATCAAGATACACCAAGCCGTGTGCCGGCTACCCCGACCCTCTAGTTTATCCTCCGTCTAGTTTCTGTAGTGCTTGGCGAAGCCCTGTAGAGATTGTTCTTCATCAACAACCGTCACCACTCCGTCGTGCTGCCGGAACTCATCTACTACTTCGCCCGTCTTGCTGGATCAAGAAGGCGAGGACGTGATCGAGCTGAACGTGTGCTGAACGCGGAGGTGCCGTACGTTCGGTACTAGATCGGGACGGATCGTGAAGGTGCATGACTACATCAACCGCGTTGATAAACGCTTCCGCTTTCGGTCTACGAGGGTACGTAGACACACTCTCCCCTCTCGTTGCTATGCATCTAGTAGATAGATCTTGCGTGATCGTAGGAAAATTTTGAACATACTACGTTCCCCAACATCTAGTTCAGTAGTGGAGTTCTTGGTGATAGGATAAGCATTGTTGTTCCTATAAGGATTAGAGGGGAACGGTCTAGGATTGCTACCAAAATTACTCCTATAAACATTGTTGTTAAAATTGTTTCTAGAGATAAAGTTCACATCTACTTGTTCTTGAGCAATCAAAGAATTTAAAGGAACATCACGAGGATCAACAGAAGATTGCTTCGAAAGTAGAGACATGATCAAGTCAACTTTTTCATTAAGGGAGGAAATCTCCTCGACATAGTTTACCTTCCTACCAGTTGGAGCGCGTTCGGTGTGCCATTGGGAATAGTTGGTCATCATCTCATCGAGAAGCTTTGTGGCAGCACCAAGTGTAGTTGACATAAAAGTTCCTCCCGCGGCCGAATCTAACAAGTTCCGCGAGGTAAAGTTCAAGCCTGCATAAAAAGTTTGGATAACCATCCAAGTAGTCAAACCATGAGTAGGGCAGTTCTTGATAAGAGATTTCATACGTTCCCAAGCTTGGGCAACGTGTTCATTATCCAATTGTTTAAAATTCATTATGTTACTTCTAAGTTGGATAATTTTAGTAGGTGGATAGTATTTTCCGATAAAAGCATCTTTGCACTTGTCCCATGAATCTATGCTATTTCTAGGCAAAGACTGAAACCAAATTTTAGCTCCTCCTCTCAAGGAGAAAGGAAAAAAGCTTAAGCTTAACAATATTACCATCTATTTCTTGGTACTTTTGCATATCACAAAGTTCAACAAAGTTTTTTAAGTGTAAAGCAGCATCATCTCCAGCACCGGAGAATTGATCTTTCATGACTAAGTTCAGTAAAGCAGGTTTAATTTCATATGAAGGTGCAGAAGTGGCAGGTGTAGTGATAGGTGTGCTGATAAAGTCATCGTTGTTGTGACTAGTGAAGTCACACAACTTGGTGTTCTCGGCGGAACCCATAGTAGCAAGCAAGCAAGATAACTATTTTTGTGATTTTCGATAAAAGGTACTAAAGCAAAAACTGAAAGGTAAACTAACAAGACTAAAAAGCAAAGGTAAAAGATAGCATGCAACTCCCCTATCCTGAAGAGTGGAGTCCCCGGCAACGGCGCCAGAAAATACTCCTTGATGGGCCTCTAACCCCTCGTTGGTTACCCAAAGTGGAAGGTGAAAGATGCAGTGTTGTGGAAGTGTTTTCCCTTAGCAAAGATGCCAAGGATCGAATCCCCAGAGACTCCTAGGTTCAACAAGTAGGTGTCAACTGCTAACGGTGCCAGATATTAGCAATCAACGTGGACCTGCACACAGATACAAATAACTTTGCTCCCAACGAGTACAGAGAGGTTGTCAATCCCTCCGGCCTTGTAGTTCACAAAGGATTAAACGCAAATGATAGTAGTGATAGATAGTGTTCTGCAATAGTAAGTAATAGCAATAAATAACAACGGAGAACATGCAAGAATTAGTTATGAACATAAATATAAAAGAGGTAGATCAAATATATTACTCAATCACAATCTGAACATAATCTCATAATCCATCGGATCCCAGCAAACTCATCATAGCAACAGCATAAGGATTACATATGTGCCTCGATCATGTAGTGCAGCTCACGATGACTAATTAGTGAAGCACAAGAACGGGAGGAGAACATCACATAGCTACTGGTCATGGACTCATGGTCCAAGGGAGACTACTCACAACTCATCCGGGAGGCGTCCATGGTGGTGGAGAAGCTCCCGGTGGTGATCCTCCCCTCCGGCAGGGTGCCGGGAAGAGTTCTCCTGGTGCTCCCGATCTTGGAAGCGGCGGCGGCGGCGGAACAGAGATGAGATCGCGAAAAAGAGTTCCCGTCCCGAGGGTTTCGAGGGACGCTCTAAATATATGTCAAAGGGGGGCACCAGACGGGCTTCGGGGGGCCCAGGCGCCCCCCCGGCGCGGCCCAGGGGGGGCGCCGCCAGGGCGCCTGGAGCCCTGGTGCCCCCCCCCCCGGCTGTACTTCGGGCGCAGGGTAGGTTCCGGAACGCTGATTTTTTATATAATTTTTCTGGATTTTTCCTGACAGTTCTCGTAACGTGAAAACCTGAAATACAAAATCAGCCGAAAACAGAAACTGGCACCGGGGTGCACTGGATTAGTAGGTTAGTCCAAATATGATCAAAAGTGTATGGAAGTGTATGAATATCATAGCAATATCACCCAAAAGTGGCATGGAGCAAGCAGAAATTATAGATACGTTTTGGACGTATCACAACACCATAGCCTCACCAATGAGTGATGAGTAGTTTACCACAAACCTTCGGGTCCATAGTTATTAGCTAGATGGCTTCTTCTCTCTTTTTGGATCTCAATACAAACTTCTCCTCGATCTTCGAGGAGATCTATTCGATGTAATCTTTTTGCGGTGTGTTTGTCGAGATCCGATGAATTGTGGGTTTATGATCAAGATTAAATATGAACACTATTTGATACTTTTTGAAATCTTTTATGTATGATTATAATATCCTTGCAAGTCTCTTCGAATTGTTCGTTTGGTTTGGCCTACTAGATCTATAGTTCTTGCAATGGGAGAAGTGCTTGGCTTTGGGTTCAATCTTGCGGTGTCCTTTCCCAGTGACAGCAGGGGTAGCAAGGCACGTATTGTATTGTTGTCATCGAGAATAAAAAGATGGGGTTTATATCATATTGCTTGAGTTTATCCCTCTACATCATGTCATCTTGCTTAAAGCATTACTCTGTTCTCATGAACTTAATACTCTAGATGCATGCTGGATAGCGGTCGATGTGTGGAGTAATAGTAGTAGATGCAGAATCGTTTCGGTCTACTTGTCACGGACGTGATGCCTATATATAATGATCATGCCTAGATATTCTCATAACTATGCGCTTTTCTATCAATTGCTCGACAGTAATTTGTTCACCCACCGTAGAATTCTGCTATCACGAGAGAAGCCACTAGTGAAACCTATGACCAATACTTTGCTTTATTTACTTTCTGTTCTTATACCAAAAAATACCAAAAATATTATATACTATCCTATCTATCAGATCTCACTTTCGTAAGTGACCGTAAAGGGATTGACAACCCCTTATCGCGTTGGCTGCAAAGTTCTTATTTGTTTGTGCAGGTGCGAGGGATTCGCGCGTGGTCTCCTACTGGATTGATACCTTGGTTCTCAAAAACTGAGGGAAATACTTACGCTACTGTGCTGCATCACCCTTTCCTCTTCGAGGGAATACAACGCAAGCTCGAGAAGTAGCACTAAGCCTTGGGGAACAAGCTCGCCACACGAGTCTGCAACGTACTTTAGATTGCCAAATCGAATGATTTGTGTCGTTGCGTAGTCCTTGACAAGGCCGAGGTCGCCAGTCGATTCGACAAGGAAGCTCATGGTGCCGAAATCGAAGATCTGACCCAGCGTGTAGGTCACGCCGGTGTCAATTGGCGATCCCATCTATTCTCTGAGTTCACCACACGGGACCTATATGGCCACCACTGTCGTAGTTGATTCCAACAGATCCCTCGGTAGGGTATCCCGACAAAAGTGAGTATATGGGAGGAAAAACGGGAGACCATATTTACCTAGGTACATGTCCTCCATACAAGGAAAAAACATACTCATGCGTTTATAAATTGCGATTGGGGACCGCGGGGTTGTGTGATCTCTATCGGCTAGTTCGGCCCCGTCTTATATAGGATAGTGACGCCCTGGGTTACAAGGACATATTCGGCTACGTCAGTGGAGGGCCCCTCCACGAATACGGATTCCTTGTCTTGAACATGATGTCTTCTTGAATCTTCCTTCTACAGGGCCCATTGGCCGGCATGATGGCCCAGAGCAGAAACCGACCTAGGGGGGCTCGGGCAGGCACCCCCTGGGTCGTAACACCATTAGATTTTGTTTGTTTTTTCGTTTGTGAAAATACATGTTAACATATTTTAGCACACATTGATATTTTTTAATTTATAGAAAATAAACATTTTTTGATACACACTGAACATTTATTTGAATACATGTTGAAGATTTACCAAGTACGCGGTAAACAATTTTAAACAAACGTTGAACAATTTTTGAAAATGGCATGACATATTTTTAAAACATGCAAACATTGTGTTAAGTGTTAGAACCTTTTAAAAAAATCATGAACATTTTTTATATGTTCTGAGCTTTTTTTTCCTCAAAGTTGCGCGAACAATCTTTTACATTTCATGAGCATTTTCTAAAAAGGTTAAGCAATATTTTTTAATGTCATGAACATATTGAAAATTTGTAAAAAGTATTTGTACGATCCAAAAAAATGTTCATGACATTTAAAAATGATCACAGGTTTGTAAAAACTGCATGAAAATAAGAAACATCATTCACCAGGGCGCCAAAATGAAAAGAAAAAGTGGAGATGCGGGGAATCGAACCCCGTGCCTCTCGCATGCGAAGCGAGCGCTCTACCATATGAGCTACACCCCCGTTCGATGTCCACCTCGGGACACGAGCCTACATGATCCGTACCGGCGCCGTCAGCACTTTTGTTTTCCCGCCAGGATGTGTCGATTCAGAGCACAAAAACATCCGTACATTACAACTCCACCAACAACTGCGGTCAAGAACTCCGAAATCTTATCCAGGACTCATCGGTTTCGTCTTCCACGACAATGGCACCATATACTTGGGCGATGCTGTGAGGGATGACTGTACGGCGGTGCCGCCAGCCAACGCCGCCTGGATCCTCGAGGTACATGTGCGATGTTTGAGAACGTGTGCTCGTTCCAGAGCCAGCCTATTAATTTCCTGTCCGCCACGCCAAACGCCGGCATGAGGCCGGCGGAAAACGTCGCCGTCGGGGCAGGCAGTCGCAAAACTGCTCGGCAATGGCGTCAGTAAGGCGTGGGCAGACGGCGTGTATCTTCTTGACGAGGATGGGACAAGGACAACATGTTGATCATCAGTCCTTTTACACGCCGTGGCCCATTACCGGCAACAACTCGCTGCAAGAACGTGGATAGATGCGGTTTTGCACATGTTGGCGTGAGCAGTGAGCTGCAAAGCGGTCACATTCACGTAGAATGCACTTCCAGTGAGCTAGTATACTCTGGACGCTAGTGTGTGAACCATATTTTACTTAGCAGTGTAACAATACTATAATAGGTAATAGCAATAGCAATATTAGACAGGTGGGTAGGCGTGCATACAGAATGTGAGCTGCTCTGGACTGTAGTATGAACCATATTTTAGTTAGTACGTACTATTATAACAATACTAATAGCAATATCAATCTTAGATAGGTAAGTAGCTAGCCAGCACAACAAGAGCAACCCGGCTATATAATGTAGGTTCGGGCAGCAGATCTTGAGCACTGAGTTGTAGTGCTAGCTACTAAAAAAAGGTGCAGAGGTTTGAAAAAGGATGGAGGAGATGGCAGATTTATCTGATCATTCTAGCTCTAGCCACGGCCAGAATGGCAAAACCATGGAGGCTGTGGAGCATAGAGAAGATGTAGGGATGCCAGATGCGATACGCATACTTGTAGAGGAGTTTGAGGCGGAATCCCTCGAGGTGAGAAAGAAGATCCATAGGCTCCCTGCGAGCTTGGCTGATATGGGAGATCAGTTCGTCATCCCGATGGCACTAGCCATTGGCCCTTACCACCACGGCTTGCCCCGCCTCCAGGGGATGGAGAAGGCCAAGCGCGTGGCTGCCTACATCCTCACCAGGGACTCGGGCCATTCATACAAGGAGATGTATGGGCGGGTCCTCGATCGCCGTCGGGGATAAAGCCCGCTGTCTATATGCCGCCGACGCGGTGTCAGGTAGCCCGGAACAGTTTGCGGATATGATGTTTCATGATGCCTGCTTCTTGTTGCAGTATATGAAATTGTGTTCACTCAGTGAAGAAGAAGAAGATGCGACCTATCTGTCGCCGCTGCAACGTTTCTTCCTCTCCAACAAAGCTTGTATTGATAATGACATCATGCTGCTGGAAAATCAGCTCCCCTGGTTGGTCATTGAAGCTCTGATGATCGCCACTGAAATAGACGTGGACACGTTCATTGGAAATATGGGGAATTCAATGGGCCGCAAGTCTTCGTCTTCCGATGCCTTTGGCTACATCAACATGGCGCCATCAGGCCGACCACCACATATTCTTGGCCTCCTCCTACTGCACAAACAAGGAGTGTTATTCAACCTAACGGCTGGACGCTTGGCAATATCAGCAGCTATTAGCGCCATGGAACTCGAAGAAATCGGCATCAAGCTAGCACGCAGTGAAACTGATAAGTTTAGTGATATGGGAGTCCGAAGAGGACTCTTTTCCGACGAGGTGTTCCTATCGCCACTTAATCTGGACCGCACAAGGGCATCCTGGCTCGCCAATATGGTGGCTTTTGAGGTATGCACGGCCTTACCTGGCTCGGAGAATAATGAGGATACTTACATGTGCTCCTACGTCGCCATCCTTGCGATGCTCATGCAACGGGAGGAGGACGTGCACAAGCTGCGATCGGAGGGTTTCATACATGGAGAGCTATCTGACAAGCAAATTCTCCAATTCTTCAACCGGCTTACCCAGCAAATGACTCCTGGTCGTCGCTACTTCGAAATCTTAATCGATATCGAGCGATGTAAGTTTAATAGGCGGTTGCGGATTATGGTGCGCAAGTTTGTTTCTGACAACGCTAAAGCCATCGCCGCCGTCCTCTCCATCATTGGTGTTCTTGTGGGGATCTTCAAGGCCCTCTTTTCTCTCAAGCAACACTAGAGCACCATAAGCGCCGTCCTCTCCATCATTGGTGTTCTTGTGGGGATCTTCAAGGCCCTCTTTTCTCTCAAGCAACACTAGAGCACCATAAGCTAAGATGAGACAGCCGATGCTTGCCATTCGACAACCATGCCACAAGCACGGTCCAATGCCCCATCCATCTGTTGTTAAGTTAATCACAAACGCGTGTATTATTCTATCTTCTGCTCTTAACCACCCTTATGTCCAATTTCGTGTATGAGAATTCCATTTGGAAATCCAGCTTCAGTTTACGTACTATGTTGGTTGTAATAATTCGGGGTGTCTATTGAAATGGTTGTGTCGATCCATGTTGCAAATCTATTTCCATGTTGTTTCATAGTCTGTTTTCCGTGTTGTAATCAGTTTTCTCGGCATAACTTGTACTAGCCTTGAACACATGGAAGCACAAAATCGTGAAACTGGAAAGTACCTATGCTTTTCGTAAGGTGACACACAATGTCAGCATACAAAGTTGAGTCATTTAATTTAGGACGGAGGGAGTACAATCTAGCGGGTGTTAGCAGTATTGTACCTCGAAATAAAAAGGAACACTTGCTTTGATTTGCACATTTGTAGATCAAAATTGAAACAAAAATGAGGAAGCACATTTGTAGATCAAAGTTGAGGACGCGAGGCGGGAGCGCACTTGTTGATGCCGAGAAGGCCATCTCTTGATTATCTTCCACGGTCTGGTTCTCTTCTCCGCCACCGGGTTCTTCTCAGTGGCAGCAGCATATCCGATGAGGCGACGACGCCGAGATGTGAGTAGCGTTTCAGTGGGCCGAATCCCGGCCTGTTGAGGAATCGGATCCGCAACCCCAGGCCCAGACCACTGATTTTACCCGACGCCGCCTTCCTCTTCTCCTTTACTTTCCCTTCCCTCTCCAAACCGAATCGCCGCAGCAGGACCCGGAGAAGAACAAGTCCATCCATTTTGCTAATTTATTTCCATGTAGTTTCCTATGTTGCTGTAAATTTTCTCAGCATCTACAAAATTTTGAAACTGGGAATTACCCATGCGTGTTGCCAATATGCGGGTGCACAGGCCCCTGTGATGTAGAGCAACAATTTCATCAAAACTGATCGCTGGTGTTGGTGAGGTGAGGTCAGACACAATTCACAAGGGAAACACAAGACATGAGCACAAATCAGGTCAAGTACGTAGTACTCCCTCCGTTCGGATTTACTTGGTGAGGTGAGGTCAGACACAATGAACTAAAAAACCATGACAAGTAAATCCGAACGGAGGAAGTACATTACAATTTACAATCGAGCGGGTGTCAGCACTTTACTTTCACAATAAAAGGAACAAATATGGTTGGATTCACATATTTGTATGTATACTTCCTCTGTTCCTAAATTTAAGTCTTTTTAGAGAGTCCACTACACATTATATATGGATGTATATAGATAAATTTTAGAATGGAGATTCACTCCCTTTGCTTTGTATATAGTCCACAGTGAAATCTTTAAAAAGAAACTTACATTTAGGAACGGAGCGAGTAATTAGTTATAAAGAGGAAACCAGGTTTTAGTCGGGGACGCGAGCCAGGCGTGCGCTTGTCGATGCCAACAAGCAGTGGCGGTGCCAGGACGATAAATCTGTGGGGTCAAAGAGATGATTATCACATACTCCCTCCGTCCCAAAATAAGTGACTCAAAAATCACTTAATTTTGTACTAACTTTAGTACAAAGTTGAGTCACTTTTGTGTCACTTATTTTGGGACGGAGGGAGTATTTTACATGGTTTTTGATTTTTTTTTAATATGAATGCATACATGTATATGAAGGATTAGCAAAATAGTTGTGGGGTCAGCTGAGCCCACAGCTATAACGTGGATACGCCACTGCCGAGAAGGGAAGGGCGCAGCAGGGAGGGGAGGTGCTGCAATAGCCTCCCCGCCGCTTGGTTCTCCACCGTCCGGTTCTCTTCTCTGCCGCGCGGTTCTTCTCGGCGGCAGCGGCACGTCCGATCAGCCGACCAGGCGACGACCACGAAATGCAGGGTGGCGTTTAAGCGGGCCGATCCGAGATGGCTCCGTCGGTGTGATGGGAACCGGTTTCCTTCCCTAGTCGATGGAAACCCGGCCCGTTCAGGAATCGTATCCTGGACCCCAGGCCCAGCCCACTGATTTTACCGAACGCCGCCTTCCTCTTCTCCTTTTCTTTCCCCTTCCTCCACCCATCTCCTCCCCCGGCGCCGAACCGAAACGCCACAACAGCCGCCAGAGAAGAAGAAATCTAGCGCCAGCAGCCATGTCCGGCATGGAGGAGGAGGAGAACGCCGCGGAGCTCAAGATCGGCGAAGGTCCGTTCTCTCCCCATCCTCCCCTCACGCCCCATCACCCCCACCCCACCCCACCTAGGGTTTCCCAAGAACAGATCCTCCGTACCAACTAACCCTAGCCGCCACCGCTCTTCTCTTTGCGCAGAGTTCCTGAAGGCGAAGTGCCTGATGAACTGCGAGGTGGCGATAATCCTGGAGCACAAGTGGGAGCAGCTGCTGTTGGGGAATGTAGCAGAATTCAAAAAATTTCCTACGCTACACCAAGATCAATCTAAGGAGTCATCTAGCAACGAGCATAATGGAGTGCATCTACATACCCTTTTGTAGATCGTGTGCAGAAGCGTTCGAAGGAACGTGGATGAAGTAGTCGTACTCTTCATGATCCTCGTCACCGATGATCCCAGCGCCGAACGGACGGCACCTCCGCGTTCAACACACGTACGGTACAGCGACGTCTCCTCCTTCTTGATCCAGCAAGGGGGGGAGAGGTTGACGGAGATCCAGCAGCACAACGGCGTGGTGGTGGATGCAACAGGAAAAGCTGCAGGGCTTCGCCGGCGCCCTGCGAGAGGAGTAGGAAGTGTAACGGGAGGGGGGAGAGGCGCCAGAGGCTTGGGTGCGGCTGCCCTCTCTCCCCCCCCACTATATATAGGGGCCAGGGGGCGCCGGCCCTAGGAGATGCAATCTCCTAGGGGGGCGGCGGCCAGAGGGGGGAGACTTGCCCCCCAAGGCATAGGGGGCGCCCCTCCCCCTAGGGTTTCAACCCTAGGCGCATGGAAGGGGGCCCATATGGGTGCGCCAGCCCACCAGGGGCTGGCCCCCTTCCCCTTGCGGCCTACGGGGCCCTCCGGGATGGGTGGCCCCACCCGGTGGACCCCCGGGACCCCTCCGGTGGTCCCGGGACACTCCCGGTGACCCCCGGAATTCACCCGATGGCCGAAACTGGACTTCCTATATATCATTCTTTACCTCCGGACAATTCCGGAACTCCTCGTGACGTCCGGGATCTCATCCGAGACTCCGAACAATATTCGGGTTTCCATGTGCATGTATCTCTACAACCCTAGCGTCACTGAACCTTAAGTGTGTAGACCCTACGGGTTCGGGAGACACGCAGACATGACCGAGACGACTCTCCGGTCAATAACCAACAACGGGATCTGGATACCCATGTTGGTTCCCACGTGTTCCTTGATGATCTCATCGGATGTACCACTGTGTCAAGGATTCACTCAATCCCGTATGTTATTCCCTTTGTCTATCGGTACGGTACTTGCCCGAGATTCGATCGTGGATGGCTTCTCGCCCCTCGTTGGTTACCCCAAGTGGAAGGTTTGAGATGCAGTGTAGCGGTAGTTTTCCCTTGGCAAAGATACCAAGGATCGATTTCCCCTGAGACTCCTAGTTTCAACAAGAAGGTGTCAACTGCTAACGGCGCCAGATATTAGCAATCAACGTGGACCTGCACACAGATACAAATAACTTTGCTCCCAACGAGTACAGAGAGGTTGTCAATCCCTCCGGCCTTGTCGTTTACAAATGGTCAAACGCAAGTGATAATAGTGATAGGTATAATTGTAACTAGTATGTAAAAGCAGAAAGTAAATAGCGGATGTGATCAGTGATGGTAATATGGACCGGGGTCCCATGATGTTCACTAGTGATGTCTCTCTCCCAAAAGACGATAACACAGCTATGTGAGGTAAACGAATTACAGCTGGGCAATTGACAGAATTATGTGCGCAAACCAATGCTAACTATGTTGCAAGAAAGGTAGAGGTTCAAAGCATGGGCGGTACGCCAAGGCAAGTAGACCGAAATCCATCTGCATCTACTACTAATCATCCACCTTGAGATATCTATCCAGAACATCTCGTTGGTATTAAGTTGCGAGTCCCACCCATAGTGTAAACTCAAAGCAATAGACAACTGCATTAAAAGAACTTTGCGTAAAGTAAACAATCCTTGCACCCGCGGGCACAAGCACCGTTGTTTTCCCCCTTGTGGCAACAGCACATCCCCTAGACTCATGTTTCTGTCACTCAAGCTAGTCATCGAGGGGCATGAACCCACAATCAAGCATAACGTTCCCTCTTGGAGTCACTACCTACTACTTGGCCAAAGCAATAAATAACAACGGAGAACATGCAAGAATTACTTATGAACATAAATATAAAAGAGGTGAATCAAATATATTACTCAAGATCAATCTGAACATAATCTCATAATCCATCGGATCCCAGCAAACTCAACATAGCAACAGCATAAGGATTACATATGTGCCTCGATCATGTAGGGCAGCTCACGAGGTCTAATTAGTGAAGCACAAGAAGGGGAGGAGAACATCACGTAGCTACTGGTCATGGACCCATGGTCCAAGGGAGACTACTCACAACTCATCCGGGAGGCGTCCATGGTGGTGGAGAGGCTCCCGGTGGTGATCCTCCCCTCCGGCAGGGTGCCAGGAAGAGTTCTCCTGGTGCTCCCGATCTTGGAAGCGCGGCGGCGGCGGAACAGAGATGAGATCGCGAAAAAGGGTTCCGTCCTCGAGGGTTTCGGGACGCGTGTTAAATATATGCCAAAGGGGGGCATCAGCGGAGGCCTGGGGGGCCCAGGTGATGGGGAACGTAGTATTTTAAAATTTTCCTACGATTACGCAAGATCTATCTACCAGATGCATAGCAACGAGAGGGAAGAGTGTGTCTACGTACCCTCGTAGACCGGAAGCGGAAGCGTCAAGTGACGCGGTTGATGTAGTCGAACTTCTTCGCGATCCAACCGATCTTGCACCGAACGTACGGCACCTCCGCGTTCAGCACACGTTCAGCTTGATGACGTCCCACGAGCTCTTGATCCAGCCGAGCTTCACGGGAGAGTTTCGTCAGCACGACGGCGTGGTGACGGATATGATGTATCTACCGACGCAGGGCCTCGCCTAAGCACTGCGACGGTATGACCGAGGTGTGTTTCTGTGGAGGGGGGCACCGCACACGGCTAGAACAATTCAACTTGTGTGTCTTTGGGTGCCCCCCTGCCCCCGTATATAAAGGAGCAAGAGGGGAGGGCCGGCCGGCCTCCTATGGTGCGGCTAGGGCAATCCTACTAGGAATAGGATTGCAATCCTATTCCTAGTAGGAGTCCACCAAGAAGGAAGAGAGGGAAAGGAAAAGAGGGAGAGGTGGCGCCCCCCCAATCCTAGTCCAACTAGGATCCCTAGGTGGGGCGCCGGCCAGCCTCTATGGGCTGCCTCTCTCCTTTCCTCAAGGCCCACTATGGACCATCCCCCCTCGTAGGGGGTTCCGGTAACCCCCTCCGGCAATCCAGTTAAATCCGAAACTTTTCCGGAACACTTCCGGTGTCCGAATATAGTCGTCCAATATATCAATCTTTATGTCTCGGACATTCCGAGACTCCTCGTCATGTCCGTGATCTCATCCGGGACTCCGAACTACCTTTGGTACATCAAAACTCATAAACTCATAATACCGATCGTCATCAAACGTTAAGCGTGCGGACCCTACGGGTTCGAGAACTATGTAGACATGACCGAGACTCATCTCCGGTCAATAACCAATAGCGGAACCTGGATGTTCATATTGGCTCCTACATATTCTACGAAGATCTTTATCGGTCAAACCGTATAACAACATACGTTGTTCCTTTTGTCATCGGTATGTTACTTGCCTGAGATTCGATCGTCGGTATCTCCATACCTAGTTCAATCTCGTTACCGGCAAGTCTCTTTACTCGTTCCGTAACACATCATCTCGTGACTAACTCATTAGTCTTTTGCTTGCAAGGCTTATTGTGATGTGTGTTACCGAGAGGGCCCAGAGATACCTCTCCGACACTCAGAGTGACAAATCCTAATCTTGATCTAAGCCAACACCACGAATACTTTCGGAGACACCTGTAGAGCATCTTTATGATCACCCAGTTACGTTGTGACGTTTGATAGCACACAAGGTGTTCCTGCGGTATTCTGGAGTTGCATAATCTCATAGTCATAGGAACATGTATAAGTCATGAAGAAAGCAATAGCAGTAAAACTAAACGATCATAGTGCTATGCTAACAGATGGGTCTAGTCCATCACATCATTCTCCTAATGATGTGATCCCGTTGATCAAATGACAACTCATGTCTATGGTTAGGAAACATAACCATCTTTGATCAATGAGCTAGTCTAGTAGAGGCATACTAGAGACACTCTGTTTTGTCTATGTATTCACACATGTACTAAGTTTCCGGTTAATACAATTCTAGCATGAATAATAAACATTTATCATGATATAAGGAAATATAAATAACAACTTTATTATTGCCTCTAGGGCATATTTCCTTCAGTCTCCCACTTGCACTAGAGTCAATAATCTAGCTCACATCGCCATGTGATTTAATACCGATAGTTCACATCGTTATGTGAATAACACGCGTAGTTCACATCGCCATGTGACCAACACCCATAGGGTTTACTAGAGTCAGTAATCTAGTTCACATCTCTATGTGATTAATACCCAAGAGTAATAAGGTGTGATCATGTTTTGCTTGTGAGAGAAGTTTAGTCAACGGGTCTGTTACATTCAGATCCGTATGTATTTCGCAAATTTCTATGTCTACAATGCTCTACATAGAGCTACTCTAGCTAATTGCTCCCACTTTCAATACGCATCCAGATTGATACTTAGAGTCATCTGGATTTAGTGTCAAAGCTTGCATCGGCATAACCCTTTACGACGAACTCTTTATCACCTCCATAATCGAGAAACATTTCCTTAGTCATCCAGTTACTAAGGATAATTTTGACCGCTGTACAGTGATCTACTCCTGGATCACTATTGTACCCCCTTGACAAACTCATGGCAAGGTACACAACATGTTTGGTACACAGCATGGCATACTTTATAGAACCTATGGCTGAGGCATAGGGAATGACTTTCATTCCCTCTATATTTTTCTGCCGTGGTCTGGCTTTGAGTCTTACTCAACTTCACACCTTACAAGTCAGGCAAGAACTCCTTCTTTGACTGATCCATTTTGAACTACTTCAAAATCTTATCAAGGTATGTACTCATCGAAAGTCTTATCAAGCGTCTTGATCTATCTCTATAGATCTTGATGCCCAATATGTAAGCAGCTTCACCAAGGTCTTTCTTTGAAAAACTCCTTTCAAACACTCCTTTATGCTTTCCAGAAAATTCTACATCATTTCCGATTGACAATATGTCATTCACATATACTTATCAGAAAGGTTGTAGTGCTCCCACTCACTTCTTGTAAATATAGGCTTCACCGCAAGTCTGTATAAATCTATATGCTTTGATCAACTTATCAAAGCGTATATTCCAACTCCGAGATGCTTGCACCAGTCCATAGATGGATCGCTGGAGTTTGCACATTTTGTTAGCACCTTTTGGATCGACAAAACCTTCTGGTTGCATCATATACAACTCTTCTTTGAGATATCCATTCAGGAATGCAGTTTTGACATCCATTTGCCAGATTTCATAATCATAAAATGCGGCAATTGCTAACATGATTCTGACAGACTTAAGCATCGCTACAGGTGAGAAAGTCTCATCGTAGTCAACTCCTTGAACTTGTCGAAACCCTTTCGCAACAAGTCGAGCTTTGTAAACAGTAACATTACCGTCTGCGTCGGTCTTCCTCTTGAAGATCCATTTATTTTCGATGGCTTGCTGATCATCGGGCAAGTCAACCAAAGTCCATACTTTGTTCTCATACATGGATCCCATCTCAGATTTCATGGCCTCAAGCCATTTTGCGGAATCTGGGCTCATCATCGCTTCCTCATAGTTCGTAGGTTCATCATGGTCTAGTAACATGACTTCCAGAACTGGGTTGCCGTACCACTCTGGTGCGGAACGTACTCTGGTTGATCTACGACGTTCAACAGAAACTTGATCCGAAGTTTCATGATCATCATCATTAACTTCCTCACTGATTGGTGTAGGAATCACTGGAACAATTTTCTGTGATGTACTACTTTCCAATTCGGGAGAAGGTACAATTACCTCATCAAGTTCTACTTTCCTCCCACTCACTTCTTTCGAGAGAAACTCCTTCTCTAGAAAGGATCTACTCTTAGCAACAAAGACCTTGCCTTCAGATCTGTGATAGAAGGTGTACCCAACAGTTTCTTTTGGGTATCCTATGAAGATTTACTTCTCCGATTTGGGTTCGAGCTTATCATGTTGAAACTTTTTCACATAAGCATTGCAGTCCCAAACTTAAAGAAATGACAGCTTAGGTTTCTCGTCAAACCACAGTTCATACGGTGTCATCTCCACGGATCTAGATGGTGCCCTATTTAACGTGAATGTAGCTGTCTCTAATGCATAACCCCAAAAGCGATAGTGGTAGATCGGTAAGAGACATCATCGATCGCACCATATCTAATAAAGTACGGTTATGACGTTCGGACACACCATTACACTATGGTGTTCCAGGTGGCGTGAATAGTGAAACTATTTCACATTGTTTTTACTGAAGGCCAAACTCGCTAACTCAAATATTTTACCTCTACGATCATATCGTAGAAACTCTTATTTTCTTGTTACGATGATTCTCCACTTCACTCTGAAATTTCTTTGAACTTTTCAAATGTTTCAGACTTGTGCTTCATTAAGTATATATACCCATATCAGCTCAAATCATCAGTGAAGGTCAGAAAATAACGATACCCGCTACGAGCTTCAACATTCATTGGTCCACATACATCTGTATGTATGATCTCCAACAAATCTGTTGCTCGCTCCATTGTTCTGGAGAACGGAGTTTTAGTCATCTTGCCCATGAGGCATGGTTCGCAAGCACCAAGTGATTCATAATCAAGTGATTCCAAAAGTCCATCACTATGGAGTTTCTTCATGCGCTTTACACCATTATGACCTAAACGGCAGTGCTCCAAATAAGTTGCACTATCATTATTAACCTTGCATCTTTTGGCTTCAATATTATGAATATGTGTATCACCACGATCGAGATCCAACAAATTATTTTCATTGGGTGTATGACCATCGAAGGTTTTATTCATGTAAACAGAATAACAATTATTCTATGACTTTAAATGAATAACCGTATTGCAACAAAATATGATCAAATCATATTCATGCTCAACGCAAATGCCAAATAACATTTATTTAGGGTTTACACTAATCCCGAAAGTATAGTGAGTGTGCGATGATGATCATATCAATCTTGGAACCACTTCCAACACACATCGTCACTTCACCTTTAACTAGTCTCTGTTCATTCTGCAAATCTCGTTTCGAGTTACTAATTTTAGCAACTGAACCGGTATCAAATACCCAGTGGTTGCTGTGAACACTAGTAAAGTACACATCAATAATCTGTATATCAAAATATACCTTTGTTCACTTTGCCATCCTTCTTAACCGCCAAGTATCTAGGGCAGTTCCACTTCCAGTGACCATTTCCTTTGCAGTAGAAGCACTTAGTTTCAGGCTTGAGTTTTAGCTTTGGGTTTCTTCACGGGAGTGACAACTTGCTTGTCATTCTTCTTGAAGTTCCCCTTCTATCCCTTTGCCCTTTACTTGAAACAAGTGGTCTTGTTAACCATCAACACTTGATGTTTTTTCATGATTTCTACCTTCGCCGACTTCAGCATCACGAAGAGCTCGGGAATTCCTTTCGTCATCCCTTGCATATTATAGTTCATCACGAAGTTCTACTAACTTGGTGATAGTGACTAGAGAACTTTATCAATTACTATCTTATCTGGAAGATTAAGTCCCACTTGATTCAAGTAATTGTAGTACCCAGACAATCTGAGCACATGCTCACTGGTTGAGCTATTCTCCTCCATCTTGTAGGCAAAGTACTATCAGAAGTCTTATACCTCTTGACACGGGCATGAGTATGAAATACTAGTTTCAACTCTTCGAACATCTTATATGCTCCGTGGCGTTCAAAACGTTTTTGAAGTCCCGATTCTAAGCCGTAAAGCATGGTGCACTTAAACTATCAAGTAGTCATTATACCGAGCTTTTGTCAAAACGTTCATAATGTCTACATCTGCTCCTGCAATAGGTCTGTCACCTAGCGGGGCATCAAGGACATAATTCTCTGCGCAGCAATGAGGATAATCCTCAGATCACGGAACAATTCCGCATCATTGCTACTAACATCTTTCAACTTAGTTTTCTCTAGGAACTTAAAAAAAATTAAACGGGGAGCAACATCGCGAGCTATTGATCTACAACATAGATATGCTAATACTACCAGGACTAAGTTCATGATAAATTAAAGTTCAATTTAATCATATTACTTAAGAACTCCCACTTAGATAGACATCCCTCTAGTCATCTAAATGATCACGTGATCCAAATTAACTAAACCATGTCCGATCATCACGTGAGATGGAGTAGTTTTCAATGGTGAACATCTTATGTTGATCATATCTACTATATGATTCACGCTCGACCTTTCGGTCTCCAGTGTTCCGAGGCCATATCTGCATATGCTAGGCTCGTCAAGTTTAACCCGAGTATTCTGCATGTGCAAAACTGTCTTACACCCGTTGTATTTGAACGTAGAGCTTATCACACCCGATCATCACGTGGTGTCTCGGCACGACGAACTTTCGCAACGGTGCATACTCAGGGAGAACACTTATACCTTGAAATTTTGTAAGGGATCATCTTATAATGCTACCGTCGTACTAAGCAAAATAAGAAGCATAATAAGATAAACATCACATGCAATCAAAATATGTGACATGATATGGCCATCATCATCTTGTGCTTTTGATCTCCATCTCCAAAGCACTGTCATGATCACCTTCGTCTCCGGCGCGACACCTTGATCTCCATCGTAGCATCGTTGTCATTTCGCCAACTATTGCTTCTACGACTATCGCTACCGCTTAGTGATAAAGTAAAGCAATTACATGGCGATTGCATCTCATACAATAAAGCGACAACCATATGGCTCCTGCTAGTTGCCGATAACATTACTAAACATGATCATCTCATACAAAACCGTATAACTCATCATGTCTTGACCATATCACATCACAACATGCCCTGCAAAAACAAGTTAGACGTCCTCTACTTTGTTGTTGCAAGTTTTACGTGGCTGCTACGGGCTTAGCAAGAACCGTTCTTACCTACGCATACAAAACCACAACGATGTTTCGTCAAGTATGTGTTGTTTTAACCTTCACAAGGACCGGGCGTAGCCACACTTGATTCAGCTAAAGTGAGAGAGACAGACACCCGCCAGTCACCTTTAAGCAACGAGTGCTCGTAACGGTGAAACCAGTCTCGCGTAAGCATACGCGTAATGTCGGTCCGGGCCGCTTCATCTCACAATACCGCCGAAGCAAAGTATGACATGCTGGTAAGCAGTATGACTAGTATCGCCCACAACTCATTGTGTTCTACTCGTGCATATCATCTACGCATAGACCTGGCTCTGATACCACTGATGGGGAACGTAGTATTTTAAAATTTTCCTACGATCACGCAAGATCTATCTACCAGATGCATAGCAACGAGAGGGAAGAGTGTGTCTACGTACCCTCGTAGACCGGAAGCGGAAGCGTCAAGTGACGCGGTTGATGTAGTCGAACTTCTTCGCGATCCAACCGATCTTGCACCGAACGTACGGCACCTCCGCGTTCAGCACACGTTCAGCTTGATGACGTCCTACGAGCTCTTGATCCAACCGAGATTCACGGGAGAGTTTCGTCAGCACGACGGCGTGGTGACGGATATGATGTATCTACCGACGCAGGGCTTCGCCTAAGCACTGCGACGGTATGACCGAGGTGTGTTTCTGTGGAGGGGGGCACCGCACACGGCTAGAACAATTCAACTTGTGTGTCTTTGGGTGCCCCCCTGCCCCCGTATATAAAGGAGCAAGAGGGGAGGGCCGGCCGGCCTCCTATGGTGCGGCTAGGGCAATCCTACTAGGAATAGGATTGCAATCCTATTCCTAGTAGGAGTCCACCAAGAAGGAAGAGAGGGAAAGGAAAAGAGGGAGAGGTGGCGCCCCCCCAATCCTAGTCCAACTAGGATCCCTAGGTGGGGCACCGGCCAGCCTCTATGGGCTGCCTCTCTCCTTTCCTCAAGGCCCACTATGGACCATCCCCCCTCGTAGGGGGTTCCGGTAACCCCCTCCGGCAATCCAGTTAAATCCGAAACTTTTCCGGAACACTTCCGGTGTCCGAATATAGTCGTCCAATATATCAATCTTTATGTCTCGGACATTCCGAGACTCCTCGTCATGTCCGTGATCTCATCCGGGACTCCGAACTACCTTCGGTACATCAAAACTCATAAACTCATAATACCGATCGTCATCAAACGTTAAGCGTGCGGACCCTACGGGTTCGAGAACTATGTAGACATGACCGAGACTCATCTCCGGTCAATAACCAATAGCGGAACCTGGATGTTCATATTGGCTCCTACATATTCTACGAAGATCTTTATCGGTCAAACCGTATAACAACATACGTTGTTCCTTTTGTCATCGGTATGTTACTTGCCCGAGATTCGATCGTCGGTATCTCCATACCTAGTTCAATCTCGTTATCGGCAAGTCTCTTTACTCGTTCCATAACACATCATCTCGTGACTAACTCATTAGTCTTTTTCTTGCAAGGCTTATTGTGATGTGTGTTACCGAGAGGGCCCAGAGATACCTCTCCGACACTCAGAGTGACAAATCCTAATCTTGATCTAAGCCAACACCACGAATACTTTCGGAGACACCTGTAGAGCATCTTTATGATCACCCAGTTACGTTGTGACGTTTGATAGCACACAAGGTGTTCCTACGGTATTCGGGAGTTGCATAATCTCATAGTCATAGGAACATGTATAAGTCATGAAGAAAGCAATAGCAGTAAAACTAAACGATCATAGTGCTATGCTAACAGATGGGTCTAGTCCATCACATCATTCTCCTAATGATGTGATCCCGTTGATCAAATGACAACTCATGTCTATGGTTAGGAAACATAACCATCTTTGATCAATGAGCTAGTCTAGTAGAGGCATACTAGAGACACTCTGTTTTGTCTATGTATTCACACATGCACTAAGTTTCCGGTTAATACAATTCTAGCATGAATAATAAACATTTATCATGATATAAGGAAATATAAATAACAACTTTATTATTGCCTCTAGGGCATATTTCCTTCACCAGGCGCCCCCCCGGCGCGGCCAGGAGGGGGGCCGCGCCACCAGGGCGCCTGGAGCCCTGGTGGCCCCCCTCCGGCCCCCAACGATCTGACAAACTATTACATGATCTAACTCATCCAATCCCTACCATCCCCTTCACCTATAGCAGGGGATTACTCACACATGGAAGGAGAAGTCATGGAGGGATGATGGAGTGGTGATGATGATGACGATGGCGACGATCTCCCCTCTCCGGAGGCCAATTCAGCCTCCAAATTAGCCCTCCCGAAGAAGAACAGAGGGTGGCGGCGGCTCCGCGATGAAAACTGGGAAAAGAACTTCTGACCTGGGATTTCTCCGTCGCGTGCTAAAATACGGGTCAAAGTAGGGCACCAGGGGAGGTGGGGCCCACCCAGGCGACCCCCCGACGCGGCCAGGGGCTGGGCCGCGCCACCAGGGCGCCTGGGGCCCCCTGCCCCCCCCCCCCGCCTGGTCCCTCTTCTGGCTCCGGGTTCCTTCGGGTGCGTGGATTTTCTGTGATTTTTCGTGGATTTTTCTGAGATACCTAAAAATCCGTTTTCCTGCACACAATAAAACCATACAGGTAGCTCTGCTGAAAACAGCGTCAGTCCGGGTTAGTTTAGTTCAAATCATGCAAGAATGAGGTCAAAACAATATCAAAAGTGTTTGGAAAAGTAGATACGTTTGAGACGTATCAACTCCCCCAAGCTTAGCATATTGCTTGCCCTCAAGCAATTCAGTTCAACGAACTGGACGCGACAAGGAAAACTTTGACAAACTCTTTTGCTTCATTAGATGTATATAAGCATGTACTACGAAAAGAGTCTAGCAAGTATTGAAACAGTACTATGAGGACAATGCACGGAGCAATCCTTCTTTCAAGTGACCAATCACAAATACCTAAAAGTAAATAATATACTACTGAAAATCAAGACAAGATCACATTGCACATAGCCTGAGCATATTAGGGTGGTATCTCGCTAGCCTCCATGAGTGAAGCAAAAGATAAATGCAGAAACTCCTCCAGAGTTTTAAAGGAGACTAGAACTAAGAGTTTCAGAATAAATCATATCACAGGCATGCAGAAGACAATGTAATACTTTGGGACAATGCACATTACACTCAGAATGACAATTATGCTCTCCTAGTTGGTGCTTTGAAGAAAGAAGGTGGAGACTCTCGAACCGTGGCTTTTGTTGGAAAGGTTGAAAACCCGTGGTCGGAAACAAAAACTAAACATGTACCAGAGCTCTTGGTTTTAAAAACAGAGGTAAAAACGTTTTTGAGAGGTGCATATTTCGTCAACGAATGCTAGCAGATAACTCAATCACTTCTTGGGCTGGACAAGTTTCGAGGAACGGCTCCCGCATGAGGACGATCACATCCTCTTAACATCCTTTGTTTATCACTGCCAAAGTTTTATGATTTCTCATGAACAAAGCGTGAAGGAGGGTTTGTTTGTTTGTATTATGTTTTATGAGCTGGGCGCACTCTATGCCAGTTCCTTCTCGTATTAGGGGTTTGCACATTAGACATGCAATCCAGGGGTGAAACTTGTCCAACTTAAAAAGATCATGAATTAACTACTACTTCCTCATGAGCTAAAACAGAGGCACAAAAAAAGGGAAATGCTTTTGATTAATTTCGAGATGGTACACGAAAGTCTTCGTTAGGAATGGCAGGTAAATACCATGTATAGGAAGGTATGGTGGACTCATATGGCATAACAGGTTTTAGGGATTTTGGATGCACAAGCAGTCAGTCCGCTTAGTACAGGTGGAGGTTAGCAAAAGACTGGGAAGCGACCAACTAGAGAGCAATAACGGCCATAATCATGCAGAGCGACAAAGCAACATTGAATCGGGCATGAAAGTGATATAACTATTCTGAAACTCAAAGATCATCAAGGCAGAGCAGACTTTTTAGTCTTAAACATGTGTAAGCATGTGCCAAGTCAATCCAGAAATTCTCTAAAGGGAAATACCACCTTAGTATACCGAACTATGAATAATGCAATGCATGTAGATCATTTCAATAACACATTATATACTCTAGCTATTCGAGACTAGCCACAAGGAAAGCATGAACTACTGGAAGAGCATTGTAAACATAGCACTATGTCGCTACAAGCTGGTCTCTAGATCATGAGTACAGGCATATGTACAAAAGTAGAAACAAGAAGAGTTCATACCGGTCTTCCTTGTTGCTTCCTTTCAGTCGATCCTCGTCATTACTGCCTCGTCACTTGCATGATAGAACGTAGGAAATATAATTAAATGCCATCACGGACTCGAGTTGAACTCTGAAAACAAAGCAAACTAGAGAGAAAAGGAAATCTTTTTGGAATATTTCAAAGGTTGAACGAAAGCAAAAGAAAGAGAAAATCTTTTTGTTGTTTTTGCAAAGAGAGAAATAAAGAAGAACGAGTAAAAACTTCGAAAAGATCAAAGCAAATAAAATGGATAATACAATGGAAAAGTGATAGGGGCACGTACTCCCCCAAGCTTAGGCTTTTGGCCTAAGTTGGTAGCAGCTACTGCCCCCAGGAGCCTCCTGCTCCGGGGGTATGGTGGTGAGTCCAAGGGTCGTAGAAGGATGCCGGCGCGTATACCGAACTCCTCGGAGTCTCCCACGAGGAAGGGTTCGTACGCCAAGCAGAGGAAGACCCTTCACCAAACTCAGTGGCGGTATCTCCCTGAAAAGGTGGTAACTCACCGTGCTCCTCCTCGTCGGGCACAACCCCCTCCATGGGGTTATGAAACTGATACTGGGCCATGAACTCATCGAACTGGACAACATCAAAGGACCATCCGTTCCTGAGGTGAGGAAATAAGATGCTGGAGATCTTCGACCGATGAATATCCCTCGTACCCATGCTGCAGAGAGAGTTGATGACGGTTTTCAGCTCGGAGGGCTGAGTGGCCATCCTAGCCGTCCTCCCGACGTTCGGCACACCCTAGCAGTCGAGGGTGAAGCTGCAGCTCTAGTAACTCGATCGAAGTGTGCGGGCCTCCTCTTCTCAAGCCACCCTTTTGCCCTTCCTAACAAACTCATTTCTGAAATTTTTGGCAATTTACAAAAACGAGGATTAAAACAAGGTGAGTTAAGGCAAACTACTCAACTCACTTGCCCAAGGCATAAACTTGCATCAAAACATGGAAAATAACTTTCTACACATGCATGCAAGCTCATCTATACAGCACCAAGAACTACTAAATACTCACAAATGAAGCCACCAATCAGAAATCTAATTGGAGGGGTGGAGGAGTCACATACCAGGGAGTATTTGTTCAAAATCTCAGCTCAAATGGTGGGCTGTAGAGAGAGATCGAAGAATCGCCTCCAAGAACAGCAAGAACACAAGAACAAGTGCAGAACTCGCGTTTTTGGAGAAAAAGAGAGAGGGAGGAAGAAGACATACCTGGAGGGGGGCCATGTGGGCCCCAGGCGCCCTGTGGGCGCGGCCAGGGGCTGGTCCGCGCCAGCTGGCCGCCTGGGCCACTGGTGGGTCCCCCTGGCTGGCCCCAGGTCTTTCTGGGCCCCTCCCGACGTGGAAATTTTTATTTTAATTTTTCTGGATTTTTTCTGAAAACTTCACTGTTGAAATTTTTTCGAAGTTCAAAAAGCTGCGAAACTCTCTGAAAACTTGAAGAAGTTAGTAGTATTGTGAAACTTCAAAACATAAATACTTGGTACAACAAGTAGGACAAAAACTAAAAACAAATGAAAACATAACAAGCTCAACTTTTTATCTATATAAAACAGGTTTACTAGTAAGGTTGATCAAGTCTTACCAACAAACAGGCGATATATAGAGCAAAAAGTCTCACCTCTTACGAAGTAATCACTGAACCTTTATTTTGATGGACATTGTCCCCACCATGATAGTTTTGTATTTGTGAGGCACATGTAGTGGACAATCCCATTCTCCAATCTTCACGGTCTCGATATTTTCTATAGAGTTGAGGCCATGCCTCCTGTGGGTCTTCTTTGGAAAATATACCGTGTGTTCTTTATCATTCACATTGAAGGTAACCTTCCCTTTATTGCAATCAATAATAGCACCTGCGGTGTTAAGAAAAGGTCTACCAAGAATAATGGACATGCTTCCATCCTCGGGCATGTCAAGTATGACAAAATCAGTAAGAATCAAACAATTAGCAACCTCTATTGGAACATCCTCACAAATACCTATCGGAACGGCGGTTGACTTGTCAGCCATCTGAAGGGAGATATCTATAGGAATTAGTTTCTCTAAACAGCGCCTCTCGTAAAGAGAGAGAGGCATAACACTCACTCCTGCTCCAAGATCACATAAAGCAGTTTTTACATAATTATTCTTTATGGAGCAAGGAATGGTGGGTATACCTGGATCATCGAGCTTCTCAGGAATCTTGCCACTGAAAGAGTAGTTAGCAAGCATAGTAGATATTGCTTCATTAGGAACTTTTCTTTTATTAGTGACAATATATTTCATATATTTTGAATAAGGAGGTAACTTAATAGCTTCAGTCAAAGGGATTTGAAGAAAAAGAGGTTTAATCCACTCACAAAACTTATTGTAATGCTCTTCTTCTTTGGATTTGATGGACTTACCTGGAAAGGGCATGGGTTTCTGTACCCATGGTTCTCTTTCCTTCCCATGTTTTCTTGCGATGAAGTCTTCTTTAGTGTACCTCTTACGTTTGTCAGGTGCTTCTTCTTCTTGAACTTCAGGAGGATCATTCTTCTCATTATCCTTACCTTCAGGTTCGGCACCGTCTTCAGTCTCAGCATCAGAGATAGATACACTGTTGGGATCAATAGCTGGCTCTTCATCTGCAATAGGATCATTAGAATTGTCAGTCTCCTTATGTTTCTTCTTCTTCTTTGGAGAGCCAACAATTTCTTCTTCCTGCATTTGAGAATCTTGCTCGATTCTCCTCGGATGCCCCTCTGGATAGAGAGGATCTTGAGTGCTAGTTCCTCCTCGGGTCTTAATCCCGAAAGCCTGCAAATTATCTTGTTTGGCATTGTTAGCAAGCAAATCTTTTTGCACATTAGAAATTTGGTCAAGCTGAGTTTGAACCATATGAAAATGTTTCACAAGACATTGAACATCATTAACCGTTCTACCTAGAACATCAAGCAATCTTTTGATAGCAAGGGAATTATCATGCAACTGACTTTGTATCCTCTCATTAAAATGATTTTGTTTCATAATAAAATTATCAAACTCATCTAAACATTGATCAGGAGGCTTACCATGAGGAATGTCACTTGCGTTGAAATCTAAAAGAGAGTGTACCTCTACCATAGGAGGGTGAGTGGTAGGCTCACACAGCTTCTCAATAGGGGGTAGATTCTTCACGTCTTCAGCTTTAATACCTTTCTCTTTAATAGACTTCTTTGCTTCTCGCATATCTTCGGGACTTAGAACAAACATGCCCCTCTTCTTTGGTGGTGGAGGTGGTTCAGGGACGGACCAATCTTCATGATTTTTGGCAATCCTGGCCATCAGATCTTCTGCATCATCCGGTGTCCTTTTCCTGAAAACACAACCAGCACAACTGTCCAAATAGGAAATGGATTCATCAGTTAGACCAGCATAGAATATATCGATTAATTCGTTCTTAGGGACTTCATGCCCTGTCTAGCCCGAATCAGACCGCAGTACCTCCCCCAAGCTTTAGGGAGGGACTCATCCTGCAACTGTTTAAAGTTATAAATTCTTTGTAAAGCAGCATGTTGCTTGTGAGCAGGAAAGTACTTATCAACAAAAGAGTGAGCTAAGTCTTGAGGACTCTTAATGGAACCGCATGGGAGTGAATCATACCATGCTTTAGCACCTTCCTTCAAGTAGAAAGGAAGAAGCTTGGTAACATAAAAGTATCGTATCTTCTCATCTGTGGTAAACAGGCCACCCAACTCACCAAGTTTAGTCAGGTGTGCAATAGCATCATCATTTTCTCTGCCATAAAAGGGGTCAGCTTCAACCATAGGTATAAGTGAAAGATCAACAGAGAAATCATAATCAGGATCATCAATGCATATAGGAGATGTAGCAAATTCAGGATCAGGAACAGTTTTGTTCTTCAAAGAGTGTTTTTCAAACAGTTTCTTAATAACTTCAGGGTCAGAGCCAGAAAACTCTGTCAGTTCCCTGCATAAATCTTCATCAAGCATATAGTAATCATCATCAAGGAGTCTCTCCTTGAGTTTACTCAAATCAGGATAATCATAAGTTTCACCAATAGGGTAGCGAGTAACAGGAATTTCAATTCCAGACTTTTTAGCAGCAGCAGCGATCTGTTTCTCAAGAGCATAACCAAGTGAACTAATATCATCAACAGTAGTACAAGCATCATCAAGAGTATCGGACATAGTAACAGATTCAGTAGGAGCATCATGTGGTGGTGGTGAGGCAAACTTACTCATAACAGAAGGTGAATCAAGTGTAGCACTAGTGCTCAGAACAGTACCTCTTCTTGTAGTGGATAGTAAGATCGGAACCTTGGGGTCTCCTTTCTTACCCATAGCGGATGAAGTGCAGCAGGTAGGATACTTCAAGTAGACTTGTAAATATTGATATGCTCCCCGGCAACGGCGCCAGAAAATGGTACTTGCTAACCCTCAACCGTAAGGGATCGAGATAGTCTTCGCGGGTAAGAATAACCCAATTTATTGATTCGACACACGGGGAGCCAAAGAGTATTTATAAGCTTTGATAGTTGAGTTGTCAATTCAACCGCACCTGAAATATACTTACTTGCAACAAAAGATAAGTGGTAACAGTGATATGATAGTGATAATAGTGATAGTAAAAGTAAACAGCAAAAGTAAATAGTAAAGGTAAATGGCAAAAGTAGCAACTAGTGACAAGCAGGATTTAAAACACTTTAGGCTAGGGAGACGGATGGTTGGGCGCTGCATGGATGAGATATATCATGATTCTAACTTGGGGCACGGCACATGGAAAAGTAATGATCATCTAGGCAAATATCAAACATTAGGCATGTATCCCGTAGGTAGTTGTACGTGCTTGCAATAAGAACTTGCACAACATCTTTTGTCATACCATCCCGCTACGAACGGAGCCAAAAGGAACTTATGGAGATTAAGGTGCTCCTGTCAAAGAGCACCGGAACAAAGCAATGAACTCAATGGATACATGTAATCCTCAAACTATGGACCATCCCCTTTGGTGTCCCAAGCTGTCACTTTTGGGATCGCCAGTTCCGAACCGTAATAGGTGCAAACAACTCACAGATAGGATCAAGAACACAAATATATTCATGCAAACACATATGGTTCAGATCTGAAATCATGGCACTCGGGCCCTAAGTGTCAAGCATTAAGAATAACAAGTTGAAGCAAAGATGATAAACACCATAGTAGATGATAGGCAACATGCCCCCAACGATCTGACAAACTATTACATGATCTAACTCATCCAATCCCTACCATCCCCTTCGCCTACAGCAGGGGATTACTCACACATGGAAGGAGAAGTCATGGAGGGATGATGGAGTGGTGATGATGATGACGATGGCGACGATCTCCCCTCTCCGGAGGCCAATTCAGCCTCCAAATTAGCCCTCCCGAAGAAGAACAGAGGGTGGCGGCGGCTCCGTGACGAAAACTGGGAAAAGAACTTCTGATCTGGGATTTCTCCGTCGCATGCTAAAATATGGGTCAAAGTAGGGCACCAGGGGAGGTGGGGCCCACCCAGGCGACCCCCCGGCGCGGCCAGGGGCTGGGTCGCGCCACCAGGGTGCCTGGGGCCCCCCTGCCCCCCTGGTCCCTCTTCTGTCTCCGGGTTCCTTCGGGTGCGTGGATTTTCTGTGATTTTTCATGGATTTTTCTGAGATACCTAAAAATCCATTTTCCTGCACACAATAAAACCATACAGGCAGCTCTGCTGAAAACAGCGTCAGTCCGGGTTAGTTTAGTTCAAATCATGCAAGAATGAGGTCAAAACAATATCAAAAGTGTTTGGAAAAGTAGATACGTTTGAGACGTATCAACTCCCCCAAGCTTAGCATATTGCTTGCCCTCAAGCAATTCAGTTCAACGAACTGGACGCGACAAGGAAAACTTTGACAAACTCTTTTGCTTCATTGGATGTATATAAGCATGTACTACGAAAAGAGTCTAGCAAGTATTGAAACAGTACTATGAGGACAATGCACGGAGCAATCCTTCTTTCAAGTGACCAATCACAAATACCTAAAAGTAAATAATATACTACTGGAAATCAAGACAAGATCACATTGCACATAGCCTGAGCATATTAGGGTGGTATCTCGCTAGCCTCCATGAGTGAAGCAAAACGTAAATGCAGAAACTCCTCCAGAGTTTTGAAGGAGACTAGAACTAAGAGTTTCAGAATAAATCATATCACAGGCATGCAGAAGACAATGTAATACTTTGGGACAATGCACATTACACTCAGAATGACAATTATGCTCTCCTAGTTGGTGCTTTGAAGAAAGAAGGTGGAGACTCTCGAACCGTGGCTTTTGTTGGCAAGGTTGAAAACCCGTGGTCGGAAACAAAAACTAAACATGTACCAGAGCTCTTGGTTTAAAAAACAGATGTAAAAACGTTTTTGAGAGGTGCATATTTCGTCAACGAATGCTAGCAGATAACTCAATCACTTCTTGGGCTGGACAAGTTTCGAGGAACGGCTCCCGCATGAGGACGATCACATCCTCTTAATCTCCTTTGTTTATCACTGCCAAAGTTTTCTGATTTCTCATGAACAAAGCGTGAAGGAGGGTTTGTTTGTTTGTATTATCTTTTATGAGTTGGGCGCACTCTATGCCAGTTCCTTCTCGTATTAGGGGTTTGCACATCAGACATGCAATCCAGGGGTGAAACTTGTCCAACTTAAAAAGATCATGAATTAACTACTACTTCCTCATGAGCTAAAACAGAGGCACAAAAAAAGGGAAATGCTTTTGATTAATTTCGAGATGGTACACGAAAGTCTTCGTTAGGAATGGCAGGTAAATACCATGTATAGGAAGGTATGGTGGACTCATATGGCATAACAGGTTTTAGGGATTTTGGATGCACAGGCAGTCAGTCCGCTTAGTACAGGTGGAGGTTAGCAAAAGACTGGGAAGCGACCAACTAGAGAGCAATAGCGGCCATAATCATGCAGAGCGACAAAGCAACATTGAATCGGGCATGAAAGTGATATAACTATTCTGAAACTCAAAGATCATCAAGGCAGAGCAGACTTTTTAGTCTTAAACATGTGTAAGCATGTGCCAAGTCAATCCAGAAATTCTCTAAAGGGAAATACCACCTTAGTATACCGAACTATGAACAATGCAATGCATGTAGATCATTTCAATAACACATTATATACTCTAGCTATTCGAGACTAGCCACAAGGAAAGCATGAACTACTGGAAGAGCATTGTAAACATAGCACTATGTCGCTACAAGCTGGTCTCTAGATCATGAGTACAGGCATATGTACAAAAGTAGAAACAAGAAGAGTTCATACCGGTCTTCCTTGTTGCTTCCTTTCAGTCGATCCTCGTCATTACTGCCTCGTCACTTGCACGATCGAACGTAGGAAATATAATTAAATGCCATCACGGACTCAAGCTGAACTCTGAAAACAAAGCAAACTAGAGAGAAAAGGAAATCTTTTTGGAATATTTCAAAGGTTGAACGAAAGCAAAAGAAAGAGAAAATCTTTTTGTTGTTTTTGCAAAGAGAGAAATAAAGAAGAACGAGTAAAAACTTCGAAAAGATCAAAGCGAATAAAACGGATAATACAATGGAAAAGTGAGAGGGGCATGTACTCCCCCAAGCTTAGGCTTTTGGCCTAAGTTGGTAGCAGCTACTGCCCCCAGGAGCCTCCTGCTCCGGGGGTATGGTGGTGAGTCCAAGGGTCGTAGAAGGATGCCGGCGCGTATACCGAACTCCTCGGAGTCTCCCACGAGGAAGGGTTCGTACGCCAAGCAGAGGAAGACCCTTCACCAAACTCGGTGGCGGTATCTCCCTGAAAAGGTGGTAACTCACCGTGCTCCTCCTCGTCGGGCACAACCCCCTCTATGGGGTTATGAAACTGATACTGGGCCATGAACTCATTGAACTGGACAACATCAAAGGACCATCCGTTCCTGAGGTGAGGAAATAAGATGCTGGAGATCTTCGACCGATGAATATCCCTCGTACCCATGCTGCAGAGAGAGTTGATGACGGTTTTCAGCTCGGAGGGCTGAGTGGCCATCCTAGCCGTCCTCCCGACGTTCGGCACACCCTAGCAGTCGAGGGTGAAGCTGCGGCTCTAGTAACTCGATCGAAGTGTGCGGGCCTCCTCTTCTCAAGCCACCCTTTTGCCCTTCCTAACAAACTCATTTCTGAAATTTTTCGCAATTTACAAAAACGAGGATTAAAACAAGGTGAGTTAAGGCAAACTACTCAACTCACTTGCCCAAGGCATAAACTTGCATCAAAACTTGGAAAATAACTTTCTACACATGCATGCAAGCTCATCTATACAGCACCAAGAACTACTAAATACTCACAAATGAAGCCACCAATCAGAAATCTAATTGGAGGGGTGGAGGAGTCACATACCAGGGAGTATTTGTTCAAAATCTCAGCTCAAATGGTGGGCTGTAGAGAGAGATCGAAGAATCGCCTCCAAGAACAGCAAGAACACAAGAACAAGTGCAGAACTCGCGTTTTTGGAGAAAAAGAGAGAGGGAGGAAGAAGACATACCTGGAGGGGGGCCATGTGGGCCCCAGGCGCCCTGTGGGCGCGGCCAGGGGCTGGGCCGCGCCAGCTGGCCGCCTGGGCCACTGGTGGGTCCCCCTGGTTGGCCCTAGGTCTTTCTGGGTCCCTCCCGACGTTGAAATTTTTATTTTAATTTTTCTGGATTTTTTCTGGAAACTTCACTGTTGAAATTTTTTCGAAGTTCAAAAAGCTGCGAAACTCTCTGAAAACTTGAAGCAGTTAGTAGTATTGTGAAGCTTCAAAACATAAATACTTGGTACAACAAGTAGGACAAAAACTAAAAACAAATGAAAACATAACAAGCTCGACTTTTTATCTATATAAAACAGGTTTACTAGTAAGGTTGATCAAGTCTTACCAACAAACAGGCGATATATAGAGCAAAAAGTCTCACCTCTTACGAAGTAATCACTGAACCTTTATTTTGATGGACATTGTCCCCACCATGATAGTTTTGTATTTGTGAGGCACATGTAGTGGACAATCCCATTCTCCAATCTTCACAGTCTCGATATTTTCTATAGAGTTGAGGCCATGCCTCCTGTCGGTCTTCTTTGGAAAATATACCGTGTGTTATTTATCATTCACATTGAAGGTAACCTTCCCTTTATTGCAATCAATAATAGCACCTGCGGTGTTAAGAAAAGGTCTACCAAGAATAATGGACATGCTTCCATCCTCGGGCATGTCAAGTACGACAAAATCAGTAAGAATCAAACAATTAGCAACCTCTACTGGAACATCCTCACAAATACCTATCGGAACGGCGGTTGACTTGTCAGCCATCTGAAGGGAGATATCTGTAGGAATTAGTTTCCCTAAACAGCGCCTCTCGTAAAGAGAGAGAGGCATAACACTCACTCCTGCTCCAAGATCACATAAAGCAGTTTTTACATAATTATTCTTTATGGAGCAAGGAATGGTGGGTATACCTGGATCACCGAGCTTCTCAGGAATCTTGCCACTGAAAGAGTAGTTAGCAAGCATAGTAGATATTGCTTCATTAGGAACTTTTCTTTTATTAGTGACAATATATTTCATATATTTTGAATAAGGAGGTAACTTAATAGCTTCAGTCAAAGGGATTTGAAGAAAAAGAGGTTTAATCCACTCACAAAACTTATTGTAATGCTCTTCTTCTTTGGATTTGATGGACTTACCTGGAAAGGGCATGGGTTTCTGTACCCATGGTTCTCTTTCCTTCCCATGTTTTCTTGCGATGAAGTCTTCTTTAGTGTACCTCTTACGTTTGTCAGGTGCTTCTTCTTCTTGAACTTCAGGCGGATCATTCTTCTCATTATCCTTACCTTCAGGTTCGGCACCATCTTCAGTCTCAGCATCAGAGATAGATACACTGTTGGGATCAATAGTTGGCTCTTCATCTGCAATAGGATCATTAGAATTGTCAGTCTCCTTATGTTTCTTCTTCTTCTTTGGAGAGCCAACAATTTCTTCTTCCTGCATTTGAGAATCTTGCTCGATTCTCCTCGGATGCCCCTCTGGATAGAGAGGATCTTGAGTGCTAGTTCCTCCTCGGGTCTTAATCCCGAAAGCCTGCAAATTATCTTGTTTGGCATTGTTAGCAAGCAAATATTTTTGCACATTAGAAATTTGGTCAAGCTGAGTTTGAACCATATGAAAATGTTTCACAAGACATTGAACATCATTAACCGTTCTACCTAGAACATCAAGCAATCTTTTGATAGCAAGGGAATTATCATGCAACTGACTTTGTATCCTCTCATTAAAATGATTTTGTTTCATAATAAAATTATCAAACTCATCTAAACATTGATCAGGAGGCTTACCATGAGGAATGTCACTTGCGTTGAAATCTAAAAGAGAGTGTACCTCTACCATAGGAGGGTGAGTGGTAGGCTCACACAGCTTCTCAATAGGGGGTAGATTCTTCACGTCTTCAGCTTTAATACCTTTCTCTTTAATAGACTTCTTTGCTTCTCGAATATCTTCGGGACTTAGAACAAACATGCCCCTCTTCTTTGGTGGTGGAGGTGGTTCAGGGACGGACCAATCTTCATGGTTTTTGGCAATCCTGGCCATCAGATCTTCTGCATCGTCCGGTGTCCTTTTCCTGAAAACACAACCAGCACAACTGTCCAAATAGGACCTGGATTCATCAGTTAGACCAGCATAGAATATATCGATTAATTCGTTCTTAGGGACTTCATGCCCTGGTCTAGCCCGAATCAGACCGCAGTACCTCCCCCAAGCTTTAGGGAGGGACTCATCCTGCAACTGTTTAAATTTATAAATTCTTTGTAAAGCAGCATGTTGCATGTGAGCAGGAAAGTACTTATCAACAAAAGAGTGAGCTAAGTCTTGAGGACTCTTAATGGAACCGCATGGGAGTGAATCATACCATGATTTAGCACCTTCCTTCAAGGAGAAAGGAAGAAGCTTGGTAACATAAAAGTATCGTATCTTCTCATCTGTGGTAAACAGGCCACCCAACTCACCAAGTTTAGTCAGGTGTGCAATAGCATCATCATTTTCTCTGCCATAAAAGGGGTCAGCTTCAACCATAGGTATAAGTGAAAGATCAACAAAAAAATCATAATCAGGATCATCAATGCATATAGGAGATGTAGCAAATTCAGGATCAGGAACGGTTTTGTTCTTCAAAGAGTGTTTTTCAAACAGTTTCTTAATAACTTCAGGGTCAGAGCCAGAAAACTCTGTCAGTTCCCTGCATAAATCTTCATCAAGCATATAGTAATCATCATCAAGGAGTCTCTCCTTGAGTATACTCAAATCAGGATAATCATAAGTTTCACCAATAGGGTAGCGAGTAATAGGAATTTCAATTCCAGACTTTTTAGCAGCAGCAGCGATCTGTTTCTCAAGAGCATAACCAAGTGAACTAATATCATCAACAGTAGTACAAGCATCATCAAGAGTATCGGACATAGTAACAGATTCAGTAGGAGCATCATGTGGTGGTGGTGAGGCAAACTTACTCATAACAAAAGGTGAATCAAGTGTAGCACTAGTGCTCAGAACAGTACCTCTTCTTGTAGTGGATAGTAAGATCGGAACCTTGGGGTCTCCTTTCTTACCCATAGCGGATGAAGTGCAGCAGGTAGGATACTTCAAGTAGACTTGTAAATATTGCTATGCTCCCCGGCAACGGCGCCAGAAAACGGTACTTGATAACCCTCAACCGTAAGGGATCGAGATAGTCTTCGCGGGTAAGAATAACCCAATTTATTGATTCGACACACGGGGAGCCAAAGAGTATTTATAAGCTTTGACAGTTGAGTTGTCAATTCAACCGCACCTGAAATATACTTACTTGCAACAAAAGATAAGTGGTAACAGTGATATGATAGTGATAATAGTGATAGTAAAAGTAAACAGCAAAAGTAAATAGTAAAGGTAAATGGCAAAAGTAGCAACTAGTGACAAGCAGGATTTAAAACACTTTAGGCTAGGGAGACGGATGGTTGGGCGCTGCATGGATGAGATATATCATGATTCTAACTTGGGGCACGGCACACGGAAAAGTAATGATCATCTAGGCAAATATCAAAATTAGGCATGTATCCCGTAGGTAGTTGTACGTGCTTGCAATAAGAACTTGCACAACATCTTTTGTCATACCATCCCGCTACGAACGGGGCCAAAAGGAACTTATGGAGATTAAGGTGCTCCTGTCAAAGAGCACCGGAACAAAGCAATGAACTCAATGGATACATGTAATCCTCAAACTATGGACCATCCCCTTTGGTGTCCCAAGCTGTCACTTTTGGGATCGCCGGTTCCGAACCGTAATAGGTGCAAACAACTCATAGATAGGATCAAGAACACAAATATATTCATGCAAACACATATGGTTCAGATCTGAAATCATGGCACTCGGGCCCTAAGTGTCAAGCATTAAGAATAACAAGTTGAAGCAAAGATGATAAACACCATAGTAGATGATAGGCAACATGCCCCCAACGATCTGACAAACTATTACAGGATCTAACTCATCCAATCCCTACCATCCCCTTCGCCTGCAGCAGGGGATTACTCACACATGGAAGGAGAAGTCATGGAGGGATGATGGAGTGGTGATGATGATGACGATGGCGATGATCTCCCCTCTCCGGAGGCCAATTCAGCCTCCAAATTAGCCCTCCCGAAGAAGAACAGACGGTGGCGGCGGCTCCGCGACAAAAACTGGGAAAAGAACTTCTGATCTGGGATTTCTCCGTCGCGTGCTAAAATACGGGTCAAAGTAGGGCACCAGGGGAGGTGGGGCCCACCCAGGCAACCCCCCGGCGCGGCCAGGGGTTGGGCCGCGCCACCAGGGTGCCTGGGGCCCCCCTGCCCCCCCTGGTCCCTCTTCTGGCTCCGGGTTCCTTCGGGTGCGTGGATTTTCTGTGATTTTTCATGGATTTTTCTGAGATACCTAAAAATCCATTTTCCTGCACACAATAAAACCATACAGGCAGCTCTGCTGAAAACAGCGTCAGTCCGGGTTAGTTTAGTTCAAATCATGCAAGAATGAGGTCAAAACAATATCGAAAGTGTTTGGAAAAGTAGATACGTTTGAGACGTATCAACTCCCCCAAGCTTAGCATATTGCTTGCCCTCAAGCAATTCAGTTCAACGAACTGGACGCGACAAGGAAAACTTTGACAAACTCTTTTGCTTCATTAGATGTATATAAGCATGTACTACGAAAAGAGTCTAGCAAGTATTGAAACAGTACTATGAGGACAATGCACGGAGCAATCCTTCTTTCAAGTGACCAATCACAAATACCTAAAAGTAAATAATATACTACTGGAAATCAAGACAAGATCACATTGCACATAGCCTGAGCATATTAGGGTGGTATCTCGCTAGCCTCCATGAGTGAAGCAAAACATAAATGCAGAAACTCCTCCAGAGTTTTAAAGGAGACTAGAACTAAGAGTTTCAGAATAAATCATATCACAGGCATGCAGAAGACAATGTAATACTTTGGGACAATGCACATTACACTCAGAATGACAATTATGCTCTCCTAGTTGGTGCTTTGAAGAAAGAAGGTGGAGACTCTCGAACCGTGGCTTTTGTTGGCAAGGTTGAAAACCCGTGGTCGGAAACAAAAACTAAACATGTACCAGAGCTCTTGGTTTTAAAAACAGAGGTAAAAACGTTTTTGAGAGGTGCATATTTCGTCAACGAATGCTAGCAGATAACTCAATCACTTCTTGGGCTGGACAAGTTTCGAGGAACGGCTCCCGCATGAGGACGATCACATCCTCTTAATCTCCTTTGTTTATCACTGCCAAAGTTTTCTGATTTCTCATGAACAAAGCGTGAAGGAGGGTTTGTTTGTTTGTATTATCTTTTATGAGTTGGGCGCACTCTATGCCAGTTCCTTCTCGTATTAGGGGTTTGCACATTAGACATGCAATCCAGGGGTGAAACTTGTCCAACTTAAAAAGATCATGAATTAACTACTACTTCCTCATGAGCTAAAACAGAGGCACAAAAAAAGGGAAATGCTTTTGATTAATTTCGAGATGGTACACGAAAGTCTTCGTTAGGAATGGCAGGTAAATACCATGTATAGGAAGGTATGGTGGACTCATATGGCATAACAGGTTTTAGGGATTTTGGATGCACAAGCAGTCAGTCCGCTTAGTACAGGTGGAGGTTAGCAAAAGACTGGGAAGCGACCAACTAGAGAGCAATAACGGCCATAATCATGCAGAGAGACAAAGCAACATTGAATCGGGCATGAAAGTGATATAACTATTCTGAAACTCAAAGATCATCAAGGCAGAGCAGACTTTTTAGTCTTAAACATGTGTAAGCATGTGCCAAGTCAATCCAAAAATTCTCTAAAGGGAAATACCACCTTAGTATACCGAACTATGAACAATGCAATGCATGTAGATCATTTCAATAACACATTATATACTCTAGCTATTCGAGACTAGCCACAAGGAAAGCATGAACTACTGGAAGAGCATTGTAAACATAGCACTATGTCGCTACAAGCTGGTCTCTAGATCATGAGTACAGGCATATGTACAAAAGTAGAAACAAGAAGAGTTCATACCGGTCTTCCTTGTTGCTTCCTTTCAGTCGATCCTCGTCATTACTGCCTCGTCACTTGCACGATCGAACGTAGGAAATATAATTAAATGCCATCACGGACTCGAGCTGAACTCTGAAAACAAAGCAAACTAGAGAGAAAAGGAAATCTTTTTGGAATATTTCAAAGGTTGAACGAAAGCAAAAGAAAGAGAAAATCTTTTTGTTGTTTTTGCAAAGAGAGAAATAAAGAAGAACGAGTAAAAACTTCGAAAAGATCAGAGCGAATAAAACGGATAATACAATGGAAAAGTGAGAGGGGCACGTACTCCCCCAAGCTTAGGCTTTTGGCCTAAGTTGGTAGCAGCTACTGCCCCCAGGAGTCTCCTGCTCCGGGGGTATGGTGGTGAGTCCAAGGGTCGTAGAAGGATGCCGGCGCGTATACCGAACTCCTCGGAGTCTCCCATGAGGAAGGGTTCGTACGCCAAGCAGAGGAAGACCCTTCACCAAACTCGGTGGCGGTATCTCCCTGAAAAGGTGGTAACTCACCGTGCTCCTCCTCGTCGGGCACAACCCCCTCCATGGGGTTATGAAACTGATACTGGGCCATGAACTCATCGAACTGGACAACATCAAAGGACCATCCGTTCCTGAGGTGAGGAAATAAGATGCTGGAGATCTTCAACCGATGAATATCCCTCGTACCCATGCTGCAGAGAGAGTTGATGACGGTTTTCAGCTCGGAGGGCTGAGTGGCCATCCTAGCCGTCCTCCCGACGTTCGGCACACCCTAGCAGTCGAGGGTGAAGCTGCGGCTCTAGTAACTCGATCGAAGTGTGCGGGCCTCCTCTTCTCAAGCCACCCTTTTGCCCTTCCTAACAAACTCATTTCTGAAATTTTTCGCAATTTACAAAAACGAGGATTAAAACAAGGTGAGTTAAGGCAAACTACTCAACTCACTTGCCCAAGGCATAAACTTGCATCAAAACTTGGAAAATAACTTTCTACACATGCATGCAAGCTCATCTATACAGCACCAAGAACTACTAAATACTCACAAATGAAGCCACCAATCAGAAATCTAATTGGAGGGGTGGAGGAGTCACATACCAGGGAGTATTTGTTCAAAATCTCAGCTCAAATGGTGGGCTGTAGAGAGAGATCGAAGAATCGCCTCCAAGAACAGCAAGAACACAAGAACAAGTGCAGAACTCGCGTTTTTGGAGAAAAAGAGAGAGGGAGGAAGAAGACATACCTGGAGGGGGGCCATGTGGGCCCCAGGCGCCCTGTGGGCGCGGCCAGGGGCTGGGCCGCGCCAGCTGGCCGCCTGGGCCACTGGTGGGTCCCCCTGGTTGGCCCTAGGTCTTTCTGGGTCCCTCCCGACGTTGAAATTTTTATTTTAATTTTTCTGGATTTTTTCTGGAAACTTCACTGTTGAAATTTTTTCGAAGTTCAAAAAGCTGCGAAACTCTCTGAAAACTTGAAGCAGTTAGTAGTATTGTGAAGCTTCAAAACATAAATACTTGGTACAACAAGTAGGACAAAAACTAAAAACAAATGAAAACATAACAAGCTAAACTTTTTATCTATATAAAACACGTTTACTAGTAAGGTTGATCAAGTCTTACCAACAAACAGGCGATATATAGAGCAAAAAGTCTCACCTCTTACGAAGTAATCACTGAACCTTTATTTTGATGGACATTGTCCCCACCATGATAGTTTTGTATTTGTGAGGCACATATAGTGGACAATCCCATTCTCCAATCTTCACGGTCTCAATATTTTCTATAGAGTTGAGGCCATGCCTCCTGTCGGTCTTCTTTGGAAAATATACCGTGTGTTATTTATCATTCACATTGAAGGTAACCTTCCCTTTATTGCAATCAATAATAGCACCTGCGGTGTTAAGAAAAGGTCTACCAAGAATAATGGACATGCTTCCATCCTCGGGCATGTCAAGTACGACAAAATCAGTAAGAATCAAACAATTAGCAACCTCTACTGGAACATCCTCACAAATACCTATCGGAACGGCGGTTGACTTGTCAGCCATCTGAAGGGAGATATCTGTAGGAATTAGTTTCTCTAAACAGCGCCTCTCGTAAAGAGAGAGAGGCATAACACTCACTCCTGCTCCAAGATCACATAAAGCAGTTTTTACATAATTATTCTTTATGGAGCAAGGAATGGTGGGTATACCTGGATCACCGAGCTTCTCAGGAATCTTGCCACTGAAAGAGTAGTTAGCAAGCATAGTAGATATTGCTTCATTAGGAACTTTTCTTTTATTAGTGACAATATATTTCATATATTTTGAATAAGGAGGTAACTTAATAGCTTCAGTCAAAGGGATTTGAAGAAAAAGAGGTTTAATCCACTCACAAAACTTATTGTAATGCTCTTCTTCTTTGGATTTGATGGACTTACCTGGAAAGGGCATGGGTTTCTGTACCCATGGTTCTCTTTCCTTCCCATGTTTTCTTGCGATGAAGTCTTCTTTAGTGTACCTCTTACGTTTGTCAGGTGCTTCTTCTTCTTGAACTTCAGGCGGATCATTCTTCTCATTATCCTTACCTTCAGGTTCGGCACCATCTTCAGTCTCAGCATCAGAGATAGATACACTGTTGGGATCAATAGCTGGCTCTTCATCTGCAATAGGATCATTAGAATTGTCAGTCTCCTTATGTTTCTTCTTCTTCTTTGGAGAGCCAACAATTTCTTCTTCCTGCATTTGAGAATCTTGCTCGATTCTCCTCGGATGCCCCTCTGGATAGAGAGGATCTTGAGTGCTAGTTCCTCCTCGGGTCTTAATCCCGAAAGCCTGCAAATTATCTTGTTTGGCATTGTTAGCAAGCAAATATTTTTGCACATTAGAAATTTGGTCAAGCTGAGTTTGAACCATATGAAAATGTTTCACAAGACATTGAACATCATTAACCGTTCTACCTAGAACATCAAGCAATCTTTTGATAGCAAGGGAATTATCATGCAACTGACTTTGTATCCTCTCATTAAAATGATTTTGTTTCATAATAAAATTATCAAACTCATCTAAACATTGATCAGGAGGCTTACCATGAGGAATGTCACTTGCATTGAAATCTAAAAGAGAGTGTACCTCTACCATAGGAGGGTGAGTGGTAGGCTCACACAGCTTCTCAATAGGGGGTAGATTCTTCACGTCTTCAGCTTTAATACCTTTCTCTTTAATAGACTTCTTTGCTTCTCGCATATCTTCGGGACTTAGAACAAACATGCCCCTCTTCTTTGGTGGTGGAGGTGGTTCAGGGACGGACCAATCTTCATGATTTTTGGCAATCCTGGCCATCAGATCTTCTGCATCGTCCGGTGTCCTTTTCCTGAAAACACAACCAGCACAACTGTCCAAATAGGACCTGGATTCATCAGTTAGACCAGCATAGAATATATCGATTAATTCGTTCTTAGGGACTTCATGCCCTGTTCTAGCCCGAATCAGACCGCAGTACCTCCCCCAAGCTTTAGGGAGGGACTCATCCTGCAACTGTTTAAAGTTATAAATTCTTTGTAAAGCAGCATGTTGCATGTGAGCAGGAAAGTACTTATCAACAAAAGAGTGAGCTAAGTCTTGAGGACTCTTAATGGAACCGCATGGGAGTGAATCATACCATGCTTTAGCACCTTCCTTCAAGGAGAAAGGAAGAAGCTTGGTAACATAAAAGTATCGTATCTTCTCATCTGTGGTAAACAGGCCACCCAACTCACCAAGTTTAGTCAGGTGTGCAATAGCATCATCATTTTCTCTGCCATAAAAGGGGTCAGCTTCAACCATAGGTATAAGTGAAAGATCAACAAAGAAATCATAATCAGGATCATCAATGCATATAGGAGATGTAGCAAATTCAGGATCAGGAACGGTTTTGTTCTTCAAAGAGTGTTTTTCAAACAGTTTCTTAATAACTTCAGGGTCAGAGCCAGAAAACTCTGTCAGTTCCCTGCATAAATCTTCATCAAGAATATAGTAATCATCATCAAGGAGTCTCTCCTTGAGTATACTCAAATCAGGATAATCATAAGTTTCACCAATAGGGTAGCGAGTAATAGGAATTTCAATTCCAGACTTTTTAGCAGCAGCAGCGATCTGTTTCTCAAGAGCATAACCAAGTGAACTAATATCATCAACAGTAGTACAAGCATCATCAAGAGTATCGGACATAGTAACAGATTCAGTAGGAGCATCATGTGGTGGTGGTGAGGCAAACTTACTCATAACAAAAGGTGAATCAAGTGTAGCACTAGTGCTCAGAACAGTACCTCTTCTTGTAGTGGATAGTAAGATCGGAACCTTGGGGTCTCCTTTCTTACCCATAGCGGATGAAGTGCAGCAGGTAGGATACTTCAAGTAGACTTGTAAATATTGCTATGCTCCCCGGCAACGGCGCCAGAAAACGGTACTTGATAACCCTCAACCGTAAGGGATCGAGATAGTCTTCGCGGGTAAGAATAACCCAATTTATTGATTCGACACACGGGGAGCCAAAGAGTATTTATAAGCTTTGACAGTTGAGTTGTCAATTCAACCGCACCTGAAATATACATACTTGCAACAAAAGATAAGTGGTAGCAGTGATATGATAGTGATAATAGTGATAGTAAAAATAAACAGCAAAAGTAAATAGTAAAGGTAAATGGCAAAAGTAGCAACTAGTGACAAGCAGGATTTAAAACACTGTAGGCTAGGGAGACGGATGGTTGGGCGCTGCATGGATGAGATATATCATGATTCTAACTTGGGGCACGGCACACGGAAAAGTAATGATCATCTAGGCAAATATCAAACATTAGGCATGTATCCCGTAGGTAGTTGTACGTGCTTGCAATAAGAACTTGCACAACATCTTTTGTCCTACCATCCCGCTACGAACGGGGCCAAAAGGAACTTATGGAGATTAAGGTGCTCCTGTCAAAGAGCACCGGAACAAAGCAATGAAATCAATGGATACATGTAATCCTCAAACTACGGACCATCCCCTTTGGTGTCCCAAGCTGTCACTTTTGGGATCGCCGGTTCCGGACCGTAATAGGTGCAAACAACTCATAGATAGGATCAAGAACACAAATATATTCATGCAAACACATATGGTTCAGATCTGAAATCATGGCACTCGGGCCCTAAGTGTCAAGCATTAAGAATAACAAGTTGAAGCAAAGATGATAAACACCATAGTAGATGATAGGCAACATGCCCCCAACGATCTGACAAACTATTACATGATCTAACTCATCCAATCCCTACCATCCCCTTCGCCTACAGCAGGGGATTACTCACACATGGAAGGAGAAGTCATGGAGGGATGATGGAGTGGTGATGATGATGACGATGGCGACGATCTCCCCTCTCCGGAGGCCAATTCAGCCTCCAGATTAGCCCTCCCGAAGAAGAACAGAGGGTGGCGGCGGCTCCGCGACGAAAACTGGGAAAAGAACTTCTGATCTAGGATTTCTCCGTCGCGTGCTAAAATACGGGTCAAAGTAGGGCACCAGGGGAGGTGGGGCCCACCCAGGCGACCCCCCGGCGCGGCCAGTGGCTGGGCCGCGCCACCAGGGCGCCTGGGGCCCCCCTGGTCCCTCTTCTGGCTCCGGGTTCCTTCGGGTGCGTGGATTTTCTGTGATTTTTCGTGGATTTTTCTGAGATACCTAAAAATCCGTTTTCCTGCACACAATAAAACCATACAGGCAGCTCTGCTGAAAACAGCGTCAGTCCGGGTTAGTTTAGTTCAAATCATGCAAGAATGAGGTCAAAACAATATCAAAAGTGTTTGGAAAAGTAGATACGTTTGAGACGTATCAAATATACACGTATCCGGTTTGTGACTTAGAGTCATCCAGATCTGTGTCGAAGCTAGCATCGACGTAACCCTTTACGACGAGCTCTTCGTCACCTCCATAAACGAGAAACATATCCTTAGTCCTCTTCAGGTACTTTAGGATGTTCTTGACCGCTGTCCAGTGTTCCATACCGGGATCACTTTGGTACCTCCCTACCAAACTTATGGCAAGGTTCACATCAGGTCTGGTACATAGCAGGGCATACATGATAGAACCTATGGTTGAGGCATAGGGAATGACACTCATCTTTTCTCTATCTTTTGCCGTGGTCGGGGACTGAGCCTTGCTCAATCTCATACCTTGCAAAACAGGCAAGAACCCTTTCTTGGACTGATCCATATTGAACTTCTTCAATATCTTGTCAAGGTATGTGCTTTGTGAAAGACCAATGAGGCATCTTGGTCTATCTCTATAGATTTTGATGCCAAATATGTAAGCAGCTTCTCCAAGGTCCTTCATTGAAAAACTCTTATTCAAGTAGGCCTTTATACTCTCCAAGAATTCTATATCATTTCCCATCAGCAATATGTCATCCACATATAATATGAGAAATGTTGCAGAGCTCCCACTCACTTTCTTGTAGATACAGGCTTCTCCCCAAGTCTGTATAAAACCAAACGCTTTGATCACATCATTAAAGCGAATATTCCAACTCCGAGATGCTTGCACCAGCCCGTAGATCGAGCGCTGGAGCTTGCATACCTTGTTAGCATTCTCTGGATCGACAAAACCTTCCGGCTGCATCATATACAGCTCTTCCTTGAGGAAACCATTAAGGAATGCCGTTTTGACGTCCATTTGCCATATCTCATAATCATAGAATGCGGCAATTGCTAACATGATTTGGACTGACTTCAGCATCGCTACGGGAGAGAAAGTCTCGTCGTAGTCAATCCCTTGAACTTGTCGATAACCCTTAGCGACAAGCCGAGCCTTATAGATGGTCACATTACCATCCGCGTCTGTCTTCTTCTTAAATATCCATTTGTTTTCTATGGCGTGCCTATCATCGGGCAAGTCCACTGATGTCTACACACGCTTCTACTCTTGTAGACTATGTTGGCCCCCCAAGCGCAGAGGTTTGTAGGACAGCAGCAATTTCCCTCAAGTGGATGACCTAAGGTTTATCGAACTCAGGAAAGTAGAGGTTGAAGATGGTCTCTCTCAAGCAACCCTGCAACTAAGATATAAGAAGTCTCTTGTGTCCCCAACACACCTAATACAACTAGGAGTTGTATAGATGCACTAGTTCGGCGAAGAGATGTTAAATGGCAAGTGATATGGATGGCAAAACAAAGTAATATAAATCTGTAATAAAAAGTGCAGCAAGCAAACAAGTGGTAAACGTGAGCACAAATGGTATTGCAATGGTGGAAACAAGGCCTAGGGATCATACTTTCACTAGTGGCAACTCCCAACAACATTAACATAATCGAATCACATGATATTTCCCATAAAACATGCAATGGAGATGCACCCGGAGGTCATTCCTTCGTGGTCAAGAGAGGACGAGAATTATGTAGGGCTACAAAAGCACACCTCAAAGTTCGTAGTTCTCAATCTAAGGATTTCCCAATGTCACCGCGGCCATCCAAAGAGAGTCCCACAATCACCACAACATATCTAAAGGATAGTCAAAGACAAGCACCAAGAGACTCTCAATCTTCAATCAACACACAAGAGAGGAAATCACTCATGAAAATATTTTTCTAATCCATGTCCAATAGACCGCTGTCACCTTGGTCTCGGGGATTATACTAGATAAAGACAAGTGAGTACATCAATCCAATACATAGAGGAAGGGGAAATATCATGGGATCACCCTAGATTAACATAGCCTATGATCACAACGAAGATCGCATCATGGGAGAGAGAGATAACCACATAGCTACACGTACGAGCCCTCGGCCCCGGAGAAGACTACTCACACATGGACATGGTGAGTAGGAGGTTGATGATGGTGTTGATGGAGAGGTGCAGCCCCGCGAGGAGGAGATGGCCGGCGGCAGCCACGGAGGCGGCGGCGGCGGCTCTTGGGGGCGCGGCGGCGGCGGCCCTAGGGGGCAGCGGCTCCTTGGCCCCCCTTCTTCCTTGTGGATGGTGCTGCAATGGTGCTGGTCCTCCCCTCCAAGACGGCGGCTCGGGAGGAGGAAAATTCGTGGCCCTTGGTGACCTAGGTTTCCTCTCTTTATATAGACTCTCGGATTCCCGTCATCAGATTTTGGGCCTCAGTAAAATGGGCTTTACTCGGCCGTCCGGACTCCGATTTGGACGAATTTTATATCCGGAAACATCGCCTCCAAATTCCCCACAACTTCCGCAACTAGACTTTTTCCGTTTGACGTCGTCTTTGGGCCGGAACGTCACCATCTTTAAAAAACGTTCTCAGACAGATTTCAGGAAAGTCAGAGTCCTACTCCAATACGACTCCTTTTGCGTTTTTGTCAATTTCCAAGTAATTCCTACACAATAAAGTGTAAAACAAGAACATTGTGCACTTTTGCAACCATTAGTAGGTTAGTCCAAATATGATCAAAAGTGTATGGAAGTGCATAAATATCATAGCAATATCACACAAAAAGGGCATGGAGCAAGCAGAAATTATAGATACGTTTTGGACGTATCATCCACCAAAGTCCATACTTTGTTTTCATACATGGATTCTATCTCGGATTTCATGGCTCCAAGCCATTTATTGGAATCTAGGCCCACCATCGCTTCTTCATAGTTCGAAGGTTCACCGTTGTCTAACAACATGATTTCCATGACAGGGTTGCCGTACCACTCTGGTGCGGAACGTGTCCTTGTGGACCTTCGAAGTTCAGTAGTAACTTGATTTGTATCTTCATGATCATCATCATTAACTTCCTCCCTTGTCGGTGCAGGCACCTCAGGAACAATTTCCTGCGCTGCGCTACTTTCCGGTTCGGGAGGGGTGACTGTCACCTCATCAAGTTCTACTTTCCTCCCACTCACTTCTTTCGAGAGAAACTCTTTCTCCAGAAAGAATCCATTCTTGGCAACAAAAACTTTGCCTTCGGATCTATGGTAGAAGGTGTACCCAATCGTTTCCTTTGGGTATCCTATGAAGACGCATTTTTCCGATTTGGGTTCGAGCTTCTCAGGTTGAAGTTTCTTGACGTAAGCATCGCAACCCCAAACTTTTAGAAACGACAGCTTAGGTTTCTTGCCAAACCAAAGTTCATACGGTGTCGTCTCAACGGATTTCGACGGAGCCCTATTTAAAGTGAATGCGGCAGTCTCTAAAGCATAACCCCAAAAAGATAGCGGTAAGTCGGTGAGAGACATCATAGATCGCACCATGTCTAACAGAGTACGATTTCGACGTTCGGACACACCATTACACTGAGGTGTTCCGGGCGGTGTCAATTGTGAAACAATTCCACAGTTCCTAAGGTGCGTGCCAAATTCATGACTTAAATATTCACCCCCACGATCCGATCGCAAGAACTTTATTTTTCTGTCACGTTGATTCTCAACCTCATTCTGAAATTCTTTGAACTTTTCAAAGGTCTCAGACTTGTGCTTCATCAAGTAGATATACCCATATCTACTCAAGTCATCTGTGAGGGTGAGAACATAACGATAGCCTCCGCGAGCCTCAACACTCATTGGACCACACACATCGGTATGTATGATTTCCAATAAGTTGGTTGCTCGCTCCATTGTTCCGGAGGACGGAGTCTTGGTCATCTTGCCCAAGAGGCATGGTTCGCACGTGTCAAATGATTCATAATCAAGAGACTCCAGAAGTCCATCTGCATGAAGCTTCTTCATACGTTTGACACCAATATGACCAAGGCAGCAATGCCACAAGTATGTGGGACTATCATTCTCAACTTTACATCTTTTGGCATTCACACTATGAATATGTGTATCATCACGATCGAGATTCATCAAAAATAAACCATTGACCAGCGGGGCATGACCATAAAACATATCTCTCAAATAAATAGAACAACCATTATTCTCGGATTTAAATGAGTAGCCATCTCGCATCAAACGAGATCCAAATACAATGTTCATGCTCAAAGCTGGTACTAAATAACAATTATAAAGGTTTAAAACTAATCCCGAGGGTAGATGTAGAGGCAGCGTGCCGACGGCGATCACATCGACCTTGGAACCATTCCCGACGCGCATCGTCACCTCGTCCTTCGCCAGTCTCCGCTTATTCCGCAGCTCCTGCTTTGAGTTACAAATATGAGCAACTGCACCGGTATCAAATACCCAGGAGCTACTACGAGCGCTGGTAAGGTACACATCAATAACATGTATATCACATATACCTTTGACATTGCCGGCCTTCTTGTCCGCTAAGTATTTGGGGCAGTTCCGCTTCCAGTGACCCGTTCCCTTGCAATGAAAGCACTCAGTCTCAGGCTTGGGTCCATACTTTGGTTTCTTCCCAGCAACTGGTTTACCGGGCGCGGCAACTCCCTTGCCATCCTTCTTGAAGTTTTTCTTACCCTTGCCCTTCTTGAACATAGTGGTTTTATTGACCATCAAGACTTGATGCTCTTTCTTGATCTCCACCTCCGCTGATTTCAGCATTGAATACACCTCGGGAATGGACTTCTCCATCCCTTGCATATTGAAGTTCAACACGAAGCTCTTGTAGCTAGGTGGGAGCGACTGGAGGATTCTGTCAACGACCGCTTCGTCTGGGAGATTCATTCCCAACTGAGACAAGCGGTTGTGCAACCCAGAAATCTTGAGTATGTGCTCACTGACAGAACTGTTTTCCTCCATCTTACAGCTGTAGAATGCGTTGGAGACATCATATCTCTCAACTCGGGCATGAGCCTGGAAAACCATTTTCAGCTCTTGGAACATCTCATATGCCCCGTGGTGCTCAAAACGCTTTTGGAGCCCCGATTCTAAGCTGTAGAGCATGCCGCACTGAACCAGGGAGTAATCATCACAACGCGGCTGCCAAGCGTTCATAACATCTTGGTTTGCCGGGGCGGGAGCGTCACCTAGCGGTGCTTCTAGGACATAAGTTTTCTTGGCAGCTATGAGGATGATCCTCAGGTTACGGACCCAGTCCGTATAGTTGCTACCATCGTCTTTCAGCTTGGATTTCTCTAGGAACGCGTTGAAGTTGAGGGTGACATGAGCGTGGGCCATTTGATCTACAAGACATATTGTAAAGAATTTAGACTAAGTTCATGATAATTAAGTTCATCTAATCAAATTTTAATGAACTCCCACTCAGATTGACATCTCTCTAGTCATCTAAGTGATACATGATCCGTATCGACTAGCCCGTGTCCAATCATCACATGAGACGGACTAGTCATCAACGGTGAACATCTTCATGTTGATCGTATCTTCTATACGACTCATGTTCGACCTTTCGGTCTTCCGTGTTCTGAGGCCATGTCTGTACATGCTAGGCTCGTCAAGTGAACCCTAAGTGTATTGCGTGTGTAAATCTGGCTTACACCCGTCGTATGCGAACGTTAGAGCCTATCACACCCGATCATCACGTGGTGCTTCGGAACAACGATCCTTAGCAACGGTGCACAGTTAGGGGGAACACAATTCTTGAAATTTTTAGTGAGAGATCATCTTATTTACTACCGTCGTTCTAAGTAAACAAGATGCATAAACATGATAAACATCACATGCAATCAAATAAAGTGACATGATATGGCCAATATCATCTTGCTCCTTCGATCTCCATCTTCGGGGCACCATGATCATCTTTGTCACCGGCTTGACACCATGATCTCCATCATCATGATCTCCATCATCGTGTCTTCATGAAGTGGTCACGCCAGCTATTACTTCTACTACTATGGCTAACGTTTAGCAATAAAGTAAAGTAATTACATGGCGTTATTCAGTGACACGCAGGTCATACAATAATTAAGACAACTCCTATGGCTCCTGCCGGTTTTCATTCTCATCGACATGCAAGTCGTGATTTCCTATTACAAGAACATGATCAATCGCATACATCACATATATCATTCATCACATCTTCTTGGCCATACCATATCACATAGCACATGCTGCAAGAACAAGTTAGACGACCTCTAATTGTTGTTGCAAGTTTTACGTGGCTTCTATAGGTTTTCTAGCAAGAACGTTTCTTACCTACGCCAAAACCACAACGTGATTTGTCAATTTCTATTTACCCTTCATAAGGACCCTGTTCATCGAATCCCATCCGACTAAAGTGGGAGAGACAGACACCCGCCAGCCACCTTATGCAACTAGTGCATGTCTGTCGGTGGAACCAGTCTCACGTAAGCGTACGTGTAAGGTCGGTCCGGGCCGCTTCATCCCACGATGCCGCCGAATCAAGATTGGACTAGTAACGGCAAGAAAATTGAGCAAACTCAACGCCCACAACTTGTTTGTGTTCTACTCGTGCAAGATGCTACGCAAAGGCCTGACTCAGATGCCACTGTTGGGGAACGTAGCAGAATTCAAAATTTTCCTACGCTACACCAAGATCAATCTAAGGAGTCATCTAGCAATGAGCATAATGGAGTGCATCTACATACCCTTTTGTAGATCGCGTGCGGAAGCGTTCGAAGGAACGTGGATGAAGTAGTCGTACTCTTCGTGATCCTCGTCACCGATGATCCCAGCGCCGAACGGACGGCACCTCCGCGTTCAACACACGTACGGTACAGCGACGTCTCCTCCTTCTTGATCCAGCAAGGGGGGAGGAGAGGTTGACGGAGATCCAGCAGCACAACGGCGTGGTGGTGGATGCAACAGGAAAAGCTGCGGGGCTTCGCCGGCGCCCTGCGAGAGGAGTAGGAAGTGTGACGGGAGGGGGGAGAGGCGCCAGAGGCTTGGGTGCGGCTGCCCTCTCCCCCCCCCCCCACTATATATAGGGGCCAGGGGGCGCCGGCCCTAGGAGATGCAATCTCCTAGGGGGGCGGTGGCCAGAGGGGGAAGACTTGCCCCCCAAGGCATAGGGGGCGCCCCTCCCCCTAGGGTTTCAACCCTAGGCGCATGGAGGGGGGCCCATATGGGTGCGCCAGCCCACCAGGGGCTGGCCCCCTTCCCCTTGCGGCCTACGGGGCCCTCCGGGATGGGTGGCCCCACCCGATGGACCCCCGGGACCCCTCCGGTGGTCCCGGGACACTCCCGGTGACCCCCGGAATTCACCCAATGGCCGAAACTGGACTTCCTATATATCATTCTTTACCTCCGGACCATTCCGGAACTCCTCATGACGTCCGGGATCTCATCCGGGACTCCGAACAACATTCGGGTTTCCATGTGCATGTATCTCTACAACCCTAGCGTCACTGAACCTTAAGTGTGTAGACCCTACGGGTTCGGGAGACACGCAGACATGACCGAGACGACTCTCCGGTCAATAACCAACAGCGGGATCTGGATACCCATGTTGGTTCCCACGTGTTCCTCGATGATCTCATCGGATGAACCACTGTGTCAAGGATTCACTCAATCACGTATGTTATTCCCTTTGTCTATCGGTACGGTACTTGGCCGAGATTCGATCGTCGGTATGCCCGATACCTTGTTCAATCTCGTCATGGCAAGTCTCTTTACTCGTTCCGTAATCCATCATCCTGTGACTAACTCCTTAGTCACTTTGAGCTCATAATGATGATGTCTTACCGAGAGGGCCCAGAGATACCTCTCCGTCATACGGAGTGACAATATCCCAGTCTCGGTTCGTACCAACTCAACAGACACTTTCGGAGATACCCGTTGCGTACCTTTATAGCCACCCAGTTACGTTGTGACGTTTGGCACACCCAAAGTATTCCTACGATATCCGGGAGTTGCACAACCTCATGGTCTAAGGAATAAATACTTGACACTGGAAAAGCTTTAAGCATTACGAACTAAACGATCTCGTGCTAGGCTTAGGATTGGGTCTTGTCCATCACATCATTCTCCTAATGATCTGATCCCGTTATCAATGACATCCTATGTCCATGGTCAGGAAACCGTGACCATCTGTTGATCAACGAGCTAGTAACTAGAGGCTTACCAGGGACACGTTGTGGTCTATGTATTCACACATGTATCGTTGTTTCCGTAAAATACAATTCAAGCATGAATAACAGACAATTATCATGAACAAGGAAATATAATAATAATCCTTTTATTATTGCCTCTAGGGCATATTTCCAACAGCTGCAGCACATGTCGGACGGCGGCGCCGACCAGGTCTCGCAGGTCTTCGAGAAGTCCCAGGCCTACGTCAAGCGCTTCAGCCGCTACAAGAACCCCGACGCCGTGCGCCAGGTCCGCGAGACGCTCTCCCGCTACAGCCTAAACCACAACGTGATATGCCAATTTCTATTTACCCTTCATAAGGACCCTTTTCATCGAATCTGATCCGACTAAAGTGGGAGAGATAGACACCCGCTAGCCACCTTATGCAACTAGTGCATGTTAGTCGGTGGAACCTGTCTCACGTAAGCGTACGTGTAAGGTCGGTCTGGGCCGCTTCATCCCACGATGCCACCGAATCAAGATAAGACTAGTAGCGGCAAGTAAATTGACATGATCTACGCCCACAACAATATTGTGTTCTACTCGTGCATAGTAACTATGCATAGACCTGGCTCATGATGCCACTGTTGGGGAGCGTTGCAGAAAATCAAAAATTGTCCTACGCATCACCAAGATCTATCTATGGAGATTACTAGCAACGAGAGCGGAGTCATCTTCATACCTTTGAAGATCGCGATGCGGAAGCATTGTAAGAACGCGGTCGGTGGAGTTGTACACGAAGCGATTCAGATCGCGGTCGAATCCGATCTAAGCACCGAACAACGGTGCCTCCGGGTTCAACACATGTTCAGCCTGGTGACGTCTCCCGCGCCTTGATCCAGCAAGGAGAGAGGGAGAGGTTGGGGAAGACTCCGTCCAGTAGAAACACGACGGCGTGGTGCTGGTGGAGGAGCGTGGCAATCCAGCAGGGCTTCGCCAAGCACCGCGGGAGAGGAGGAGTAGTTGGGAGAGGGGGAGGGCTGCGCCAGGACTTGGGTGCCACTGCCCTCCCACCCCCCACATATATATAGGGGCCAGGGAGAGGGAGCCGGCCCCCAAAGATCTGATCTAGAGGGGGGCGGCGGCCAGGTGGGGGGACTTGCCCCCCAAGCAGATGGGGCGCCCCCACCCCCAAGGGTTTCTTAACCCTAGGCGCCTTGGGCCCTTGGGGGGGCGCACCAGCCTACCAGGGGCTGGTTCCCCCCTTACTTGGTCCACTTGGCCCACCGGGATAGGTGGCCCCACCCGATGGACCCCCGGACACCTTCCGGTGGTCCCGGTACAATACCGGTGACCCCGAAATCACTCCGGTGACCAAAACATGACTTCCCATATATAAATATTTACCTCCGGACCATTCTAGAACTCCTCGTGACGTCCAGGATCTCATCCGGGACTCCGAAAAACATTCGGTAACCACATATACACATTCCCTATAACCCTAGCGTCATCGAACCTTAAGTGTGTAGACCCTACGGGTTTGAGAACCATGCATACATGACCGAGACATCTCTCCGGCCAATAACCAACAGCGGGATCTGGATACCCATGTTGGCTCCCACATGTTCCACGATGATCTCATCGGATGAACCACGATGTCAAGGATTCAATCAATCCCATATACGATTCCCTTTGTCTATCGGTATAGTACTTGCCCGAGATTCGATCGTCGGTATACCGATACCTTGTTCAATCTCGTTATGGCAAGTCTCTTTACTCGTTCCGTAACACATCATCCTGTGACCAACTCCTTAGTCACATAGAGCTCATTACGATGATGTCTTACCGAGTGGGCCCAGAGATACCTCTGATACGTCCAAAACGTATCTATAATTTCTGCTTGCTCCATGCCACTTTTGGGTGATATTGCTACGATATTCATACACTTCCATAAAATTTTGATCATATTTGGACTAACTTACTAATCCAGTGCACCCCAGTGCCAGTTTCTGTTTTCGGCTGTTTTTGTATTTCAGGTTTTCACGTTACGAGAACTGCCAGGAAAAATCCAGAAAAATTATATAAAAAATCAGCGTTTCGGAAACTACCCTGCGTCCGAAGGACAGCCGGGGGGGGGGCCACCAGGGCTCCAGGCGCCCTGGCGGCGCGCCCCCCCTGGGCCGCGCCGGGGGGGGTGCCTGGGCCCCCCGAAGCTCCTCCGATGCCCCCCTTTGGCATGTATTTAAAGCGTCCTCCGAAACCCTCAGAAGAGGAACTCTTTTCGCGATCCCATCTCTGTTCCGCCGCCGCCGCCGCTTCCAAGATCGGGAGCACCAGGAGAACTCTTCCTGGCACCCTGCCGGATGGGAGGATCACCACCGGGAGCTTCTCCACCACCATGGACGCCTCCCGGATGACTCGTGAGTAGTCTCCCTTGGACCATGAGTCCATGACCAGTAGCTATGTGATGTTCTCCTCCCGTTCTTATGCGTCACTAATTAGTCCTCGTGAGCTGCCCTACATGATCGAGGCACATATGTAATCCTTATGCTGTTGCTATGTTGAGTTTGCTGGGATCCGATGGATTATGAGATTATGTTCAGATTGATCTTGAGTAATATATTTGATCTACCTCTTTTATATTTATGTTCATAAGTAATTCTTGCATGTTCTCCGTTGTTATTTATTGCTTTGGCCGAGTAATACGTAGTGACTCCAAGAGGGAACGTTATGCTTGATTGTGGGTTCATGCCCCTCGATGACTAGCTTGAGTGACAGAAACATGAGTCTAGGGGATGTGTTGTTGCCACCAGGGGGAAAACAACGGTGCTTGTGCCCGCGGGTGCAAGGATTGTTTACTTTACGCAAGGTTCTTTTAATGCAGTTTTCTGTTGCATTGAGTTTACACTATGGGTGGGACTCGCAACTTAATACCAGCGAGATGTTCTGGATAGATATCTCAAGGTGGATGATTAGTAGTAGATATTGATGGATTTCGGTCTACTTACTTTGGCGTACCGCCCATGCTTTGAACCTCAACCTTTCTTGCAATGTAGTCAGCATTGGTTTGCGTTCGTGGTCCTGTCAATTGCCCAGCTGTAATTTGTTTACCTCACATAGCTATTTTATCGTCTTTTGGGAGAGAGACATCACTAGTGAACATCATGAGACTCCGGTCCATATTACCATCATTGATCACACCCGCTATTTACTTTTCGTTATTATTTACTATTGCAAACACTATCTATCACTACTATCATCTGCTTTTAACCCTTTGTGAACTACAAGGCCGGAAGGATTGACAACCTCTCTGTACTCGTTGGGAGCAAAGTTATTTGTATCTGTGTGCAGGTCCATGTTGATTGCTAATCCGCGCCGTTAGCAGTTGACACCTACTTGTTGAACCTAGGAGTCTCTGGGGATTTGATCCTTGGCATCTTTGCTAAGTGAAAACACTTCCAGAACACTGCATCTTTCACCTTCCACTTGGGGTAACCAACGAGGGGTTAGAGGCCCATCAAGGAGTATTTTCTGGCGCCGTTGCCGGGGACTCCACTCTTCAGGATAGGGGAGTTTCATGCTATCTTTTACCTTTGTTTTTTAGTCTTGTTAGTTTACCTTTCATTTTTGCTTTAGTACCTTTTATCGAAAATCACAAAAATAGTTATCTTGATTGCTTGCTACTATGGGTTCCACCGAGAACACCAAGTTGTGTGACTTCACTAGTCACAACAACGATGACTTTATCAGCACCCCTATCACTACACCTGCCACTTCAGCACCTTCATATGAAATTAAACCTGCTTTACTGAACTTAGTCATGAGAGAACAATTCTCCGGTGCTGGAGATGATGCTGCTTTACACTTAAACAACTTTGTTGAACTTTGTGATATGCAAAAGTACCATGAAATAGATGGTAATATTGTTAAGCTTAAGCTTTTTCCTTTCTCCTTGAGAGGAGGATGCTTTTATTGGAAAATACTATCCACCTGCTAAAATTATCCAACTTAGAAGTAACATAATGAATTTTAAACAATTGGATAATGAACACGTTGCCCAAGCTTGGGAACGTATGAATTCTCTTATCAAGAACTGCCCTACTCACGGTTTGACTACTTGGATGGTTATCCAAACCTTTTATGCAGGCTTGAACTTTACCTCGCGGAACTTGTTAGATTCGGCCGCGGGAGGAACTTTTATGTCAACTACACTTGGTGCTGCCACAAAGCTTCTCAATGAGATGATGACCAACTATTCCCAATGGCACACCGAACGCGCTCCAACAGGTAGGAAGGTAAACTCTGTCGAGGAGATTTCCTCCCTTAATGAAAAAGTTGACTTGATCATGTCTCTACTTTCGAAGCAATCTACTGTTGATCCTCGTGATGTTCCTTTAAATTCTTTGATTGCTCAAGAACAAGTAGATGTGAACTTTATCTCTAGAAACAATTTTAACAACAATGCTTATAGGAGTAGTTTTGGTAGCAATCCTAGACCGTTCCCCTCTAACTCTTATGGGAACAATAATGCTTATCCTAGTACCAAGAACTCCAATACTGAACTAGAGATTATGCTTAAAGATTTCATCACTACCCAAAAATCCTTTAATAAGAGTGTAGAAGAAAAACTACATAAACTAGATGATCTTTCTTTTAAGGTAGACCACTTAGCCAATGAGGTAAAATTGCTAAAAATTAAAACTTCTCCTCTTGAGGAGAGGGAAGTCACTCCTATAAATGCTATTCAAGTGCAAATTAATGAAAACATTAGGATGATGGCTAAACTTAAAGAAAGATGGGCTAGAGAAAGGGAGGAAGAGGATAGAATTAAGAGCCTTCCTACCCACCACACTGTTGCTACTATCCAAGTTGTTGAGGATGTTCAAACTCTTAGCACCCAATGTACTCCTGGTCCCATTGGACCTATTAATGGTGATGCTATGACTATAGAAACTACCAAACAAGTGAACCTAAAGGACACCACTACCACTTTACTTGATGCTCGTGATCTTGATTTTGATAATTGCACTCTTATCGAAGTTATTGATTTCCTTCACAAGATGTCTAAAGATCCCCGCACTAGCACGCTTAACCTTGCCTTCACAGAGCATATCACTAATGCTCTCATCAAAGCTAGGGAGGAGAAACTTAGAGTAGAAGCCTCCATACCTAGAAAGCTAGAAGATGGTTGGGATCCTATGATAAAAATTAATTTGAATGACTTCTCTTGTTATGCATTATGTGATGTTGGTGCTAGTACCTCTGTTATGCCCAAAAGAATATATGATATGCTTAAATTGAAACCTTATGATTCTTGTTCTTTTGGTGTTCGTCTCGTTGATTCTTCCATAAAGAAACCTATGGGGAGGATCGACGATGTTCTTATTGTTGCCAGTGATAATTATGTTCTCGTTGATTTTACTATTATGGATATTGAATGTGATCCTTCTTGTCCAATTATTTTGGGACGTCCCTTTTTGCGCACCGTTGGTGCTATCATTGACATGAAAGAGGGTAATATAAAATTTCAGTTTCCTCTCAAGAAAGGGATGGAACACTTCCCTCAAAAGAAGATCAAGTTACCTTTTGAGTCCGTTGTACGGGCTAGCTATTCTTTTACTCTTGATAAAACTTGATCTATATGCATTATGCCTAGCTTAAAGGCATAAAAGAAAGCGCTTTTGGGAGGCAGCCCACATGAATAAATTTTTTGCTTTTGTTGTGTCTTGATGTTGTTTACTGCTGTAGCATCATCATTGTATCTTTGATTTTCATATTTGTGCCAAGTATAGCCTCTGATTGCTAGAAAGTTCAAAAGTTGTGAGGTGCTGTCCAGGAAACAGATTCTGTCCTTGGATAGAAAAATTCTTATAAAATCACCAGATCATCTTTTTGGTCTGAATTTTTTCGACAGCGTTATCTATATAATTGTCTTTCGTGCGTCTGTTCTGAGTTTTTTGATTTGAGTTGCAGAAGTATCCCGAACAGATCAATTACTACCTGCTGTTCTGTTTTTCACAGATTCTGTCCTGTTTTGCCTTTCCTTCACTTTGCAAATCAAGAACTTGCTTTTTCTTTGCAAAAACCTTTTGGCAATCTTGAGGAACAGTAGAACTTCAAGAATATATTTATTTCCAGCAAGGTATAATTATTTTATTAAGGATACTAACCTCGCTAATCAGATTATGATGAGTTATGTATGAAGGGAGTTTTCAACTGTGCGAGGGAAGATGATAAAAAAGATTCAGGAGTGTCAAGCGCTCAAGCTTGGGGATGCCCCCGTGCACCCCCAAGAAATATTCAAGGAGACTCAAGCGTCTAAGCTTGGGGATGCCCCCGTGCATCCCCTTCTCCATCAACATTATCAGTCCGTCTTTCGTTCCACTACATTTTTATCACTTCATGTGTTATGTGCTATGCTTGGAGCGTCTTGCTTTTAGTTTTTCATAACGAGTCGGAACTCAGCATTCTTTATGTGGGAGAGAAACACGCTCCACTTCTACCTAGAACATAACATAGAATTTTCATGTCTATCTATGTTGTGTGTGTTCTTTGTCTTTTAATAGCTACTATCATGCTCTGCTCTTAGTATTCATGCTTATCTTTTCAAAGAGCTTTTGTTTAGTTGGTTGCTTGAACTCTCTTTAATTACCATGCTCACCTTATTAAGAGAGTTTGCTTCCGTTGCATTGGTTAATGTGTCTATGATAAAGATGCTACTTGCATAATGGCGCTTAGTAGTTCAGGTTTTCTTATGGTTAATCTCAAATAGCTGGGGGGTTTCCAATGTGTTATTGGAGTACCAACTTGATTTGTCTGCCTATGATGTGGTATGGTTTAGTAATATCTTCCTTCGAGAATTTATTTTGATTGACTTGGCGTATGCTCACGCATATTTAAGACTGTAAAGAAAGTCTGTCAAGCCTTGATGATCTTTTATTTCTGAGTAGCGATATAACTACCATGCCTGATTCAATGTTGCTTTGTCGCTCTGCATGATTATGACCGTCATTGCTCTCTTAGTTGGTCGCTCCCAGTCTTTTGCTAACCTCCACCTGTACTAAGCGAACTAACTTTGCAATACATAGCTCATGGGAAAGTAGCTTATAAACTATTGTGGTAAAGAATATGTTGCTTATGTATCTTATTTCTTATAAGTTGCTTGCTGAGCGGTAACCATGTTTCTGGGGACGCCATCAACTGTCATACTTTTGTTGAATATCATGTGAGTTGCTATGCATGTTCATCTTGTCTGAAGTAAGGGTGATTTGCCGTGGGTTGTATGAATATGCATATTGTTAGAGAAGAACATTGGGCCGCCAACCAAAGCCATGTATCATGGTGGAAGTTTTAGCTTGGACGTTGATCCTCAATCTCTTATGAGAACATGCTTATGCATTAAAGAGGAGTCCATCATCTATTTTCTATGTTGTCCCGGTATGGATGTCCTCAAGTTGAGATCTATCAAAAACGAGAAATCAAATGCGATCTATCTCCTTGGACCTTTGTACAGGTGGCATAGAGGTACCCCTTTGTGACACTTGGTTGAAACATATGTAATGCAATGATAACCCATGGAAATCCGAGATAATTAGGACAAGGTGCGAGCACTATTGGTATTCGATGCATGAGGCTTGCAACTTATAGGATGTCTTATGCATGACACATATGAAGTACTACTACCGTTGACAAAATTGCTTCCATGTTTTCAAAATAAAAAGCTCTAGCACATAACCTTTCTTTTACTTTTATGAGTTTCCACCTTCTTTTTAAAGCACCAACTACTGAGAGCATGATTGTCATTCTGAGTGTAATGTGCATTGTCCCAAAGTAGCATTGTCTTTTGCATGATTGTGATATCGTTTATTTTGAAATCATTGTATCTAGTCATCACTTAAACCTTGAAGGTGCCCCTGCATTTATGTTTTGCATCACTAAAGGGGGCAAGCTAGATATTACTTTATCATATTTGCACATCATGTTCATTGCAAATCTTTTTGATGTTTCAGTTTCATGTTGTAAAACTTTCAGTCATTTGTGATTTTCTCATGAGGCAACTTAATTACTATAGATTCATTGTCTCGGTAAGCTTTTGTCATATGACTATGAAAAAGTCCTATATGGTTAATAGCATGTCACCACAGAAATTATTCTTGTTATCATTTACCTACTCGAGGACGAGCAGGAATTAAGCTTGGGGATGTTGATACGTCCAAAACGTATCTATAATTTCTGCTTGCTCCATGCCACTTTTGGGTGATATTGCTATGATATTCATACACTTCCATACACTTTTGATCATATTTGGACTAACTTACTAATCCAGTGCACCCCAGTGCCAGTTTCTGTTTTCGGCTGTTTTTGTATTTCAGGTTTTCACGTTACAAGAACTGCCAGGAAAAATCCAGAAAAATTATATAAAAAATCAGCGTTTTGGAAACTACCCTGCGTCCGAAGGACAGCCGGGGGGGCCACCAGGGTTCCAGGCGCCCTGGCGGCGCGCCCCTCCCCCCTGGGCCGCGCCGGGGGGGGAGCCTGGGCCCCCCGAAGCTCCCCCGATGCCCCCCTTTGGCATATATTTAAAGCGTCCTCCGAAACCCTCAGAAGAGGAACTCTTTTCGCGATCTCATCTCTGTTCCACCGCCGCCGCCGCTTCCAAGATCAGGAGCACCAGGAGAACTCTTCCCGGCACCCTGCCGGAGGGGAGGATCACCACCGGGAGCTTCTCCACCACCATGGACGTCTCCCGGATGACTCGTGAGTAGTCTCCCTTGGACCATGAGTCCATGACCAGTAGCTATGTGATGTTCTCCTCCCGTTCTTGTGCTTCACTAATTAGTCCTCGTGAGCTGCCCTACATGATCGAGGCACATATGTAATCCTTATGCTGTTGCTATGTTGAGTTTGCTGGGATCCGATGGATTATGAGATTATGTTCAGATTGATCTTGAGTAATATATTTGATCTATCTCTTTTATATTTATGTTCATAAGTAATTCTTGCATGTTCTCCGTTGTTATTTATTGCTTTGGCCGAGTAATACGTAGTGACTCCAAGAGGGAACGTTATGCTTGATTGTGGGTTCATGCCCCTCGATGACTAGCTTGAGTGACAGAAACATGAGTCTAGGGGATGTGTTGTTGCCACAAGGGGGAAAACAACGGTGCTTGTGCCCGCGGGTGCAAGGATTGTTTACTTTACGCAAGGTTCTTTTAATGCAGTTGTCTGTTGCATTGAGTTTACATTATGGGTGGGACTCGCAACTTAATACCAGCGAGATGTTCTGGATAGATATCTCAAGGTGGATGATTAGTAGTAGATATTGATGGATTTCGATATACTTACTTTGGTGTACCGCCCATGCTTTGAACCTCAACCTTTCTTGCAATGTAGTCAGCATTGGTTTGCGTTCGTGGTCCTGTCAATTGCCCAGCTGTAATTTGTTTACCTCACATAGCTGTTTTATCGTCTTTTGGGAGAGAGACATCACTAGTGAACATCATGAGACTCCGGTCCATATTACCATCATTGATCACACCCGCTATTTACTTTTCGTTATTATTTACTATTGCAAACACTATCTATCACTACTATCATCTGCTTTTAACTCTTTGTGAACTACAAGGCCGGAGGGATTGACAACCTCTCTGTACTCGTTGAGAGCAAAGTTATTTGTATCTGTGTGCAGGTCCACGTTGATTGCTAATCCGCGCCGTTAGCAGTTGACACCTACTTGTTGAACCTAGAAGTCTCTGGGGATTCGATCCTTGGCATCTTTGCTAAGGGAAAACACTTCCACAACACTGCATCTTTCACCTTCCACTTGGGGTAACCAACGAGGGGTTAGAGGCCCATCAACCTCTCCATCATACGGAGTGACAAATCCTAGTCTCGATTCGTGCCAACCCAACAGATACTTTCGGGGATACCCGTAGTGTACCTTTATAGCCACCCAGTTACGTTGTGACGTTTGGCATACCCAAAGTACTCCTACGATATCCGGTAGTTGCACAATCTCATGGTCTAAGGAAAGGATACTTGACATTGGAAAAGCTTTAGCATACGAACTACACGATCTTGTGCTAGGCTCAGGATTGGGTCTTGTCCATCACATCATTCTCCTAATGATGTGATCACGTTATCAATGACATCCAATGTCCATGGCCAGGAAACCGTAACCATCTATTGATCAACGAGCTAGTCAACTAGAGGCTCACTAGGGACATGTTGTGGTCTATGTATTCACACATGCATTACTGTTTCTGGATAATACAATTAAAGCATGAACAATAGACAATTATCATGAACAAGGAAATATAATAATAACCATTTTATTATTGCCTCTAGGGCATATTTCCAACAATCAGAAGAGATGACACAGTGTTGTATGTGAAGATCTTCAGCAAGAGGGAGAGAGCCTCTCTACATGCTATGACCTCGAGCGTTGTTGAGTCCATGACCCCGGCTATCACCAGCGCCGAGCTGCCAACATAGTTGCCATCGCTGTCCTGACAGACTGCTACTTCATGTACCCCACTGCGGGGCCTTAGGGCGTCTTTGTATGGTTGATGGATGAGGCGTTGTCCGCTGGGTTGTTCCGTGTTGCCGATCTCCTATCATATACAGCTCCTGTATAAATATTCTCGCAAACAGAAAAGCCGCCCTGGAAATCCCCTTCGTGGATAGCCTTGCGACGAGCTGACCAGATAGACCATAGTGTGACCGCCAGAAGAGTCATCTAATCATGTGATAGTATCTCCATCAGAGAGAACAACCAATGTTTGGCGCTTGGTTCCGTTGAGATTGTCATTTTATTTGTCAAATCCTCATCGGTTAGTGCCTAGACACATCGTGACATTATGCATTCAAGGGAATGTTTCCAAGAGTCCGGCACGCCACACAACCTGCAGGAGCTAGAAGTAGACATATTTCGGTGAGCTCTAACATCTTCAGTCGGCAAGGAATACTTAGATAGCCTCCAAAGGAACATGCTAATTTTTGCTGGCACATGAGTCCTCCAAAGTTTTATCCACGATCCTTCCTCGTTATGAGCAGTAGAAGAGGCCGGCACACCATTCGACCATGCTTCTCTTCTGTGTTTTGTGTGAGCCAACATATTGTATGTTGATTTGACCGAGAAGTTCCCGCTCTTTTCAAAATGCCATGCCCAAAAATCCTGCGTGTTGCGAGTACACAAAGGTATCCCAAGGATAACCTCAGCATCCATTGGCATAAAAGCTTGGTTCACTCAGTGATGGTCCCAGGAGGCGGAAGTTGCATCAATCAGCTCAGAAACAAACTCCGGCGGGTTTGAACTAATGCACCCATATGGCCTAAGCATTTCATCTCTCGGTATCCAATTCTCCTCCCATATTCTAGTTTCTTGACCGTTCCCGATTCGTCGGATCAGCCCTTGCTTTAATGTGTCCCTTCCTTCAGTAACCGCCCTCCAAACCTGGCCGGGATGACCCCCTAGAGATGCATTCAGAATAGTTTCATGCGGATAGTCTCTAGCAAGCGTGCGCTGAGAGATTATGGATTTCATAGTAACCTCCATGCTTGCCTAGCCAACATTGCCAGATTGAAAAGTTCAAAGTCCTTAAAACCAAGGCCGTCCATGCCCTTCGGTCGTGTCATAGTAGTCCATGATACCCAGTGGGGTTTCCTTTTTCCTTCCTTACTCCCCCACCAAAACTTTCTGGTGAGCATATCTAGACGTTCGCATAGACCCCTTGGGAGCTTAAAACAAGACATGGAATAGACTGGGATCGCTTGGGCCACTGACTTGACTAGAACTTCTTTCCCGGCAGCTGACAAGGTGCTCTCAATCCATCCTTGTACCTTACTCCATAGCCGATCTTTGAGGTATTTGAATGCCCCATTTTTTGAGCTACCAACATAAAAAATGATCACACGCGCGTTTGTAAAAACTGCATGAAAACAGGAAACATCACTCACCAGAGCACCAAAATGAAAAAGTAAAAATGGAGGTGCGGGGAATCGAACCCCGTGCCTCTCGCATGCGAAGCGAGCGCTCTACCATATGAGCTACACCCCCTAATTGATGGTTACCTCGGGACGCGAGCCTAGATGATCCGTACCAGCGTCGTCGCCATGTTGTTTTCCCGACCCACCATAATGCTCGAACTGCGGGCAAGAGCTCCGAAATATTATCCAGGATTCATCGGTTTCATCTTCCACGACAATGGAACTATATACGGCGGCGACGCTGTGAGGGGTGGCTGCACGGCGGTGCCGCCAGCGCCGCCCGGATCCTCGAGGTACATGCGCAATGTTGGAGAATGTGTGCTCGTTCCAGAGCCAACTTATTTGCGGTCCGCGACGCCAAATACCGGCGTGAGGAGGCCGAAAACGTGGTCGTCGGATCCGGCAATCGGGAAATTACTCGGCGATGTCGTCCGATAGGCGTGGGCAGACGGCGTGGAGCTTCTTCACGAGGATGGTGCAAGGATAACAGCCGGTCGGTGCTCGGACACGGTAGAATACCAGGTGGAGTACTTGTTCTTGTGACACACATAGTTTCTCGCGATTACAAGTTTTTTCTTTTACAAACCTAACATATTCCGAAACATGATAGTCATATTTTATGACAAACACACAAAAGGAGACAACGCCCTTTGCAGGCGGGCCCATTATCGGCCGGCATAGGCGGCTAAACTGCTACTCGCTGCAAGAACGTGGAGAGATGCGGTTTGCAGATGTTGACATGAGCTACAAATGGTTACATGCATATGGAATAACTTTCAATGAGCTAGTACTCTGGAATGTAGTGTGAACCATATTTTGGTTGGAAGTATAATACTAATAGCAAGAGTCCCGCTTCGGTACAACCCTCCTTCACAAAATGTATAAGGGCAGTATGGTCTTTTGAGAGAAACGTATACCCACCTCCGTATGAGTCTCCTTTCGAAACATACGTCTTTGCATATCCTGGCCGCCTGCCCTCCTGGGCCGGCCCATTTAAACTTTTGTTTTACTACACATATTTTTTTCACTGAAGCTCAAAAAATGGATGAGCTTGTGGGATTCGAACAGGCAACCTAGGCTCATAACGAATAGTGATAACCACCCGGAAAGCATTCTTGTTTTGTTACAATGTACTTGTTTCTTGTTCTTGATGTTTGCTGGTCGGTTTTTTTATTTATTTTCCCTTTTTCCGTTTTTTTATTTTATTTTTTCTGTTTTAGGCAAATTTTTCTACTTATTCCATTTCTTTCTTTTCAAATCTCTGCGCACATTTTTGTTCCAAATTTCGTGAACCTATTAAAGTCTTCATGAGCTTTCAAATTGATGAACTTTTAGTTTAAAATCGATGAATTTTTCAAATTCTGTGAACTCATTTTTAGAATCGATGAACCGTTTTCCAAATCTATGACCTTTTCTTCGTTTTTCAGTGAACCTTTTTGATTTTTTGGGAACTTACCGTTTTTTCTATAAAAAAATCAACAGTATTAAAAAAACTGTCGGTTTTCCCTACCAGACCAAGAGAAGAAAAAAACTCGTGCGAGCAAGCGAGTTGTGAGCACCTCATTTTTGAACATTCATCAAATAACCTCAATTTTTTCATCACCTTGTATCACCAATTCATGCCACCATGCCAAGTTGCTTCCGTTTTTGACAAGTTTCGTATTTTTTTGGAGTTTTCTTGTTGAAAAAAGGTCGATAAATGACCGAACGTGTCGCAACATGCAAACGGATTCCGAATTCGTTCAAACCAGGCATGGATGCCAACCATGGGCACACACCCTTGGTAGAAAAATTGGGGGTCATTTCTCACATGTCCAAAAAAGCATGTTAGACAGAGAGTGTTCGGGTAGGGTAACAGAGTTTGTTAGTGAACACCTTGTTTTTAACAACTGTCAGATGGTCCCAATTTTTTTCCCATCACCTTGTATCACTAATTCGTGCCATCATGCAAAGTTGTTTTCGTTTTTGAAAACTTTAGTATTTTCTGGAGTTTTCTTGGTGAAAAAAGGCTGATAAATGGCTAAACGTGTCGCAACGTGCAAATGGTGTCCGAATTCATTCAAACCAGGCATAGATGCCTACTATGGGCACACACACTCTTGATGGCAACATTTAGGATTATTCATCACATGTACAATAAAAACATGTTAGACAGAGGGTGTTTGGGTGGTCAAAAGGATCCGTTTGTGAACACATGGTATTTTACATTCGTCAAATGGCCTCAATTTTTTTAATCACCTTGTATGACCAATTAATGGCGTCATGTCAGGTTGTTTCCGTTTTCGACAACTTCTATATTTTCTGAAGTTTTCTCGGTGAAAAAGGGTTGATAAATGACCGGACGTGTCGCAACATGCAAACGGTACCCGAATTCATTCAAACCAGACATGTATACCTACCATAGGCATTTAACCTGTGGCAAAAGTTGGGGTCGTTCTCACAATTATAAAAAATCATGTTAGACACACGATGTTCGGGTCTATTTGTGAACACTTCGTTTTTCGACGTCCGTCAAATGCACTATTTTTTTATCACTCTGTATCGCCATTTCATGCCACCATGCCAACTGGTACTTTCATAGGACAAGTTTTTGATATTTTTAAATTATTTTGGTGAATAACGGCGTATATGATGGCCACACATGTCACGACGTGCCAACAGTGTCGTAAGTCGTCCGAATCAGGCATGGATGCCTATTACGTCCATGTCAGGCTACTGCAAAAAGTTGAGGTCATTTATCCATAGTGCAAAAAACACAAGTTAAGAGTAGGGTGCCGGACTAGCCCAGACGGCTGCATCCATGAGCATGTAGTTTTCTTAAATTCACTGCTTCTGTTATTTAAAATATGAAAATTCCATAATTATGACTCAACATGAACATATTTTTATGTTCTAACCATTTATTTTAATTTATAAATAACTTTTGAATTTCGAATTATTTATGAAAATGTTTAAAACTTTAACAATTTTATGAAAATTGCTAAATGATTCCCAACGGTTGCTGAACATTGTGAATGAAAAAAAACTAAATTCACGAAGGAAAAAATGAAATAACTAAAAAGGAAATAAAAAATTAAAACAGATAAGAAAAAAATGCGGCAGTCGTGGCCCAACACACCGCCGGGGCCTGTTGGGCCGACCCAAACATGCCGCGTCGTCGTGTACAAGTAATACAAAAATGGAATACAGACACAGGTGATTAGTTGTCCCGTTTGGTTACTGTGTTGCGAGTTAGACTTAGATGTATCGAGTTCAATTCTTGCCTTGTGCATAATTTTTTGAAGGTTACAGTAAAAGAAGAAATCACATGTGGTCGGTTAGGCGTACGTAGAAATACGTACAGCCTGCATAGGCAACCGAAGATAATTTAAAATATGACCATCATGCCCTTTATTATGAAAAGGTATGGATTAATCTCAGCCTTTCTTGTGTTTAAAGGGGTTGTACCGAAGCGCAAGTGTAATAGCAATAGCAATATTAGACAGGTAGCTAGGCATACATACAGAATAACTTCCAACGAGCTGTGCTGTAGTAGGAAGTATGAACCATATTTTAGTTAGTGCCTCTCCGTTTCTACATATAAGTCCTTTCAGATATTTCAATATGAGCTACATACGAATGCATATAGCACTACCAGAATCGCCCCCTATGCCGACGGCCATAGCCCTGAGTCCCGTCGGGACAGACCTATGCCGACGGCCCCTCTCGGCATAGGGCCGTCGGCAACATATACGTCGGCATAGCCAGGTTGGCCGTCGGCATAGGAAAGCCGTCTGCATATATGCTATGCCGACGGGGGCCGTACATCAATGCCGACGGCAAGGGCCGTCGGCAAAGACCACGCCTAACGGCGGCCAGGGCCGTTAAGTTTGCCCAACGACTGGTCGTCACGTTGCACAGGGATATGCCGACGGCACGTGGCGACCAGTCGCTGCTCGTGGACCAGGGCTATGCCGACGGCCAGCCATCGGCATAGAGGTGCCACGTGGCGACCAGTCGCTGTTCGTGGACCAGGGCTATGCCGACGGCCAGCCATCGGCATAGAGGTGCCACGTGGCGACCAGTCGCTGCTCGTGGACCACGGCTATGCCGACGGCCAGCCGTCGGCATAGGGTGCCACGTGGCGACCAGCCGCTGCTTGTAGACCAGGGCTATGCCGACGGCCTGGCCGTCGGCATAGTATGAAAATAAGCCGACGGGGAAGTCGTCGGCATATTCATTCATACATAGCTCCCAGTAGCTGACACATGGCAGCTATGCCGACGGCCAGGCCGTCGGCTTAGTTTAAAATCTGTGCCGACGGCTAGGCCGTCGGCATAGGCGCCACGTGTCAGCTACTGGGAGCTCACGGCAGCCCTATGCTGACGGCCTAGCCGTCGGCATAGTTTGCTTTTGCTTTTTTTTCCTGTTTGTTTTCAAATGAATTCAATTCAAACAATAGCACATATCAACACATATATATGATGGAATAGACATACAAAACAGAACGGGATATCATCCGGCACCATCACAACAATATATGCATAATTAAGCATCATCACACACAAGTCTCTAAATGATCATCATCACAACCAACATAAACATAAGCATACAGAGAAGCACACAAGTCATCTAAATGATCATCACCACGCACAAGTCCTGTCAAGCATCATCACCAGACACAAGGATCATCGAGCACCACGGAGGTCGTCACCGCCAAGACCGCCGAAGCCCAGGTCGTCACTGCTAGCGGCAGCGCACTACTAGGAAAAGGGCTATAGATGGAATTGATACTAATGGCGCACCAGACAAGCAGTGCGCCATTAGTATATAGTAATGGCGCACCAACAACAGATACGCCATTAGAGTTCAAACTACTAATGGCGCACCAGGCCCAGCGTGCGTCATTAGTATCAAAAAGTTTTTTTTGAACTAGTGCGCCTGTCCAAACATACTAATGGCGCATCGGGACGAAGTGCGCCATTACTAGTTGTAACTAGTAATGGCGCACCAGCAGTAAAGTGCGCCATTAATGTTATTTTTTTATGATATTTTTTATTCATTTTTTTACGAAACTACTAATGGCGCACTGTCCCACGGTGCGCCATTACTAGTTTAAACTAGTAATGGCGCACTGTGCGACAGTGCGCCATTAGTATGTTTTTTTTTTGGAAAACTAGTAATGGCGCACCTACTATAAATGCGCAATTAGTAACCTTGATTACTAATGGCGCATTTATAGTGGGTGCGCCATTAGTAAGTGGGCAGCAACAAGATATTTTGGACAGCCTCTCCTACCCACACTCACTTTCTCCCCCACTTCATTCTCTCCACCTCCTCCTCCTCTCGGGTCCCTCCTCTTTTTCACCTCATTTCCACCATATATTCATTCAAATTAAGTGGTTAAATTACCTTGTTTTGATAGGTAAGTAAGGGGGGAAGCTATATTTATGTTGTTCTCCATACAACAATGTGCACATGCACTTTTTATGGCCTAGCTAGATCTATGTATGTTCGTGGTGTTGCATATGTTTGTTGTGTTGCATATGTGTTTGTGTTTGGAGGTGTACCGGTATTTGAAATGCGATAGTTGCCAATATTTTCCCGGAATGTTGATTCATTTCCGTTTCGGTGAGAATTTTGGCATTAAGCATTTTTTTGTCCTATTTTTAGGGAAAGTCATGGCAAATTTTTTCTTGGTTCTAAAATATCGTTTTGCTCTACCCCGCAGGCGACCATGGTGCGCACGATGACCGAAGGCATCGTGAATAGGTTTTTGAGGTCCGCGAAGGCCGAGATGCTTCAAAAGAAAGAGACGGAGATAAGATGTCCGTGTCAAAGATGCAAGCTGAAGAGCCTTATTGCGGACCCGGATTCCGGGCAGGTGCGGGACCACCTGCTCTTGCGTGGTTTCATGGATGGCTATCGATGGCAAGGTGATGAAGATGACTACGAAGTCGTCCATGGGGGCCGGACAAGAAATGAGGAAGGGCAGCAAGACAACCACCGCGGCTCGGGCGGGCGAGAAGACAAAGAATCCCCAGGAGACGATCACGACGGTGATGCTGTACACAGTCATCATGTAGAAGATGCAGGACATGATGATGAGGAAGATGCCGGAGCAGACGACGGGCATGATCATGAAGATGATGATGCCGGCGGAGCAGACGACGCTGGACCATCGATGGGCTGGGTGCAGGACCCTCATATTCAAGAGCTGCTTCTCAAGCAGACCGATAACGCAAGAGCTGCCACCCGAGAGAAAGCCAAGATGGATCAACTTGAGTTAGACGCGGTTACTCCATTGTATGAAGAATGCAGGCCCGAGGATACCCGCCTGAAAATAACGCTCATGGCTCTGGAGATGAAGGTAAAACACAAAATGACCGACACATGCTTCGACGAGAACATGTCATTCTGGCACGAACGTCTTCCCAAGGGGAACAAGTGCCCCACCAGTTTGGAGGAGGCGAAGAAAATCGTGTGTCCTCTGGATTTACCGCACGTGAAATACCATGTGTGCATGTGATGGGCCTCGAACCCCTCGTTGTTTACCCCAAGTGGAAGGTGTAAGATGCAGTAAGTAGAAGTGTTTTTCCCTAGCAAAGATGCCAAGGATCGAATCCCAAGAGACTCCTAGGTTCAACAAGTAGGTGTCAACTGCTAACGGCGCAATTAGCAATCAACGTGGACCTGCACACAGATACAAATAACTTTGCTCCCAACGAGTACAGAGAGGTTGTCAATCCCTCCGGCCTTGTAGTTCACAAAGGGTTAAAAGCAATGATAGTGGTGATAGATAGTTTTTGCAATAGTAAGTAAAATAGCGAAAAGTAAATAGTGGATGTGATCAATGATGGTAATATGGACCGGAGTCTCATGATGTTCACTAGTGATGTCTCTCTCCCAAAAGACGATAAAACAGCTATGTGAGGTAACAAATTACAGCTGGGCAATTGACAGGACCACGAACGCAAACCAATGCTGACTACATTGCAAGAAAGGTTGAGGTTCAAAGCATGGGCGGTACGCCAAAGTAAGTAGACCGAAATCCATCAATATCTACTACTAATCATCCACCTTGAGATATCTATCCAGAACATCTCGCTGGTATTAAGTTGCGAGTACCACCCATAGAGTAAACTCAATGCAACAGACAACTGCATTAAAAGAACTTTGCGTAAAGTAAACAATCCTTGCACCCGCGGGCACAAGCACCGTTGTTTTCCCCCTTGTGGCAACAGCACATCCCCTAGACTCATGTTTCTGTCACTCAAGCTAGTCATCGAGGGGCATGAACCCACAATCAAGCATAACGTTCCCTCTTGGAGTCACTACCTACTACTCGGCCAAAGCAATAAGTAACAACGGAGAACATGCAAGAATTACTTATGAAATAAAATATAAAAGAGGTGAATCAAATATATTACTCAAGATCAATCTGAACATAATCTCATAATCCATCGGATCCCAGCAAACTCAACATAGCAACAGCATAAGGATTACATAGGTGCCTCGATCATGTAGGGCAGCTCACGAGGACTAATTAGTGAAGCACAAGAACGGGAGGAGAACATCACATAGCTACTGGTCATGGACTCATGGTCCAAGGGAGACTACTCACGAGTCATCCGGGAGGCGTCCATGGTGGTGGAGAAGCTCCCGGTGGTGATCCTCCCCTCCGGCAAGGTGCCGGGAAGAGTTCTCCTGGTGCTCCCGATCTTGGAAGCGGCGGCGGCGGCGGAACAGAGATGGGATCGCGAAAAGAGTTCCTGTTCTGAGGGTTTCGGAGGGTCCTTTAAATATATGCCAAAGTAGGGCACCGGGGGAGCCTCGGGGGGCCCAGTCGCCCCCCCGGCGCGGCCCAGGGGGGGCGCGCCCACAGGGCGCTTGGAGCCCCTGTGGCCCCCCCAGGCTGCCCTTCGGATGCAGTGTTCTTTCCGGATCGCTGATTTTTTATATAATTTTTCTGGATTTTTCTGGGCAGTTCTCGAAACGTGAAAACCTGAAATACAAACAGAAACTGGCACTGGGGTGCACTGGATTAGTAAGTTAGTCCAAATATGATCAAAAGTGTATGGAAGTGTATGAATATCATAGCAATATCACCCAAAAGTGGCATGGAGCAAGCAGAAATTATAGATACGTTTTGGACGTATCAACATCCCCAAGCTTAATTCCTGCTCGTCCTCGAGTAGGTAAATGATAACAAGAATAATTTCTGTGGTGACATGCTATTAATCATATAGGACTTTCTCATAGTCATATGACAAAAGCTTACTGAGACAATGATTCTGAAGTAATTAAGTTGCCTCAAGAGAAAATCACAAATGACTGAAAGTTTTACAACATGAAACTGAAACATCAAAAAGATTTGCAATGAACATGATGTGCAAATATGATAAAGTGATATCTAGCTTGCCCCCTTTAGTGATGCAAAACATAAATGCAGGGGCACCTTCAAGGTTTAAGTGATGACTAGATACAATCATTTCAGAATAAACGATATCACAATCATGCAAAAGACAATGCTACTTTGGGACAATGCACATTACACTCAGAATGACAATCATGCTCTCAGTAGTTGGTGCTTCAACATAAAGGTAAAAGAAAGGTTAAGTGCTAAAGCTTTTTATTTTGAAAACATGGAAGCAATTGTGTCAACGGTAGTAGTACTTCATATGTGTCATGTATAAAACATCCTATAAGTTGCAAGCCTCATGCATCGTATACCAATAGTGCTCGCTCCTTGTCCTAATTAGCTCGGATCCCCATGGGTTATCATTGCATTACATATGTTTTAACCAAGTGTCACAAAGGGGTACCTCTATGCCACCTGTACAAAGGTCCAAGGAGATAAATCGCATTTGATTTCTCGTTTTTGATAGATCTCAACTTGAGGACATCCATACCGGGACAACATAGAAAATAGATGATGGACTCCTCTTTAATGCATAGGCATATTCTCATGAGAGATTGAGGATTAAGGTCCAAGCTAAAACTTCCACCATGATGCATGGCTTTGGTTGGCGGCCCAATGTTCTTCTCTAACAATATGCATATTAATTCAACCCACGGCAAATCACCCTTACTTCAGACAAGACGAACATGCATAGCAACTCACATGATATTCAACAAAAGTGTGACAGTTGATGGCGTCCCCAGAAACATGGTTACCGCTCAGCAAGCAACTTATAAGAAATAAGATACATAGGCAACATATTCTTTACCACAATAGTTTTTAAGCTACTTTCCCATGAGCTATGTATTGCAAAGTTAGTTTTAGTACAGGTGGAGGTTAGCAAAAGACTGGGAGCGACCAACTAAGAGAGCAATGACGGTCATAATCATGCAGAGCGACAAAGCAATATTGAATCAGGCATGGTAGTTATATCGCTACTCAGAAATAAAAGATCATCAAGGCTTGACAGACTTTCTTTACAGTCTTAAATATGCGTGAGCATACGCCAAGTCAATCAAAATAAATTCTCGAAGGAAGATATTACTAAACCATACCACATCATAGGCAAACAAACCAAGTTGGTACTCCAATAACACATTGGGAACCCCCCAGCTATTTGAGATTAACCAAAAGAAAACCTGAACTACTAAGCACCATCATGCAAGTAGCATCTTTATCATAGACACATTAACCCATGCAACGGAAGCAAACTCTCTTAATAAGGTGAGCATGGTAATTAAAGAGAGTTCAAGCAACCAACTAAATAAAAGCTCTTGAAAGGATAAGCATGAATACTAAGAGCAGAGTATGATAGTAGCTATTAAAAGACAAAGAACACACACAGCATAGATATACATGAAAATTATATGTAATGTTCTAGGTAGAGGTGGATCGTGTTTCTCTCCCACATAAAGGAATGCTGAGTTCCGACTCGTTATGAAAAACTAAAAAGAAACTAAAAGCAAGACGCTCCAAGTATAGCACATAACACATGAAGTGATAAAAATATAGCGAAACGAAAGACGAACTGATAATGTTGATGGAGAAGGGGATGCACGGGGGCATCCCCAAGCTTAGACGCTTGAGTCTCCTTCAATATTTCTTGGGGGTGCACGGGGGCATCCCCAAGCTTGAGCGCTTGACACTCCTGAATCTTTTTATCATCTTCCCTCGCACACTTGAAAACTCCCTTCATACACAACTCATCATAATCTGATTAGCGAGGTTAGTACCCTTAATAAAATAATTATACCTTGCTGGAAATAAGGGTATTCTTGAAGTTCTACTGTTTCTCAAGATTGCCAAAAGGTTTTTGCAAAGAAAAAGCAAGTTCTTAATTTGCAAAGTGAAGGTAAGGCAAAACAGGACAGAATCTGTGAAAAACAGAACAGCAGGCAGTAATTGACCTGTTCGGGATACTTCTACAACTCAAATCAAAAAACTCAGAACTGACACACAAAAGACAATTATATAGAGAACGATGTCGAAACAATTCAGACCAAAAAGATTATCTGGTGATTTTATACGAATTTTTCTATCCAAGGACAGAATCTGTTTCCTGGACAACACCTCACAACTTTTGAACTTTCTAGCAATCGGAGGCTATACTTGGCACAAATATGAAAAGCAAAGATACAATGATGATGCTACAGCAGTAAAAATCCTTGCACCCGCGGGCACAAGCACCGTTGTTTTCCCCCTTGTGGCAACAGCACATCCCCTAGACTCATGTTTCTGTCACTCAAGCTAGTCATCGAGGGGCATGAACCCACAATCAAGCATAACGTTCCCTCTTGGAGTCACTACCTACTACTCGGCCAAAGCAATAAGTAACAACGGAGAACATGCAAGAATTACTTATGAACTAAAATATAAAAGAGGTGAATCAAATATATTACTCAAGATCAATCTGAACATAATCTCATAATCCATCGGATCCCAGCAAACTCAACATAGCAACAGCATAAGGATTACATAGGTGCCTCGATCATGTAGGGCAGCTCACGAGGACTAATTAGTGAAGCACAAGAACGGGAGGAGAACATCACATAGCTACTGGTCATGGACTCATGGTCCAAGGGAGACTATTCACGAGTCATCCGGGAGGCGTCCATGGTGGTGGAGAAGCTCCCGGTGGTGATCCTCCCCTCCGGCAGGGTGCCGGGAAGAGTTCTCCTGGTGCTCCCGATCTTGGAAGCGGCGGCGGCGGCGGAACAGAGATGGGATCGCGAAAAGAGTTCCTGTTCTGAGGGTTTCGGAGGGTCCTTTAAATATATGCCAAAGTAGGGCACCGGGGGAGCCTCGGGGGGCCCAGGCGCCCCCCCGGCGCGGCCCAGGGGGGGGGGGCGCCCACAGGGCGCCTGGAGCACCTGTGCCCCCCCCCCCTAGGCTGCCCTTCGGACGCAGTGTTGTTTCCGGATCGCTGATTTTTTATATAATTTTTCTGGATTTTTCTGGGCAGTTCTCGAAACGTGAAAACCTGAAATACAAAAACAGCCGAAAACAGAAACTGGCACTGGGGTGCACTGGATTAGTAAGTTAGTCCAAATATGATCAAAAGTGTATGGAAGTGTATGAATATCATAGCAATATCACCCAAAAGTGGCATGGAGCAAGCAGAAATTATAGATACGTTTTGGACGTATCAGCATGAACAATTGCATCATTTATCGGGACGAGCACGCGGAGTCTACCATATGTCCGGTGTGCGGCGTCACTCGATACAAGAAGAGGAAGAAAGCTCCTCGAAAAGTGGTGTGGTACTTTCCGATCACTCCTCGTCTGCAGCGGTATTTCGCGGACCCTAAGGTAGCAAAGCTCCTGCATTGGCACGCGGATAGGGAGGAGAAGAAGCGAGAAGATGACGCAAATGATCCGGAGATAGATAAAAAAGACAAGATGCTGAGTCACCCTAAGGATGCGAGCCAGTGGCAAGCGTTGAACTTCGAAGACCTAGAATTTGGGAACGATCCAAGGAACATTGTGCTGGGCGCGAGCACCGATGGAGTCAATCCGTTTGGCAGCCAGAGAAGCACACATAGCACCTGGCATGTGTTTGTGTGGATGTACAACCTTCCCCCCTGGTTGTGCATGAAGAGGAAGTACATTCACATGAGTATGCTAATTGAAGGACCGAAACAACCAGGGAACGACATCAATCTGTATCTGGGGCTGCTGAAAGAGGAGCTAGACACGCTATGGAAAACGCCAGCCAATACGTGGGACGCCGCAAAGAAAGAATATTTCCCTATGAGAGCCGCGCTGCTCACGACGGTGCACGACTATCTCGGTTACGGATATGTCACGGGGCAGGTGGTCCACGGATTTTCTGGATGCGTCAGGTGCATGGATGACACAATGTATCGCCAGCTAGATAGAGATCCCGGGTCTTCGAAAACCGTGTTCATGGGACATCGAAGGTGGCTTCGCGACGATGACCTGTGGAGAAAACGCAAGGATCTGTTCGATGGTGAAACCGAACCCCGAGGACGCCCGCGTACGAGGAGCGGCGAGGAAATAGACGAGCTGTTGAAAAATTGGAAAGATTGCCCACTACCGGGAAAGAAGCAAAAGGCGCCAGAGCCGGGAAAGAAGCGAAAGGCGCCAGAGCCGCTGCTGAAGGTATGGAAAATGAGGTCTGTTTTCTGGGACTTGCCGTACTGGAAGATCCACCGTGTGCCTCACAGCCTTGATGTAATGCATACCACGAAGAACGTGTGCGAGAGTCTGCTTGGTACCCTGCTCAACATGCCAGAGAGGACCAAAGATGGGCCGAAAGCAAGGGCAGACATGAAATCAATGGGCATCAGGCAGGAGCTTCACGCTATATATGATGATCATGATGATGATGATGAGGCGAATCAGGACACGGAAAGTCGTCGCAAAGGCAAAAAGGCCAAGAAGACCGGAAATGACTACCCTCCCGCATGCTTCCTCTAAGTCAGGAGGAGATCGAGCAGTTTTTCACCTGCCTCGTAGGAGTACAACTTCCTTATGGTTACGCGGGGAAGATAAGCAGATACCTAGACCGGGCGAAGCTGAAGTTCAGCGGGATGAAGTCTCACGACTGTCACGTGCTGATGACGCAGATACTTCCAGTTGCAATCCGTGGGATCATGGACGCGCACGTCCGTGAAACCCTATTTGGCCTATGCAACTTTTTCGACGTCATCTCTCGGAAGTCTGTTGGCGTGAGGAAACTCAGAAGGCTACAGGAAGAGATCGTGGTGATACTATGCGAGCTTGAGATGTACTTCCCGCCCGCATTCTTCGACGTTATGGTGCATCTGCTGGTCCATCTCGTGGACGATATCATCCAAGTCGGGCCGACGTTCCTGCACAGCATGATGCCGTTCGAAAGGATGAATGGTGTCATCAAAGGATACGTTCGCAACATGTCACGTCCGGAGGGAAGCATAGCCAGGGGCTTTCTGACCGAAGAGTGCATCTCCTACTGCACGAATTATCTAGGCATCGAGAACCCCGTTGGTCTGCCCGTCAACAGGCACCTCGGCAGGCTCGCTGGATGGGGTCACCGTGAGGGTCGCCGCGAAATGCATGTCGACTTCGAGGGTCGACTCGCCGACTTTGAAAGAGCAAACCTAGTCGCGCTACAACACATAGACGTGGTCGATCCTTGGGTGGTAGAGCACAAAATCTTTATTGAGAAGACGTACAATGACCGAGGCCAACAGAGGACGGACGGAGATATAATCAAAGAGCACAACTCATGTTTCACGCATTGGTTCAAGCAGAAGCTTCTGTCGTACCCTTTACATGAGGATTCTTCCGCGGAAGAACAACTCATATTCGCCTTGTCACAGGGCGCCGAGCACAACCTGATGACCTATGAGGCGTACGATATCAACGGCTACACATTCTACACCGAGGACAAGGACATGAAGAGCGATGGTTATCAGAACTCCGGGGTAACGATGGAATCCTACACCGGTAATGACAAGGACAGATACTACGGAAGGATCGAGGAGATCTAGGAGCTGAGCTACGCTGGAGAGAAGGTCCCGATGTTCCGTGTCAGATGGGCCAAGAGCATCCTAAAAGAAGACCGGTATTTCACCACCATGGTTATACCCGAAGCTAAATCCAAGACCGCGGGCGCAAATGTCACCGCGAAAAATGAGCCATGGGTACTGGCTTCCCAAGTTGACCAATGCTTCTTCATTACCGACCCGTCAAAGCATAGTCGTGTTGTCGTGAGGAGAGGCAAAAGGAAGATCATCGGAATGGATGGAGTAGCCAATGAGCAAGACTTCGACAAGTACGACGACCCGAGGATCGAACATGACGACGATGATGAAGTAGCAGCATACACCACAAGAAGAAGCAGGACCACCCTACCTAAAGGACGTCCGTTCCACAGAAGAACTCCATTTGCGAAAAAGAAGGGCAAGAAGATTGTGAACAAATAGCTAGCTAAGATCGTTTGTATTTAAATCGTAGCCTTCATTTCTCGATTGTATTTCATGGGCACTTTTTGAACTATCATGAATATTTTTAAATTTCATGGACACTCGATCTCGATCCCCCTCGTCGTCGAGCACCCCCCGGTCCACCGGCCGCCGCCGCCGACCCCCCGCACACCCTCCCCTACTCAACCG
>LR738712.1:857299724-857315311 GCA_902687465.1 Secale cereale
ACTCAACCGCCGCCGCCGACCCCCCGCACCCTCCCCCGCTCCACCGGCAGCCGCCGCCGACCCATGAACTCACATGATTCATAAATATATTCAAATAGCAAATTTGATGATATTTTTAAAAAAATTATTTCTGTCTTATAAAAAAATATTACTGTTATGATTTAAACAAGTTTGAACATATTTAAACACAAATAAGTATCAAACAGAATTTAAAATGCAGAAAAAAAATTTGTGGAGCCTGGGAATCAAACCCAGGACCTCCTGGTGGGAGAACTAGGGGCTGACCAGTCGAGCTAGCTAGGGGGGCTTGATGTGTATGAGGTATGGTGGGAGATAAACTGTGTTGGCTCGCGCAGAAATAAAAAAACAATACTAATGGTGCACCAGGGGGAGGTGCGCCATTAGTATGGACGTACTTATGGCGCACCAGGGCGCGGTGCGCCATTAGTATTGTGCCCATCCATATTTCAGCTAGGTCGCGGCCCGATCCCCAATCTCACATCTCTCTCAGCCCCGGCCCCCCCACTGCGCGCCGCTGCCGCGATCCACTGCGCCACCGCCCCCGCGCCCCAGCCGCCTCCCTCTCCACGCCATCGAGCACTGACCCACTGCGCCACCGCCCACTGCGCCACCGCCCCCGCGCCCCCGCCGCCTTCCTCTCCACGCCATCGAGTACCGACCCACTGCGCCACCGCCCCCGCGCCCCCGCCGCCTCCCTCTCCACGCCATCGAGCACCGAAGCAGGCCGGAGAAGTCCAGCACGAGGGTCGGCGGCGTCGACGAACCGGACCGGAGCCGAGCCGAGGAGCACCTCGAACCCACCACCGAGCCCTTCTTCCACCTTGGATTTCGCCGCCTCTGCTTCAAGTCCGGCCGGCCTGCTGCTCCTAATCCACCGCCGGGCCTTCGTGTGCCTCCGCGGTGAGCTCCCTCGCTTCCCCTCTTTTGTTTCCCCTCGTCCCGAGCGCTGTAGACCCTAGGTAGTAGGAAGTGCGTGGCGCTCAAATGGAAAGCAGGTTTCATCAGACAAATCTGCTCGGTCATATTAAGTGGAGGATGAGCAAGGCCCTGTCTACTTGGAAAACCAATGTGAAGAGAATGATCGAGAAAGGTGAGAGTTATGAGAAGATCAAGGAGAAAAATCCTTCGATCACCGAAGATGACAACAACGACTTCAAGATCAATTGCTCGAGCACCGCACACTCCGAATCAAGTCAGTGGGGGAAAGAAATGTGGGAGCTCAACTTAGGGGAACACACACTCGGTCCCGGCGGTTACAGAGTGGCGGAGCCTATATGGGACAAGGAGGAGGCGGACCGTAACGAGCAAGGCCTACCGCCCCTCTTCGATAAATACGGTGACAAGCAGACCAGGAACTTTGTCAGGGCCCAGTACAAGAAGGACCCGAAAACAAAGGAGCTTACCACGGATCCGAAGACCAGGGCGCTTGAGCTTGTCCTGGTAAGGAATACACCCCCGCGTAATTATCTCCATATGGTTGCATTATAATTAATGAAGCCAAATTTCTAAATGATTCACATTCCTTCCGCAGGCGACTGAAAGCAGTAGCGCGGGGTCGACTAAGAGCAACCCTTGGGACACGACTCTAAATAGGGCGTTGAATGTAATGAAGAACAAGGATAAGCTCGATAAGCCGACGTCAGCTGGTCGTGTGGCCGGCAAAGGCTTGTCGACAAAATGGTCGTCATACTATAACGCTGGTGGGCGAAAGGAGAAAAAGACCAGCTCGGAAAGCCAGGCGCGCGAGGTTCAAGAACTCAAGGCACAGGTGGCGCGGATTCCGAAGATTGTCCAAGAGCAAGTGCAACAACAGCTCGGAGCGACGATCACCGCCATTGTGCCTAGCTTGATCGAGGGGTTGCAGGCGTGGATTGCAGGCGGCCAACAGGGGCCGCCCCCGATTCCCAGCTTCACGGCCAGCAACTCGCAGAACGCGATGGCGGGGCCATTGGTGTCTCCGGCGGAGGCGGCACTGGTGTCTCCGACGCCGGCACGGGAGCTTAATGTACCCGGGTGTACGCCGGCCGGCACCTCTGCAGCAAGCGGCCCCTCCGTCAACTGCACGCCCGCCGTTGGCGGTGCCTCGACATTAGCCGAGCTCGACGCAATCATCACGGTAACTAATTAAGCCTCTCTTGGCCGAGGACTTCATCTCCTTGCCTTTGACTGGGCATCCCTAACGCCCTACATGTTTTCGCAGGGCGCCGCCGATGTTCCGTGCACTCTCCTGCACTTCGTGAACAACGAGTTGGTCGATGTCGCCAAGGGCAAAATCGTTCAACCGGGCAACCCCCTGTTCCACGGTACCCAGATGCCACCCAACTTGTTTAGGGTTCAACTGGTTCGGGTGCTGCCAGGCTGCGACGAGGTGTTACCTCCGATTCGACCCGTCGGGGCCGACGATGATGACGTGATGACACTCAGCGCCTGCCTGAGCTGGCCCCTGCTTTGGCCGAAGAGCCAGATTCGTTTGGGGGCAGGGGACACCACCCCAAAGACAACACCGCCAGTCGTGCCGGCGCCAAGTCGTCCCCATGGCAAGACCGCCGCAACGGTGCCGGAAATCCCTATGCCACTGGATCCAAACATGCATATGGCACAGGATCAGAACGATGACGACGAAGATACATTTGCCAACGTCGATCAGTACTTTGCCGATCATGGGTACGGTGGCGACTTCATGGGGCCTCCTTCTCAAGAACCCAACCCAACAAAAGACGTGCGCGATCTAGCTGGTACCGCGGAGAAGCCAAGGTGCAACAGGCGTCGTCTGCCATTCAGCTCTCAGGAGACGCCTCCAACTGCCGACTTCACCGAGCCTCAGATAGGCGAGGTGCGAAATATTATCAGCCCCAACACACTCAAGAAGGCGGTCTCTGAGCAGAACTCGGTCCCAATTCAGGAGAAGAAGAAGGCACGCAAAAGAAAAACTAACAAGGGTGCGAGCCAGCCGGCACCGAGTACGATCCGTGCTCAGGACGGGCCACCTTCACCTGAGGATGTAATGAGGAGGGTGCATGTGGCGGGTAGGCCGATGCTACCGAGAAATATGCTCGATGCTGCAACCGGTGCTATGCGGAGTCTGCATGACAGTGTTCTTTCTTTGGAGAAGCGGCGTCTCAGAGAGAAGGATGTGGCATACCCGGTTTTCGCGGCCAAGGTGCCAGAGGGCAAGGGCTTTGTGGATAACTCCATCGGGGGTACGATCGTCCTGCGGTTTGATGACATCCACGCTATGTTGAACCTTCTTCCGCTGCACTACACCTTCGTTTGGCTATTTTCGCTGAGTATGGAGATGCGGATCATTCGCGACAAGACCCCGGACATCGTGATAGTCGACCCCTTCTACATGCGTGCCAAGATCTTGGGCAGCGCTGGGGACCGGCAAGTCGCGAGTTCTTACCTCGAAGGCGTCATTCAGGCAAACCGAGATAAGGATAACTTCCTCGTGCCTTACTTTCCCGAGTAAGTCCTCCGCCTCAACCGCCCCGTAACATATGAATTCTTAGATTTCGATCGTTCTTCTTTTAACATTCCGTGTTTTCTGCAGTGACTCACATTGCACGCTCATCCTCCTAAGCCCCAAATATTCCATGGCCACGTATTTCGACCCGGACCGTCAGTCGAAAGTAGACTACACAAATGTCAAGAAGGTTCTTGATGATGTTCTCCCCGGCTACGCCAAATCTGGAGGCACCTTCACCAGGCCTATTCGTAAGTATGGCAAGCACGTGTTCTCCCACAATACGACATTCTGCTGCGTCAAGCAGCCGCCTGGCGGTCAGAAGGGTGCCTACTACACCATCCATCACATGCGGGCGATCGTACGGGACCATCATCAACTTCTGCTACCGAGTAAACTCAAAGATTGGGCCACGAGCGTGTCGGCAATCCAGGACGCGGACATCAGACAAGAATTCTTTCGCATCCAGTCGGAGTTTGCGGAAATCATCCATCAAGATGTCCTTCATACCTCGGGGCAGTTCTACCTCAGAAATCAACCGTCGAACAGTGACATCGACACAATGCTACAAATGCAGGCTGACAACGCCCGTGATTTCATGACTCCCACGATAGACGGCGGCTTCATCCACGCTCCGGTCCCTTGAGTCGAGTCGAAAGCAGTGATGCTGTGTCTAGTTCTGAAACATCGATTGGCTCATGTTGTAATTAAACTTTAATGAACTTGTAGTATGTCTCTTTGGTTTCGAGAGTCGTTCAACTTAGATGTAATCGAAGCTATTAATGTCTTGCTTTTCTCTTTCGATCGTTCTGTTGCATACTTATATATTGCTTATGTATTGTCTGTGAATTGGTACTAACGTTTCGTTTGGCTAGTGCATAGCGATGCCGTCGTATGTCGTGTACAAGGGTAAGGTTCCCGGAGTCAACGACGACTGTGAGGAGTGTCGGAGACAGGTTCACCGATTCAGCGGTAATAGTTACAAAGGGTACACCACTCGGGCCGAGGCTGAATCTAGATACGCCCGCTATCTAGCGGGAGAGGGGAGGGAGCGTTGGAGGAACCGGATGAAGACGAGTTTCATCGTGATGATGCTCATCGTGATGACCGCAGCTGTCTTCTATGTGATGGTAGTTTAGATGATCGATATCGACTTGTAATGTGAAGACAAACTCGCTACTCACGGTCTCGAGACTTGTAATATATTGTTCTATCTTTGTTCGGTCTTTTCAATTCGGAGACTAATATGATGAATTGTATTCGGAGACTAATATGATGAATTGTATTCAGAGACTAATCTTCTATTGTATTCGATGAATTTGTTGTTGATGTGTGCTGTCTATATTCTGTGCAATTATACATTTTGTAATCTGTGCAAAAAAACAGAAAAATAAAAAAAACAACATAATATTCATACTAATGGCGCATCACAACACAGTGCGCCATTAGTATGCCAAAGGATACTAGTGGCGCATCACCATACAGTGCGCCATTACTATGCGGACATTACTAATGGCGCATCCTGCTGGAGTGCGCCATTAGTATGCCAAAGCACCTGGGTACACATGGCCCCTGGGAGGCATACTAATGGCGCACTACTGTGCATACTAATGGCACATCAGCGGTGCGTCATTAGTATACCAGATACTAATGGCGCACCCAAATGGCGTGGCACTAATGGCGCACCACTAATGCGCCATTAATGGCCAAATTAGGTGCGCCATTAGTAGGCCTTTTCCTAGTAGTGGCGCTACCGCCAAGACCGCCGAAGCCTCCACCTCCGCCTCCGCCTCCGTGGATCGGAGTGGTCGGGCTCCGTGTCTCCGGAGTGCTGCGAAGACCACCGCCAACGGTAGATCCACCTGTTCCCTGGATGTTGAAAAGACATATTAATGGGATATATGACTGTGTTGAAAGGCATGACATGCTTTGGGTGAATAGATTGGGGATGAACTAACCGGCGAGGGGCCAGCGGTCTGTGCCACAAACTCCTCAAAGGTCAGGAGCACTGGTTGCGCTGGAGGGCATTGTGCTGGCTGCAACTGAGGACACCTGCCGGCCGCCATTTCCTGAAAAGCCTGCTGCATCTGGCAATCCCTCTGCACTTGGTGTTCATAAAGCCTCTTATGCAACGCCATGGTCTCCTGGCATGTGTACTCCAGGTAGGCCTACGGTATGCCATGATGGAACTCATAAAACTACTAAATGCGGAAAATAAAGTGAGCAATGAAGATAAGAGGGAAAATACTTACAGATTGTTGCTCCTGAAAGAGGGTGTAACACCCCCCTTGTATTAAGCACTGTGACATTTGGTTAATCATGCCATGTCATGTTCATTTGCAATGCTAATCACAGTGGTTAAACAAGGCAATCCAAATTTTGTCCCTGAAAATTCAAATTCAAATTCAAATGCAAAATGAAGTTGTTCCAAAAATTATGGAAAAATGTTCATTAATTAGCAAATATTCCAAAACAATTGATGTTGAGGAAAACAACATCACCAGCAACTCCAAATTTGGGCTAGGGCATTAAACAGTGCAATATCAGCACTTAAATATGTCAATTCATTTTTGTAAATTTCAAAAATGATCCAAATAAGCCCAAACCAATTTTTGCTGTTAGGGAATATTGCTAGGACATTTTTGGACCAGGTAACACATTTTATAAAAGTGTTTTGGTGGTCCCATCTTTTTGCTTTCCTCTCTGCTTTAGAAATAAAAGAAAAAGGCAAAGGAGATACTTACCTGGCACCCAGGGCACGGCCAGCCGGCCCGGCCCAGCCACCCTTACCTGCTCCTCCCCTCCGTGTCGCCCTCACCATGGACAGAGCGCGCCCGCACAGCCGCCGCTCGCCACGCCGACGGGAGCAGGTGAGGGAGAGGATAAGGGACGCCTCCGCCCCTCTCCCCTGGCCTCCCTCTCCATTCGGCGCCCTCCCCTTCCTCTCTTCCCAGCTCGCTCGCCCTCCTCTCCTCTCTGTCATTGCGACCGAACGCCGCCGTCGTCGCCACTCTGCACCACCACGGCCACTGGCGTCCCCGAGGCCGCAGACCTTGTCTGCAGGCTCCGTCGAGGTCGGGTCCTTCACCAGGAGGCCCCAGATGGAGCCGTAGCGAGCTGCTGTGCCGAGCCCCTTCGTCTGCATCACCATTCGCCGCCGCATCTTCTCCGACTCCGGCGACCTTCTGCGGCTACTAAACCCCTCGACGAGCCTTCCTTGAGCTCCACGGTGAGCAGACGAGCACAACCCCTCTCCTCTCCCTCTCTTGCCACGTTTGTAGTCACCGTTCTCCGCGTGCCCGAGCTCGCCGCCGCACGAGCTCATCACCGGCCATGTTCCGGTGGCCGAACGCCCGCGCAAGCATGCCCGTCGTGCTCGCCAGCGCACGTAGATGCCGTAGGTGCCCAGCCCCGTCTGTTTTGCTCGCCGTAGCGCCACCTGCGAGCTCGCCGTGCTTCGGCTTCCGCCACGGCTCAACGCCGGCGCCATTTCCTGCCGACTCCGGTGAAGCCACCACCACCACTAGATGCGGCGCAGCGCGCCCGTTCGAACGCACCAACGCGCGGGCCAAACAACCCCCTGTAGGCGATTTCCGACGAGGGCCGTGGCCCTCCGCCGCGTCTGGAGGTCGCCGGTGGCGAAACACCGGCCGCCGCCAGCGTGGCTGACCTGGGGCCCCACCCCTGGGTCACTGCCAGTGGCCCCCACGGGCCCCAGTTGACTGGGTTGACCCAGTCAACTGCTGACTGGGCAGCCCAGTGTCACTGACACGCGGGCCCCCACCGCAAACTTAGTTAAATAAAACGTTTTTAAAAATAAACTTAATTAGTAATACTAATCAGTCACTGACATGTGGGGCCCAACAGTTAATTAGTCTCTGTTTTGTTAATTTAAACACGGTTAGAGTCACTGTCTATGACAGGTGGGACCCACCTGCCAGTTTGACCAGTCAGACGATTGCTGACGCAGTGCTGACGCCAGCATGACGCAGTAAACCTTTTCTGTTTTTAAATAATTCCAGAAAATGGTTTAAAACTTAGGAAAATCATATCTTTTTAACCGTAGCTCGGATGGAAAAACTTTCTACATGAAAGTTGCTCAGAACGACGAGACGAAGCCAACCGTGCTGTCTGTTTCCGAGTCGGGACCCTCTACGGAGGTGAACCCGCAACTTTTAGCCCGTTTCCGGTAGATGAATAGTGCACATACACCGGTTAAAAATTCCAGTTAAATCCTAAAAATAACTAATATAACTTAGACATGTTTTTAGGCAACCCTGCACTGCACATCAGCCTAGCACGCTTTGTGATGCTTGTTTTCTGTGTATTTATCTGTTTCTTCCCCCCTCTTCTCTCTCGGTAGAGTCCGACGCTGACGCCGCTCCAGAGACCGACGCCGTCCCGGTGATCGGTTCCCCCTCCGACGACCTTGCTTTTGCCACCGAGCAATCAGGCAAGCAACCCCCCCCCCTTTGATCATTCCGATATCGCCTATGTCTATTCTCTCTTATTCTTGCATTAGAATTGCTGCTACTGCTACTGCTCCTATTACTGTTGCATAGCCTGTTTTTGCAATACTGTTGATACCTGTCTTTATTCTTAAACTGCTTAGTATAGGTTGGGTAGCACTGCTGTGGTCCCGCTTTCTCGTAGTTGCCTCGCATAGTACCCTTGCCTCGATCAAGCGATCGAGCCCCTTCCCCTGACCTTCTTCACATCACCGCACACCCCCTAATATGCTCGACTCCGCAGAGTTAACATCGGGTGACGAGGGTGATACCTCTGAACTCACTTCCGATGTTGTCCCTGTAGTATAGCTAGCTCGTTGTGGGTTACCGAGGGTGATTCCTCTTCCCACTTCCGACTTAGCTTTTGTCGTGCATCCGCTATGGTGATTACCGCCGAGGGTGATTCCTCCGGTATCACCTTAACGGGACTTGTCGTTTAGGAGTCCAACGAGGGTGATTCCTCGGATTCCTCATCGGCATGGAAACCACACGAATGCCCTGGTTTACCGTACCGTGTTTAAAGACGTATCGATCCCCGAGGCCGGACGTCGCCAGGAACAAAGGCGTGCGGCCAGAGGTATCGTGCGTCTGAAGACACTTTATAGTTACTGCTACACATGTTGGATGGAGGCGGGTTGACCCAGAGGGGTACCCGCGAGTGCCTTTGAGGCGTGAGCTGTGGAGTCGGGTGACCAGTGAGGGTACCCGCGAGATAACTACGAAGCGTGGCCGCTCCTGTAAGGTCCTTGTCACAAGTCTTCGAGACGGGACGTCGGGGCCACCGGTGTGGTGGCAACACTCGTTACCGCGCGCTCCCAATCCACTAAGCGATTTGGATATTTGATCCGAGGGGCCTTCGGGTCCGATAGCACTAACCACCACGTGGGTGTGAGTGGGTGCTCTGCGTCGTATACATCAGCCGGAGTCGTCACGACGTCAGCGATTGAGCGGCCCGTTCGGATTGGACCCAGTATGCAACTGCGTGCTGGTATAAGGGGTTGCTAGGTCTGCTACCGAACGGCCTCGCAACGTGCAGGAGCGTCCGGGGCGATGGACCATGACCCCCGGGGGCATAGGATTAGTCCGGCGTGCTCGATCCTCTCTGGCGGTTTCCGGTCGGGTTGCGTCGTGTTGTTTAGCCGAGGCCGGGCAGGAACCAGCCAGTGTGTCCGGCCGGAGTTAAGCGAGCGTGGTGGGTAAGTTGGTGCACCCCTGCAGGGAAGAAAACATCTATCGATAGCCTGTCCTACGGTAATGGACACTCGGAGTTGTATCCACTTCGGTACAACTAGAACTGGTGACTTGAGATATGAGGTAGGGCTCTGGGATTGCTTTCTCGCAGGGAGTCGAGGAAGGATCCCCGGCCGAGGTTGTATTACTATGAACACTTTACATTATGATGTACTAATCTGCACCCTTCTAATTGCTGCAAGACCCTGAAGATGCTAGTCTTCGTCAGGACTAGGCTTTTCCCTTCTCTACTCTGGCATTCTGCAGTCTAGTCCACCCACATAAAGCCTCCTTTGAAAATGATGCATTGCTTAGTATAGATCTGATGTAAGTCTTGCTGAGTACTTTGGATGAGTACTCACGGTTGCTTTGCTTCCTCTTTTGTCCTACCCGCATGACAAACCAGACGACGGAGCCATGGTGCCTGCAGCCCCCGTTGACGACTACTACTACCAGCCCGAGGCTGGCTACTACTACTACCCGGCCGGCGAGTACTTCTACGAGGAGCCGGCGGACGACGACCAGGAGTAGGATCGGAGGTCCCAGGCAGGAGGCCTGCGCCTTTTCGATCGTAGCTTTTTATTTTGCCCCGCCTTTGCAAAAGGCCTATCTTCTTCTGTGTTGTATCTGTACCCAGATACCTAACGCTTCCGCTAACCTTGTGTGACACTTGTTATGTATTCGAGCCCTCGAGGCCCCTGGCTTGTAATATATAACTTGTATGTATTTATTTATGTTTTATAGTTGTGTTGTGATTCCTTCACGTGAGTCCTTAGGCTTGATCGTGTGCATTTGCGTGTATGATTAGTGCACGGTCGGGCCGGGGTCGTCACAGGTTGGTATCAGAGCCGACTGCCTGTAGGAACCCCTTTCCAACTCCTTGGTCGAAGTTGAGTCTAGAGGTCAAAAATTGTTTTACTAACTTGGCTGTGTGGCTTATGGCCCCACGTCGCCACTTGGGTGGTGTAGCTTCTTTTATTCCTCGTCTATACTCTGGGACTCTTCTCTCTCGTCTATTCGGGTTAAGTTTTACTAACTCCATTAGGTTCTCGCTTTCACATCTACCCGGAGAGCTGGATATCAGTGCGGTTTCTTATCATTGACCTGATTAGTCTGATAATCATTCCTTTCCATTTGTTTGTTTAACCTTTCTTACCAAGTTCTGTTTAATTATCATCAGGACTTGACAAGTCTGATTCGTTCATATCTGAACCTTTTGCACTCAAGCATGAATTTGCATTTGATACACTGTGTCATCCAGTAAATATACAAACCTCCGCGGGTCCTTGCCGATCTACCCTCTTCTGTCCTCAAGTTAGTGTTGAGATTGAAGAGAGAAAATTTCAGGCGTACCCCATTGTCCTGAAATCTTGCGGCATAGACCTCATCCTGGGTATGGATTGGTTGGAGGCTCACGAGGCCCAAATCGATTGTGCCACCAAGACTGTACGTCTTCGGCACCCCTCGAATCAGTTGGTGAATTGTCACGCTCGTATATCTCGTGATGCCGAGGCTCAAATCTATGCCTCAAATGCATTGAAAGCTTCACCACTTGAAGGGCTCGAAAACATACCAGTGGTACGTGATTTCCCGGATGTCTTCCCAGAAGAACTTCCAGGAATACCCCCTGCTCGAGCCGTCGAATTTGTTATTGACTTGAAGCCGGGTACTACTCCTATTGCGAAGCGTCCTTACAAGATGCCACCGCATGAGCTTCTCGAGCTTAAGGAGGAAATCGACAAGTCACTCAAGAAGGGCTTCATCCGTCCTAGTTCCTCTGCCTGGGGAGCACCGTCTCTTTTCGTCAAGAAGAAAGATGGTACGAATAGGCTGGTACAAGATTACCGACCTATCAACCAGGCAACCATCCAGAATAAATATCCGCTTCCTCGGATCAATGACTTATATGATCAACTGGCTGGATCATCGGTGTTTTCTAAACTCGACTTGAGGTTGGGTTATCACCAGATCCGTGTTCGCGAAGAGGATATTCCAAAGACTGCATTTGTTACTCGCTATGGCTCTTATGAGTACACTGTCATGTCTTTTGGACTGACTAATGCTCCAGCTACCTTCTCCCGCCTGATGAATTATATATTCATGGATTACCTCGACAAGTTCGTCGTGGTATATCTGGATGATATTCTGGTATTCTCAAAGAACAAGGAAGAACACGCCGAACATCTTCGCCTTGTTCTGGAGAAGCTGCGAGAGCATCAGCTTTATGCTAAGTTTTCCAAATGCGAGTTCTGGCTTTCTGAAGTAACCTACCTTGGACATGTGATTTCCAAGGATGGCATTGCCGTTAATCCGGAACGGGTTCAGGCTATTCTTGACTGGACTCCTCCGAAGAATGTCAAGCAAGTGAGAAGTTTTCTCGGCCTTGCAAGCTATTGTCGTCGCTTCGTCGAGAACTTTTCCAAGATTGCCAAGCCCCTGACTAATCTGCTTCACAAAGGCGTTAAGTTTGAGTGGGCAGATAAATGCCAGGAAAGCTTTCAAGCTCTTAAGGACAAGCTCGTTTCTGCTCCAGTGCTTGCTCCTCCAGACTCTCGCAAGGACTTCGTGATATATTGCGACGCCTCTCGTCAAGGCTTAGGCTGTGTCCTAATGCAAGAACGAAGAGTAATTGCTTATGCATCGCGTCAACTACGTCCGCATGAAGAGAATTATCCAGTGCATGATCTCGAGCTTTCAGCAGTGATCTTTGCATTGAAGCTATGGCGACATTACCTTCTCGGTAACCGGTGTGAGATTTATACTGATCACCAAAGTTTGAAGTATTTATTCACTCAGCCGGATCTTAATCTCCGCCAACAGCGATGGTTGGAAACTATTTCTGAATACGACTGCGGTATTTCTTATACCCCTGGCAAGGCTAATGTGATGGCCGATGCCTTGAGTCGCAAGTCATACAGCACCAACCTCAAGGTTAAGCGAGCTCAGCCTCGTCTTTATGAGGAATTACGCAAGCTGAATCTGCATATCGTTCCACATGGTTCACTTAATGACCTTGTGATACAGCCGGATCTTGAGAAGGCTATCAAGGTAGCGCAAATCAAAGATGCTCACGTTGATGTTATGAAACAGGAACTGCATCTTCCGAAATACAGGGATTTCTCAATATCCGAAGATGGAACCTTGTATTTCCGAGGCCGCATCGTGGTAACGCGTTTCGAGCTTATGACTGACAAGGTCATGAAGGAGGCACATGATACACCGCTGTCTATTCATCCTGGTAGTACTAAGATGTATCGTGATCTCCGCCAAAGGTACTGGTGGCCTAATATGAAGCGGGATATTGCTCGTTTTGTTGCTGAATGCGATGTCTGTCATCGCGTGAAGGCAGAACATCAGAAGCCTGCTGGACTTCTGCAACCTCTTCCTATTCCGCTGTGGAAATGGGATAAGGTGCAGATGGATTTCGTCACTGGCTTTCCTAAGTCCCAGAAGGGTAACGATGCCATTCTTGTCGTCGTCGACCAACTCTCAAAGGTTGCACACTTCCTGCCAATCAAGGAGACTATCACTGCTAGCCAGTTAGCAGAACTGTATATCTCCCGAATTGTATCCCTCCACGGAATTCCGAAGGAGATCAGTACGGACCGTGGCACCCTGTTCACTTCCAAGTTCTGGGAAAGTTTTCAAGAAGCTTTGGGAACTCATATCAACTGGAGTTCAGCTTATCACCCGCAGTCCCAAGGTCAAGTTGAACGAGTCAATCAAGTGCTTGAAGATATGCTGCGAGCTTGTGTTATATCATTCGGTAAGAAATGGGAAGAATCCCTTCCATATGCCGAGTTCTCGTATAACAACAGCTATCAAGCAAGCTTGAAGATGGCTCCCTTTGAAGTTCTGTACGGACGTAAGTGTCGAACCCCTCTGAACTGGTCAGAAACTGGGGAACGACAAGTTATTGGTCCGGACATTATTCAACATGCCGAAGAGCAAGTCCGTATCGTGCGTGAAAATCTCAAGGCGGCTCAAGACCGTCAGAAGAGCAACTATGATCGCAAGCGATGGGGATTGACTTATCAACCAGGTGATCAAGTTTATCTTCGTGTCACCCCTATGAAGGGCATGCACCGTTTCGGCGTCAAGGGCAAGTTAGCTCCACGCTACATTGGTCCCTTTCCCGTGGTTGCTAGACGTGGATTCGTGGCTTACAAATTGCAATTGCCTCCGCAATTCTCGCATATCCACGATGTGTTCCATGTGTCGCAACTTCGTCGATCCTTCAAGGAATCCCCGCATCGTGCTGTGGATCACGAGATGCTCGAGCTTCAAGATGATCTTTCTTATAAGGAGCATCCGATCCGCATCCTCGATCAAGCTGAACGTCGGACCCGTCAGAAGACAACCAAGTTCCTGAAAGTGCAGTGGTCAAATCATACTGAAGATGAAGCCACTTGGGAACGCGAGGAAAATCTTCGGGCGGAATACCCCGACCTCTTTGCTTCTACCTCCTAAATTCTCGGGACGAGAATTTCTTTTAGAGGAGGAGAATTTGTAACACCCCCCTTGTATTAAGCACTGTGACATTTGGTTAATCATGCCATGTCATGTTCATTTGCAATGCTAATCACAGTGGTTAAACAAGGCAATCCAAATTTTGTCCCTGAAAATTCAAATTCAAATTCAAATGCAAAATGAAGTTGTTCCAAAAATTATGGAAAAAATGTTCATTAATTAGCAAATATTCCAAAACAATTGATGTTGAGGAAAACAACATCACCAGCAACTCCAAATTTGGGCTAGGGCATTAAACAGTGCAATATCAGCACTTAAATATGTCAATTCATTTTTGTAAATTTCAAAAATGATCCAAATAAGCCCAAACCAATTTTTGCTGTTAGGGAATATTGCTAGGACATTTTTGGACCAGGTAACACATTTTATAAAAGTGTTTTGGTGGTCCCATCTTTTTGCTTTCCTCTCTGCTTTAGAAATAAAAGAAAAAGGCAAAGGAGATACTTACCTGGCGCCCAGGGCACGGCCAGCCGGCCCGGCCCAGCCACCCTTACCTGCTCCTCCCCTCCGTGTCGCCCTCACCATGGACAGAGCGCGCCCGCACAGCCGCCGCTCGCCACGCCGACGGGAGCAGGTGAGGGAGAGGATAAGGGACGCCTCCGCCCCTCTCCCCTGGCCTCCCTCTCCATTCGGCGCCCTCCCCTTCCTCTCTTCCCAGCTCGCTCGCCCTCCTCTCCTCTCTGTCATTGCGACCGAACGCCGCCGTCGTCGCCACTCTGCACCACCACGGCCACTGGCGTCCCCGAGGCCGCAGACCTTGTCTGCAGGCTCCGTCGAGGTCGGGTCCTTCACCAGGAGGCCCCAGATGGAGCCGTAGCGAGCTACTGTGCCGAGCCCCTTCGTCTGCATCACCATTCGCCGCCGCATCTTCTCCGACTCCGGCGACCTTCTGCGGCTACTAAACCTCTCGACGAGCCTTCCTTGAGCTCCACGGTGAGCAGACGAGCACAACCCCTCTCCTCTCCCTCTCTTGCCACGTCTGTAGTCACCGTTCTCCGCGTGCCCGAGCTCGCCGCCGCACGAGCTCATCACCGGCCATGTTCCGGTGGCCGAACGCCCGCGCAAGCATGCCCGTCGTGCTCGCCAGCGCACGTAGATGCCGTAGGTGCCCAGCCCCGTCTGTTTTGCTCGCCGTAGCGCCACCTGCGAGCTCGCCGTGCTTCGGCTTCCGCCACGGCTCAACGCCGGCGCCATTTCCTGCCGACTCCGGTGAAGCCACCACCACCACTAGATGCGGCGCAGCGCGCCCGTTCGAACGCACCAACGCGCGGGCCAAACAACCCCCTGTAGGCGATTTCCGACGAGGGCCATGGCCCTCCGCCGCGTCTGGAGGTCGCCGGTGGCGAAACACCGGCCGCCGCCAGCGTGGCTGACCTGGGGCCCCACCCCTGGGTCACTGCCAGTGGCCCCCACGGGCCCCAGTTGACTGCTGACTGGGCAGCCCAGTGTCACTGACACGCGGCCCCCACCGCAAAGTTAGTTAAATAAAACGTTTTTAAAAATAAACTTAATTAGTAATACTAATCAGTCACTGACATGTGGGGCCCAACAGTTAATTAGTCTCTGTTTTGTTAATTTAAACACGGTTAGAGTCACTGTCTATGACAGGTGGGACCCACCTGCCAGTTTGACCAGTCAGACGACTGCTGACGCAGTGCTGACGCCAGCATGACGCAGTAAACCTTTTCTGTTTTTAAATAATTCCAGAAAATGGTTTAAAACTTAGGAAAATCATATCTTTTTAACCGTAGCTCGGATGGAAAAACTTTCTACATGAAAGTTGCTCAGAACGACGAGACGAAGCCAACCGTGCTGTCTGTTTCCGAGTCGGGACC
>LR738712.1:857315759-857340486 GCA_902687465.1 Secale cereale
TAAACTGCTTAGTATAGGTTGGGTAGCACTGCTGTGGTCCCGCTTTCTCGTAGTTGCCTCGCATAGTACCCTTGCCTCGATCAAGCGATCGAGCCCCTTCCCCTGACCTTCTTCACATCACCGCACACCCCCTAATATGCTCGACTCCGCAGAGTTAACATCGGGTGACGAGGGTGATACCTCTGAACTCACTTCCGATGTTGTCCCTGTAGTATAGCTAGCTCGTTGTGGGTTACCGAGGGTGATTCCTCTTCCCACTTCCGACTTAGCTTTTGTCGTGCATCCGCTATGGTGATTACCGCCGAGGGTGATTCCTCCGGTATCACCTTAACGGGACTTGTCGTTTAGGAGTCCAACGAGGGTGATTCCTCGGATTCCTCATCGGCATGGAAACCACACGAATGCCCTGGTTTACCGTACCGTGTTTAAAGACGTATCGATCCCCGAGGCCGGACGTCGCCAGGAACAAAGGCGTGCGGCCAGAGGTATCGTGCGTCTGAAGACACTTTATAGTTACTGCTACACATGTTGGATGGAGGCGGGTTGACCCAGAGGGGTACCCGCGAGTGCCTTTGAGGCGTGAGCTGTGGAGTCGGGTGACCAGTGAGGGTACCCGCGAGATAACTACGAAGTGTGGCCGGTCCTGTAAGGTCCTTGTCACAAGTCTTCGAGACGGGACGTCGGGGCCACCGGTGTGGTGGCAACGCTCGTTACCGCGCGCTCCCAATCCACTAAGCGATTTGGATATTTGATCCGAGGGGCCTTCGGGTCCGATAGCACTAACCACCACGTGGGTGTGAGTGGGTGCTCTGCGTCGTATACATCAGCCGGAGTCGTCACGACGTCAGCGATTGAGCGGCCCGTTCGGATTGGACCCAGTATGCAACTGCGTGCTTGTATAAGGGGTTGCTAGGTCTGCTACCGAACGGCCTTGCAACGTGCAGGAGCGTCCGGGGCGATGGACCATGACCCCCGGGGGCATAGGATTAGTCCGGCGTGCTCGATCCTCTCTGGCGGTTTCCGGTCGGGTTGCGTCGTGTTGTTTAGCCGAGGCCGGGCAGGAACCAGCCAGTGTGTCCGGCCGGAGTTAAGCGAGCGTGGTGGGTAAGTTGGTGCACCCCTGCAGGGAAGAAAACATCTATCGATAGCCTGTCCTACGGTAACGGACACTCGGAGTTGTATCCACTTCGGTACAACTAGAACTGGTGACTTGAGATATGAGGTAGGGCTCTGGGATTGCTTTCTCGCAGGGAGTCGAGGAAGGATCCCCGGCCGAGGTTGTATTACTATGAACACTTTACATTATGATGTACTAATCTGCACCCTTCTAATTGCTGCAAGACCCTGAAGATGCTAGTCTTCGTCAGGACTAGGCTTTTCCCTTCTCTACTCTGGCATTCTGCAGTCTAGTCCACCCACATAAAGCCTCCTTTGAAAATGATGCATTGCTTAGTATAGATCTGATGTAAGTCTTGCTGAGTACTTTGGATGAGTACTCACGGTTGCTTTGCTTCCTCTTTTGTCCTACCCGCATGACAAACCAGACGACGGAGCCATGGTGCCTGCAGCCCCCGTTGACGACTACTACTACCAGCTCGAGGCTGGCTACTACTACTACCCGGCCGGCGAGTACTTCTACGAGGAGCCGGCGGACGACGACCAGGAGTAGGATCGGAGGTCCCAGGCAGGAGGCCTGCGCCTTTTCGATCGTAGCTTTTTATTTTGCCCCGCCTTTGCAAAAGGCCTATCTTCTTCTGTGTTGTATCTGTACCCAGATACCTAACGCTTCCGCTAACCTTGTGTGACACTTGTTATGTATTCGAGCCCTCGAGGCCCCTGGCTTGTAATATATAACTTGTATGTATTTATTTATGTTTTAGAGTTGTGTTGTGATTCCTTCACGTGAGTCCTTAGGCTTGATCGTGTGCATTTGCGTGTATGATTAGTGCACGGTCGGGCCGGGGTCGTCACAGAGGGACTGTGCACTGATCACTGTCTGGCTCGTGCGCTGGCTCAGGCTCGGGTCGATCCGACGAAGCTGTGTGTAGGAGATACTAGGAGTGATCACAGCATCGAGAACCGCCCCCCGACCGTGCTCCTTGGGCCCCATGCTCACCACCGCCCTTTCGTCCAGAGGCGCCGCAATGGGGTCAGGTGTGTCAGGATGCAACTTCAGATACGCTTCGGAGTAGGCTTTCATGTTCCCCGTGGTCTTCTTGCCGTAGACTTGTGCTCGCCAGGCTTGGGGTCCTTCCGCGTATGGGCGATCTCCCACGCCTGCATGTCTGAGGGCGGCTGCTTCAGTTTCTCCTCCTGCACCACCAAACAGAGGTTAGTCATACATAAGAAAGTGATGGTAAATAGAAGAAGAAGAATGTTAATGGGGTTAGTCATACATTAACTGCCTTGTGGAGATAGTGGTTTCAGTTTCCCTGAGCATGTACTCCCTCCGTCCCTCGGTTAGCCTTATTTTTGGTTCTCATAGCCGCCCAGGCTCCAGCCTCATCACACCAAAGATCCACCAATGCCGCCCAGGACTCGTCTTTTCCATAACACCAATTTGGACACACCTACATAATAAAAGCATAATGGCATATAGGTGTGTCCAAATTGGTGTTATGGAAGCATAAAGCATAAAGCATAATGTACCACAAGGTAATGAAAGCATAATGAAAGCATAATATATGAAAGCATAATGAAAAATCTTTTATACTTACCGCGAAGAACTCGGGCTTCACACCAAGAACGTCGTGGTAGTATATGGAGATGGCCACATAGCGCACCTCGTACTGCATCTGGCGGGCCTTCTTCTTGCATTGGCGCAGCACGATCTGGTCCGCTCTAGCCCTATGCTCCGGAAGAACTCGATAGAATTTCTACAAACATGCATGAAACAAGAATGGAAGAAGCCATGAGTTAAATCATTCATGAAACTAGAATGGACTTGTGCTTCTGAAGAGAACTCACCCAGAAAGTAGTGATCACGGCCTTGGCATGGGTCTCATGGTCCGCGTGGTGGGCCGCTTCCCAGTGGTCCCAGCTCGTGGCCAAAACCCGACGATCCGGCTGCCTGAATGGAGTACAACCCCGGCCAGTATAACTTCAGCAAGACGGTGATGAGGCCGTTGGGAATACGGACCCCTTTAGAATATATCCTGTTGCTGCAAAAGAATGAATTATTAGCATGTGACAAGCAAAATAAATAACAACCGGAATAAGCATGTGACAAGCAAAATAATGAAATTATTACAAAGTGGCGCTTACTCTTTTCCCGTGGGCTCAATGAGCCACTTCTGCTCCTCAGTAGCAGGAACCTGCTTTGGTAGCTTTGCGTTACCACGCAGCCACCCCTTGTTGTCAACCCCCTTCCCGTCACCACCATCATCCCCGCTACCACCCTCCTCCTCGCCTGCCTCCCCCTCCTCCTCCTCCTCCCTAGAGTGTACCTCACTAGAGGAGGGTACCTCACTAGAGGAGGGCCTCGAAGACAACACCCCTAAGTCGGTGAGGGTGCGCTCTTTCTGGCCGCGACCCCCTGTAGTGGCTCTCCCCCCAGCACCTCGTCCTCTAGAGGATCTCCCCCTGCCCCCTCCTCATCTAGGGGCACCTCTCCCTCGACCTCCCTATGAGGAGTCATCGTCAAGTAGCCGAGGGGGAGGATTACGTGCTCGACCACTCCGACTAGGCAGGCCGACGACCTTGCGTAGAAAACCCACACCGTCGGCCTTCCCCTTGCCCATGTTCCACGAACCTGCATTGAAAAGAGAAAAAGCAATTAGTAAATTAATGAAATGAAGGAAAAGGCATGATAATAAACACATTAATAAAAATGCATAAAAAGGCATATTCCTAAACTATAGAAAAAAAATACTTGAAACGTACATCTGCTAGAACCATATGAATCATCACTATTGTAACCTCTTTCTCGGTCCGTCTCATCATCACTATCAATCATATCATCTTCGTTGTCCGACGGAGGTGGAGGCTCTTCCTCGTCGTCAGCGTCTTCGTTTATCTTTTCTAGCATAAGTATGTCATTTTCATTGACAATGGTCTCACCATCATTCCGTGTATCGTCGACGTTTGGGTCCACATCATCATCACCCAATGGTCTAGCGTCATCGTTTCTAACCACACCATCATCATCATCATCATCATCAGGTTGCTCTTGATAGAACACTCCCTCGTATGTCATGGGGTTAATGTTGTAGTAATCGTCTTCATTCGGGTCTGGCAGCTTACCATGTGGCGACACCTTGAACACAACTTCCCAACCCTTTAGATACACTTTCTGGCATGGGTAAGGCAGATAATATACTTGTGTAGCTTGGGTAGCCGCAATGAAGAGATCGGCTCCGGCATAGACGGTTGATGGTTCAACTTCGACCAAACCAATAGAAGGCGTATGTTTTACCCCCTCCCGCGGATCGAACCATCGACATTTGAACACAGGAAGACTTAGGGTCTCACGCCCCTGGCGGAATTTAACCTCGTATATATTTTGTACCCTTCCATAGTAGTCTACTGAATTTTGACCGGGGGTGTACACTCCGGTATTTATAGTTTTGGGATCGGGGCGGCTGTTTTGGTGCTCCTCTGTATGGAAGCGATACCCATTCACATCATACTTTTTACATGTCATGACGGCAGGGTCAAAACCCATGGAAACCCATCTCAATTCATCATCCATAGATATGTTTGGATCTTTTCCCTACAAGTATAATGGAAATTGTTGCGTGCATTAGTTCGGTTAACTAATAAATGTTGAAGTAGGTATTTAATAGGGGAGTGTGGAAAATTACTTTCTCCATGAACCAAGCAACAAATTTTTTACGTCCAGGGTTTCCATGACGGAGAAGAGTAAGTGCCTCCGCCTCAGTAGGAGGATTCACTCCCGTCCATTCCACTTGAACGAAATCACTAAAAAAAGAAAAGCGGTGTTAGACCGGGACTAAGTGAACATGGAACATGATGATGTGGAAGACATAAAGGAATGGTGTAGTGGTATTACCTCATCCACACTTCCTCAACTTCCTTGATGTTGTGCAAGATATAGAACATGAGGTCCTCCCACTCTTGTCGTGGCATGTTATAAGATTTCGAGGCCCCAGCCCTCCCACCTTGCGTGTTGAATAGATCGAGCCTGGGTTGATACTTGGGCTCTTCTATATTGTATCGAGGCACCTTGTTATGCAGATGGGGAACATGGTCTGGATAGTATGATGTCCTGAGGTCTGACACCTCCTCTAGGATAACCGCCTCAGCTATGGAAGCTTCAATCTTAGCTTTGTTTCCACATTTCCGTCGGAGATGCTTATTCTGCCTCTCAGGGCCGTACTGCCAGCGATTCTACACAGGCCCCCCCAACAATACCTCGTTCGCGAGGTGCAGAATGAGATGTGTCATCGGAGTAAAGAAGCCTGGCGGAAAGATCTTCTCTAGCTTGACTATCAACTCCGGTGCCTTCTTATGCAATTTTCCAATCACCTCTTTACTTACTTCTTTAGCACAGAGTGTGCGGAAGAAATGGCTAAGCTCGGCAAGCACTCGCCAGACATGCTCGGGGACATAGCCTGATACGTCCAAAACGTATCTATAATTTCTGCTTGCTCCATGCCACTTTTGGGTGATATTGCTATGATATTCATACACTTCCATACACATTTGATCATATTTGGACTAACTTACTAATCCAGTGCACCCCAGTGCCAGTTTCTGTTTTCGGCTGTTTTTGTATTTCAGGTTTTCACCTTTCGAGAACTGCCAAAAAAATCCAGAAAAATTATATAAAAAATCAGCGATCCGGAAACAACACTGCGTCCGAAGGGCAGCCTGGGGGGGGCCACAGGGGCTCCATGCGTCCTGTGGGCGCGCCCCCCTGGGCCGCGCCGGGGGGGCGCCTGGGCCCTCCGAGGCTCCCCCGGTGCCCTACTTTGGCATATATTTAAAGGACCCTCCGAAACCCTCAGAGGAGGAACTCTTTTCGCGATCCCATCTCTGTTCCGCCGCCGCCGCCGCTTCCAAGATCGGGAGCACCAGGAGAACTCTTCCCGGCACCCTGCCGAAGGGGAGGATCACCACCGGGAGCTTCTCCACCACCATGGACGCCTCCCGGATGACTCGTGAGTAGTCTCCCTTGGACCATGAGTCCATGACCAGTAGCTATGTGATGTTCTCCTCCCGTTCTTGTGCTTCACTAATTAGTCCTCGTGAGCTGCCCTACATGATCAAGGCACCTATGTAATCCTTATGCTGTTGCTATGTTGAGTTTGCTGGGATCCGATGGATTATGAGATTATGTTCAGATTGATCTTGAGTAATATATTTGATTCACCTCTTTTATATTTTAGTTCATAAGTAATTCTTGCATGTTCTCCGTTGTTACTTATTGCTTTGGCCGAGTAGTAGGTAGTGACTCCAAGAGGGAACGTTATGCTTGATTGTGGGTTCATGCCCCTCGATGACTAGCTTGAGTGACAGAAACATGAGTCTAGGGGATGCGCTGTTGCCACAAGGGGGAAAACAACGGTGCTTGTGCCCGCGGGTGCAAGGATTGTTTACTTTACGCAAAGTTCTTTTAATGCAGTTGTCTGTTGCATTGAGTTTACACTATGGGTGGGACTCGCAACTTAATACCAGCGAGATGTTCTGGATAGATATCTCAAGGTGGATGATTAGTAGTAGATATTGATGGATTTCGGTCTACTTACTTTGGCGTACCGCCCATGCTTTGAACCTCAACCTTTCTTGCAATGTAGTTAGCATTAGTTTGCGTTCGTGGTCCTGTCAATTGCCCAGCTGTAATTTGTTTACCTCACATAGCTGTTTTATCGTCTTTTGGGAGAGAGACATCACTAGTGAACATCATGAGACTCCGGTCCTTATTACCATCATTGATCACACCCGCTATTTAATTTTTTCGTTATTACTTACTATTGCAAAACACTATCTATCACCACTATCATTGCTTTTAATCCTTTGTAAACTACAAGGCCGGAGGGATTGACAACCTCTCTGTACTCGTTGGGAGCAAAGTTATTTGTATCTGTGTGCAGGTCCACGTTGATTGCTAATTGCGCCATTAGCAGTTGACACCTACTTGTTGAACCTAGGAGTCTCTGGGGATTCGATCCTTGGCATCTTTGCTAAGGGAAAACACTTCTACTTACTGCATCTTACACCTTCCATTTGGGGTAACCAACGAGGGGTTCGAGGCCCATCAAGGAGTATTTTCTGGCGCCGTTGCCGGGGACTCCACTCTTCAGGATAGGGGAGTTGCATGCTATATTTTACCTTTGCTTTTTAGTCTTGTTAGTTTACTTTTCATTTTTGCTTTAGTTCCTTTTATCGAAAATCACAAAAATAGTTATCTTGCTTGCTTGCTACTATGGGTTCCACCTAGAACACCAAGTTGTGTGACTTCACTAGTCACAACAACGATGACTTTATCAGCACACCTATCACTACACCTGCCACTTCAGCACCTTCATATGAAATTAAACCTGCTTTACTTAACTTAGTCATGAAAGAACAATTCTCCGGTGCTGGAGATGATGCTACTTTACACTTGGACAACTTTGTTGAACTTTGTGATATGCAAAAGTACCAAGAAATAGATGGTAATATTGTTAAGAATAAGCTTTTTCCTTTCTCCTTGAGAGGGGGAGCTAAAATTTGGTTTCAGTCTTTGCCTAGAAATAGCATAGTTTCATGGGACAAGTGCAAAGATGCTTTTATCGGAAAATACTATCCACCTGCTAAAATTATCCAACTTAGAAGTAACATCATGAATTTTAAACAATTGGATAATGAACACGTTGCCCAAGCTTGGGAACGTATGAAGTCTCTTATCAAGAACTGCCCTACTCACGGTTTGACTACTTGGATGGTTATCCAAACTTTTTATGCAGGCTTGAACTTTACCTCGCGGAACTTGTTAGACTCGGCCGCGGGAGGAACTTTTATGTCAACTACACTTGGTGCTGCCACAAAGCATCTCGATGAGATGATGATCAACTATTCCCAATGGCACACCGAACGCGCTCCAACAGGTAGGAAGGTAAACTCTGTCGAGGAGATTTCCTCCCTTAATGAAAAAGTTGACTTGATCATGTCTCTACTTTCGAAGCAATCTACTGTTGATCCTCGTGATGTTCCTTTAAATTCTTTGATTGCTCAAGAACAAGTAGATGTGAACTTTATCTCTAGAAACAATTTTAACAACAATGCTTATAGGAGTAACTTTGGTAACAATTCTAGACCGTTCCCCTCTAACTCTTATGGGAACAACAATGCTTATCCTAGTACCAAGAACTCCAATACTGAACTAGAGACCATGCTTAGAGATTTCATCACTACCCAAAAAGCCTTTAATAAGAATGTAGAAGAGAAACTACATAAACTTGATCTTTCTTTTAAGGTAGACCACTTAGCCAATGAGGTAAAATTGCTAAAAATTGAAACTTCTCCACTTAAGGAGAGGGAAGTCATCCCTATTAATGCTACTCAAGTACAAATTAGTGAAAACATCAGGATGATGGCTAAACTTAAAGAAAGATGGGCTAGAGAAAGGGAGGAAGAGGAAAGAATTAAGAGCCTTCCTACCCACCACACTGTTGCTACTATCCAAGTTATTGAGGATGTTCACACTCTTAGCACCCAATGTACTCCTGGTCCCAATGGACCTATTAATGGTGATGCTATAGAAACTACCAACCAAGTGAACCTTAAGGACACCACTACCACTTTACTTGATGCTCGTGACCTTGATTTTGATAATTGCACTCTTACAGAAGTTATTGATTTCCTTCACAAGATGTCTAGAGATCCCCGCACTAGCACGCTTAACCTTGCCTTCACAGAGCATATCACTAATGCTCTCATCAAAGCTAGGGAGGAGAAACTTAGAGTAGAAGCCTCCATACCTAGAAAGCTAGAAGATGGTTGGGATCCTATGATAAAAATTTATTTGAATGACTTCTCTTGTTTTGCTTTATGTGATATTGTAGCTAGTACTTCTATTATGCCCAAAAGACTATATGATATGCTTAAATTGAAATCTTTTGATTCTTGTTCTTTTGGTATTGCTCTCGTTGATTCTTCCATAAAGAAACCTTTGGGGAGGATCGACGATGTTCTTATTGTTGTCAATGATAATTATGTGCCCGTTGATTTCACTATTATGGATATTGAATGTGATCCTTCATGTCCAATTATTTTGGGACGTCCCTTTTTGCGCACCGTTGGTGCTGTCATTGACATGAAAGAGGGTAATATAAAATTTCAGTTTCCTCTCAAGAAAGGGATGGAACACTTCCCTCGAAAGAAGATCAAGTTACCTTTTGAGTCCGTTGTACGGGCTAGCTATTCTTTTACTTTTGATAAAACTTGATCTATGCATTATGCCTAGCTTAAAGGCATAAAAGAAAGCGCTTTTGGGAGGCAGCCCACATGAATAAATTTTTTGCTTTTGTTGTGTCTTGATGTTATTTACTGCTGTAGCATCATCATTGTATCTTTGCTTTTCATATTTGTGCCAAGTATAGCCTCTGATTGCTAGAAAGTTCAAAAGTTGTGAGGTGCTGTCCAGGAAACAGATTCTGTCCTTGGATAGAAAAATTCGTATAAAATCACCAGATCATCTTTTTGGTCTGAATTTTTTCGACAGCGTTCTCTATATAATTGTCTTTCGTGCGTCAGTTCTGAGTTTTTTGATTTGAGTTGCAGAAGTATCCCGAACAGGTCAATTACTGCCTGCTGTTCTGATTTTCACAGATTCTGTCCTGTTTTGCCTTACCTTCACTTTGCAAATTAAGAACTTGCTTTCTCTTTGCAAAAACCTTTTGGCAATCTTGAGAAACCGTAGAACTTCAAGAATATACTTATTTCCAGCAAGGTATAATTATTTTATTAAGGGTACTAACCTCGCTAATCAGATTATGATGAGTTGTGTATGAAGGGAGTTTTCAAGTGTGCGAGGAAAGATGATAAAAAGATTCAGGAGTGTCAAGCGCTCAAGCTTGGGGACGCCCCCGTGCACCCCCAAGAAATATTCAAGCAGACTCAAGCGTCTAAGCTTGGGGATGCCCCCGTGCATCCCCTTCTCCATCAACACTATCAGTTCGTCTTTCGTTTCGCTATATTTTTATCACTTCATGTATTATGTGCTATACTTGGAGCGTCTTGCTTTTAGTTTTCTTTTTAGTTTTTCATAACGAGTCGGAACCCAGCATTCCTTTATGTGGGAGAGAAACACGCTCCACCTCTACCTAGAACATTACATAGAATTTTCATGTCTATCTATGCTGTGTGTGTTCTTTGTCTTTAAATAGCTACTATCATGCTCTGCTCTTAGTATTCATGCTTATCTTTTCAAGAGCTTTTAATTAGTTGGTTGCTTGAACTCTCTTTAATTACCATGCTCACCTTATTAAGAGAGTTTGCTTTCGTTGCATGGGTTAATGTGTCTATGATAAAGATGCTACTTGCATGATGGTGCTTAGTAGTTCAGGTTTTCTTTTGGTTAATCTCAAATAGCTGGGGGGTTCCCAATGTGTTATTGGAGTACCAACTTGGTTTGTTTGCCTATGATGTGGTATGGTTGAGTAATATCTTCCTTCGAGAATTTATTTTGATTGACTTGGCGTATGCTCACGCATATTTAAGACTATAAAGAAAGTCTGTCAAGCCTTGGTGATCTTTTATTTCTAAGTAGCGATATAACTACCATGCCTGATTCAATATTGCTTTGTCGCTCTGCATGATTATGACCGTCATTGCTCTCTTAGTTGGTCGCTCCCAGTCTTTTGCTAACCTCCACCTGCACTAAGCAAACTAACCATGCAATACATAACTCATGGGAAAGTAGCCTAAAAACTATTGTGGTAAAGAATATGTTGCTTATGTATCTTATTTCTTATAAGTTGCTTGCTGAGCGGTAACCATGTTTCTGGGGACGCCATCAACTGTCACACTTTTGTTGAATATCATGTGAGTTGCTATGCATGTTCGTCTTGTCTGAAGTAAGGGTGATTTACCGTGGGTTGAATTAATATGCATATTGTTAGAGAAGAAAATTGGGCCGCCAACCAAAGCCATGCATCATGGTGGAAGTTTTAGCTTGGACCTTAATCCTCAATCTCTCATGAGAATATGCTTATGCATTAAAGAGGAGTCCATCATCTATTTTCTATGTTGTCCCGGTATGGATGTCCTCAAGTTGAGATCTATCAAAAACGAGAAATCAAATGCGATTTATCTCCTTGGACCTTTGTACAGGTGACATAGAGGTACCCCTTTGTGACACTTGGTTAAAACATATGTAATGCAATGATAACCCATGGGGATCCGAGCTAATTAGGACAAGGAGCGAGCACTATTGGTATACGATGCATGAGGCTTGCAACTTATAGGATGTTTTATACATGACACATATGAAGTATTACTACCGTTGACACAATTGCTTCCATGTTTTCAAAATAAAAAGCTCTAGCACTTAACCTTTCTTTTACCTTTATGTTGAAGCACCAACTACTGAGAGCATGATTGTCATTCTGAGTGTAATGTGCATTGTCCCAAAGTAGCATTGTCTTTTGCATGATTGTGATATCGTTTATTCTGAAATGATTGTATCTAGTCATCACTTAAACCTTGAAGGTGCCCCTGCACTTATGTTTTGAATCACTAAAGGGGGCAAGCTAGATATCACTTTATCATATTTGCACATCATGTTCATTGCAAATCTTTTTGATGTTTCAGTTACATGTTGTAAAACTTTCAGTCATTTGTGATTTTCTCTTGTGGCAACTTAATTCCTTCAGAATCATTGTCTCATTAAGCTTTTGTCGTATGACTATGAGAAAGTCCTATATGATTAATAGCATGTCACCACAGAAATTATTCTTGTTATCATTTACCTACTCGAGGACGAGCAGGAATTAAGCTTGGGGATGTTGATACGTCCAAAACGTATCTATAATTTCTGCTTGCTCCATGCCACTTTTGGGTGATATTGCTATGATATTCATACACTTCCATACACTTTTGATCATATTTGGACTAACTTACTAATCCAGTGCACCCCAGTGCCAGTTTCTGTTTTCGGCTGTTTTTGTATTTCAGGTTTTCACGTTTCGAGAACTGCCCAGAAAAATCCAGAAAAACTATATAAAAAATCAGCGATCCGGAAACAACACTGCGTCCGAAGGGCAACCTGGGGGGGCCACAGGGGCTCCAGGCGCCCTGTGGGCGCCCCCCCTGGGCCGCGCCGGGGGGGTGCCTGGGCCCCCCGAGGCTCCCCCGGTGCCCTACTTTGGCATATATTTAAAGGACCCTCCGAAACCCTCAGAGGAGGAACTCTTTTTGCGATCCCATCTCTGTTCCGCCGCCGCCGCCGCTTCCAAGATCGGGAGCACCAGGAGAACTCTTCCCGGCACCCTGCCGGAGGGGAGGATCACCACCGGGAGCTTCTCCACCACCATGGACGCCTCCCTGATGACTCGTGAGTAGTCTCCCTTGGACCATGAGTCCATGACCAGTAGCTATGTGATGTTCTCCTCCCGTTCTTGTGCTTCACTAATTAGTCCTCGTGAGCTGCCCTACATGATCGAGGCACCTATGTAATCCTTATGCTGTTGCTATGTTGAGTTTGCTGGGATCCGATGGATTATGAGATTATGTTCAGATTGATCTTGAGTAATATATTTGATTCACCTCTTTTATATTTTAGTTCGTAAGTAATTCTTGCATGGTCTCCGTTGTTACTTATTGCTTTGGCCGAGTAGTAGGTAGTGACTCCAAGAGGGAACGTTATGCTTGATTGTGGGTTCATGCCCCTCGATGACTAGCTTGAGTGACAGAAACATGAGTCTAGGGGATGTGCTATTGCCACAAGGGGGAAAACAACGGTGCTTGTGCCCGCTGGTGCAAGGATTGTTTACTTTACGCAAAGTTCTTTTAATGCAGTTGTCTGTTGCATTGAGTTTACACTATGGGTGGGACTCGCAACTTAATACCAGCGAGACGTTCTGGATAGATATCTCAAGGGGGATGATTAGTAGTAGATATTGATGGATTTCGGTCTACTTACTTTGGCGTACCGCCCATGCTTTGAACCTCAACCTTTCTTGCAATGTAGTCAGCATTGGTTTGCGTTCGTGGTCCTGTAAATTGCCCAGCTGTAATTTGTTTACCTCACATAGCTGTTTTATCGTCTTTTGGGAGAGAGACATCACTAGTGAACATCATGAGACTCCGGTCCTTATTACCATCATTGATCACACCCGCTATTTACTTTTTTCGTTATTACTTACTATTGCAAAACACTATCTATCACTACTATCATTGCTTTTAATCCTTTGTAAACTACAAGGCTGGAGGGATTGACAACCTCTCTGTACTCGTTGGGAGCAAAGTTATTTGTATCTGTGTGCAGGTCCACGTTGATTGCTAATTGCGCCGTTAGCAGTTGACACCTACTTGTTGAACCTAGGAGTCTCTGGGGATTCGATCCTTGGCATCTTTGCTAAGGGAAAACACTTCTACTTACTGCATCTTACACCTTCCACTTGGGGTAACCAACGAGGGGTTCGAGGCCCATCATAGCCTCGAACCATTACCGGCATTATCCGCTCAATCCATACATGGTAGTCATGACTCTTCAGGCCGGTCACTTTGCCCATTGAAAGATTGACTCCCTTAGTTATATTCGATGCATAACCATCGGGGAACTTCAAAATTTGTTTCAGCCAGATAAGTACTTCTTTTTTTTCTGGCGGTTTAAGGACAAAGTCAGCATCTGGCTTGAACCAGTGTTTTCGACCGCCTGTGGGAGGCTTCATGTTCAGCCGTGGTCTATCACAAATTCTATGTTGATCGGCTCTAGCTTTAACGTTATCCTTCGTCTTATCAGTAATGTTGAGGATCGTTGTGAAAAGGGACTCTGCCACATTCTTTTCGGTGTGCATCACATCAATATTGTAAGGAAGTTTGAGGTCCTTGAAATAGGGAAGCTGCGAGAAGGGGGTAATGTGAGTCCAGTTGTGCGTCTCACCATATCCCTCGAAGCCTTTGCCTTTGACTTTAGGCTTGAGAGCTTTTAGCTGAGCAAGAACATATGTCCCCGAAAATGTTGGAATCTCGGTTACTTCATGAACAACCCGGCCTTTCGTGAAGTTCTTCTTGTCTTCCCTGTCTGGATGGTCTGGAGGGAGGAACTGTCGATGCAGGTCAAAGGCTACATACTTGCCACCCTTACTCAGCCAAATCATTCGCAGAGCCTGCATGCACACTGGGCATGGCATTTTACCACTTGTACACCATCCGCAGAATAGAGCATAGCCGGGAAAGTCATGCATGCAATAGTGCAACCAAACTTTCATCAAGAAATTTCTCTGCAGATCTCGGTCGTATGTCAACCTCGGAAAGTACCAAGAATGGTGCAAAGCATCCACAAGCGGCTGCATAAACACACCCAATTGCTTCCCCGGGTAGTCAGGCCCCGGAATGATGAGCGACAAGAACATGGTCTTCCGTTGCATTAGGGCACCGGGAGGAAGATTGAGAGGAATTACAAACACAGGCCAGCAGCTGTATGGATTGGACGACATACCATATGGATTCAACCCATCACCTGATATGGCTATTCTTACATTCCCAGCCTCGGCTGCTTCCTGATACGTCCAAAACGTATCTATAATTTCTGCTTGCTCCATGCCTCTTTTGTGTGATATTGCTATGATATTTATGCACTTCCATACACTTTTGATCATATTTGGACTAACCTATTAACTCAGTGCACCCCAGTGCCAGTTTCTGTTTTCTGCTGTTTTTGTATTTCAGGTTTTCCCATTACGTAAACTGCCAGAAAAATTCCGGGAAAAATATATAAAAAATCAGCGTTCCGGAAGCTTCCATGCGGCCAAAGTAGGGCCGGAGGGGGGCCACCAGGGCTCCAGGCGCCCTGGGGGCACGGCCCCCCTCCTGGCCGCGCCGGGGGGGCGCCTGGGCCCCCCAGGTCTCTGCTGATGCCCCCCTTTGGCATATATTTACACCGCGTCCCGAAACCCTCGAGGACGGAACCCTTTTTCGCGATCTCATCTCTGTTCCGCCGCCGCCGCGCTTCCAAGATCAGGAGCACCAGGAGAACTCTTCCCGGCACCCTGCCGGAGGGGAGGATCACCACCGGGAGCCTCTCCACCACCATGGACGAATCCCGGATGAGTTGTGAGTAGTCTCCCTTGGACCATGGGTCCATGACCAGTAGCTATGTGATGTTCTCCTCCCCTCTTTGTTCTTCACTAATTAGACCTCGTGAGCTGCCCTACATGATCGAGGCACATATGTAATCCTTATGCTGTTGCTATGATGAGTTTGTTGGGATCCGATGGATTATGAGATTATGTTCAGATTGTGTTTGAGTAATATATTTGATTTACCTCTTTTATATTTATGTTCTTGAGTAATTCTTGCATGTTCTCCATTGCTGTTTATTGCTTTGGCCGAGTAGTAGGTAGTAACTCCAAGAGGGAACGTTATGCTCGATTGTGGGTTCATGCCCCTCGATGACTAGCTTGAGTGACAGAAACATGAGTCTAGGGGATGTGTTGTTGCCACAAGGGGGAAAACAACGGTGCTTGTACCCGCGGGTGCAAGGATTGTTTACTTTACGCAAAGTTCTTTTAATGCAGTTGCCTGTTGCTTTGAGTTTACACTATGGGTGGGACTCGCAACTTAATACCAGCGAGATGTTCAAGATAGATATCTCAAGGTGGATGATTAGTAGTAGATGTAGATGGATTTCGGTCTACTTGCCTTGGCGTACCGCCCATGCTTTGAACCTCTACCTTTCTTGCAACATAGTTAGCATTGGTTTGCGCACATAATCCTGTCAATTGCCCAGCTGTAATTCGTTCACCTCACATAGCTGTTTTATCATCTTTTGGGAGAGAGACATCACTAGTGAACATCATGGGACCCCGGTCCATATTACCATCACTGATCACATCCGCTATTTACTTTCTGTTCTTACTTACTAGTTGCAGTTATACCTATCACTAATATCTCTTGCGTTTGATCCTTTGTAAACGACAAGGCCGGAGGGATTGACAACCTCTCTGTACTCGTTGGGAGCAAAGTTATTTGTATATGTGTGCAGGTTCAGTCAATTGCTAAATATCTGGCGCCGTTAGCAGTTGACACCTTCTTGTTGAACCTTGGAGTCTCAGGGGAATTTGATCCTTGGTATCTTTGCCAAGGGAAAACTACCGCTACACTGCATCTCAAACCTTCCACTTGGGGTAACCAACGAGGGGCGAGAAGCCATCAAGCAAAGTTTTCTGGCGCCGTCGCCGGGGACTCCACTCTTCAAGATAGGGGAGTTGCACGCTATCTTTTACCTTTGCTTTTTAGTCTTGATTAGTTTACCTTTCAGTTTTTGCTTTAGTATCTTTTATCAAAAACCACAAAAATAGTTATCTTGCTTGCTTGCTGCTATGGGTTCCACCGAGAACACCAAGTTGTGTGACTTCACTAGTCATAACAACGATGACGTTATCTGCACACCTATCACTACACCTGCCACTTCAGCACCTTCTTATGAAATTAAACCTGCTTTACTGAACCTAGTTATGAAAGATCAATTCTCCGGTGCTGGAGATGATGCTGCTTTACACTTAAACAACTTTGTTGAACTCTGTGATATGCAAAAGTACCGAGAAATAGATGGTAATATTGTTAAGCTTAAGCTTTTTCCTTTCTCCTTGAGAGGAGGAGCTAAAATTTGGTTTCAATCTTTGCCTAGAAATAGCATAGATTCTTGGGACAAGCGCAAAGATGCTTTTATTGGAAAATACTATCCACCTGCTAAAATTATCCAACTAAGGAGTAACATAATGAATTTCAAACAATTGGATAATGAACACGTTGCCCAAGCTTGGGAATGCATGAAATCTCTTGTCAAGAACTGCCCTACTCATGGTTGACTACTTGGATGGTTATCCAAACTTTTTATGCAGGCTTGAACTTTACCTTGCGGAACTTGTTAGATTCGGCCACGGGAGGAACCTTTATGTCAACTACACTTGGTGCTGCCACAAAGCTTCTCGATGAGATGATGACCAATTATTCCCAATGGCACACCGAACGCGCTCCAACAGGTAGGAAGGTAAACTCTGTAGAGGAGATTTCTTCCCTAAATGAAAAAGTTGACTTGATCATGTATCTACTTTCCAAGCAATCTTCTATTGCTCCTCGTGATGTTCCTTTAAATTCTTTGGTTGCTCAAGAACAAGTAGATGTGAACTTTATCTCTAGAAACAATTTCAATAACAATGCTTATAGGAGTAATTTTGGTAGCAATCCTAGATCGTTCCCCTCTAATTCCTATGGGAACAACAATGCTTATCCTAGCACCAAGAACTCCACTTCTGAACTAGAGATTATGCTTAAAGATTTCATCACTACCCAAAAAGCCTTCAATAAGAGTGTAGAAGAAAAACTAGCCAAACTAGATAATCTCTCTTCGAAGGTAGACAATTTAGCCCATGAGGTAGAGTTGCTTAAAATTAGAACTTCCCCTCTTGAGGAGAGGAAGACCACTCCTATGAATGCTATTCAAGTGCAAATTAATGAAAACATTAGGATGTTGGCTAAACTTAAAGAGAGATGGGCTAGAGAAAAGGAGGAAGAAGATAGAATTAAGAACCTTCCTACCCACCACACTGTTGCTACTATCCAAGTTGTTGAGGATATCCAAACTCTTAGCACCCAATGCACTCCTGGTCCCATTGGACCTATTAATGGTGATGCTATGACCATAGAAACTACCAAACAAGTGAGCCTAAAGGACACCACTACCACTTTACTTGATAGTAGTGACCTTGATTGTGATAATTGCACCCTTACCGAAGTTATTGATTTCCTTCACAAGATGTCTAGAGATCCCCGCACTAGCACACTTAACCTTGCCTTCACAGAGCATATCACTAATGCTCTCATCAAAGCTAGGGAGGAGAAACTTAGGGTAGAAGCCTCCATACCTAGAAAGCTAGAAGATGGTTGGGATCCTATGATTAAAATTAAGTTGAATAACTTCTCTTGCTATGCTTTATGTGATGTTGGAGCTAGTACCTCCGTTATGCCCAAAAGAATATATGACATGCTTAAATTGAAACCTTTTGATTCTTGTTCTTTTGGTGTTCGTCTTGTTGATTCTTCCATAAAGAAACCTTTGGGGAGGATCGACGATGTTCTTATCATTGTCAATGACAATTATGTTCCCGTTGATTTTACTATTATGGATATTGAATGTGAACCTTCATGTCCAATTATTTTGGGACGTCCTTTTCTTCGCACCGTTGGTGCCATCATTGACATGAAAGAGGGGAATATAAAATTCCAATTTCCTCTCAATAAAGGGATGGAACACTTCTCTAGAAAGAAGATTAAGTTACCTTTTGAGTCCGTTATACAGGCTAGCTATTCTTTTACTCTTGATAAAACTTGATCTTTGCATTATGCCTAGCTTAAAGGCATAAAAGAAAGCGCTTTTGGGAGGCAGCCCACAATGAATAAAATTTTGTTTTGCTTTTGTTGTGTCTTGATGTTGTTACTACAGTAGCATCATCATTGTATCTTTACTTTTCAGCTTTGTGCCAAGTGTAGCCTCTGATTGCAAGAAAGTTCAAAAGTTGTGACGTGCTGTCCAGGAAACAGATTCTGTCCTTGGATAGAAAAATTCGTATAAAATCACCAGATCATCTTTTTAGTCTGAATTTTTTCGACAGCGTGCTGTATACAATTGGCTTTCGGGCGTCTGTTCTGATTTTTTTGATTTGAGTTGCAGAAGTGCCCCGAAAAAATCATTTACTACCTGCTGGTCTGTTTTTCACAGATTCTGCCCTGTTTTGCCTTTTCTTCGTTTTGCAAACCTTGAGCTTGCTTTTTCTTTGCAAAAACCTTTTGGCAATCTTGAGAAACAGTAGACCTTCAAGAATATCCTTATTTCCAGCAAGGAACAATTATTTTATTAAGGATACTAACCTCGCTAATCAGATTATGATGAGTTATGTATGAAGGGAGTTTTCAAGTGTGCGAGGGAAGATGATAAAAAGATTCAGGAGTGTCAAACGCTCAAGCTTGGGGATGCCCCCATGCACCCCCAAGAAATATTCAAGAAGACTGAAGCATCTAAGCTTGGGGATGCCCCCGTGCATCCCCTTCTCCATCAACAATTATCAGTTCCTCTTTCGTTCCACTATATTTTAATCACTTCATGTGTTATGTGCTATGCTTGGAGCGTCTTGCTTTTAGTTTCCTTTTTAGTTTTTTTAGCTTTGCTTGCTTTTCATAACGAGTTGGAACTCAGCCTTCTTTGTGTGGGAGAGAAACACGCTCCACTTCAACCTAGAACACAACATAGAATTTTCATGTCTATCCTTGCTGTGTGTGTTCTTTGTCTTTCAATAGCTACTGTCATGCTTAGCTCTTAGTTTTCATGCTTTTCTTTTTAAAGAGCTTTTGTTTAGTTGGTTGCTGGAACTCTCTTTAATTATCATGCTTATCTTGTTAAGAGAGTTGGCTTCTGTTGCACTGGTCGATATGTCTATGATAAAAATGCTATGTGCATAATGATGCTTAGTAGTTCATGTTTTCTTATGGTTAGTCTCAAATAGCTGGGGGGGTTCTCAATGTGTTAATGGAGTACCAACATGATTTGTTTGCCTATGATGTGGTATGGTTTAGTGATATCTTCCTCCAGGAATTTATTTTGATTGACTTGGCGTATGCTCACGCATATTTAAGACTGTAAAGAAAGTCTATCAAGCCTTGATGATCTTTAATTTCTGAGTAGCGATATAACTTCCATGCCCGATTCAATGTTGCTTTGTCGCTCTGCATGATTATGACCGTCATTGCTCTCTTAGTTGGTCGCTCCCAGTCTTTTGCTAACCTTCGCCTGTACTAAGCGGACTGACTGCTTGTGCATTCAAAATCCTTTAAACCAGTTATGCCATATGAGTCCACCATACCTTCCTATACATGGTATTTACCTGCCATTCCTAACGAAGACTTTCATGTAACATCTCGAAATTATTCAAAAAAAAAGCATTTCTCTTTTGTGCCTCTGTTTTGGCTCATGAGGAAGTAGTAGTTAATTCATGATCTTTTTAAGTTGGACAAGCTTCACCCCGGGATTGCATGTCTAATGTGCAAACCCATAATACGAGAAGGAACTGGCATAGAGTGCGCCCGGCTCATTAAAAAATTATAAAACAAACAAACACTCCTTCACGCTTTGTTCATGAGAAATCAGAAAACTTTGGCAGTGATAAACAAAGGAGATTAAGAGGATGTGATCGTCCTCATTCGGGAGCCGTTCCTCGAAACTTGTCCAGCTCAAGAAGTAATTGAGTTATCTGCTAGCATTCCTTGACGAAACATGCATATTCTAAAAAAAATTATTACCTCCGTTTTTAAAACCAAGAGCTCTGGTACATGATTAGTTTTTGTTTCCGACCACGGGTTTTCAACCTTGCCATCAAAAGCCACGGTTCGAGAGTCTCCACCTTCTTTTAAAGCACCAACTATTGAGAGCATGATTGTCATTCTGAGTGTAATGTGCATTGTCCCAAAGTACCATTGTCTTTTGCATGATTATGATATCGTTTATTCTGAAATCATTGTATCTAGTCGTCACTTAAACCTTGGAGGTGCCCCTGCATTTATGTTTTGCTTCACTAAAGGGGGCAAGCGAGGTACCACTTTATCATATTTGCACACCATGCTCATTACAAATCTATTTGATGTTTCAGTATCATATTGTAAAACTTTCAGCTCTTTGTGATTTTCTCATGAGGCAACTTAATTACAATAGATTCATTGTCTCGGTAAGCTTTTGTTATGTGACTGTGAAAAGTTCTTATATGGTTAATAGCATGTCACCACAGAAATTATGCTTGTTATCATTTACCTACTCGAGGACGAGCGGGAATTAAGCTTGGGGATGTTGATACGTCCAAAACGTATCTATAATTTCTGCTTGCTCCATGCCTCTTTTGTGTGATATTGCTATGATATTTATGCACTTCCATACACTTTTGATCATATTTGGACTAACCTATTAACTCAGTGCACCCCAGTGCCAGTTTCTGTTTTCTGCTGTTTTTGTATTTCAGGTTTTCCCATTATGTAAACTGCCAGAAAAATTCCGGGAAAAATATATAAAAAATCAGCATTCCGGAAGCTTCCATGGGGCCAAAGTAGGGCCGGAGGGGGCCACCAGGGCTCCAGGCGCCCTGGGGGCGCGGCCCCACTCCTGGCCGCGCCGGGGGGCGCCTGGGCCCCCCAGGTCTCCGCTGATGCCCCCCTTTGGCATATATTTACACCGCGTCCCGAAACCCTCGAGGACGGAACCCTTTTTCGCGATCTCATCTCTGTTCCGCCGCCGCCGCGCTTCCAAGATCGGGAGCACCAGGAGAACTCTTCCCGGCACCCTGCCGGAGGTGAGGATCACCACCGGGAGCCTCTCCACCACCATGGACGCCTCCCGGATGAGTTGTGAGTAGTCTCCCTTGGACCATGGGTCCATGACCAGTAGCTATGTGATGTTCTCCTCCCCTCTTTGTTCTTCACTAATTAGACCTCGTGAGCTGCCCTACATGATCGAGGCACATATGTAATCCTTATGCTGTTGCTATGATGAGTTTGTTGGGATCCGATGGATTATGAGATTATGTTCAGATTGTGTTTGAGTAATATATTTGATTTACCTCTTTTATATTTATGTTCTTGAGTAATTCTTGCATGTTCTCCGTTGCTGTTTATTGCTTTGGCCGAGTAGTAGGTAGTAACTCCAAGAGGGAACGTTATGCTTGATTGTGGGTTCATGCCCCTCGATGACTAGCTTGAGTGACAGAAACATGAGTCTAGGGGATGTGCTGTTGCCACAAGGGGGAAAACAACGGTGCTTGTACCCGCGGGTGCAAGGATTGTTTACTTTACGCAAAGTTCTTTTAATGCAGTTGTCTGTTGCTTTGAGTTTACACTATGGGTGGGACTCGCAACTTAATACCAGCGAGATGTTCTGGATAGATATCTCAAGGTGGATGATTAGTAGTAGATGCAGATGGATTTCGGTCTACTTGCCTTGGCGTACCGCCCATGCTTTGAACCTCTACCTTTCTTGCAGCATAGTTAGCATTGGTTTGTGCACATAATCCTGTCAATTGCCCAGCTGTAATTCGTTCACCTCACATAGCTGTTTTATCGTCTTTTGGGAGAGAGACATCACTAGTGAACATCATGGGACCCCGGTCCATATTACCATCACTGATCACATCCGCTATTTACTTTCTGTTCTTACTTACTAGTTGCAGTTATACCTATCACTATTATCTCTTGCGTTTGATCCTTTGTAAACGACAAGGCCGGAGGGATTGACAACCTCTCTGTACTCGTTGGGAGCAAAGTTATTTGTATATGTGTGCAGGTCCAGTCAATTGCTAAATATCTGGCGCCGTTAGCAGTTGACACCTTCTTGTTGAACCTTGGAGTCTCAGGGGAATTCGATCCTTGGTATCTTTGCCAAGGGAAAACTACCGCTACACTGCATCTCAAACCTTCCACTTGGGGTAACCAACGAGGGGCGATAAGCCATCACTTCCTCGGGGTATTCTTCATCGAATGACTTCCATGCTTCCCCTCCCGATGGATGTACGATTTTATTTGGATTGTACCTTATACCTTCCTTGTGCCACTTCATCATTTTGGCAGACTCCTTCGTGATGAAAAGGCGCTGCAGTCTTTTTATAAAATCAAGATACCGAAGAACCTTAACGGGGATGGTTAGCTGCTTTTTCTCACCATCCTCACCGACCACCTCAATGTACCGAGACGAACTGCACTTCCTACAGTACTTGTCATCCGCATACTCGTGCCTAAACAAAAGGCAATTCTTCGGGCAAACATCTATTTTCTCATAATCCATAGAGAGTGCCTTCATGATTTTCTTTGTATCGTACATGCTTTTCGGCAGTTCATGACCCTCAGGGAGGCTGTTAGCCCATACTCCCAGGAATGCTTCGAAGCATTTCTGGCTACAGCCGTACTCAGCCTTGACTGCAATCAGTTGCGAGATGGCATCCAGCTGAGATATTTTCGCACCCGCATAAAGAGGTTTCTTCGACGAGGCCAAGACCTCCAAGAAGGCCTTTGCGGTTGCCTCCGGCTCCTCCAGTTCATTCTCTGAAGGTGTCGCATTTGCCGTTTCTGCAACAATGACATCATCTAGCATGTCCCTGACCCCGTCGTCCTCATATCCATCGATGCGTTGTCGCATCACCTCCTCTCTACCACGGTCCTGCTCGGCTATGTTTATCGGCGGCATGTCAAAGTTTGGCATATATCCGTGCGTGCGAAGGTGCTCACTCATGTCCGTCTGATTTCTACGGTGACGTCTGGCACATCTCGCACAGGGGCATGGAGGGATAATTCTCATTGGACGACGGAATATCTCCTTCAAATACACATCGGTTTTCGCGATCCACTCTGATGTTACTCGATTCCGACGGATAAAACCACTGTACATCCACTGATTATCTGCCATCCTCTGCTTTTTTGCAACCCACACAACATAACTAAGGGTTCACTTAAATTAATCACATCAAATTTTCAGTTTCTACCGCGTTTAATCCACCTACATCTCTAATAGGTAAAGATGGGTCCTAATCCCACCCGAGGATGTGTAGATTGAGTACGTTCTCCATTCTACCCCATTCCGAGACAAAATTTCGGCAGCACCTCCCCGCTGTTCTCCAGATACACGTCTCGGCAAATAGCCGAGAGAATGTGCTCCGGAGAACAATGTGGAGGCGCCGTCGAAATCCTGTCTCGGAACGGGGTAGAACATGGAGAACATACCCAATCTACACATCCTCGGGCTGTCCATGGAAAACGCTGGACAATCCGAAAGAGCTGCGGTGATAAATATGCAATTGAATGCATATTTATCGATGGAACCCTTTCGGACGGGAGACGCCTAGGTTACGTCACTTGACTTGAGAATGAAATCTAGTGACATGAAAAATTGGAGGAGATGGACTTGTAGCTCACCCTCGGCTGTAGAGGAAGTAGTCGAACAGCAGAGGGATACTCAGGGGGGCCAACGCGTCGGACAACGGTCACTCCAATGAAATGCGAAACCACAAAGCCTGCAAATTGCATCGCGACAAAAAATTAGAACATCACAACTCATAGAGCATATTTAAAACATTTAAACATGCATTCATTTATTTTTGCATCATGTAGGCAAAAAAACTAACAACATTAACAATATCTACCTATCTAACTATCTACCTATCTATATAGCATCTCATCTAACCAACATATATCTATCTAACTATCTACCTATCTATATAGCATCTCATCTAACCAAATTTTTTTACTATCTACCTATCTATATAGCATCTCATCTAACCAACATATATCTATCTATCTAACTATCTACCTATCTAACTATCTATCTAACTATGTATCTAACTATCTAAATACATATCTAAATACCTACCTAAATACTTATCTAACTATCTATATCTAACTAGCTACAAAATTACTGAAAAAACACTAAAAACTTCAAAAAATATACCTTCGAGAGGGCCGGCCGGAGATGGGGCGGGGAGGCGCAGTGTAGGGGCGGGGCGGCCGGCGCGGGGTCGGGGAGGGGCGGCGCGGC
>LR738712.1:857343091-857357123 GCA_902687465.1 Secale cereale
CCCCGATTGTCCTTCGGGCGCACGGTAGTTTCTGGAACGCTGATTTTTTATATAATTTTTCTGTTTTTTTCCTGGCAGTTCTCGTAATGTGAAAACCTGAAATACAAAAACAGCCGAAAACAGAAACTGGCACTGGGGTGCACTGAGTTAATAGGTTAGTCCAAATATGATCGAAAGTGTATGGAAGTGTATAAATAACATAGCAATATCACCCAAAAGAGGCATGGAGCAAGCAGAAATTATAGATACGTTTTGGACGTATCAACATCCCCAAGCTTAATTCCTGCTCGTCCTCGAGTAGGTAAATGATCACAAGAATAGTTTCTGTGGTGACATGCTATTAACCATATAGGACTTTTCATAGTCATATGACAAAAGCTTACTGAGATAATGAATCTATAGTAATTAAGTTGCCTCATGAGAAAATCACAAAGAACTGAAAGTTTTACAACATGACATTGAAACATCAAATAGATTTGTAATGAACATGGTGTGCAAATATGATAAAGTGATATCTAGCTTGCCCCCTTTAGTGAAGCAAAACATAAATGCAGGGGCACCTTCAAGGTTTAAGTGATGACTAGATACAATGATTTCAGAATAAACGATATCACAATCATGCAAAAGACAATGCTACTTTGGGACAATGCACATTACACTCAGAATGACAATCATGCTCTCAGTAGTTGGTGCTTTTAAAAGAAGGTGGAGACTCAACATAAAAGTAAAAGAATGGCCCTTCGCAGAGGGAAGCAGGGATTACTTATGTGCTAGAGCTTTTTATTTTGGAAACATAGAAACAATTTTGTCAACGGTAGTAGTACTTCATATGTGTTATGCATAAGACATCCTATAAGTTGCAATCCTCATGCATCGAATACCAATAGTGCTCGCACCTTGTCCTAATTAGCTCGGATTTCCATGGATTGTCATTGCATTACATATGTTTCAACCAAGTGTCACAAAGGGGTACCTCTATGTCACCTGTACAAAGGTCCAAGGAGATAGATCGCATTTGATTTCTCCTTTTTGATAGATCTCAACTTGAGGACATCCATACCGGGACAACATAGAAAATAGATAATGGACTCCTCTTTAATGCTTAAGCATATTCTCATAAGAGATTGAGGATTAATGTCCAAGCTAAAACTTCCACCATGATACATGGCTTTGGTTGGCGGCCCAATGTTCTTCTCTAACAATATGCATACTCAAACCATTCAACTCATGGCAAATCACCCTTACTTCAGACAAGGCGAACATGCATAGCAACTCACATGATATTCAACAAAAGTGTAACAGTTGATGGCGTCCCCAGAAACATGGATACCGCTCAGCAAGCAACTTATAAGAAATAAGATACATAAGCGACATATTCTTTACCACAATAGTTTTTAAGCTACTTTCCCATGAGCTATGTATTGCAAAAACTGAAGGTTTTAAAGGTAGCACATGTAAATTTACTTGGAGTGGCGGTGAAATACCACATATAGGTAGGTATGGTGGACTCATATGGCATAACTGGTTTAAAAGGATGTGTATGCACAAGCAGTCAGTCCGCTTAGTACAGGTGGAGGTTAGCAAAAGACTGGGAGCGACCAACTAAGAGAGCAATGACGGTCATAATCATGCAGAGCGGCAAAGCAACATTGAATCAGGCATGGAAGTTATATCGCTACTCAGAAATAAAAGATCATCAAGGCTTGACAGACTTTCTTTACAGTCTTAAATATGCGTGAGCATACGCCAAGTCAATCAAAATAAATTCTCGAAGGAAGATATTACTAAACCATACCACATCATAGGTAAACAAATCATGTTGGTACTCCAATAACACATTGGGAACCCCCCAGCTATTTGAGACTAACCATAAGAAAACATGAACTACTAAGCGCCATCATGCACGTAGCATCTTAATCATAGACATATTAACCAATGCAACGGAAGCAAACTCTCTTAATGAGATAAGCATGATAATTAAAGAGAGTTCAAGCAACCAACTAAACACAAGCTCTTTAAAAAGATAAGCATGAATACTAAGAGCAGAGCATGATAGTAGCTATTAAAAGACAAAGAACACACACAGCAAAGATAGACATGAAAATTCTATGTTATGTTCTAGGTAGAAGTGGAGCGTGTTTCTCTCCCACATAAAGAAAGCTGAGTTCCGACTCGTTATGGAAAACTAAAAAGGAAACTAAAAGCAAGACGCTCCAAGCATAGCACATAACACATGAAGTGATTAAAATATAGTGGAATGAAAGACGAACTGATAATGTTGATGGAGAAGGGGATGCACGGGGGCATCCCCAAGCTTAGACGCTTGAGTCTCCTTGAATATTTCTTGGGGGTGCACGGGGGCATCCCCAAGCTTGAGCGCTTGACACCCCTGAATCTTTTTATCATCTTCCCTCGCACACTTGAAAACTCCCTTCATACATAACTCATCATAATCTGATTAGCGAGGTTAGTACCCATAATAAAATAATTGTACCTTGCTGGAAATAAAGATATTCTTGAAGTTCTACTGTTTCTCAAGATTTCCAAAAGGTTTTTGCAAAGAAAAAGCAAGCTCCTGGTTTGCAAAATGAAGGAAAGGCAAAACAGGACAGAATCTGTGAAAAACAGAACAGCAGGTAGTAATTGATTTGTTCGGGGCACTTCTGCAACTCTAATCAAAAAACTCAGAACAGACGCACGAAAGAGAATTATATAGAGCACGCTGTCGAAAAAATTCAGACCAAAAAGATGATCTGGTGATTTTATACGAATTTTTCTATCCAAGGACAGAATCTGTTTCCTGGACAGCACCTCACAACTTTTGAACTTTCTAGCAATCAGAGGCTATACTTGGCACAAAATTGAAAAGCAAAGATACAATGATGATGCTACTGTAGTAAAAACATCAATACACAACAAAAGCAAAATAAATTTATTCATGTGGGCTGCCTCCCAAAAGCGCTTTCTTTTATGCCTTTAAGCTAGGCATAATGCATATAGATCAAGTTGTATCAATTGAACCATCATCAAGATCATCAAAAAGCTCTTCAATAATACAACTAGTCTTAAGAGGACTCTCAAATAAGGGCCTCATAGAGATACTTCTAGGTAGAAGACCAAAAGGATAAAAGTCAAGGGAATATTCATTTATAAATTCATCACAGAGAGGTGTTTCTTCCAAAGTCTTTACAGTTTCAACCCCTTTGGCAATAGGTGGATTACTTTTAGAGCGGGGAGCCTTTGGAACGTGAACGAACTTACGCTCCTTCTTTGCCGGAGTTTCTACCTTTTTGGTTTTGATTGAGGAGAAGGTGGTTCCTAGAGTATCAAAGATATCCTCAATCTTGTCTATCCTAGAAGAGTCCAAGTCATGGAATTTGACGGTCTCCAAAATTTTGAAAATTTTATGCATGGAGCTATCAAGTCTATTCAAATTCCCTTGGATCTTACGATCCAACTCATTTATCTTGTTAATGCTTGGCATCTCTAGCTCTATCTTTTCAAGTTTTTTCATAATGTGAGCTAGGGTGATGTCCTCTCGAATGCTAACAACAGGGAGATTCCCAACAAGATTTTCAATAATACTAAGAGACTCCCAAACTGGGGCCTCTAGGAAATTCCCATTGATAGCAGTATCTAGAATAAAACTATTCCAAGAAGTAATTCCAACATAAAAATTTCTAAGCAGGATAGTAGTAGGTTGCTTCTTGGTGGCTCTTTTTTGTGAATCATTAATTCTATACCAAGCATCTTTCAAACTTTCCCCACCTCTTTGTTTAAAGGTGAGAACTTCTGCCTCGTCAAAGACAAAAGGACCCGACATAATGACAACTAAAGAACGAGATAACTATTTTTGTGATTTTCGATAAAAAGGTACTAAAGCAAAAACTGAAAGGTAAACTAACAAGACTAAAAAGCAAAGGTAAAAGATAGCATGCAACTCCCCTATCTTGAAGAGTGGAGTCCCCGGCAACGGCGCCAGAAAAACTCTTGCTAGGCTTCTCGCCCCTCGTTGGTTACCCCAAGTGGAAGGTGTGAGATGTAGTGTTGCGAAAGTTTTTCCCTTGGCAAAGATACCAAGGATCGAATCCCCAGAGACTCCTAGGTTCAACAAGAAGGTGTCAACTGCTACGGCGCCAGATATTAGCAATCAACGTGGACCTGCACACAGATACAAATAACTTTGCTCCCAACGAGTACAGAGAGGTTGTCAATCCCTCCGGCCTTGTAGTTCACAAAGGATTAAACGCAAGTGATAGTAGTGATAGATATAATTGCAATAGTAAATAATAGCGAAAAGTAAATAGCGGATGTGATCAATGATGGTAATATGGACCGGAGTCTCATGATGTTCACTAGTGATGTCTCTCTCCCAAAAGACGATAAAACAGCTATGTGAGGTAAACGAATTACAGCTGGGCAATTGACAGGACCACGAACGCAAACCAATGCTGACTACATTGCAAGAAAGGTTGAGGTTCAAAGCATGGGTAGTACGCCAAAGTAAGTAGACCGAAATCCATCAATATCTACTACTAATCATCCACCTTGAGATATCTATCCAGAACATCTCGCTGGTATTAAGTTGCGAGTCCCACCCATAGTGTAAACTCAATGCAACAGACAACTGCATTAAAAGAACTTTGCGTAAAGTAAACAATCCTTGCACCCGCGGGCACAAGCACCGTTGTTTTCCCCCTTGTGGCAATAGTACATCCCCTTGACTCATGTTTCTGTCACTCAAACTAGTCATCGAGGGGCATGAACCCACAATCGAGCATAACGTTCCCTCTTGGAGTCACTACCTATTACTTGGCCAAAGCAATAAATAACAACGGAGAACATGCAAGAATTACTTATGAACATAAATATAAGAGAGGTAGATCAAATATATTACTCAAGCACAATCTGAACATAATCTCATAATCCATCGGATCCCAGCAAACTCATCATAGCAACAGCATAAGGATTACATATGTGCCTCGATCATGTAGGGCAGCTTGATGGGCCTCGAACCCCTCGTTGGTTACCCCAAGTGGAAGGTGTAAGATGCAGTAAGTAGAAGTGTTTTCCCCTAGCAAAGATGCCAAGGATCGAATCCCCAGAGACTCCTAGGTTCAACAAGTAGGTGTCAACTTCTAACGGCGCAATTAGCAATCAACGTGGACCTGCACACAGATACAAATAACTTTGCTCCCAACGAGTACAAAGAGGTTGTCAATCCCTCCGGCCTTGTAGTTCACAAAGGGTTAAAAGCAATGATAGTGGTGATAGATAGTTTTTGCAATAGTAAGTAAAATAGCGAAAAGTAAATAGTGGATGTGATCAATGATGGTAAGATGGACCGGAGTCTCATGATGTTCACTAGTGATGTCTCTCTCCCAAAAGACGATAAAACAGCTATGTGAGGTAACAAATTACAGCTGGGCAATTGACAGGACCACGAACGCAAACCAATGGTGACTACATTGCAAGAAAGGTTGAGGTTCAAAGCATGGGCGGTACGCCAAAGTAAGTAGACCGAAATCCATCAATATCTACTACTAATCATCCACCTTGAGATATCTATCCAGAACATCTCGCTGGTATTAAGTTGCGAGTCCCACCCATAGTGTAAACTCAATGCAACAGACAACTGCATTAAAAGAACTTTGCGTAAAGTAAACAATCCTTGCACCCACGGGCACAAGCACCATTGTTTTCCCCCTTGTGGCAACAGCACATCCCCTAGACTCATGTTTCTGTCACTCAAGCTAGTCATCGAGGGGCATGAACCCACAATCAAGCATAACGTTCCCTCTTGGAGTCACTACCTACTACTCGGCCAAAGCAATAAGTAACAACGGAGAACATGCAAGAATTACTTATGAACTAAAATATAAAAGAGGTGAATCAAATATATTACTCAAGATCAATCTGAACATAATCTCATAATCCATCGGATCCCAGCAAACTCAACATAGCAACAGCATAAGGATTACATAGGTGCCTCGATCATGTAGGGCAGCTCACGAGGACTAATTAGTGAAGCACAAGAACGGGAGGAGAACATCACATAGCTACTGGTCATGGACTCATGGTCCAAGGGAGACTACTCACGAGTCATCCGGGAGGCGTCCATGGTGGTGGAGAAGCTCCCGGTGGTGATCCTCCCCTCCGGCAGGGTGCCGGGAAGAGTTCTCCTGGTGCTCCCGATCTTGGAAGCGGCAGCGGCGGCGGAACAGAGATGGGATCGCGAAAAGAGTTCCTCTTCTGAGGGTTTCGGAGGGTCCTTTAAATATATGCCAAAGTAGGGCACCGGGGGAGCCTCGGGGGGCCCAGGCGCCCCCCCGGCGCGGCCCGGGGGGGGCGCCCACAGGGCGCCTGGAGCCCCAGTGCCCCCCCCCAGGCTGCCCTTCGGACGCAGTGTTGTTTCCGGAACGCTGATTTTTTATATAATTTTTCTGGATTTTTCTGGGCAGTTCTCGAAACGTGAAAACCTGAAATACAAAAACAGCCGAAAACAGAAACTGGCGCTGGGGTGCACTGGATTAGTAAGTTAGTCCAAATATGATCAAAAGTGTATGGAAGTGTATGAATATCATAGCAATATCACCCAAAAGTGGCATGGAGCAAGCAAAAATTATAGATACGTTTTGGACGTATCAACATCCCCAAGCTTAATTCCTGCTCGTCCTCGAGTAGGTAAATGATAACAAGAATAATTTCTGTGGTGACATGCTATTAACCATATAGGACTTTCTCATAGTCATATGACAAAAGCTTACTGAGACAATGATTCTGAAGTAATTAAGTTGTCTCAAGAGAAAATCACAAATGACTGAAAGTTTTACAACATGAAACTGAAACATCAAAAAGATTTGTAATGAACATGATGTGCAAATATGATAAAGTGATATCTAGCTTGCCCCCTTTAGTGATGCAAAACATAAGTGCAGGGGCACCTTCAAGGTTTAAGTGATGACTAGATACAATCATTTCAGAATAAACGATATCAAAATCATGCAAAAGACAATGCTACTTTGGGACAATGCACATTACACTTAGAATGACAATCATGCTCTCAGTAGTTGGTGCTTCAACATAAAGGTAAAATAAAGGTTAAGTGCTAGAGCTTTTTATTTCGAAACATGGAAGAAATTGTGTCAACGGTAGTAGTACTTCATATATGTCATGCATAAAACATCCTATAAGTTGCAAGCCTCATGCATCGAATACCAATAGTGCTCGCTCCTTGTCCTAATTAGCTCGGATCCCCATGGGTTATCATTGCATTACATATGTTTTAACCAAGTGTCACAAAGGGGTACCTCTATGCCACCTGTACAAAGGTCCAAGGAGATAGATCGCATTTGATTTCTCGTTTTTGATAGATATCAACTTGAGGACATCCATACCGGGACAACATAGAAAATAGATGATGGACTCCTCTTTAATGCATAAGCATATTCTCATGAGAGATTGAGGATTAAGGTCCAAGCTAAAACTTCCACCATGATGCATGGCTTTGGTTGGCGGCCCAATGTTCTTCTCTAACAATATGCATATTAATTCAACCCACGGTAAATCACCCTTACTTCAGACAAGACGAACATGCATAGAAACTCACATGATATTCAACAAAAGTGTGACAGTTTATGGCGTCCCCAGAAACATGGTTACCGCTCAGCAAGCAACTCATAAGAAATAAGATACATAGGCAACATATTCTTTACCACAATAGTTTTTAGGCTACTTTCCCATGAGCTATGTATTGCATGGTTAGTTTGCTTAGTGCAGGTGGAGGTTAGCAAAAGACTGGGAGCGACCAACTAAGAGAGCAATGACGGTCATAATCATGCAGAGCGACAAAGCAATATTGAATCTGGCATGGTAGTTATATCGCTACTTAGAAACAAAAGATCATCAAGGCTTGACAGACTTTCTTTACAGTCTTGAATATGCGTGAGCATACGCCAAGTCAATCAAAATAAATTCTCGAAGGAAGATATTACTAAACCATACCACATCATAGGCAAACAAACCAAGTTGGTACTCCAATAACACATTGGGAACCCCCCAGCTATTTGAGATTAACCAAAAAGAAAACCTGAACTACTAAGCACCATCATGCAAGTAGCATCTTTATCATAGACACATTAGCCGATGCAACGGAAGCAAACTCTCTTAATAAGGTGAGCATGGTAATTAAAGAGAGTTCAAGCAACCAACTAAATAGAAGCTCTTGAAAGGATAAGCATGAATACTAAGAGCAGAGTATGATAGTAGCTATTAAAAGACAAAGAACACACACAGCATAGATAGACATGAAAATTCTATGTAATGTTCTAGGTAGAGGTGGAGCGTGTTTCTCTCCCACATAAAGGAATGCTGGGTTCTGACTCGTTATGAAAAACTAAAAAAAACTAAAAGCAAGACGCTCCAAGTATAGCACATAACACATGAAGTGATAAAAATATAGCGAAACGAAAGACGAACTGATAGTGTTGATGGAGAAGGGGATGCACGGGGGCATCCCCAAGCTTAGACGCTTGAGTCTCCTTGAATATTTCTTGGGGGTGCACGGGGGCATCCCCAAGCTTGAGCGCTTGACACTCCTGAATCTTTTTATCATCTTCCCTCGCACACTTGAAAACTCCCTTCATACACAACTCATCATAATCTGATTAGCGAGGTTAGTACCCTTAATAAAATAATTATACCTTGCTGGAAATAAGGATATTCTTGAAGTTCTACTGTTTCTCAAGATTGCCAAAAGGTTTTTGCAAAGAAAAAGCAAGTTCTTAATTTGCAAAGTGGAGGAAAGGCAAAACGGGACAGAATCTGTGAAAAACAGAACAGCAGGCAGTAATTGACCTGTTCAGGATACTTCTGCAACTCAAATCAAAAAACTCAGAACTGACGCACGAAAGACAATTATATAGAGAACGCTGTCGAAATAATTCAGACCAAAAAGATGATCTGGTGATTTTATACGAATTTTTCTATCCAAGGACAGAATCTGTTTCCTGGACAGCACCTCACAACTTTTGAACTTCCTAGCAATCGGAGGCTATACTTGGCACAAATATGAAAAGCAAATATACAATGATGATGCTACAGCAGTAAACAACATCAAGACACAACAAAAGCAAAAAATTTATTCATGTGGGCTGCCTCCCAAAAGCGCTTTTTTTTATGCCTTTAAGCTAGGCATAATGCATAGATCAAGTTTTATCAAAAGTAAAAAGAATAGCTAGCCCGTACAACGGACTCAAAAGGTAACTTGATCTTCTTTCAAGGGAAGTGTTCCATCCCTTTCTTGAGAGGAAACTGAAATTTTATATTACCCTCTTTCATGTCAATGACAGCACCAACAGTGCGCAAAAAGGGACGTCCCAAAATAATTGGACATGAAGGATCACATTCAATATCCATGATAGTGAAATCAACGGGCACATAAATATCATTGACAACAATAAGAACATCGTCGATCCTCCCCAAAGGTTTCTTTATGGAAGAATCAACGAGACGAACACCAAAAGAACAAGAATCATAAGGTTTCAATTTAAGCATATCATATATCCTTTTGGGCATAACAGAGGTACTAGCACCAACATCACATAATGCATAACAAGAGAAGTCATTCAAATAAATTTTTATCATAGGATCCAACCATCTTCTAGCTTTCTAGGTATGGAGGCTTCTATTCTAAGTTTCTCCTCCCTAGCTTTGATGAGAGCATTAGTGATATGCTCTGTGAAGGCAAGGTTAAGCGTGCTAGTGCGGGGATCTCTAGACATCTTGTGAAGGAAATCAATAACTTCTGTAAGAGTGCAATTATCAAAATCAAGGTCACGAGCATCAAGTAAAGTGGTAGTGGTGTCCTTAAGGTTCACTTGGTCGGTAGTTTCTATAGCATCACCATTAATAGGTCCATTGGGACCAGGAGTACATTGGGTGCTAAGAGTGTGAACATCCTCAATAACTTGGATAGTAGCAACAGTGTGGTGGGTAGGAAGGCTCTTAATTCTTTCCTCTTCCTCCCTTTCTCTAGCCCATCTTTCTTTAAGTTTAGCCATCATCCTAATATTTTCATTAATTTGTACTTGAGTAGCATTAATAGGGATGACTTCCCTCTCCTTAAGTGGAGAAGTATCAATTTTTAGCAATTTTACCTCATTGGCTAAGTGGTCTACCTTAAAAGAAAGATCATCTAGTTTATGCAGTTTCTCTTCTACATTCTTATTAAAGGCTTTTTGGGTAGTGATGAAATCTCTAAGCATGGTCTCTAGTTCAGTATCGGAGTTCTTGGTACTAGGATAAGCATTGTTGTTCCCATAAGAGTTAGAGGGGAACGGTCTAGAATTGTTACCAAAGTTACTCCTATAAGCATTGTTGTTAAAATTGTTTCTAGAGATAAAGTTCACATCTACTTGTTCTTGAGCAATCAAAGAATTTAAAGGAACATCACGAGGATCAACAGTAGATTGCTTCGAAAGTAGAGACATGATCAAGTCAACTTTTTCATTAAGGGAGGAAATCTCCTCGACAGAGTTTACCTTCCTACCTGTTGGAGCGCGTTCGGTGTGCCATTGGGAATAGTTGATCATCATCTCATCGAGAAGCTTTGTGGCAGCACCAAGTGTAGTTGACATAAAAGTTCCTCCCGCGGCCGAGTCTAACAAGTTCCGCGAGGTAAAGTTCAAGCCTGCATAAAAAGTTTGGATAACCATCCAAGTAGTCAAACCGTGAGTAGGGCAGTTCTTGATAAGAGACTTCATACGTTCCCAAGCTTGGGCAACGTGTTCATTATCCAATTGTTTAAAATTCATGATGTTACTTCTAAGTTGGATAATTTTAGCAGGTGGATAGTATTTTCCGATAAAAGCATCTTTGCACTTGTCCCATGAATCTATGCTATTTCTAGGCAAAGACTGAAACCAAATTTTAGCTCCCCCTCTCAAGGAGAAAGGAAAAAGCTTAAGCTTAACAATATTACCATCTATTTCTTGGTACTTTTGCATATCACAAAGTTCTACAAAGTTGTTCAAGTGTAAAGCAGCATCATCTCCAACACCGGAGAATTGTTCTCTCATGACCAAGTTAAGTAAAGCAGGTTTAATTTCATATGAAGGTGCTGAAGTGGCAGGTGTAGTGATAGGTGTGCTGATAAAGTCATCGTTGTTGTGACTAGTGAAGTCACACAACTTGGTGTTCTCGGTGGAACCCATAGTAGCAAGCAAGCAAGATAACTATTTTTGTGATTTTCGATAAAAGGAACTAAAGCAAAAATGAAAGGTAAACTAACAAGACTAAAAACCAAAGGTAAAAGATAGCATGCAACTCCCCTATCCTGAAGAGTGGAGTCCCCGGCAACGGCGCCAGAAAATACTCCTTGATGGGCCTCGAACCCCTCGTTGGTTACCCCAAGTGGAAGGTGTAAGATGCAGTAAGTAGAAGTGTTTTCCCCTAGCAAAGATGCCAAGGATCGAATCCCCAGAGACTCCTAGGTTCAACAAGTAGGTGTCAACTGCTAACGGCGCAATTAGCATTCAACGTGGACCTGCACATAGATACAAATAACTTTGCTCCCAACGAGTACAGAGAGGTTGTCAATCCCTCCGGCCTTGTAGTTCACAAAGGGTTAAAAGCAATGATAGTGGTGATAGATAGTTTTTGCAATAGTAAGTAAAATAGCGAAAAGTAAATAGTGGATGTGATCAATGATGGTAATATGGACCGGAGTCTCATGATGTTCACTAGTGATGTCTCTCTCCCAAAAGACGATAAAACAGCTATGTGAGGTAACAAATTACAGCTGGGCAATTGACAGGACCACGAACGCAAACCAATGCTGACTACATTGCAAGAAAGGTTGAGGTTCAAAGCATGGGCGATACGCCAAAGTAAGTAGACCGAAATCCATCAATATCTACTACTAATCATCCACCTTGAGATATCTATCCAGAACATCTCGCTGGTATTAAGTTGCGAGTCCCACCCATAGTGTAAACTCAATGCAACAGACAACTGCATTAAAAGAACTTTGCGTAAAGTAAACAATCCTTGGACCCGCGGGCACAAGCACCGTTGTTTTCCCCCTTGTGGCAACAGCACATCCCCTAGACTCATGTTTCTGTCACTCAAGCTAGTCATCGAGGGGCATGAACCCACAATCAAGCATAATGTTCCCTCTTGGAGTCACTACCTACTACTCGGCCAAAGCAATAAGTAACAACGGAGAACATGCAAGAATTACTTATGAACTAAAATATAAAAGAGGTGAATCAAATATATTAGTCAAGATCAATCTGAACATAATCTCATAATCCATCGGATCCCAGCAAACTCAACATAGCAACAGCATAAGGATTACATAGGTGCCTCGATCATGTAGGGCAGCTCACGAGGACTAATTAGTGAAGCACAAGAACGGGAGGAGAACATCACATAGCTACTGGTCATGGACTCATGGTCCAAGGGAGACTACTCACGAGTCATCCGGGAGGCGTCCATGGTGGTGGAGAAGCTCCCGGTGGTGATCCTCCCCTCCGGCAGGGTGCCGGGAAGAGTTCTCCTGGTGCTCCCGATCTTGGAAGCGGCGGCGGCGGCGGAACAGAGATGGGATCGCGAAAAGAGTTCCTCTTCTGAGGGTTTCGGAGGGTCCTTTAAATATATGCCAAAGTAGGGCACCGGGGGAGCCTCGGGGGGCCCAGGCGCCCCCCCCCTGCGCGGCCCAGGGGGGGCGCGCCCACAGGGCGCCTGGAGCCCCTGTGCCCCCCCCAGGCTGCCCTTCGGACGAAGTGTTGTTTCCAGAACGCTGATTTTTTATAGAATTTTTCTGGATTTTTCTGGGCAGTTCTCGAAACGTGAAAACCTGAAATACAAAAACAGCCGAAAACAGAAACTGGCACTGGGGTGCACTGGATTAGTAAGTTAGTCCAAATATGATCAAAAGTGTATGGAAGTGTATGAATATCATATCAATATCACCCAAAAGTGGCATGGAGCAAGCAGAAATTATAGATACGTTTTGGACGTATCACAGCTCACGAGGACTAATTAGTGAAGCACAAGAATGGGAGGAGAACATCACATAGCTACTGGTCATGGACTCATGGTCCAAGGGAGACTACTCACAACTCATCCGGGAGGCGTCCATGGTGGTGGAGAGGCTCCCGGTGGTGATCCTCCCCTCCGGCAGGGTGCCGGGAAGAGTTCTCCTGGTGCTCCCGATCTTGGAAGCGGCGGCGGCGGCGGAACAGAGATGAGATCGCGAAAAAGAGTTCCTCTTTCGAGGGTTTCTCGAGACGCTTTAAATATATGCCAAAGGGGGGCATCGGAGGAGCCTCGGGGGGCCCAGGCGCCCCCTCGGCGCGACCCAGGGGCGGCGCGCCGCCAGGGCGCCTGGAGCCCTGGTGGCCCCCCTCCGGCTGTCCTTCGGGCGCACGGTAGTTTCTGGAACGCTGATTTCTTATGTAATTTTTCTGGATTTTTCCTGGCAGTTCTCGTAATGTGAAAACCTGAAATACAAAAACAGCAGAAAACAGAAACTGGCACTGGGGTGCACTGAGTTAATAGGTTAGTCCAAATATGATCAAAAGTGTATGGAAGTGTATAAATAACATAGCAATATCACCCAAAAGAGGCATGGAGCAAGCAGAAATTATAGATACGTTTTGGACGAATTAGTCGCCGGCACCTAGAGGGGGGAAACGGAGGCGTGGGGTCTACACGGAGGGGATCTTGCTGTGGGTCTGGCCCGGATGTTGCTCTAGACTGTTCCTATGGGCTGACCTAACACAACCGGGTGGGGAGGTCCACTGGTCAAAGCCCGTCCGTGCAAAGTCAAAGGGCTAGATCCCGTGGTCAAACGCTACAGGGTTAGGCGGGACGGGGGCACTGGGGGGTAGCAATGCCAGCGGAGCGTCGCACCGGGCCCTCATACATGGGGGGTGGTGTGGTGGCATGTTCGAAGAGGCAGGACGCGTGTCCGGGGTGTGCCCCCCTCACGGACGGCGCCGTCGCTGGCACCTGGAGGGGGGAAACG
>LR738712.1:857367088-857403812 GCA_902687465.1 Secale cereale
AGTCACGGTTTTGCTTCCACGAGAGGCACGGTTGTGCTTTCGCGAGAGTCACGGCTGTGCCTCTAGAAAAGGGAAAAACGTGTTTTTAGTTTTTTTTTCTTTCACGAGAGTCACGGTTTTGCTTCCGCAAGAGGCACGGTTGTGCTTTCGCGAGAGTCACTGCCGTGCCTCTTTCGGAAAGGGAAAAAACGTGTTTTCTGTTTTTTTTTTCTTTCGCAAGAGTCACCGTTTTGCTTCAGCGAGAGGCACGGTTGTGCTTTCGCGAGAGTCACGGCCGTGCCTCTTTCGGAAAGGGAAGAAACCAGTGCGCCCCGTTCGATTTTTTCGTGAAAAAAAGTTCGTCAAAACCTATCAACATGGGCTAATTTTTTTAAATAATACTTTGCACGGCCTCGTCCCACAGGTGGACGACAGGGACTAATCGTCCTCCCGCCGGACGACTGGAACCAGTCGGCCTATAGGAAGCCGACAGCTGGCTGTAGTTCCACGTGGCGGTCGATGGTTGGCCCGGCCACGTCGCGCGGCTCCCCCTTGTCCCGGCATGGGCTGTCGGTGCCCGGGGCCCAGCCGACAGGAGGCAATCGTCCTCCCGCTGGACGATCGTCCACCCGCTGGACGACAGGGCGCCAGGCCCACCCGACGCCCCCTCTCTTCCTCCTCGCTCTCACCTTATCCTCTTCTCTTTCTCTGCTTCCTTCTCCTCTTCGTTTTTCTCCTCTCTCTCCCACTGAAAAAACAACCCATTTGTACACCAAACTGAGCCATTTTTTTGCGGATTTTCCACCGTAGATGCATTGTAGAGAGTTGGGGGAGGCTAGGGAGAGCTCGATCTAGCGATGGGGTAGCTCGTGGTGGTCGCTGTGAGCATTTTGGTGGAGGTGCTGGTGAGCATATTGGTGGAGGGGGTGGATGTTGTGTTGGTGGTGGAGATGAAGCTGCGGCAGTGAGGTGGAGGTGAAGCTCCGGTGATTGAAGCCCGCCGTTCTTCGTCGTTGCTTCGCACGCTTCAAGGGTATAATTTTGCAGACATTTTGCGGACATTTTCTTGTGTAGATGTGCGAATATTGACATTTACTTTGGTATTAATTTTAGACGCTGCGGTAGTAACCGATATATTTTTTAGACATTTGCTCCGGTATTATTTTGTATTAGGTGTGTGAATATTTTTAGACGCTCCGGTAGTAACCGGTATATTTTTAGACATTTGCTCCGGTATTATTTTGTATTAGTTGTACGGATATTTTTTGACGCTCCGGTAGTAACTGATATTAGACATTTGCTCCGATATTATTTTGTATTAGGTGTGCGAATATTTTTAGACGCTTCGATAGTAACCGCTATATTTTTAGACATTTGCTCAGGCCGTTTTTTGTATTAGGTACGCGAATATTTGTAGGCGCTCCGGTAGTAACTGATATTTTTTAGACATCTGCTCCGGTAGTTTTTTGTATTTGGTATGCGAATATTTTTAGACATTTGCTCCGGTACTATATATAGTTCTGTTAGTTGCTCCGGTAATATCCGTACTAACAATTGTCTGTCGATGTTAAATAATTTTATAGGTGAGCCGAGATGTCTGATATAATGAGGTTCATATTTTACTATGGTCCTGGGACTGTCCAAACAAATGAGATTGGGGTTGATCTGAGTGAATTTGAGCACATAGAGATGCCACTGACCGCCCCTTCAACATGGGCTGTTAGTCAGTTGAAAGAATGGTTGACAACATGTTTAGGGCTGAATACTGAAACTCACACGATGGGTGTTCATGCATTGTGGACCCGGTCAAGTACAAACATTTTATTCTATTTGAGGCCAATAGAGAGGGAATCTCAGTGGGTGCGCTGGTTACAAGGTTGGGAAACTAGGGGATGCAATCCTTGTGCCTTAGTTCTTCCCGTTGTGAAGGAGGTAGTTGCACCTGAAGGCGAGCGTGGTCACAATCCTGGGCAAAGCAGTCATGGGATTACGCAATCTATGCCAAATGCTGGAGCTGATGGTTACGAACAAGGGCAGAGTAGTCAGGTAGAAGGAGGAAATGCCGAGGGTTATTACAATGGGGAGGTGGACGGCGACCAGGTAGATGGGCACATGCAAAACCAGATGGAAGATGAGAATACAGATGTTGACATTGGTCATGGCAATGATTCCGACGAGTCTGATGAAGAAGATTTGCCGATTCCTGCATCATGGAATCATGACTTCTCATCAGCAATGATCATCGACGATGGGCATGATTATGCTTGGCAATATCACCAGAATAATATTGCGACGGGTGCTATGTATCCAAACAAGAACGCGTTGAAGGACGCAATCATTCAATGGGCAATGTCCACACAAAGTGTTTTCACAGCTCAAGTGTCAAGTCAGAAATACTTGACAATGGTATGCAAGAACGAAGATTGTCCCGCCAGGGTGCATGGTTATCTCCCTAAGAACGGAGCAAGTTGGGTGATCAGTGACCTAGTTCAGCACACATGTCTTATTCCCTGCATCCCTCAAGATCATGCCAACCTTTCGTCCACGCTTATTGCTCGGTTGCTTTACAGCGAGATAGTTGAGTGCAAAGCGATGGAAGTGAAGGCTATCCAGACAAAAGTATTTGCCAAGTTCAAATACAGAATTTCTTATGGAAAGGCTTGGAGGGCTAAGCATAGGGCGCTTGAGAGCATATATGATTCTTTTTTCGATGGATATGACTCTGTTGTCCGGCTCCTCCACACGCTGCAGGACCGGAATCATGGCACTTATGTTGACATCCAAGACCTTTTCATGCCAGAGTTCCCAACTGTGAGGGTGCTGCATCGACTGTTCTTCTCTTTCGGTGTATGCATCGAAGCTTTCAGGCATTGCCGACCGGTGATATGTGTAGATGGCACTTTCCTCACTGGCAAGTATAAGGGTCAGATCCTGACAGCCATTGGCCAAGACGGTCAAAATCAAGTAGTACCACTAGCATTTGCATTTGTTGAGAGTGAGAACATTGAAAGTTGGACATGGTTCTTCAGGCAATTGAAAGTAGCAGTAGTGAAGGATACGCCCAATGTTTGCATCTTTCATGACAGGCATGCAGGTATACTTAGTGCAATAAAGACACTGACAAACCCTGGTCTTGAGGAACAAACTCCATGGCAGGACCTGCAGAGTCGTTGGTGCATGCGCCATCTGGGGGCTAATTTCTTCTCGCAGCTCAGAAATAAGAATCTGATGAATCTGTTCAAAAAACTCTGCAAGCAAAACCAGTTATGGAAGTACAATTTGATACGTGACAGACTTAATTTATGCACGCGGAGACGCGTTAGGGACAGGAAAGCTGCAAGAGATGCAGCTGTGAGAGCACATGTTGAAGCAGTAGCAGCACAATTAGCAACTGGAACAGCGGCTGTGGAAGAAGAGCATGTTGGGCTATGTGACTTGCCAGGATTTGACCCACCTGGTACTAGGAGAAGGCTCGGGAGGTCGATTAAAACCTTCGAGCAGTGGATAGAACATGAGCCTCTGGAGAGATGGTCTTTGCTGCATGACACACATGGAGCAAGGTATGGTGTCATGACTACCAATCTCGCAGAAACATACAACTTTGTCCTCAGAGGAAACCGGGCATTGCCACTTACAGCCATCGTTGAGGGTATTTTCTATGGCACCGTGAAGTATTTCAGAGATAGACGTCAGAAAGCAGAGCAGCATATCTTGAACAACCCAAGCACATGTTACTGTGAAAGGATTATGAAGTACATGGAACAAAAGATGCAAAAAGCTAGGACACACTCTGTAGTCCCCATTGGTAATCAAGAAAGAAGGTTTGAGGTCCGTTTAGCTAACAACAAATTTGGTTGTGCAAATGAGACGAGGACGCATGAGGTTAAAATTAGAAATGAAGTCTGGCCAACGTGTGAGTGCACATGCAACAAACCAAAGTTGCTTCACCTACCATGCTCCCATGTACTTGCAGCTTGCGGGCTGCTTGGAATGGATGCAATTTCCTTCGTGTCTCCGTATTTTCTAAAAGAGTCTGTCCTAAATACCTGGACAGGTGAGTTGCTGGGATTTCGCTCAATGGGCAACTTCAACACTGTTAATTCTGTTGAAAGGCGTTACATTCCAGACCCAGAGAATATGCGTACAAGCAGAGGTAGGCGACAGTGTCGGCGCATCCGGAATGATATGGATGAATCTGAAGCAGGAGGTGCCACTATACAATGCATTTTATGCAATGAATTTGGCCATAGGGACACTAATTGTCCCACTTTCGTCACTGCTAGTGGTATTGGGCGTGCATGAGGGAATCGGGGGCGAGGAGCAAGAGCAAGAGGAGGAAGAGGGAGAGGCAGAAGCTAGGCACTCAGTTCAAAATTTGTATTAAGTTTGGCACTCAGTTCTAAATTTGTATTAAGTTGGGCACTATGTTCTGAATTTGTATTAAGTTTGGCACTATGTTTGAAATTTGTATTAAGTGTGGCACTCAGTTCTAAATTTGTATTAAGTGTGACACTATGTATGAAATTTGTATTGTGTGACACTATGTTTTAAATTTGCATAGGCAGGAATGGCGGCAGCGGGGTTGCTTAGTGCGGACATTGATAGAAAGCATCGTGCTGCAATATGTTCTGATCGCAAACTTGAGCCGCTGGTCACGCGCACTCAGAATGATGACTGGAAGATACACAATGGATGGGTTCAGCGGTATGTGCTTTAGTTATTTCATTTAACCATGCATATTAATGGGACACACTAACTGATTTGTCTTTACATGCAGGTTGAAATGGGCTGGCCTTTTACCTTTCGCGCGTCTGGTTGAGTCCACTCAGACCTCCAAGCGCGTAGCCATCGACGCCTCTTTGCTCACATGCTTAGTGGACCGGTGGAGGCCTGAAACCCACACGTTTCACTTCCGCTGGGGAGAGATGGCACCTACTCTTCAGGATGTGTCCCTTTTGATGGGACTACCGTTGGCAAGTCAAGCCATCGGACCGTTGGAGGCACCGAATGATTGGCAGCTTGGTATGGCACAACGATTTGCGGGTATTTATGAAGGAGCTCCGGGGCTGACATCGGATAATCACGGACCTAAGTATGAATGGTTGCTCCGTTTTCAGGTTAGTTAACCTTCCAGACAAGTTTCTGTTATCTGATTTTACAGAAAATACCTTCTCTATGTACTGATACTCTCTTTGCGCAATACAGATCCAGAAGTTCCCGGGGTATCCAAGGGTCCCGTTGAATGCGACACGGATCACTCGTAGTCTGGAGGCATATATACTGTGGCTTCTCAGCAAGGTGATGTTCACTGAGAACCATGTCAGCACTATTAGCGCGAGCTACATCCCTATTGCACTCGAGATCGCGAGCGCTGAGACGCCGGTTCAGATCACACAGAGGAGTTGGGGTTCAGCTGTCTTAGCGTATACATACCGAGCTATGTGCAACGCCTGCCAGCTTACGTCACCCACGTCAGCCCTTCTTGGATGCCCTCTATTTCTGCAACTGTGGTCGTGGGAGAGGTTCTCCGTAGGACGACCTGACGTACTTGTTGACGAGCCTATGGATGTCATGTTCGATGCTGACGGCATCGACATGCCTACGTTCGGTCTGAGTTGGACACGTCGCAGGGTATGTCTCAATCTAACTTTTTTTCTTTTTGTACACTATGGTTAAATCTAACTGTGTACAATCTAACTTCTTTTTTACCGCAGAGACAATATGCTGGTGACTAGACTAGACGAGCTTACACGGCATTAAACGAGCAGTTTGATACGTACACCGGGGTTATTTGGCAGCCGTACACGCAAGAAGCCATAGATGCAAGATACCCCGGCGATTTGTCCATTCTGTGCACAAGAGATGCCGATTATTGGATGACGAAATCAAAGATCATCTTCGATGTCTTCGTCGAGGAGATGGCCCAGCAGAGGGTTATGAGGCAATTTGGTCTTCTGCAATTGGAGACACCTCCCCCTACAGAGGCCCGGTTGTCTAGAGACATCCACAGGTACAGTCTACTTATTCTGTATTGTATTGTCATTCACCATTTTCCATAGTTAAGCAGTTAGTGAATGGTTGAACGAAAACCAAAATTTTAGGATCACAAAGAAGGGGATTAACAGGACTGCTGAGTGGCTAGTTACGCTTCAGCCGTACGTTACACAATGGGAGACTGCAAGCACACATCTCTGGCACGAGAATCACGCCTTTGAAATGGACGAATTCAATCTCTACCTGCAGCAGTACATGACCGGAACACGGTTATGCATCGTTCATCACACTCACCCAGATGAGATACCAACCCCTACTACGACGGATATGTACCCAAGCTATGATACTTCGGGCTCTAGGCAGCACGCGGTATTATATTTTTTTCATATAATGCAAGTAGTTCATACAAAAAATTTCGTGCATACCTCATAATCGTCCTGACATTTTCAGGCTGAGTTGACTCGCGGGCTTGGCGAGGAGGTGTCCACCTTTCAACGTTCACTGTCGTCTGCACCTCTAATGGTTCCTCGGGCTCAGGTCCAGACTTGGATCTCGCGTATTGAGGGGAAGCTTCGATCTGTGTATCGGGCTATTACATGCACACGCACTTCAGACGTTCAGCAGCCCCTACAACGACCCCCGCGTCACTCCACGCACCAGCAGCAGCCGCGTCACTCGACTGGTCAGCTCGAACCCACACATCATCGACATGAGCCGCGTCCACGTCGAGCAGAGCAGTGGACGGCCACGCCACCAGCTCCTGACCTGGTCTCACGGATTAGCAGGTGAGACCCATCCTGATGGATGGCACGTGGCAATTCACAAATCACAAAGCACCTACCCCACCCCCAGGGAAAAAAATTATATGAGACCAGGTCTCATATAATGCAGGTGAGACCCGCCCCGATGAATGACACGTGGCACTCACAAATCACTCCAGAGCTGTAAAAAGCAATCATTTTGAATAAACAGTCAACCAATTTGTTAGGAAAGATTCCCTAAAAAAATTGTTAGGAAAGATATGCTCAATAGTAAACTTATTTTTAGTCGTCCGAAAACACCAGCCAAAAGCAGCAAAAGCAATCCAGAAGACGCGTAAAGGCTGTCTCGAGAGGTTATGTGAGATAGCAAACAAATCTGAAAAACCTTGTGGGTCCCAGTTGCAGTTCAACCACGATCGACGCAACTCCAGCCAAATTTAGCAAGAGTACATTTAAAAAGAAAATGCTCTGTGTCTCCTGTCAGGATTGTACTTCAAAACAACATGAACAATTGTTTCGATTTGTAGATGGGTAGTTCACAGTTGTTGAAAGAGAAAAAAAACATGAGGGAAGGAAAGGGTGCACCACGGGAGCTGCCGCAACGACCTCTTCGTCGCTTGGTTCTCCTCCACCGTCTGGTTCTCTTCTCCGCCGCCGGGTTCTTCCCAGCGGCAGCGACATGTCCGATGAGGCGACGATGGCGAACTCAGAGTAGGCGTTTCAGCGGGCCCATCCGAGATGGTTCCGTTCCGTCGGGTGATGAGAATCGAGAACTGGTTTCCTTCCCTCAACCTTGGCCCAGACTTATCCGTGATGTTGAGGAATCGGATCCGCGACCGCAGGCCCGTCCCACTGATTTTTTTTCGACGCCGCCTTACTCTTTTCTTTGAGTGAAGTGCATCATAGGTCCTCGAACCATTTCAGAGGTGTCGCGTATGTCCATGAACTATGAAAATCGTCATCCAGGTCCTCAAAATGCAATATGTGTGTTATCTTGGTCCTCAAACTATTTTAAAGGTGTCACGTAGGTCCTTGAACTATTTCAGAGGTGTCACATATATACACACTTATTACACTTCCAGAATTTTTGAGGACCTGAATGACATTTTTCATAGTTTGAGGACCTACGTGACACCATCAAAATAGTTCGAGGACCTAGGATGCACTTCACTCCTTTTCTTTCACCTTCCTCTTCCTCTTCCCCTGTCTCCTCTCCCGACACCGAACCGAATCTCAGCAGTAGTAGCCCGAGGAGAAATCGAGCGCCAGCAGCCATGTCCTGCGAGCAGGAGTTCCCCGAGCTCAAGATCGGCGAAGGTATCATGCATGTGAAGAGAGAGAAAAGAAAGGAAGATCACGCGGAGGCTTTGTGTTTGTCAAGTGCATGTCTGTACTCTGGCAAAGCCCCTCACATTTGTCTCTAGGATACCCAACTTTTAAGCGAATATATATAGGTCCCCGTTGGATGATAAAAATGTTTTGGATACTGTGATTCGAACATATAGTGAAGCTTTGAGAGTACGATTTGAAGATGCCCTAAGTCAACTAATTTGGGACGGGTGGACTACTACTTTAGGAGTAAGTGTATATAGTAATCTTCGTAGCGCGCGTTTACAGGCTAGGCCATTACGGCCGGTATATGCGGCTAAAAAATCGCTGCGAAGAACGTGGAAAGATGTTGTTTGCACATGTTGACCTGAGCTGCAAAATTAATGGTCTCATAATCGATATAAAATAACTTCCAATGAGCTACCCTGTATTCTAGTGAATAATATTTTAGTTAACAAAGTACGTTGGTCAAATTACTTCTAGGTAGCTAGGCAGCACATAGCACAGTAAGAGCGACCCGGCTCTATATCTCCCAGATGACAGATCTCTCGCTTGTACTGTAGTTTCGAGCAAGGAAAGAGGAGGGGAGGAGATGGCAGGTTTGCCTGATAATCCAATCGGGCAGGCTGGTTCGACCATGGAGGTCGTGGACCATGGTAAAGATTTAGAGATGCCTGATGAGATACACATACTTGTAGAGGAGTTTGAGGCGGAATCCCTCGAGATGGGAATGAAGATCCATAGGCTCCCTCCAAGTTTGGCTGATATGGGAGACCAGTTCGTCACTCCGATGGCCGTAGCCATTGGCCCTTACCACCACGGCCTTCCCCATCTCGAGGGGATGGAGAAGGCTAAGCGCGTGGCTGCCTACACCCTCACCAGGGACTCGGGCAAGTCTCGTGAGGAGATGTATTCGCTGGTCCTTGAGGTCGCGGACAAGGGCCGCCGCATGTACGCCGACGACGTTGTGTCAGGTATCAGCACAGCTGAGTTTGCGGATATGATGTTTCACGATGCCTGCTTCTTGCTGCAGTACATGCTTTCGTTTTCGTATTCACTTTCAGTGGAAACGGATTCCATGTCGCCGCTGCAACGTTTCTTCTTCACCAACATGGCTTGCATCAATATTGACATCATGCTGCTGCAAAACCAGCTTCCCTGGTTTGTCATCGAAGCTCTAATGACCGCCATGCGAGTAGACGTGGGCGGCTTCGTTGCATGGATGAGAAATTCAATGTCTCCATATGAAGATTACCATGGGTACGCGCTATCAAACCGAGCACCACATCTTCTTGGCCACCTCCTACGGCACAAACAAGGAGCGTCAGTAGTCAAAGTACGGGCTGGACTCTTCTGCGCATTATCGGCACCTGTTAGCGCCATGGAACTTGAGGGAATCGGCATCAAGCTACATCACAGCAAAACTGGTCATATTGATATCGGAATCAAGAAAGGCTTCCTCTTCGACAAGTTGCTCCTGCCGTCACTGCAATTGGACCGTATAAGGGCATCCTGGATCGCCAACTTGGTGGCTCTCGAGGTATGCACGGCCTCATATTCCTCCGAGAGCAATTCTTCCGTTTGCTCGTACGTTGCCATCCTCGCGATGCTCATGGATCGGGAGGAGGACGTGCACAAGCTGCGGTCAAAGGGTTTCATACATGGAGAACTATCTGACAAGCAAATTCTTGATTTCTTCAACGGACTTGCCCAGCAGATATCCCCAGGTATCCACTACTTTCATATCTTGCACCATATCAATGACTGCAAACATAGAAGGTTCATGCGGATTATGGTGTGCAAGTTTGTTTCTGACAACGCTAAAGCCATCGCAGCCACGCTCTCCATCATTGGTGTTCTTGTTGGCATCTTCAAGGCGCTCTATTCTCTTAAGCAACACTAGTGCAATAAGCTAGCTAGAGAGTTGACCATCCATGTTTGCCGTTTATACCATAAGCCACCATCTGTGATTAATTACAATGGCGTGTATCATTCTAACTTATGTCTTCAATTACATTTGTTGTACAATTTATTTTATCAGAATACCATTTGAAACATGTTGTTTGATCCAGATTCAAGTTACGCGCTCTGTTGGTTGTAATAATTCCGGCTGTCTATTGCAACGGTTGTATTGATCCGTGTTGCAAATTTGTTTCCACGTTATTTCATAATATGTTCGTTTCTGTGTTGTCATCAATTTTCTCAGCGTAACTTGTAGTCTTTTACACAGTGGAGGTACAAAATCTTGAAATTGGAAAGTACCAATGCTTGCTTGTTGTCAGCCCGTGGGTCCACAAGCTTGTGATGTAGAACAACGATTTCATCAAAGAGAAATTGATTGTTGATTTGGTGAGGTCACACAAAATTCACTAGGCAAGCACAGGATCTCAACACAAATCAGGTGTGAGCATTGTAAATTTTTCAGAATATAAGGGACAAGTGCTTGGATTCGCATTTTATTTTTGCGAAAACATTAGATATACGGAAACACTAACGCCCACACGTGTGGGCGTTTGCATCTCGCCCACACGCGTGGATCCACGCCCGTTTGTGGTTGCACGAATCTTGACATGTTTGTGGTGTCACGTAGGACTGGGTTGGTGTGTGGACATTCATCCGGTCGCCCACACGTTCGTTTTCACCACATGGAGGGACCGGTGTGTGGGCGTTTAGCAGTTCGCCCACACGTCAATTTTCACTCACGCACAGGGTTGGTGAGTGGGCATTTATCAGTTCGCCCACACGTCTGTCTCCTCTCCCACACCCAAAGCTGCCAGTTGTCATGTGTTTTGCAGGGTACATGACAACTGTCATAGTGTGCTTGTAACCAAATGGCAACTCTTTCTTTTACCCGAACATGTCAGTTGTCATGTGTTTTGCAGGGTACATGGTAACTGCCCTATTGTGCTTGTAAGCATATGGCAACTCTCTCTTTACCCGAACATGTCAGTTGTCATGTGTTTTGCAGGGTACATGGTAACTGCCCTATTGTGCTTGTAAGCATATGGCAACTCTCTCTTTACCCGAACATGTCAGTTGTCATGTGTTTCGCAGGGTACATGGCAACTGCCCTAGTGTGCTTGTAAGCAAATGGCAACTCTCTCTTTAGCCGAACATGTTATTTTTCCATGCATCTTTGTAGCGCTACACGGCAACTGTGTAGTGTTAGTAGGTGGCAACTCCTAAAGTTTTCAAATCATGGCAACTGTAGTAAACAGACCATACATGGCAACTGCCTAGTGTTAGTAGGTGGCAACCCCTAAAGTTTTCAAATCATGGCAACTATAGTAAACCAGACCATACACGGCAACAACTGCAGTTGTTCAAAAATGGCATCTGACACTTGACCTGAGATGGCAACTGCAATTGAGCAACCATGGCAACTGCAGTTAAACGAACATGAAAGAGGGTCCGAACCATGGAACTGCGGGGCACGTGGTGACTGTCATGCGAAGGCCTGACGTACAGGCGTGTGAGCGTTATCTATTTTGCCCACACGTAGACATGTGAGAGGGACCGCGAGGAAAAAAAGAGGCGTATGGTCATTACCTGTTTTGTCCACACGTAGACGTGTGGCTGATCCTCTTAAACACCATACAAAACGTGTGGACAGACCCTTTAACGCCGACACGTGTGACAGTTATCGTTGTCCTGGATCTATTATAAAGATTCACCCGAAGTGCAAAGTGAGGTCCATGGTTCACAATTGAGGAAACGAAACCTAGGGTTGTCCAGGACACGAGGCGAGGCGGGCGTGCACTTGTTGATGCCGAGAAGGGAAAGCCGCAAAAGGGGAGCTTTCGCCCGGTTCTTCTCGGCGGTAGCGGCAGCTCCGGTTAGGCGGCGACGACGAGATGGAGAGTTTTTTTTTAAGGGCTAGATGCAGAGTAAAGGGTGCTAGCGTTTCAGCGGGCCGATCCTAGGTGATGGAAACCCGGCCTACTAAGCAACCAGATCCTCGACCCCAGGCCCAGCCCACTGATTTTACCAGACGCCGCCTCCCTCTTTTCTTTCCCCTTCCCCCTCCAATCCCGTCTCCTCCCCCGACGCCGAGCCGAATCGCGGCAGCAGCAGCCGGAGAAGAACAAATCGAGCGCGCCAGCAGCCATGTCCGGCATGGAGGAGGAGGAGAACGCCGCCGAGCTCAAGATCGGCGAAGGTCCGTCCCTCCACTCCCCCTCCCCCTCCCCTCACGCCCCATCACCCCACCCCACCTAGGGTTTCCCAAGAACAGATCCGCCGTACCAACTAACCCTAGCCGCCACCGCTCTTCTCTTTGCGCAGAGTTCCTGAAGGCCAAGTGCCTGATGAACTGCGAGGTGGCGATAATCCTGGAGCACAAGTGGGAGCAGCTGCAGCACATGTCGGACGGCGGCGCCGACCAGGTCTCGCAGGTGTTCGAGAAGTCGCAGGCCTACGTCAAGCGCTTCAGCCGCTACAAGAACCCCGACGCCGTGCGCCAGGTCCGCGAGACGCTCTCCCGCTACAGCCTCGTCGAGTTCGAGCTCTGCACCCTGGGGAACCTCTGCCCCGACACCGCCGACGAGGCCAGGGCGCTCGTCCCCTCCCTCGTCCCCGGCGGCAGGTTCGACAGCGACGACAGGGTCGACAAGATGCTCAACGACCTCTCCCTCATCAAGAAGTTCGAGTAGCCCCTTCATATGCTCTTACCTACTGGGGGCTTTACTTTGGTGCTCTGTTTAATCTTCGGAAGATTGTCTCCTCCCATTGTGCTATGATCATAAGGCATCAGCAGTGTCAATCTTCTCAAATGTATGGAGATAATTAAACCTTGTCGTGCTGTGCTGTCTTGCAGAAAATATGTACTTGTAGCTGCTGTTGTTAACTTGGGCTGGTGCTGTTTAATCTTCTTCACGTACACCTCCTCCTATGCTATGATCATAAGCACTGACAGAGTTGACTGAACCTTGTTGCGCTATCATCTTGTGGTTTTGATCACCAGGAATGAATCTGGTTTCAGACTGAAAATTAGTCATCTGTTTGTCATCAAGAAGTTAAGAGTAGCACCATATATGTTCCTTTTGGATGTTCTTGTGTTCCTCCAATAGACATGGAGATGGAGCTGGAGATTCTCCCTCCCCTGTCCTCCATGTGTCATTTTTCAGTCTCAAAAAAAGCTAGCTACTGACAGCTTAGTTTGGTGATATGTTTAATCTTCATATTATCTCCTCCTACTGCTATTATGATAAGACATCAGTGTCAATCTTCAGATGTATGGAGTTAACTAACCCAAATGATAAGTGCCACACGATCAAAGTGCTTGGCGTTTTTCAATGGCAATTCCAGTCACGCAAGGATGGCAAATTCCAGTGATACACGGCAAGAATCTATCAAAAATAAACGGAAGCACGAAAGTTGCCATGCCTACCAATTAAAGTTGTCATCCTCACGTAACTAACCTTGTCACCGAAAAAGTTCCGAGTTGCCATGTGCTCGTACCTAATGTGTGGCACTTATCAGAGTCCTTAATTAAACCTGGTTGCTGTCATCTTGTGATTCTGATTATCTGGAAAGATTCTAGTTTCAGACTGAAAATTCATTATCAATTTGATCTCTGTTTGGCCTGGTTGTTGTGTTTACAATCTCCAGTAGCAAACACCTGCTCTTTTGCCACTAGTGTTTTACTAGGCATCTCAACCACTAGCTGCCCCCTGGTGAATCTGAACATATGAAAGCTGAAAGGCTCATGTTTCTATTACCATCCCAGCTGGAAGCAACGTTGCTACCTCTATGGGAAGAACATAAACCCTCTGGATCACTGAAGAACGCAAGAAACAAAAGGCATGAAAGCTCACATCTTACACATACATACATAGTTACAACTTGTGATCTGTCCTCGTGTCACATATCTACTGAACCAATCAAAAGAGAAGAAAGAAGATTCTACGGTGCCAGATTCATTCAATTCTCTAGTTGACAGGGGCAACACATGCTGGTTTTTCCGGGCCTACGACTATGAGCACCAGTTCCAGCACCCCAGCGAGGGCGGCATCCGGCCTGTTCTCCTGATGTGCTCCGCCTGCTCTGCAGTCCTCGCGGCGCTACGGTCCCTCTTCGACTCGGCGGCAGCTCGCTGCTCGTCTGCGGTGTGCCTTGTGGATGCGAGCTTGGTCATCAGCTTGTCCTGGGCACGGGCTCGCATCCTCTCCACCTCGACCTTGACAAATGAAGCCATGATAGATTCATTAATATATGTACAATGGTCAATGGGTCTTTTACAAACATCGACATGGTGCCTCCACAAAGAAAAGGAAAAAGACATCCCAGTCTCACAGGCATATACAGCAAATCTGACCAAAATAACAGCAGTTATAGCAGCAAGAACTGAAGCAAGCTTGTAAACATGATTTTTTTATGAAGTGCAATAAAAGATACTTTGAGTTGGTGCATATCCAAATGACAGGAAGATAATGGTGCGTGTAAGAAATTTTGATGAAATGGAGCTAGGTGTAATCCTGGGCTATATTTTAATCCGAAACTAAGGCATTATTCTACTCATTTTCTGTTTTGAGCATGATACTGCTGCAAGTCCAAGATAAAGGGTCTGCTGTCACCAATAACTCGGTGTACTATAAACAGGGTACACAAACAGGGTACACGTTCCATAACATGATGTATACCACCAACAGGGTACACACTAGTGATTCCAATGTAGGATTTTTCTTATGTCTATACAGCATGGAAATCAAGTGGTAAAATGAACATTTTCTGTGAAAAAAATCATATGGAAAAATATGAATCTGAAATTGGACCTGCGAAAAAAACTAACCTCAATTTTTCTCATTTCTGCTTCGATTTTGGCTTTCTGGTGATCTTCCCATGCATGGATCTTGATCTCTTCTCGTTTAAACCTGCAGAATAAGGGCCGCAACATAATAAGTCACCAAGTACCCAACAATTCTACTGGACAGAGACATACACTTAGGTATTAGAACCTTGCTAAGTATTTGGCCTTCTCTGCCTCCTCCCATGCAGCTGCACGGACTTCAGTTGCATTTTGTACAGATTGGTCTGACGACACTGTCTTGAGAGAAAGTGATGCGTCTTTCTCCTCTTCCTTCTTACTTGCCCATGCCGCGATGCTGGTTTTACCTAGCTGGGTGCCAAGAAGCATTATCTCTCTCCTAGTCTTCATTTGCAACTCTTCTTCGCTCAAATCTGCAATGCTACATTCACCGCGGTTGATAACAGGGCCAGCTGCATTGATACCCAATGTCCTTCGTGGAGTAGTTGGCCGAGAGCAATCCGGGCTTGTTGCTCTGACAGGTGTTCCTGTCCGGGATGGTTCCTGGCTTGCAATTGGGGTCATTTCAGTACCCATATCCCTCATCGATACTGACCGGACTGTTGGTGGGGGAGGTATGCATGCAGTGGCACTCTGAAGCGTTGTAGATGAATCACAGCTCAAAGTAACTGCACAAGTTCAAAAATTATGCACTCTTGTCATGATTTTTTTTTTACTTTCCAGATAGAAAGTATGCAAATAGATAACATGTGTTGTACATTTTCGGAAAAGGGGAGAAATGTGTTTGTCAGTTGTCAGCTACAAGTACATAACATACCAGTGGAATCAATAGTTGGAGGTACACCGTACACATCAAGGCTAGCATGGTGAATTATGAAGCTAAACGTACTGTAGGGACATATTTACATGGTGAATTATGGAAGACTGATGAAACTATGTTATCACAAAATCTGGTATCAACAGTCTTGCTCGTATTCTTGCATCGCCTGAGGGCTCTATGTAAATAAAGAAGCAAACAAACAAGTAAGCCATCTGCACTTGTATATGCATGCATGGTGTTCAGTGTTGACTAAAGTTTTGGCTAACAAGCTCTGTGCATTGTCAAACTAATAATTATCATTCTGAATGATACTGAAAGAATTGTGATACAGATAATGTGCGGAGCCCTCCATGTTCAAATGCTCCACTCAGCTAATGGTAAGAGGCGATGAATCATATCTTAGCGGAAGAATTAAGCAGATCACATATAGCACCACCAACTACTTTATGCTAAGTGGAGGAGCTGGGGTATGATGACATAAAGAGTGCACTACTTACCAGCTGAATCAATTATAGTACTTTCTGCAGCAGGTGCAGACTTTGCGCAAGGCTCCACTTCTGGATAGGGCTCCGGCGTGGCCCAGTTCGCCGCTTTCTGCCACCCAATCTCCCTCTTCTCTTGGCTCGGATCGATCCTCTTGGTGTCTATTTCCTCCATGGCCTCCAGCACAACCTTTGTAGCCGGCAGCCTCCCTCCACCAAAGCCAGTTTTCTCCATCTTCCTCGGGAAAGCTCCACCAGCCCTACCGGGACGGTTCGTCGTCGGGCTGGCGATCCATTTCTGGGCATCATCCCACTTTGACGGCGGGGGCTTGGAGAACGGCGCGACCACCGCAGTTGGCGCGGACCGGGCGGAGGCCCCTCGCTCCTTGTGGAACTCGAAGTTGGACGCCACGCTCTCGGAATCGCACGAGTCCTCCTCGGGCACCCTGAACCTCGAGCCCATGGAGTGGGAGTCCCGCGACCGGTGCCCGCCCCCGGTGTCCAGCGAGGACGAAGATCCCGACATGGTGCTCACCACATCCACGTCCTTGAATTCTTCGCACATGCTGCCTCCTCCTACATAAAAACAATGCCACTGCTTCAGACTATGAAATGTCATGAAAAAGATTCAGCTTTGAAACAACCATTGCCTCTCTGTTTTAGTTGAGCTTAACCGGACTCTCATGCAACCAATTCAAGCATGAGAATTGCCCATTTCACCTCGGGAATACTGAACTCTGAACACATATCCTTCTGATGAATGCAAGCAAGATAATATTTTTTTTCCATCACTCCAGTCTCTGCCTTGGTAACCAGAGACAGAGAACGTGTACTGACTGAACTGAACACATAAAAGAAATCATGGAACAGTACAGTGGACCCAAAAATTGACGGATAAAATGCTCCAAATCGAGCAATGCAGGAACGTGTGGGGGAATGGGCAAGGGGGAATGCTCACTTCGCGTGTCGTCGTCGGATCTGACGGAGGCCATGGGCACCGCGCCGTACTCCTCCTCCTCCTGCTCCTCCCCGTCGTCGTCCCCGGCGCCGGCGTCCTTGCGCCGCCTCTCCACGCCCAGCAGCATCGCGCGCAGCCGCTTCGGCGAGAAGCCCCCGCCCTGGAGAAAACAACACGGCAGCGAGCGGCAGCGCGCGCGTCAGCTAGCTCCGCCGAGAGAGGAGAAGCCGGATGAACAATGGCGCGGCGGAACGGGGGGGGGTGCTTGCCTGCGTGGGGAACGACGGCTTCTCGATGCGCTCGTAGTCCATGGCGGCGGGGGGCGGCGCGCCGGAGGGCGGAGATCTGCGGCGGCGGCGGCGGCGGCGGCGGCGGGCGTGGGAGTGCGAGGGGATGGGGGAGTGATGGGGGACACAGTTAAAGCTTGGCTAAAGCTCGGGACTCGGGGGGAGTGTGGTGTGGTACTTTGACTGCCGTTTGACGGGACGGGGGTGCCGCTTTTGGGCTTCTCTTCCCGACAATTTACACTCACTGCCACTGACCTCGTTGTAATTTTCTGTATTATTGGTGCTGCTAATACTACTCCCTCCGTTCGGAATTACTTGTCGCATAAATAGATGTAGTAGATGCGAGCAATTTTTCGTAAAAAAAAGAACCCATGGTTTAGGGAAACGTTTTACGTCGGCGCGCCGGCCAAACACTGGGCCGGCTTGGGGCCTCGTCACGCACAACACGCACGCACATATAGCCATGTTTTGCCTGATGTGGGCCCGTGCAAACCGAATCCAATTCCAACCCAGCACCTCACCGGAAGCGGAATCTCTAACATAGAGAAGGAAAGTCATGGTGCTACAGTGTCATCCTGGTGTAAAACGTAGAAGGGAAGTTAGAGACTGTTAGTAGGTTGTTTACTGTTGATATTTATTGTAGATATAAATAATTTATAATTAATTATATTTCACTATCATCTTATTTGTATGCAATTACTATAGATATACACAGTAGATCATCAGTTTGTAAATTAATTTGAGTTATTTTAGTCTTAATTATATGAATAGAAAGAAGGAAAGTTTGAATAGTGTAGCTTTTCTAACTTCCCTTCTTAATGTTAGAGGATCCGGTTCCCACCTCACCTCCCACACATGAATATCTGGGTTCTATTGGCCCCCGCGCCTGACTAGTCCCCTCCATGCGTCATTTTCTATATTTCTACCCCGGCGCCTACACTACACACACACTGCAGTGATGGAGAGGATGGGGAGAGAAAATTATTTTCCGGTCCTATTCTTGCATGTGCACTTGTGTTTTTTAGTTGCATGTGCACTTTGTTTTAGGGAGTATGTGCACTAATTAGATCAAAGTTTGCAAGTAAGTTGTACCATTGGTATAACATCACACTTTTCTGCAAAAGATTTTTTTTTATAACATCACACCGATCAAGCTAGATCATGCAAACTTTCGAGTACCTTGTGTCGAAAAAAAAACCTACAAGCTTAAAACCTTGTGCGCGGTGGAGTTTTTCTGCATCTAAGAGAGATAATAATGTGCCTTGAAAAGCCATATCCAAGATATTTTCTTAGACCGTGAGTCTCCCGGACGAGATATTCAAGAACACTCGAATAGACATGAAACCATACATATATATCTACATTTCTTCTAAGCGTGCGAAATTGATGTGTGGAGGAGGCATATGCTTTTTTGTCCTTCCATTTATTAGAGAAATTTGGTTTAACAAAGATTTTACATTGGTAATGTCTCAAAAATAAATAAAAATAGGTTGGGTTATAATTCTTTGAAACATATTTTTTGCAAATGTGATTTGCCATTGTGGGCACTACAACTGTATAATAAAGTTTGACATCTTTAATGTTTAGTAGTATGTGGTTAATTTTGATAAACATCATAGCAAAATATAGTGTCTAAGATTATTTGTTAAGATATTAAGTTTTAAAAAGTAGTGAAGCTTAGTATAAATAAAAGTTTTTTTAATATTGTTCAATACAATGCATATATAAGAACATATCCAAGCACTGCAGGCCAAATACGGAAGGAAAATAACAAAAAAACATAGTTCCTGAGTCAATTAACATCCGATAATTGGGGGAATAATTTTTCTTAACATATCGTCATGCACTTTTTTCTTTAATGTTCATTTCAATCATTGTGTATTTTCCGAGTTAAATAACATGCGAATGTTGGAGGAATAATTGTTCATGACATATGTTTATCGAAATTTTTTTAAATGCTCATTTCAGTAATAGCAGGAGTATCATTTTTTGTTGCACCCTATAATGTTCTTATAATAATAAAATGGAAAGTTAAATATGAAAAATATAGTTGTGTCTTCTCAAATATTTTTTCTTTATCTCTTTTTCCACCAAAAAGACTAGGATTTTGCTATTGAAGAGAGTGACCTAAAGTCGCACTCGTCATTAGTATAGTCCATGCATGACCAACATTTTTTTGTTATTTCTCTAAACAATATATTTTTGTATTACAATTACAATTTATGTTTAAATGCTAAGTTGTGTGGTATAGGACTTTTCATGTTAAGACTTGTTGGCTCAAAATCATCAGTTGAGGTCCCAGGGCTAACAACTTTTGTGCGATCGAGTAGCTCAAAAAAAAGGATTTTCTGTTTTTTAATATGAAAAAAGTAAGTTAGTGATACAAATTCGCCAATTTTATGTTTTAGGACATTTTCAACAAGGCAAACAGGAATATCTTGGGCATTGATGTCTCGGGAATTTTTGATTTTTTGAGTGATTCTTATTTGGGTTTCATCGGATTCTTGCCACTTCTCGGTTATTCCTAATGCTAACCCTTCAAAAGAGACGAAAATCCATTTCTCCATTGTTTGGCAGGAAATATAAATTATGAAAGGAAACCAAAGGGGATTGCTACAAATCAAGTCAAATGGAGCAACTACCATGTGGAGAGCCAAGCCACCAGGCGCAGTAGAGCAAAAGGCGGCCTTCCATGCAAGCACACCCGCTCACATGGGTGGTCGTATGAAAGTGCCAGCAGCTCCACCACGTCTATACAAGGCACTTTTGTGAAGGGGCAGATATCATCGGAGAACCCTAGCCGCCACCACAACGTCTAGAATAGAGAAGACAGAGATCCGAAGAACCTTTGGAGATCTTCTTAGTTTTGGTCCTTTCATCTCCATCATCGTTTCATTATTCACTATTGTAAGAGGAATTGCAACTTGTGAGAACAAGGAGTAAACACTATTCCTGCTCATTTGGAGGTCCAAACTATTAGGATCATTCATTTCATCTTATTGTGGATCTTCGTGGTATTATTGATATGATCTTTGTTGGTTTATTCTTCGAGATGATTGGTTATTCTCTTACGATGCGTGAGTAGCCCCCCTAGGCGTGGGAGATGTAGGTCAGTGGTAAGATTCATTTGTGCCTGATATATATGTCGTCATGCGTGTTTGTAGTCAGATATGTCTAGTAAGTTATTATACTATGGTGAACTCTATGTGTGTTGTCCAATTTAAGGGCTCATGCAACATGATCTCAAGAACTATACAGGTAACACATATTGTGTAGGAAATATGTAACCTCTAACGCCACAGGTGGAGACATCTTTGAGGACCGAAGACAATATGAGATAATGGTGATGCATTAAATTTAATGTGTGGCTCCGATCCAAGGACCTTAATTGTGGAGACAACCACTCTATGGCAATGGGAAAGGAGGACCATAGAATGAATATAACCCCACGAGGAGGAGTTCCATTACCCTAGGGAGATCCGCCTACCGAACAAACAAATCAAATAGCATGAACACAATACAAGGTAACTGGTATTACCTTCACACTGGCACACTTGATGTATATCATGAACTGATTTCTCTCCGCGCCTAACTTTTAATTGCAGAAAACACAACTCTACTTTCAGTTCTATTTCTGTTATTTACTTTCTAGCGTTATTATTGTTGTTATTTCAAGCTTATAATTCCTTTCACTCTAGTTTATTGGTCTACGATGACGGTAATAATATTTGCAGAATCACAATCAGTTACTTCACATAAGAATTGAGATACCTTGTGTGAGAAACAAGCACTAATATTAATACTTTATGTCGATCTTAACACATCGACTTTTGGATTGCACTCGGACAAGATTTTACCTAGTCCAGTGAGGGAGGAGCTCGGTCACGTGCCTTCGACTCGCTGCAATTCTTGTAGCCAGTGGTGAATCTAGGACGAAAATGAAGGACAGACACAACGAAGGGCACTAATATATTTTTTAGGTGCAAAGACAACATGCAACGCGCAGACACCATCAGGCAAACCTCAACGAACTGCTTGCAAACCAGGCATGCAATGCTTTTTTCTCCATTTGAAATCTACAAAGACAATTTTTTTTTTTAATTTTAAGCACCAAAAGAGTTACCATGCGCACACATAATTCGGGAGTAGAGTGCGACGCACAAAGGCCACTTGAGGGGATGAGAAGGGGCAAGATGGTCCAGAGAGACAGAAGGCACGGGGTGTGATGATGCGGGGATCACCTCACCTCACCTCACCTCAGCCGGCAACGGCCACTTTGCGCGCACTCCCCTCCGCTCTGATCTACTCTCGTTGGGCCCCGCGCCTGACTAGTCTCCTCCCTCCATGCTTCCTTTCCAAAAAAATTACCCCGACGCCTACACCACACACAGACAACTGGGGCCCTGCGTGGGGCCCGCGCGTCCGTGAGGTGCGTAGAAGCCTCGGCCGTCCAGGTTGGTCTCGGCCCGTCGCGTCGCGACTCGCCAGGCGAGTGTGCGTGCATGCGCGACGTGCCGACTGCCCGTGGGCCCTCGCCCCAATCATGCTGTCCTCGTTTTTATTTCATTTGCGAATATATGCTGTCCTCGCTCTCGTTCCTTATCGGCACGTGACTCGCTGACTCGACTGACTCGGATCGTGCTGCTGGGCGCTCGCTTGCGTATCGATCGATGACAAGTGGGGCCCGATGGTAGAGCTCAGAACAAGCAGACAGGTTATCTTTTTTTTTTTCTACTAGTGAAACAAAAAAGCAGACAGGTTATCCGTGTGTTACCGATTTCTTTGTTTACTCATTGATCGGCCCGAGTGTTCGCATAAGATTTACACCCGCGTTGAGATGAAAAAAAAACCATATATCTACATTTTATTTGTGTACGACGACAACCCCATCCTGAGAACCTTCGGCACCTTTCAAGCTTTGGACGTACTTTTTTTTCTGCAAGAAAACTTTCAATCTATTCATCTTCAATCATGACAGTACAAGGAACACAAGAAATAAAAATTACATCTAGACTCGTAGACCACCTAGCGACGACTACAAGCACTGAAGCGAGCAGAAGGCGCGCCGTCGTCATCACCCCTCCATCGCCGGAGTCGGGCACACCTTGTTGCAGTAGACAGTCGGGAAGTCGTCGTGCTAAGGCTTCATAGGACCAGCACCCCAGAACAGCAACCGTCGCCGATGAAAAATAACGTAGATCGGAAGGATCCAAACCGAAGACACACGAACGTAGACGAACAACGACGAGATCCAAACAAATTCACCAAAGATCTTTGGACGTACTTTGATTTGATTATCAAACAGCCTGAAAACTCATAACCTGGATTTTCTGTTAGAGCACTTGAATAGACATGGACCACTGCCGAGATATTTCAGAGCACTAGAATAGATGTGACCACTTACATATATCTACATTTCATTTAACTAGGACCAACTAATCCGTGGAAGAGCCATGTTTTTCTTTTGCCGTTTACGTTTTTCTTTGGTGTGATAATATTCAATTTAACAATGGTTTTCCCCTAGCACTATCCCGCAAAGAAAAAAGAAAAGAAAAGTCAGGTCGCATCCTTTTTGAATCGTTGTTTAAATTTTGTGCAAGTGTTTCCAATGGTACACATAATAACTATATATGTCTAATGTTTACTAACATTGTTATATAACTAATTTTGCTAAAAAATATATCAAAATATAGTGCCTAAAATCATATGCCAATGAATGAAATTATAAAAAATTTATTCAATTTCAGTACAAATTGTCTAACACAAATTAAATTTATATTGCGGAGATGCAACCTTGTGGCAGTATTGGGGTGGAATAAGTAATTAAAGTGTAATATGATTTTTAAAAAGTAGAGTAACAAGACAAGTGTGTGGTGTATTAATTTACTTCCCAGAGGGATGGATGTTGCATTAGTTTTTATGAATGAATTCGAGTGAATTTCCCATGTGTCTTCGTCCTTCTGGTGCTCAATGTTTTATCACATTATTATTTGGTCTAACGATCGCATTTAGACAAACAACATAATATACATGAGTATATAATTTTGAAACTCAAAAGATATATTTTTTTTCTTTCTTTCAGCAAAGTCTACATTACAATCCGAAACTTGCAACTTGCTTTAAGACCCAATCCCAACTTCAAATTCGGTCGCCCCATGCCCAAACAAACCATCTGGTTTCAATGTGCATCTCCGAAAGCTTGAATCGACGTGAACACATACATACATATATCTACATTTCACCGGCGTAGGGCAAACTAATCATAGGAAGAGGCATGCCTTTTCCTTTTGTTCTTTACAGTTTGCTTTGGTGTAGAAATATTCAATTTAACCATGTTTTTTTTTGCCATTAGTATCCTCCAGAAAAGAAAAAAAAAGGGAAATATTAGGATCACAAAATTCTTTTTGAATCATGGTTTTAAATTTTTGTGTCGGTGCATGCAATGGTAGACATAATAACTATATAATGCCGTTAATGTTTAGTAACATTGTTATACATGGTTAATTTTGCTGAAAACATTTACAAAATATAGTGTCTAAAGTCATATGTCGACAAATGAAATTATAAAATATAAGCATTAAAGTTTAGTATAAATAATCCAAGACATCCTTAATTCATATTCGGAGATTAGTCCTTGTGGCATAGTGACCCTTCTGAGAACACTTGTTGCAAGTAACTTCTGAAAGAGCCCGATGATAAGGACCACTTGATCTAGAAACTTAAAACTAAGGCGTGGACTGATTGCTTGGGTTGAATGGGTGGAAGAATCCACGACCACCTGAGTGCTTGTTGTTGCTTGGAGGACGGAGCACTGGAGGAGGCGGTAGCCAGAACTTCTACTGCTTGGCAACCACTTGAGAGGAACAGGAGGAGTGAACATCATCTCTAATTCTCTTTTTGGAAGCTTCACACTTGATCTGAGCTGCCTCTTGCTTGAGAGCCATATTGTAGAATTGGTCAAATTCATCCGGCTCAAACAAGGTGAGAGCAAGTTGGAGTTCATCTTTCCGACCACCTCGGAACTGGTATATCTTGCTCTTGGCATCGGGGATGTCTTGCTTCGCATAACAGGAAAGATTCTGTAACTTGACACTGTATTGGTAGACGGACATGGTGCCTTGCTTCAGGTTGCGGAATTGCTCACGCATGCCTTCAGTGACACTGGTTGGAATGTGATGAGAACGGAAATCTCTGCAGAAGTCAGTCCACGAGATCTCACGACCACCTCTGGAGTCTTTGTACTGTTTCCACCAATCAGCAGCTTGATCTTTGAGTTGGAAAGTAGCAAACTTGACATAATCCTCAGGCCTCAGGTTACTGCATTCAAAGTGCTTTTTGATGTTTGTGATCCAATCTTCAACATCTAGCGGGTTCACACAGTAACTGAACGACTTTGGTTGGTTTGTCAGGAATTGGTTCAGTGTCGCAAGTGAGGTTGATTGAACAGATTGCCTTGGCCTTGGTTCCATGATTGCCTTGATTTGCTTGATTGGCTTGAAAATTCTGCATCATCTGCGTGAGCATCTGAGTGTTCCGGTTGGTTGCTTGCATAATTGCTCTCCATGCCTCAGACGGAGGAGGAGGGGAAGGAGGACGTTCAGGAGGACGCTCTTCTTCCCCCTCTTGGTTTGGGTTGGGAACCTTCTTAGGAGCCATCCTGAATAAGATGACAACTGTTAGCCACTGATGCAAAACAGGTAAGCTGAATCGACGGCTAGATATTTGCAACATAAGTCTTCACAATGAACATTCGAACAAAATGATCGAATGAATTCCACAGTTTAATGGTACAACAATTTTGTCAAGAAGCCACTTGGGAGAACAAAAGATAAAATAAGAACAACAAGGTACAGATGGAACAAATACATGATAGAAGTTTCGACCCACAAGTTCGTGCTGAATGCCCCATGGTACGTGTTACAAAGGGTGTTGCAAACCCAGGATCAGCATAGCCAAGGACCCTTTAAGATGCAACCCCCAATTGGAACAACGCCCATGAAACCTTTTCACTCGATGTTGAACCCCAAACCTCATACCATGCACTCGTTGAAAGAATGCCTTGAGCTACTTGAAACCCACCTATTAATTTCCGAAGCTTTTTAGTTATGCAATCTCGTGTTGGAAATACAGGGGAAGCACCGCGCACTCAACTCTAAACCTACATCCAGCTGTATCCATCCGTCAACACATAACCAGTCATCCTCGGAAATTGTTTACCTCGGACCTTCGAAACGCATCCGATATACTAGCTGTGGCAATACTCCCGAACTATCCCACCAGTAATGGGTGACGTCGGGGTTATCTCACCACTAACCGCATAGAAGAGTTTTCGATGTCGGCCGACTCTGGTATTCTAGAACCGCTACGATACATTTGTGACGACAACACCTCGAAGCTCAACTCCCCGGGACACTGCCACAACCCTAAATGACAGGAGACATCGAGAACAATGTTCTCGTCACAAAGATATCGGAACAATCCAAACAATACCCGCGTGATCCTAAAAAAATGTAGTGAAATTTTGAGAGTAGAGGAGATAGAACAATGGCAGGAGTCTTCACCAGAGCTATGAAGGGATGAGGGGTAAAAAGAAATCCTACTCTCCGATATATATAAGACTCAAAACATTTTGTGTGTGTGCCTAGACTCAATCGTCAGCGATTCGATCAATCAGGGATGTGATGATGCGGGGATCTGTGGAGGGGCAAGATGGTCAAGAGAGACGGATGGCACGGGGTGTGATGATGAGGGGATCACCTCAGCTCAGCCGGCAACGGCCACTTTGCGCGCACTCCCCTCCGCTCTGCTCTACTCTCATTGGGCCTCGCGCCTGACTAGTCTCCTTCCTCCATGCTTCCTTTCCAAAAAAATTACCCCGACGCCTACACTACACACAGACAACTGGGACCCTGCGTGGGACCCGCTCGTTCGTGAGCTGCGTAGAAGGCTCGGCCGTCCAAGTTGGTCTCGGCCCGTCGCGGGCAAATTTGACAATTTTGACTTGTTGGCGTAATCAATTCACGAAATGAACTGTCTGCGAAACTATTTCACAGCCATGACCTTTTTGTGTAGCGCATGCCTCAGTGGCGCTGCACCCTACTGTTCAGCGCCTGCCTCAGAGTTGCACGCTGGCTCAGGGGCGTTGCACGCCTGTCCACCGTGGCGCCTCCTGTGTAGCGCCTGCCTCAGAGCGTGCAACGCCCCTGAGGTAGGCGCTGCACAATAGGGGTGCAGCGCCTCTGAGACAGGCGCTACACAAAAAGATCATGGCTGTGAAATAGTTTCGCACACAGTTCATTCCGTGAATTGATTACGCCAACAGGTCAAAATTGTCAAATTTGCCCCCGTCGCGTCGCTACTCGCCAGGCGAGTGCGCGGTGTACGTGCCTGCATGCGCGACGTGCTGACTGCCCGTGGGCCCTCGGCCCAATCATGCTGTCCTCGTTTTTATTTCATTTGCGAATATATGCTGTCCTCGCTCTCGTTCCTTATCGGCACGTGACTCGCTGACTCGACTGACTCGCTTGCGTATCGATCGATGACAAGGGGGGCCCGATGGTAGAGCTCAGAACAAGCAGCCAGGTTATCTTTTTTTTTTTATACTCCTTCGTAAACTAATATAAGAATGTTTAGATCACTATTTTAGTTATCTAAACGCTCTTATATTAGTTTACAGAGGAAGTACTAGTGAAACAAAAAGCAGACAGGTTATCCGTGTGTTACCGATTTCTTTGTTTACTCATTGATCGGCCCGAGTGTTCGCATAAGATTTAGACCAGGCGTTGAGATGAAAAAAAAAACATATATCTACATTTTATTTGTGTACGAGGACAACCCCATCCTGAGAACCTTCGGCACCTTTCAGGCTTTGGACGTACTTTGATTTGATTATCAAACAGCCTGAAAACTCATAACCCAGATTTTCTGTTAAGAGCACTTGAATAGACGTGGACCACTGCCGAGATATTTCAGAGCACTTGAATAGATGTGACCACTTACATATATCTACATTTCATTTAACTAGGACCAACTAATCCGTGGAAGAGCCATGTTTTTCTTTTGTCGTTTACGTTTTTCTTTGGTGTGATAATATTCAATTTAACAATGGTTTTCCCCTAGCACTATCCCGCAAAGAAAAAAGATAAGAAAAGTCAGGTCGCATCCTTTTTGAATCGTTGTTTAAATTTTGTGCAAGTGTTTCCAATGGTACATATAATAACTATATATGTCTAATGTTTACTAACATTGTTATATAGCTAATTTTGCTAAAAACAATATCAAAATATAGTGCCTAAAATCATATGTCAATGAATGAAATTATATAAAAAAGTATTAAAATTTAGTACAAATTATCGAACACACATTCAATTTATATTGCGGAGATGAATTCTTGTGGCACGAATGGCACATGACGGAAAGAACAAAATGAAGATCAGTACGAAGATTGAAGGCATCCGAGAGTAGTGTTCTCGTGGCCATTGTCGTTACAACTCACCAATGGAACCCGATCCACGATGTTCATTGTGACAATAGCGTTCGTATTGGGGTGTAATGAGTAATTAACGTGTAACGTGTTATATAAAAATAGAGCAAGAAAACAAATGTGTATTGTACTAATTTATTTCCAGAGAGATGAACGTCGCATTAGTTTTTATAAATGAATCCAAGTTAATTTCCCATGTGTCTTCGTCCGTCACCTGCTCAATGTTTTATAATAATCATTATTTGGTCTAACGATCACATATAGACAAAAAGAATAATATACATAAGTATATAATTTTGAAACTCAAAAGATATTATTTTTTCTTTCAGCAAAGTCTACATTACAATCCAAAACTTGCAACTTGCTTTAACATCCAATCCCAACTTCAAAATCGGTCGCCCCATGCCCAAACAAACCATCTGGTTTCAATGTGCATCTCTGGAAACTAGGATGTCAGCCGATGACACCAAGGCTTCTTCTACTATGGCAACGTAACTTCACCCACGCGAGCATCCACCAAACCCTTGATCTTGTGCCTATGCGGTGTAGAGGAGGCACACCTCATCACCGAGCACATGACATCCTCATGTCCCAAGGCAAGGCGGGATACGGCAACGTGTGGATGAGGAGGTCACTGTCACACAGATGGCTAGGGACTCATTCCCCTGCCGTGTCTCGTGTGACGGCAACAGAGGCGATACCGATGACCCAATTCCAGCCAGGAAGTTGTTCCCTCGTCACAGCATCAACAAGCCAATCGCCACCAACGAAGCCTGTGCGATCCCCGCCGGGACCGTGAAATCCACAACCTCCATACCATCAGTCACCGAGTAGTAGCAGGGCAATATGTTACAGCCGTTCGGCTTCATCATCGCCACTAACCATGCGTCAGATTCACCGGATTGGCGCATGCAGATGACCGCCGCGCTGGACGCTAGGACCGCCATGTTGCCGCAACCGTGAAGAACCGCAACGTCCTCCCAGACGTGCCCTGGCGGCCGATGCAGTGCCCCGCTCTGTTGCAGCAAGGATTACCGCGCTCCCACGACGGTGACCAGCGGCAACTGCGGCTAGGGAAGGTAATGTGGTGGATCTCCGGCCATCGACATGACCATGCGTTTCGAAACAGTCCGCGTGACGGTGACGAGGGTGATCCATTTTTTTTTGGACCGGGAGGTCTCGCCATCGGATACTGCTATCTGTCTGTGCACCTTTTAATGTCAAAAATGATCAATTTCGAACGTTCCAGATTGATTTGCCCATGGCAAATCGAACGTTTTTATGGTAATTTTAGTTGACACGAGGATGACAAATTTTGTTGACAAAAACAACACATTTCTAGCAAAAAATAAAGCGAGGACGAAATTGCCATGCTTATCAACTAAACTTGCCATCCCTCGCGGGACTTATCGGAGTCCTCAGTGATGTTCCTCAATCAGCTTGGCTTGAATTGAAAACACCGTCAGTTTTTTGAAAACTTCAGTGATAATTACTTTTGTTCATTAAAAGAAATACTAAAGGACTAGCCCTTAGAGGCATATTATTATAGAAGAAACTCTAAGCACCACAAGTCACTCCGTGACTTGAATCAGGGTGGTCTAGATAGCATGGTGCTATCCTAGCCAATAGGGTGACACCCTGTTCTCCGTTTTCTTCATTTCGATCCTGCAGGCCAGAGGCTTACTACTTCACAAACAGAATCCAACATCTCACATTGGCCAAGCTGCGTCAACCAAGAACTAGACTGATGCTGTTCATTTTTATCAACCTCTTTAGGCTCATTATTTGGGGGAAAATATATACTTGTTGTCGGTTCTAAAAAAAATTTAGTCGCCTCACAAAAAGACAAATTTGTCAAGTAGCTTTGCAGTCCTCTGGCTATGTTGAGGAAGCTCTCGAAATATGTGGCTCAGCTCTCTTTCAGATATTTCTTGAACCAGACTCCCATGTTGAGGAAGCTCTCGAAGTCGGACCGCGGTCTGCAGATCAAATTAACCCGAACCAAGATGAGACGACGATGATAAGAATCCCAAAATGGGAGTGGGGATCAGTTTACTCTGTCTTACATATCGATTTCGTGCGTATCCTCTGGGAACATGATGGTTTTTACCTCGCCCCCTCTTTCTCTCAGAGCTCTTGCGTACTGAAATGGTCGGTAACACCACGGAAAGAAGGTATATATAAGCAGAAGATGTAAAATGCTTTGTTGGTAAGTTTCATATTTGTTGGTAAGTTTGTTAGAAATCCAGAGCGTTTCATATTTGTTGGTAAGTTTGTTAGATAGATGTAAGATCTAGAAATATGTCGAACAATGGATGCACGTACCTGTAGGCCATTGGACATGGGTACCCTGAGATCTGCTCCTCCGAGAAGCATAAGCAAAGGTGCTTTCACCTGCAGAATCAGAACCAGTCGAGTTTACCCTAACATGTTTTTCATCGTCCCGTTGCTCCGGTTCCGACAACTAGAGGGCATCAAGGAACGAAGGAAGGACATACTTTTGAAATAGGCAAATTTTAACATGCTCCCTCTTACCCCTTATTTTTACATATGAGGTAAGAAGGTAAGAGTTAATCCGACCACTAATTAATGTGATCAACGGCTCAGATCTACTACATACTCTTACCTCTCACATGAAAAGAGGGGGTAAGAGGGACCATGCTAAAACTGCTCTTTGAAATATGGGCAATTGGTGATTTCTGGTGGAAGATGCGAAGATGATTAAGTGAAGGTGACTCAGAGGCGAGATGCCTCACTTCAGTCCCGCAGGCCACGGCATAGCACCAGTCTGGGATGTCTGTGGTGCCAACCATCAGTGACAGGTTACATACAGGGTTTCGAGCCGCCGCTACGACAAATCTCTCGGGAGCCTGCACAAGTGAAAAATCAATAACTACGAGAACACGAAGAATAAAAGTTGCAAGTATCAAGCGGTCTCATGGTTGCTTGGATGCTCACCTGGCCGATCAAATGGGTTGTCAAGAAGCCACCATGCGAGATCCCGACAACCGCCACCTTGGATGCATCCACCACTCCTTCCTTGATCACGTGGTCTAGCACCGCAAGACAATCTTGGACATCCTGTTCACAAATTTATTTGATTTTGTTCACAAGGAGATCAGGACAACCATCAACAACACAAGTGTAGAGTACCCTACCCACTCACCTGTGATCCAACCTTCCCAGGGAGTGATTGCAAAGCCTCCTCTCCATAACCCAGTGTACCTCTTTTTTGTTTACACCAAACCATGAGTAAGATGATGATGATGGCACACCAGCACCCATTGGTCATTATTTATCAGAATTGCAGAGAATTTCAAGATAAAACTTACCTATAATTTATAATAAGCAGATTAAACCCAAGTGATGCGAGAAACGCCGATGATTTTGAGTAGCTTGATACAGATGTTGAGTGTGGGCCTCCATGAAGGATTAAGACAGTCGGTTTCTGTGAACTATCCTCGCAGGACACAAAGATGGCCTCAAATGGAAGCCGACCACCTGAGGATAGGGTAAAGAATATATATATAATCTAGTGAAGGATGGTATAATAGTTCACAAAATTTGTTTACATGATGAAGCAATACCATTAGAGAGTTCATCCAAGGGGTTTGGGACGGGGATTCTGAGTGTGCTCAACTTGTGATGAGATAACAAAGCCTTTACCTACAACACACAAAAACGGTAATGCATGTTTGAATAAATTCTTGAGCAAAGAAAATGTCTGCTACTTTGAATTTTGCACGGTCAGCAAGGAACCTTGTTACTGGCTGCTGTCAACGGACTCGTAACCTTGTCCCAGACCCATGCGCATGTATCGTGATCCTCTGTTGAGGCTCGACGGCCATACCTGATTTGAGGAGGGTCGATGGGACTACTTGACTCTAGTACGGTCAGAAGAAAAACAGATATTCTCAGCACTCAAAATAAGAAGATTATATGGATAAACACACTGCCTCTGATTGCAAGTAGAATTACCAGAGAGGACATTGTTGCCATTTATTGCAAGGGCCCTCCATGAGTGATCTGAGTCTTCTGGACTTATTCTGGCTACTTCCCCACTTCCAAATGAAACAAAAAAAAACATATTTTTTTTGAATTAATATATATATGAAAAGTGATCCTTCAAGGTGCATGCCGGCAACTTTTATTTATTTACCTTAACATATCTATTGACAGTATCACTTCAGTACTTCTCCAAGCAGATGTTAATACCATTGTGCAATGATCAGAAAGCCAAGGATCAGACAGCATGGATGAGCAGTATAGACCAGGAAAACATCCATCTCGAGGGCACATTACAACAGGAACCTGGTGTAATTCAAATGGTTCAGAGTGCAGATCATAGTGAGATAAGCAGATTATATATGTGGCCATACCACATCGGTCACGCTGAGTTGTTGCTCTGCTTTCCAATCAGAAGGCCAGTTGATTCGATGCAGCGAATCTGTGGCATTATGTGCTCCAGTATCAACTGCACGTTTGGAAGACAGAAACACCAGGAGTTTTCCATCCTTGCTGTTGACAAAAACATGAGCTATCCATTCAGTGAAATGTATCGGTTAGAAATCCTTCAAGAAGGTGCAAGAGCAATAATACAAGCATTACCTGAACCGTGGAAAGAAAGCACTGCTTATGCTTGGGGTTAAGTTGGTTGCTACTGAAGGAGGCACTGATTTACTACCACTGGAAGATCAAAAGGGATGTGTCATGTTACATAGAAGTTAAGACGTAATTTCTCCTTCCATTTCAACAGAACAGCAGTAATGCAGATACTCTAAAATTCCAGAGTTACATCATGAGCTCACCTAACCGATGCATTATCGGCATTTGGTTCTTCTTCAAAAGGGTACTGAATTGCATAGAGAGAACACGGCCTGTTAGAACAGTACTTTATGCCGAGTTTTCTAGCAGTGTTCTGAAATCCATTGTGTTCTAACCATCCGACGAAGACCAATAGCTTTCGATTGCCGCTTGAAGATTGCGGAGCCCAAACAACTTGACCAACACTCACTGCTTCTGCAATGCCTCTAGCAGCACGTACTTCTCCACTGCATGCACCAAAAGTACATCAATTGATCAATACATGCTTGGTTTAGTGTAAGCCATATTGTTGGATTAAAGGATTGACAATTGACATGTTCATTGGAAGGTGGGCTAAGAGAGAGACCTCGCAATATCAAGAACAAATAATGAAGGTCTCCCCTTTCTGGAGTAAGTTTCACCCCAGTCCTCTTCCCAATCCCCCTGTCCTCTCCAGCTATTACAGTCTTCCTCAGAAGAGCCTTCCTTTCTGTATCCGGCATCGTCGAAAGATGGTTTCGGTTGAGGCGACTGTTCGGCGATATACGCTATGAAGGTCTCTTCATGGTTCCAGGAAATCCCCTGAAACCTGCAGTATACCCACAAACAAAATGTCATATATTACATACACATAGGGGTGAAGAGGCTGGAAATGCATTATGCTGTGCATTTACCACTCATCGGTATAAAGTGGACCATGGATAGACTGATCAACATGTATCTCTTTCTCCACATGTGATTGATTAACAATCTGAAGTCTTGTACGTGAACCTTTGTCCCCGTTCCGCACCACGAGAAGCTTCGACCCCGAAGGGGATGGAACGACAACCGACACTCCGGTCATTTCAATAGGGAAAGGAGACCAATGACACTCGACAGGCATGGTTCCATGTGTCACAATATGAGAATGCAGAATATATTTCCTCTTGTTGTTCGCCAGCATGTCCGGTTGACTAATGGAAAACATCGCTGTGGATCTATCTTCTGTAATGATAAAGCGACGAATGCTTTAATTAGACCAGCTCTGATATAGCTCCTGATCAGGAAGAACTAGATGATGATTGTGAACGAGGTATGTGTATATAGAAATAGCAGTCCTACCATTGTTGGTTTTGAAAAGCCAAGCACTTTCAATGCTTGGGACATTGGTGAATTCTTGCAGTAACTTCGACTGTGAAGCATGTTCTTCAGATGACATTGCATCCATTCCCAACGGATTTTCTTTCTTGAAAGCAGACTGAGAGTCTTGCATGTCTGACAGTAGCTCCTGACAAGAGAAGAAAATTGAGAATTTTCACTTGAAACATCAGGATGTATATGGTTAGGGATGCAAATGCATCGGCCAGGCGGGCCGCGGGCCAATAGACCAGTTTCTAGTAAAATTGCTTGACGTAAATTTAAAATTCGATGCACAATTAAACTAGGATGGAATTTACACCAAGCGAGATCACTGGACTTGCATCCCTAGGTATGGTCTGCAGTTCAAGCTGCAACTAGAATAGAAGCACACCACTCAACTAAATATCATGTCAACTCTTGTGTGATCCAAGTTCCAGGTGCAGCCACACATGGAGAACCTGGATGCGTTAAGATCTCCAGCTAATATAGTTTCAGAAACAAACAGTAGATCCACTTGTTTTTCAGTCTTCACTAATTTCATTGACGGTCAAGACTCAACCCAACAAAATTCAAGAAAAAATATGCCGAATGGCGAATGATCTCAAAAAGAGGACACTGCAATGATGCCTACCTCATAACACAGGATTAAGGAGAAGGGAACTGCTTACCTAGTAGTTCTGCTGCTTTTGCAGTGGAGCAGCAACGGCAGGTCCAAGCAAGACTCCCGGCCGGTGAGCTCTAGAATGCCAGAAGTACCTTGGAAAGACACCTCCCATCATGCATGTTACCTGATTGCCTTTGAGATAACAACCTGGCAGCAATCATTTGGTCAGATGGCACCAAGTTCTGTTTCCTTCTCTTTTGTCAGCATGTCACCAAAGTCTTCAAAAGTTATTACAAAAATAAAAGGAATCTTGATCATGCATTGCATACCACCACTAGCAGTAAGACAAAGGGAATCAAACGATAATGTTGGTTCACATGTGCATACACCACGGATGACACAGCACCGAACAGCATCTTGCTGTCTTTTTCTCTCTACTACTTTGTTCTCTTGTCATTTTCTTTACATTAGTAGTGCAATTTACGATAACATAATCATGTCATTTTGCTAGATAGTACTGAGAACCAGATAATCAAACGGACAAATTATATGTGTTGATGCAACTCGTGGTATCACCTTAGAAATCCATCTATATCTATATTTATATCTACATCTACTAGAGATGACCTTTTTCGCGAATACGCAAAGCTTGCGTATCTTTTCATTCATAGAAGAAGAGAATATGAGTACAATAGAGGGTACAACACATGACATGAACACACATGAGCATGGAGCCTAGAGCAGAGAGAGGGATGCTCAGACGAACAGGGAAAAGACACAACAAAACACACCCAAACCTAAAACTCGAGAGGCAGACCGAAAGAGCACAACATCGAACATCTTCAGAGTCAACACCGGGGACACCGCGAGCAAGCAAGATGACGCCTTCAAGAAGGAAAACGGCATTGTGACGCCATCGCCATCCGATCCGACGAATCGGACCTAGAGTTTCCCCCGAAGCTCGAAGAGGGGCACGGTGATAGGCCGTGGCAGCGCCTCCAACAAGGAAAACGACACCCACGAGTGTCGCCACTGCCAGCATCGGCAAGCCGAGCATGGATTTCGCCAAGCTATGTCCGTGCAATCCCATAGCCACCAGGTGAGGAACCAAAGATGAGGAAGCCCGCCCGCCGATTGGTCACCACCTCATTAGGGGGGAAGGGGTGGGGCTGCCTCTGCCGCCGGAAATACACGAGCTTTGGAGCCGACATGCATGAAGGAGGATGGGGTCGGGGAGGCAGCAAGGCCGAGAGCCAACATGTTTGTTCTAAGATACAGCCCACCAACGTTAGAAGTCGGTGCAGGAAAGGGCTCACGAAGTGGAGTGCTAGAGTGTCATGACCAAGCTCATCACACCTAGATTGATCACTTTCGTCGTGAATAGGTAGACAATGTGACCCCTATCAACGATGGTGCTTAAGAGGACAAGTGACAACATAGATTTGTTGATAGGAACGTGTGTGTATTTATTTCTCCCGTTGCAACGCATGAGCATGTTTATCGCGGATGGGCGGTCGAGACATGCTAAGCGCGGTTTTATGCGCACATGGGGGAAGGAGCCTTGAGCATCAACTCCACCAAGTGAGCGAAGTGGAGGCACACCTATGTAGTGGTGGCGAGCCGGCGCACATGAGCACTACCACTGACAGGGCAAGGAGGCATGCGATGAACTGGTGGAATGTCAACGACTATCGGTGCAAACGAAGGGTGGTTAGAGCGGGGGTGAATGGTGCTTTGGGTGGTGACGGGAGTGGAGTGGGGAGTAATGGTCGATACATCATATCTCATGTACTTCTCAACACGTGCAGGCAAGTGTCACACGTGGCTCGTTGGAGCCCAGCCCTAGGAAAACAACTGATTTGGCTGTTTTCCTTAGCGAGGCCCAGGGTTGCTTTAAGGTTTGCACGGGAAACCAATTTGGTGCATCCCAGGCTACCAAACATGTTGAATTCGCATCCCCGGGATGTATGGGTTGCATGCGATCTACCAAACATGACTTGAGTGGACACATGGTAGTTGCCCTGGTGAGAAATTCGAGGTATGTCGCCGTATAAATTATACCAGCAATTCAAGCATTTATCGGGTGTGCACCACACCGTTAGACTTTACATATAATCGACCTTTTTTGAACTTTCAGGTTCTATAACAAGGCATCCTCAGAGCCAAGGCATTTGCTACGCGTTGTTCCAAAGGCCCTTAGACTGCAATGTCCATAACAATGAAACAAACAATGGGGAGGTGGCAAGCATAAATTTATTGAACTTTTGGGAGGGCCAACCATTTTTTATTATGATTTTTTTTGGGTATGTGTGTTTTTCTCAAAAGGGGGGGGGGGGGGG
>LR738712.1:857403879-857482004 GCA_902687465.1 Secale cereale
GCATCGGTCCCCTCCTCCCATGGCTGCATCCATGAGGTTGCCCCTGATAAGCCCTTTTCATTGTGAATGAGAAACGACTATTTTTAAAATTTATGAGTTAATTGTTATAGTTCTGTTTTTTCTTTAAATAATATTAATATTTAAAAAATCTTTCAAACATTTGATTTGATTATTCTTCTTACGTGCACTGCGGTTAGTTCTGCCATACTCTTTAAAGTGGACATACAAGGAGTCAGATGTTGGAGAAAATTGAGGGACCGTGGATACATGCCATACTTCTAACATTTCTGATAGATGACCGCCCATCGTTCATCGTGACATCACTTTGAATAATATCCTACTTGAATCTGACTTTGAGCCACGGTTGTGTGATCTTGGCACCACAAAGTTGCTTGGCTCTGCTTCGGCAAACTGGACTTCTGTGACAGGATCGTATGTCTACATGGCATTGCACTGATAATGTTCTTAGTTTAGGCAACAATGAGTAGAGATATCTAGTATGTAGTGTTGATGTAATAGGCAATGAACCGTTTAACTACACTATGCATGATGTTTATGTGTTACTTATAAGTCAAATTATTGGAATGAACTAGTTTAAATGTGTGTTTCAAATGAGTTATGTTTTAGGAGATCTGCTAGATGACCAAACATTTAACCCCTTAAAAATTAGGATTTTTTTACCACAAATCTTGGTGCGGGATATTTAAGAGCAATTGAATAGTCGCGAATATATATCGAGCACCAATGTGTAGAGGAGGATACATTAATGGCATAGAGGAGCCATGGTTTTTCAGTGGTCCTCAAAATAAATCAGCGAGCATTTTGTTAGAACCAATGTTTATTATTTGTGCTAGTGTTTGAAACAGTAGATATTATACACCTAAGATCAAATATTGAAAAACCAAACAACAAAAAAGGAGGAACATTTAGTATAAATTGCCGTTGTTTTTACTCACGTCGGCGTCCTCCCTTAAAACTCTAAGCTCCCGGGAAATTATGCTCCATGGTGTATCGTGTCTATGGAGAGCGAGTGAGCCATTTTGTCAATGCGCGGCCGAGATGGGCTGGATGGGTTGGCCAACCTTACTTGCATATGGGTCTTCCTGTGTTGTGTTCACCCGAATGTCCAATCGTTGAAGTATTTGTGTTGTTTGGTTATATCATCTCATGTAAGCCCTCAATGCGTTGATGATTTGAGGCGTTTTTCACACGGAAAATATTTGGGTTGCGAGATTTTTATTTTACATTTCAATATGATATATTTTAGTTTTCTCGTGGACAATAATTTGCATGAACTACATCTTAGAGGAAGTACACATTTTTTTAATTACATCTTACAAACTTTGTTTCTACAATAGTTTGGTTGGAGCTAGAAGATATTGTTGTGAAGCAAGTTTTTGGCACTACCTCACACGAACCATCAGTCTAGGATGGTTATTTTTCAAGTAGTGCTGATGTTTTTGCATGTGTACTTTTGATATGGCGATGACTATATTTATTTTTGTCCTAATCTAACCCAAGAGTTGATTATTTTTCTATAATTGCATGTGTATTGAAACATCATATTATTGTGTTTTTTACTATTTAGGTGAATCATGTTGTGCAAAACATATATCGCCTGCTTGAGGTTAGAGTGTTAGGTTTATAGAGAGTTGACATTGTTGAGTTGCTACTCTGAAGTGATTAAAATTGATAATGACAAACCAATTTAACATAATTGGCTATCTACACCTTCCTATGTAATGTAAGGATAGTGAGATGCACATTTTAATGTCTTGTATTGTTATATCATGCTACCCGTGCTAAACATTTTTCAACTAGTTTTACTATTTATGCCTACAATATTTTTGCATTGCTTTTTTATCATGGTACATTTGACTTGACATGATATCCTTGATGCATATTTACAATTGATAATAGATTTTGCACCTACTTGCATTCTTCTGTACCATGTTGTTGACTTGCGGGAGAATCAGAAAAAAAATCAAACATGGAACGATGTATATTTCTTAAGAAATTAACGGTTCATGTTGTTTATATATCTAACTTAACTACCTTTTCAGCCTGAGATGATGCTTTCATGCGAGACACCCTAGAAATGATAGAAGAAATGAAGTTAGCTTGCTCTATGGTCATACTTGAAACAACACGGATACAATATTGGGTTCATTGGCGAGGCATCAGTTAGCTCTTTGCACATGTCAATTAAACCCTTGAATGTTGGCTCCCGCATGAGTGTTATAGGTTTTAGCAGTACTTAGGGATCCATAGTTGAAAGAAAACTACTCATAGGTGATCATGGTGGCTTTCAAGTTGATGGACATGGCCACCGTGAAGAATTTCCCCTCCGGCATAGCTCCGGAAAAGGCCTCCAGATTGGATTGTCACAGAACAGGTGTGTGGCGTCGAAAGAATTAGGGCTCTCAATTCTCAGGGTTTTTAGGAGTATATAAAGGCATCGATGTCGACAGGCGGTGGATCTGAGCACCAGGGCCCCACATGCCCCACCATGTGCCCTTGGCTGCTGGCTATCCCGTGGCCTATGTAAGTTGCCATCGGAAGCTTCCGGATGCAAAAATTCTCCTGTTTTTTTTTTTGAATTTTGTGAGCCCGATAAAATTAGTTTTCCTGAAAATCCAAAAACATGAAGAAAAAAACAACAATCGGCAGAGGACATTGAATAAATAGGTTAGTCTAGAAAAGTCATAAATGTTGGCACCAAAAAATATGCAAAAGTTATATAAACATGGCATGAAACAACCTGAAATTACAGTTATGTTTGAGATGTATCACTGTACTCCTCAAGGGAGGTCACCGATTCATTATTAGATGTCATCGATTTAGAGGGGGAGGCCATGTCAGGCCTTCTTGCATTCACATGGAGTCAAGTACACTCGCGGAGAGGGGTTTGACCCAGGATCAATCCATACCCCCTCGGTGTTCATAGTCATCTCCTTCCTTCACATGACGGTGCCACTTGGTTGCAATGTTTGTTCATGTTCCTCCTCCGGCTACTGTACTCATATCTAGTTTCTTTGACACAGAACTCATGCCATGCTGCTCGGGAGCCTTGTTGGAATTATGTCCAGCATGCTTCTTTAGAGGGCTTTGATCCATGTCATCAATGTTTTCGTCCTTGAAGACATCACCATACATCCTATTTTGTGGCATGCACATGTGCCATCTACGTCCACGGTTGTGGTTAATCCCCAAGCGCTGTTGCCATACGTCTTAGTTTCCCTGATCATGTGTCGTCCTATTACTGATGTCCTCCTCTTGGCGATGGACCATTTACCATATCCCTCCTTATCAGTTGGGCAGATTCTGTCCCAACATTCCTCATGCCATGCCCTAGCACACCACACACTTCAAGAAATTAATAGCCAATCTTTCGCATAGTTGACATTAAAGAAGCCTCTCTTTTCCAACAACATTTAGTGGAACAAAATGGATGTTGGGTTTACTCACTTGGATCCTCGCTCTCACCCGTACATAATTGCCTTCAAAGTACCTTATGGCGTTCATCTCTACACTCCTGATAATGGTCACCTTCCAAGCTAACTTATCAATCATTGCCTAGCCACTGTATAGGTCGGGGATGCTATGAATTTGTGTCCAGACTACCATACCATTGAGCTTGACATATTCAGGTGGATCACATCCATCATACTCTCCAATCAGCACCATTAGTCCATGGAAGATACAAGGTTCCTAGAACATAACATTCTTCCAATCTCCAAGACATAAATCTGGATGATAAGAGCGAGTTGTTTTGTTTTGGGAAAGCCAAAGACGAGGAACACACTTATAAACAGCTGTTCGGATGTGAATTAGGTGCTTTACCATTCAATTACTTGGGCATACCGATACATCACCGTAAATTATCCAATAAATAATGGAAATGTATTGAAGAACGAATTGAAAAAAAACTTAGCTACTGGAAGGCCAAGCTTATGTCATATGGAGGTCGGCTAGTCCTGATTAACTCGGTTTTGACTAGTATGCCGATGTTTCTACTTTCGTTCTTTGAAATTCCGAAAGGAGTTAGAAAGCGACTTGATTTCTTTAGATCTCGATTCTTTTGGCAATCTGATGAGGTCAAAAGGAAATACCGTCTGGCGAGATGGGGTCGACCGAAAGAACAAGGGGGACTTGTTATTGAGAACTTAGAAATCAAGAATAAATGCCTTATGAGTAAATGGCTCTAAAGGCTAGAGACCGAGCCAGTGCGTATGTGGTCACAAATCCTGCGTAATAAGTATTTACAATCCAAAACTTTAGCCCAGGTTACCATGAGACCAACTGACTCACCATTCTGGAAGGGCCTTATGAGAACGAAGAACTTGTTCTTTCGCAGGGTCAAATTCTTGGTTGGCAATGGGTTGTCAACAAGATTTTGGGAGGATACGTGGTTAGGAGAGACACCTCTGGCCGTCCAATATCCCATACTTTATAATGTTGTGCAATGAAAGGAGGATTACGTGGGCACAGTTCTGCAAACCACTCCCCTAAACATCTAGTTTCGACGTGCGTTAGTTGGTGAGAGATGGAATGCCTGGCTACATTTGGTTCGGAGACTGATAGACGTTCAACTCTTCGACCAACCGGATACGATACACTGGAAGTTAGCTAAGAATGGGATTTTTATGGTGAAATCTTTCTATTTAGATTTGATTAAATCCGGTCCAATCTCAAGGTCATTACACATCTGGAGGGTTAAGGTTCCATTGCGGATTAAAATCTTTATGTGGTTTGTCCACAAAAAAGTGATACTTACAAAGGACAACCTAATTAAAAGAAGATGGGTAGGAAGCTCGCGGTGCTGTTTTTGTGATCATGATGAAACAATACAACACCTATTTCTTGAATGCCCTTTGGCAAAACTACTGTGGAGAACGATTCATATAGCAGTCAACATTAATCCCCCAGTTGATATTGCGTCGTTGTTTGGGACATGGTTAGTTGGGGTTGATCAGATTACTGCAGCTCGTATTCGGATTGGAATATGTGCGCTTTTATGGGCTATATGGAGCTGCAGGAATGATATGATCTTTAACAGACAACACACTTTTACTTTCTTGCAGGTCATCTTCAGAGCTACAGCTTGGATCCGTACGTGGTCCTTACTCATTCCTATGGACTCCAGGGAGCCTTTGGTTACTGGGTGCAACTGATGGAAGATGGTATCTCGGGTTATATTCAACCGGTTTGGATGGCGATCGCATAACAGGATAGGAGTCTAGGGAGCTTATCATACATAGTAGTACATCGGTTGCTGGAGTCAACATGTAATTTTCTTTTTTACTTATTTTCGTCCTGCTCCGTTTACGAGCTGTAAGACCTTTTTGGAGTTACTATTTTGGACTATTAATAATATGGCTGCATGCATCTCCATGATGCAGAGGCCGGGGATACACCTCCATTTAAAAAAGAGTAAGTTGTCGTCAACCCCATGGATTACTGAATCATGGGTGAGGTTCCATGTAAACCTACGTGTCCTTCAAAGCACTGCAGCTAAAAATGTCCCGTTGTATCAATGTTTGCGACTATTGGCCAGCCATCAGGTTACTTTCGCAAGCTTGCCTATCTTTCCTTCAGCGACAAAGAAACCATCTAGCTCACCCTCTTTCATATTCACTAGTGGTTGGGGCGCACCCGTGGTGCGCCTCCTCAGAGGAAGCTGGGGCGGTGCCAGGTTGGGTGTGCCCCTTCCACTTTCTTACCTATATTAAGTAGTGTTAATGGATCAGAATAAGAGCAGTGCAGATGCAACATATTCAGAGAATGGACTGGAAGAACTGTGTAGTTCCAGGTAAAGGAACGACTCTTTGGGTTTTCTTTTTTGATTTGGAGAACACATTCATGAAATTCTTGATAAATTTAATATATTGATGCATCGCGTGAGAAACAAACCAAAATGCCATCACAGGCAACACACAACAATATAATACCATCGACAAAAGCATCTTGCCGCACATATCGGCTCGGGCAGCGGCGTGCCTTTGATGCCTCCCTCCGACAGTGCGGCGAGTACGAGAGGAGCACACTCACCTCATCCGCTGTGCACTTCATAAACAACAGCATAAGGGAAAGTCTAAAATGTTTTCTCGAACTAATAACCCAAAGTACTAATTGAAGGAAATATGCCCTAGAGGCAATAATAAAGTTGTTATTTATATTTCCTTATATCATGATAAATGTTTATTATTCATGCTAGAATTGTATTAACCAGAAACTTAGTACATGTGTGAATACATAGACAAAACAGAGTGTCCCTAGTATGCCTCTACTAGACTAGCTCATTGATCAAAGATGGTTATGTTTCCTAACCATAGACATGAGTTGTCATTTGATCAACGGGATCACATCATTAGGAGAATGATGTGATGGACAAGACCCATCCGTTAGCTTAGCACTATGATCGTTTAGTTTTACTACTATTGCTTTCTTCATGACTTATACATGTTCCTATGACTATGAGATTATGCAACTCCCGAATACCGTAGGAACACCTTGTGTGCTATCAAACGTCACAACGTAACTAGGTGATCATAAAGATGCTCTACAGGTGTCTCCGAAAGTGTTCGTGGTGTTGGCATAGATCAAGACTAGGATTTGTCACTCCGAGTGTCGGAGAGGTATCTCTGGGCCCTCTCGGTAATGCACATCATAATAAGCCTGCAAGCAAATGACTAATGAGTTAGTCACGAGATGATGTATTACAGAACGAGTAAAGAGACTTGCCGGTAACGAGATTGAACTAGGTATAGAGATACCGACGATCGAATCTCGGGCAAGTAACATACCGATGACAAAAGGAACAACGTATGTTGTTATGCGGTTTGACCGATAAAGATCTTCGTAGAATATGTAGGAACCAATATGAGCATCCAGGTTCCGCTATTGGTTATTGACCGAAGATGAGTCTCAGTCATGTCTACATAGTTCTCGAACCCGTAGGGTCCGCACGCTTAACGTTTGATGACGATCGGTATTATGAGTTTATGAGTTTTGATGTAGTGAAGGTAGTTCGGAGTCCCGGATGTGATCACGGACATGACGAGGAGTCTCGGAATGTCCGAGACATAAAGATTGATATATTGGACGACTATATTCGGACACCGGAAGTGTTCCGGAAAAGTTTCGGATTTAACCGGATTGCCAGAGGGGGTTACCGGAACCCCCCACGAGGGGGTATGGTCCATAGTGGGCCTTGAGGAAAGAAGAGAGGCAGCCCATAGAGACTGGCCGGCGCCCCACCAGGGAATCCTAGTTGGACTAGGATTGGGGGGCGCCACCTCTCCCTCTCCTTCCTTCCCCCCTTTTCCTTCTAGGTGGACTCCTACTAGGAATAGGATTGCAATCCTATTCCTAGTAGGAGTGCCTCCCTGGCGCGCCATAGAAGGGCTGGCCGGCCCCTCCCCTTGCTCCTTTATATACGTGGGCAGGGGGCACCCTAGGACACACAAGTTGAATTGTTTAGCCGTGTGCGGTGCCCCCCTCCACAGAGACACACCTCGGTCATACCGTTGCAGTGCTTAGGCGAAGCCCTGCGCCGGTAGATACATCATATCCGTCACCACGCCATCGTGCTGACGAAACTCTCCCGTGAAGCTCAACTGGATCAAGAGCTCGTGGGACGTCATCAAGCTGAACGTGTGCTGAACGCGGAGGAGCCGTACGTTCGGTACTTGATCGGTTGGATCGCGAAGAAGTTCGACTACATCAACCGCGTCACTAGACGCTTCCGCTCCCGGTCTACGAGGGTACGTAGACACACTCTCCCCCTCGTTGCTATGCATCTAGTAGATAGATCTTGCGTGATCGTAGGAAAATTTTGAAAATAGTACATTCCCCAACAGTGGCATCATGAGCCAGGTCTATGCGTAGATGATATGCACGAGTAGAACACAATGAGTTGTGGGCGATACTAGTCATACTGCTTACCAGCATGTCATACTTTGCTTCGGCGGTATTGTGAGATGAAGCGGCCCGGACCGACATTACGCATACGCTTACGCGAGACTGGTTTCACCGTTATGAGCACTCGTTGCTTAAAGGTGACTGGCGGGTGTCTATCTCTCTCACTTTAGCTGAATCAAGTGTGGCTACGCTCGGTCCTTGTGAAGGTTAAAACAGCACATACTTGACGAAACATCGTTGTGGTTTTTGTATGCGTAGGTAAGAACGGTTCTTGCTAAGCCCGTAGCAGCCACGTAAAACTTGCAACAACAAAGTAGAGGACGTCTAACTTGTTTTTGCAGGGCATGTTGTGATGTGATATGGTCAAGACATGATGAGACGTACGGTTTTGTATGAGATGATCATGTTTTGTAAAGTTATCGGCAACTGGCAGGAGCCATATGGTTGTCGCTTTATTGTATGAAATGCAATCGCCATGTAATTGCTTTACTTTATCACTAAGCGGTAGCGATAGTCGTAGAAGCAATAGTTGGCGAGACGACAACGATGCTACGATGGAGATCAAGGTGTCGCACGGGTGACGAAGGTGATCATGACAGTGCTTTGGAGATGGAGATCAAAAGCACAAGATGAAGATGGCCATATCATGTCACATATTTTGATTGCATGTGATGTTTATCTTATTATGTTTCTTATTTTGCTTTGAACCACGGTAGCATTATAAGATGATCCCTTACTAAATTTCAAGGTATAAGTGTTCTCCCTGAGTATGCATCGTTGCGAAAGTTCGTCATGCCGAGACACCACGTGATGATCGGGTGTGATAAGCTCTACGTTCAAATACAACGGGTGTAAGCCAGTTTTGCACACGCAGAATACTCAGGTTAAACTTGACGAGCCTAGCATATGTAGATATGGCCTCGGAACACTGGAGACCGAAAGGTCGAGCGTGAATCATATAGTAGATATGATCAACATAAGATGTTCACCATTGAAACTACTCCATCTCACGTGATGATCAGACATGGTTTAGTTGATTTGGATCACATGATCATTTATATGACCAGAGGGATGTCTATCTAAGTGGGAGTTCTTCAAGTAATATGATTAATTGAACTTTAATTTATCATGAACTTAGTCCTGTTAGTATTAGCATATCTGTGTTGTAGATCAATAGCTCGCGATATAGCTCCCCGTTTATTTTATATGTTCCTAGAGAAATATAAGTTGAAAGATGTTAGTAGCAATGATGCGGACTAGGTCCGTGATCTGAGGATTATCCTCATTGCTGCACAGAAGTATTATGTCCTTGATGCACCGCTAGGTGACGAATCTATTGCAGGAGTAGATGCAGACGTTATGAATGTTTGACAAGCTCGGTATGATGACTACTTAATAGTTTAGTGCGCCATGCTTTACGGCTTATAACCGGGACTTCAAAAATGTTTTGAAAGCCACGGAGCATATGAGATGTTCCAAGAATTGAAATTAGTATTTCATACTCATGCCCGTGTCGAGAGGTATAAGACCTCTGACAGTACATTGCCTACAAGATGGAGGAGAATAGCTCAACTAGTGAGCATGTGCTCAGATTGTCTAGGTACTACAATTTCTTGAATCAAGTGGGAGTTAATCTTCCAGATAAGATAGTAATTGACAAAGTTCTCTAGTCACTATCATCAAGTTAGTAGAACTTCGTGATGAACTATATTATGCAAGGGATGACAAAAGTAATTCCCGAGCTCTTCGCGATACTGAAATCGGCGAAGGTAGAAATCAAGAAAGAGCATCAAGTGTTGATGGTTAACAAGACCACTTCTTTCAAGTAAAGGGCAAAATGATAGAAGGGGAACTTCAAGAAGAATGACAAGCAAGTTGTCACTCCCGTGAAGAAACCCAAAGCTAAACTCAAGCCTGAAACTAAGTGCTTCTACTGCAAAGGAAATGGTCACTGGAAGCGGAACTGCCCTAGATACTTGGTGGATAAGAAGGATGGCAAAGTGAACAAAGGTATTTTTGATATACAGATTATTGATGTGTACTTTACTAGTGTTCATAGCAACCCCTGGGTATTTGATACCAGTTCAGTTGCTAAAAATTAGTAACTCGAAGCAAGAGTTGCAGAATGAATAGAGACTAGTTAAAAGTGAAGTGACGATGTGTGTAGGAAGTGGTTCCAAGATTGATATGATCATCATCGCACACACCCTATACTTTCGGGATTAGTGTTGAACCTAAATAAGTGTTATTTGGTGTTTGCGTTGAGCATGAATATGATTTGATCATGTTTATTGCAATACGGTTATTCATGTAAGTTAGAGAATAATTGTTGTTCTGTTTACATGAATAAAACCTTCTATGGTTATACACCCAATGAAAATGGTTCATTGGATCTCGATCGTAGTGATACACATATTCATAATATTGAATCCAAAAGATGCAAAGTTAATAATGATAGTGCAACTTATTTGTGGCACTGCTGTTTAGGTCATATTGGTGTAAAGCGCATGAAGAAACTCCATGCTGATGGGATTTTGGAATCACTTGATGCTTGCGAACCATGCCTTATGGACAAGATGACTAAAACTCCGTTCTCCGGAACAATGGAGCAAGCAACTAGCTTATTGGAAATAATACATACTGATGTATGCGATTCGATGAGTGTTGAGGCTCGCGGAGGGTATCGTTATTTTCTGACCTTCACAGACGATTTGAGCATATATGGGTATATCTACTTAATGAAACATAAGTCTGAAACATTTGAAAAGTTCAAAGAATTTCAGAGTGAAGTGGAAAACCATCGTGAGAAGAAAATAAAGTTTCTACGGTCTGATCGCGGAGACAAATATTTGAGTTACGAGTTTGGTCTTCAATTAAAACAACGTGGAATAGTTTCACAAATTCATGCCACCCGGAACACCACAGCATAATGGTGTGTCCGAATGTCATAACCGTACTTTATTGGATATAGTGCAATCTATGATGTTTCTTACCGATTTACCACTATAGTTTTGGGGTTATGCATTAGAGACAGCCGCATTCACATTAAAAAGGGCACCATCTAAATCCGTTGGGACGACACATTATGAACTGTGGTTTGGCAAGAAACTAAAGTTGTCGTTTCTTAAAGTTTGAGGTTGCAATGCTTATGTGAAAAAGTTTCAACCTGATAAGCTCAAACCCAAATCGGAGAAGTGCGTCTTCATAGGATACCCAAAAGAAAATGTTGGGTACACCTTCTATCACAGATCCAAAGGCAAGATATTTGTTGCTGAGAATGGATCCTTTCTAGAGAAGGAGTTTCTCTCGAAAGAAGTGAGTGGGAGGAAAGTGGAACTTGATGAGGTAATTGTACCTTCTCCCGAATTGGATAGTAGTACATCACAGAAACTAGTTCTAGTGATTCCTACACCAATTAGTGAGGAAGCTAATGATGATGATCATGAAACTTCAGATCAAGTTACTGTTGAATTTCGTAGGTCAACCAGAATACGTTCCGCACCAGAGTGGCACGGCAACCCAGTTCTGGAAGTCATGTTACTAGACCATGATGAACCTACGAACTATGAGGAAGCGATGATGAGCCCAGATTCCGCAAAATGGCTTGAGGCCATGAAATCTGAGATGAGATCCATGTATGAGAACAAAGTATGGACTTTGATTGACTTGCCCAATGATCGGCGAGCCATTGAAAATAAATGGATCTTTAAAAGGAAGACTGATGCCGATGGTAATGTTACTGTCTACAAAGCTCGACTTGTTGCGAAAGGTTTTCGACAAGTTTAAAGAGTTGACTACGATGAGACTTTCTCACCCGTAGCGATGCTTAAGTCTGTCCGAATCATGTTAGCAATTGCCGCATTTTATGAAATCCGGCAAATGGATGTCAAAACTGCATTCCTGGATGAATATCTTAAAGAAGAGTTGCATATGATGCAACCAGAAGGTTTTGTCGATCCAAAAGGTGCTAACAAAGCGTGCAAGCTCCAGCGATCCATCTATGGACTGGTGCAAGCATCTCGGAGTTGGAATATACGCTTTGATGAGGTGATCAAAGCATATGGTTTTATACAGACTTTTGGAGAAGCCTGTATTTACAAGAAAGTGAGTGCGAGCACTACAACCTTTCTGATGAGTATATGTGAATGACATATTGTCGATCGGAAATAATGTAGAATTTTCTGGAAAGCATAAAGGAGTGTTTGAAAGGAGTTTTTCAAAGAAAGACCTCGGTGAAGCTGCTTACATATTGAGCATCAAGATCTATAGAGATAGATCGAGACACTTGATAAGTTCTTTCAATGAGTACATACCTTGATAAGATTTTGAAGTAGTTCAAAATGGATCAGTCAAAGAAGGAGTTCTTGCCTGACTGGTAAGGTGTGAAGTTGAGTAAGACTCAAAGCCTGACCACGGCAGAAAAATATAGAGAGAATGAAAGTCATTCCCTATGCCTCAGCCATAGGTTCTATAAAGTATGCCATGCTGTGTACCAAACATGTTGTGTACCTTGCCATGAGTTTGACAAGGAGTTACAATAGTGATCTAGGAGTAGTTCACTGGACAGCGGTCAAAATTATCCTTAGTAACTGGATGACTAAGGAAATGTTTCTCGATTATGGAGGTGATAAAGAGTTCGTCGTAAAGGGTTACGCCAATGCAAGCTTTGACACTAAATCCAGATGACTCTAAGTATCAATCTGGATGCATATTGAAAGTGGGAGAAATTAGCTAGAGTAGCTCCATGCAGAGCATAGTAGACATAGAAATTTGCGAAATACATACGGATCAGAATATGACAGACCCGTTGACTAAACTTCTCTCACAAGCAAAACATGATCACACCTTATTACTCTTGGGTATTAATCACATAGAGATGTGAACTAGATTATTGACTCTAGTAAACCCTTTGGGTGTTGGTCACATGGCGATGTGAACTATGGGTGTTATTCACATAACGATGTGAACTATCGGTATTAAATCACATGGCGATGTGAGCTAGATTATTGACTCTAGTGCAAGTGGGAGACTGAAGGAAATATGCCCTAGAGGCAATAATAAAGTTGTTATTTATATTTCCTTATATCATGATAAATGTTTATTATTCATGCTAGAATTGTATTAACCGGAAACTTAGTACATGTGTGAATACATAGACAAAACAGAGTGTCCCTAGTATGCCTCTACTAGACTAGCTCATTGATCAAAGATGTTTATGTTTCCGAACCATAGACATGAGTTGTCATTTGATCAACGGGATCACATCATTAGGAGAATGATGTGATGGACAAGACCCATCCGTTAGCTTAGCACTTTGATCGTTTAGTTTTACTGCTATTGCTTTCTTCATGACTTATACATGTTCCTATGACTATGAGATTATGCAACTCCCGAATACCGTAGGAACACCTTGTGTCGGTGTACTAAAGTAGGGGTACCCTTAGTATCCCGAACTTGTGCACGGGCAGTCGCAGAGTCCCGCGGCAAGGTTCGCCGGGTGATCGCCAAAGTTCTCCGTGGTTCCTTTGGAGCCATTCAAGAACAAAGTATCCAAGTCAAGGAGACAAGGCCCCGGCAAGAGGAGCTTGCCGGGAAGGCCACTCAAGGCACAAGGCCACTCAAGGCGCAATACCCTGGCGAGAGGAGCTTGTCGGGAAGGCCAAACAAGGCGTCTCAAGAGACTTGCCGCGACGCGCCACGCGTCCCGGCAAGGACCGGTGAGCGACAAGCTCCCGGAGGCGACAAGATAGCGACCGCGGCAAGGCGCTTGCCACGGAAAGCTTCCACTCAGTACCCGCGCTCCAGCGCATCCACCCACGTGTCGCTCTGGGACCCTTCCAGACGCACGTGGCGGGCGGCTGTGCAGCCAGGGGTACGCGGTGGCAAGCGGTGCTGACAAGGTAGCCATCGTGGCGAACGGTGGCGCCCCTGACGGCCCTTTTTGCACTGTTTGGGCGACGGTGATGGGCATTTAATGCCCTTGTCCCCTGCCGTCAGGGTTAGGTATGGAACACTGTTCCAACCACCACTCCTTTTCCGTTTTTGCCCTCGACTGCGTTGCCACCTGTCGGTGACCCCTTGAACATATAAAAGGAGGCCCATGCGCAACGTAGAGGGGGGTTAGACATTCGAACACTCTCACGCTCGGTCTTGTTAGCCGCTGAAGTGTACTGTAGCTTCCAGCGCTCCCGAGCCAAGAACTCAATACAAACCAAAGCAGGAGTAGGGTTTTACGCATCCGTGCGGCCCGAACCTGGGTAAATTGCTCGTGTGCTTCGCCTTGATCTGCTCTTTGCGCGATCTCCGCCCCCTGCCGTACCGAAAAGGGGCTCCGTCCCCATAGGTGTTCGTGGGTGGATCAGTTTCCCCGACATCTTTGGCGCGCCAGGTAGGGGGTGCGTCGAGGCTGTGTGGACCTGAACCGGCGTTCACACGGGCTAGATCTTCATCATCTTCATCAACATGCCGCCGAAGAAGAAGGCTTCAGAAGCAGCTGGTCCGTCCGCGTCGATCCCACCACCGCCGGAGCCAACGGCTGGTGGGGTAGACGCCGGCGGAAGAATGGACGTCGACGAGGGAGCTCACGGTGCCGCCAAGTCCAAGGACAAAGCTGCGCTGCCCATCGGCGGCGTGGCTGACTCCCACAACGATCGCGCGCACTCCAAGACCTCGGCGTCCGTACATGCACTGCGTCCATCTCAGGAGGCGCGGGGACGACAACGTCATGGTACCCACGGTACCATACGTTTGCTGGGCCAAGATCAAGCTGGCGGATCCCGGAACGCTCAAGACCAGCATGCACGCCAACATGCCGGCACGAGCAAGGCACGGTCGCTTGGACGGGATGCTGCTCCTTCTAACGTAGTTAGAAGTCCGAGCATATCCCGCTCCTCGCACCGCTCGCCACCGCTACCCGCCACTCCAGCAGAAGCTCTGGCACGAGCTCAACTGCTCCTAGACTTTCCTCCAGCGGCAGACAAGGCCGACGACTGGAGGGCCACCATTCAGAGTCTCATCGCCTTCGCCAACGGCGACACACCGCAGCAGCCAAGCACATCGCAGCCGCGGCAAGTCAGCCAGGCGCGGGCCGATGGCGAGAAGACCGGTGGGGGTGCAACCGCCGTGCACTCTCCGCCCCGAAGGCCAAGATCGCCGACTCGCCGGATCAACCTCGACAACGACTCCACCGCGTCGTCGGATCCACGAGCTCGTCGCGATCAGCGCCAAGTTCTTCAAGATCGACAGCAAGAAGACGCTCGCACTCGCATCGAGCGTCGAAGAGAAGCGTGGTGTCAATCAGACCAGCGCGCTGGGCCCGCTGTTGACATGCATGCGCCAGGGGGACCAGGCGACTTGCCGTACGCGGTGGGTTGTCCTGCGTTTACTCGTGAGCTGCGGCAAGACCAGTGGCCCAGCATGAAAAATTTCAAGCCAGACGTACCAGAGAAGTACGACGGCAAGACACACCCGTCGGAGTTCCTCAGCATCTACACCATCGTGGTGCAAGCTGCTGGGGGGCGAGACGACAAGATCCTTGCCAACTACTTCCCTCTGGTGCTCAAACCCAACGTCAGGTCCTGGCTCATGCACTTGCCGGACAACTCCACTTCTTCTTGGGCAGATCTCTGCCATCAGTTTGTCGCTGCCTTTATGGGCGGCCACAAACCCCATGGCCAAGAGAGTGACCTTCACCTGCTCGCCCAGAAGGAAGGAGATCCCCTGCGCAAGTACATCCACAGATTCAGCCGTGTTCAACACAACATCCCAGACGTCCACCCTGCCGCGGTCATCAACGCGTTCCATCGGAACGTGCGTAACCGCAGGATGAGGGAGGAGATGGCGATGTGTAAAATCAGGGACGTCAGCTGATACGTCCAAAACGTATCTATAATTTCTGCTTGCTCCATGCCCTTTTTGTGTGATATTGCTATGATATTTATGCACTTCCATACACTTTTGATCATATTTGGACTAACCTACTAATGGTTGCAAAAATGCACAATGTTCTTGTTTTACACTTTATTGTGTAGGAATTACTTGGAAATTGACAAAAACGCAAAAGGAGTCGTATTGGAGTAGGACTCTGACTTTCCTGAAATCTGTCTGAGAACGTTTTTTAAAGATGGTCACGTTCCGGCCTGAAGACGACTTCAAACAGAAAAAGTCCAGTTGCAAAACTTGTGGGGAATTTCGAGGCGATGCTTCTGGATATAAAATTCGTCCAAATCGGAGTCCGGACGGCCGAGTAAAGCCCGTTTTACTGAGGCCCAAAATCTGATGACGGGAATCCGAGAGTCTATATAAAGAGAGGAAACCTAGGTCACCAAGGGCCACGAATTTTCCTCCTCCCGAGCCGCCGTCTTGGAGGGGAGGACTAGCACCATTGCAACACCATCCACAAGGAAGAAGGGGGTCCAAGGAGCCGCTGCCCCCTAGGGCCGCCGCCGCCCGGAGGGCCGCCGCCGCCCCCTAGGGCCGCCGCCGCCGCCGCGCCACCAAGGGCCGCCGCCGCCGCCTCCGTGGCTGCCGCCGGCCATCTCCTCCTCGCGGGGCTGCACCTCTCCATCAACACCATCATCAACCTCCTCCTCACCATGTCCATGTGTGAGTAGTCTTCTCCGGGGCCGAGGGCTCGTACGTGTAGCTATGTGGTTATCTCTCTCTCCCATGATGTGATCTTCGTTGTGATCATAGGCTATGTTAATCTAGGGTGATCCCATGATATTTCCCCTTCCTCTATGTATTGGATTGATGTACTCACTTGTCTTTATCTAGTATAATCCCCGAGACCAAGGTGACAGCGGTCAATTGGACATGGATTAGAAAAATATTTTCATGAGTGATTTCCTCTCTTGTGTGTTGATTGAAGATTGAGAGTCTCTTGGTGCTTGTCTTTGACTATCCTTTAGATATGTTGTGGTGATTGTGAGACTCTCTTTGGATGGCCGCGGTGACATTGGGAAATCCTTAGATTGAGAACTACGAACTTTGAGGTGTGCTTTTGTAGCCCTACATAATTCTCGTCCTCTCTTGACCACGAAGGAATGACCTCCGGGTGCGTCTCCATTGCATGTTTTATGGGAAATATCATGTGATTCGATTATGTTAATGTTGTTGGGAGTTGCCACTAGTGAAAGTATGATCCCTAGGCCTTGTTTCCACCATTGCAATACCATTTGTGCTCACGTTTACCACTTGTTTGCTTGCTGCACTTTTTATTACAGATTTATATTACTTTGTTTTGCCATCCATATCACTTGCCATTTAACATCTCTTCGCCGAACTAGTGCATCTATACAACTCCTAGTTGTATTAGGTGTGTTGGGGACACAAGAGACTTCTTGTATCTTAGTTGCAGGGTTGCTTGAGAGAGACCATCTTCAACCTCTACTTCCCTGAGTTCGATAAACCTTAGGTCATCCACTTGAGGGAAATTGCTGCTGTCCTACAAACCTCTGCGCTTGGGGGCCCAACATAGTCTACAAGAGTAGAAGCGTGTGTAGACATCATCAGCGAGCTGTACGCCCTGGCCGACAAGTGTGCACGTGCTGAAGAGGGGAGGAAACTCCCCGGAGAGGATACAGGAGCAGGAGTATCTGACAGTGAGGATGCCGCCCCGGCAAATAAAAACCGGCGGCGGAACAATAGGAAGAAGAAAAGCAAAGAGGTGCTAGTCGTTGAGCAGTCCGGCAAGGAAGGTGGCGCCAAGAAAGCCCAAGTTGGTAGCCCCGGCAAGGAGACTGCCGCATGCTCCAACTGCCAGGCTGTGGCGGCCGCCGATAAGCTAACGGCACCGACAAGCAGTATTGCAAGATCCACCGCACCAAGGGCCATGACCTCCAGAACTGCAAGAGGGTCGAACAGCTCGTCGAGCAGCAGAAGGCTGAGTACGAGCGACACGACAAGGAGAAGGCCCAAGGAGGTGATGGAGGATCCGGCAAGAAGCGGCCATTCAATGGCCGGGGAGGACGCCGCGGCAAGGCCAAGCAGCGACAAGGAGACAGACCTCCCCGCGGCCGCGAGAAGGATGAAGATGACGAAGACGACGAAGACATGGATGATGTTGAGACCAGTGAGCAGGAGTTCCAGAAAGCCACAGAGGTCTTGTGCATTGACGGCGGTGCTTCTCTGCATGCTTCACACCGCCAACTTAAATAGTGGGTGCGGGAAGTGAATGCAGCAGAACCACCTGTCGAATCGCGCAAGCTTCTGAAGTGGTCCAGCACGCCTATCATCTTTGATATTGAGGATCACCCTGATTGCACAACTGCGGTCGGGTGCTTGCCGATGTTGGTTTCGCCAACTATCCGCAACCTCAAGGTCACTAAGATGTTAGTTGACGGCGGGGCTGGCTTGAACCTGATCTCCTCCGCTGTGCTTCACAAACTCCAGATCCCTGACAGCGAGCTGGAAGAGACCGGCACATTCCAAGGAATCAACCCGGGAAGGAGCAAGCCGAAGGGGAAGATCACGCTGCCAGTGACATTTGGCGGCGAGCAGAACTTCAGGACTGAGAGGGTCACGTTCGACGTTGCCGATTTTCCATTGCCTTACAATGGGATACTCGGCCGTCCAGCGCTCGCCAAATTCATGGCAGCCTCTAACTACGCCTACAACATGTTGAAGATGCCAGGCCCGATAAGCGTCATCTCTGTCCCTGGCGACAAGAAGGATGCCCTTATCTGCGCCGACAAGATCTACCGGGAAGCAGCAGCCACTACAGATCGCGAGACACTTGCCGCTGAAGCTCCCGGGGGGAAGTAGAAGACCAAGTCCGGCAAGAGCTCTGGGGCCCACTCCGGCAAGTGCACCTCTTCGGAGTGCTGCGCTACCGTTGAGGACGCACCATCGAGCTCCACCGGCAAGTGTAAGAAGACGATGGCAGCTCCGCCAGAGACCAAGAAGGTGTCCGCCAAGGAGGACGGCACTAGTGGTACTTTCACCATCAGTGCCACGCTTGACCCTAAATAGGAAAGCGCGCTCGTTGCTTTCCTGCGGGCGAACGTCGACGTGTTTGCATGGCAGCCGTCTGACATCCCCGGTGTTCCCAGGAAAGTGATTGAGCACAAGCTTGCCGTCTGTCCTCACGCGCGGCCCGTCAAGCAGAAAGTCAGGAAACAAGCAGTGGAGCGCCAAGAGTTCATCGCAGAAGAAATCAAGAAATTGGAAACAGCGGGCCTTGTCAGAGGAGTGCTCCATCCTACGTGGTTGGCCAATCCTGTAGTCGTGCGCAAGGCAATTGGGAAATGGAGGCTTTGTATTGACTTCACCGATGTGAATAAAGCTTGTCCCAAAGAACCATTTCCCTTGCCGCGCATTGACCTGATTGTTGACTCCACGGCCGGATGTGACCTGCTTTCATTTCTTGACGCATACTCACGATACCATCAGATCTTCATGGTAGAAGAAGATGGGGAGAAGATCGCATTCATCACTCCATGTGGAACATACTGTTTCATACGGATGCCTTTCGGTTTGAAGAATGCTGGTTCAACATTTGCAAGGGTAGTCCATACAGCTTTTGAGCCACAGATACACGGAAATGTAGAAGCATACATGGATGACATAGTGGTCAAGAGCAAGGATAGGGCGACCCTGATCCAAGATTTAGAAGAGACCTTTGCAAATCTGCGCAAGATCCAACTCAAGCTCAACCCCGAGAAGTGTGTGTTTGGAGTCCCTTCCGGCAAGCTTCTCGGGTTTTTCGTGTCTTAAAGGGGGATTGAAGCCAATCCCGACAAGATCAAGGCCATTGAGCAGATCGAAGCACCGAAGCGCGTCAAGGATGTGCGAAGACTTGCCGGTTGCGTGGCTACTCTCAGCAGGTTTATCTCTAAGTCAGCTGAGCGTGCCCTGCCGTTTTTCAAAATTTTGAGAAAGGCAAGTCCAATGAAATGGACTCCGGAAGCGGAGGCTGCGCTGTAAGACTTGAAGAGGTACCTGTCCTCGAATCCAATACTTGTCGCACCTAAACCACAAGAGAAGTTGCTGCTGTATTTAGCGGCAACCAATCAAGTGGTTAGTGCTGCGTTAGTAGCGGAGAGAGAGGCAGATGATGAGCCAGCAACCGCGGCAAGCGCATCCAGCGACAAGCAGGGGGCTTCTCCGGCAAGCTCTGGTCCCGACAAGGATGGATCTGCGCAGGCGCAAGAGGAGATACGGAAGAGAATGGTGCAGCCCCCAGTTTACTTTGTCAGCTCCCTTCTGCAGGGGGCTAGGTCAAGGTACTCTGGTGTGCAGAAATTGCTTTTCGGCCTCCTCATAGCCTCGAGAAAGCTGCGCCATTACTTCCAAGCACATGAGACCATAGTTGTCACTCGCTTTCCGCTGAAGAGGATACTGCAGAATCCAGAAGCGACAGGCAGGATTGTTGAGTGGGCACTGGAACTGTCAAGCTTTGGCCTCAAGTTTGAGAGCACTTCGACTATCCAAAGCAGAGCATTGGCAGAATTCATAGCAGAGTGGACGCCAACGCCAGATGAAGAAATTCCAGAGACGAGCATCCCCGTCAAGGAAGCAACAAAGGAGTGGCTGATGTACTTTGATGGTGCTTTTTCGCTGCAAGGCGCCGGTGATGGCATGCTGCTTGTCGCACCCACCGGAGAGCACCTCAAGTACGTGGTCCAGATGCACTTTCCCAAGGAGCAAGCAACAAACAATACTGCAGAGTATGAGGGCTTGCTTGCCGGTCTCAGGATCGCGACAGACCTTGGGATCAAGAAGCTCATTGTCAGGGGTGACTCGCAGCTTGTCGTCCGCCAAGTGAACAAGAATTACCAGAGCCCGTTGATGGAAGCTTACGTCGATGAAGTGAGAAAGCTCGAAGAACACTTTGACGGCCTACAGATGGAGCATGTTCCAAGAGCTCAGAACGACATCGCAGATGGCCTGTCAAAGTGCGCCACACTTAATTTACCTGTGGAACCAGGGATCTTTGTGCTCAAGCTGACTCAACCATCCGTAACACCATCAACTGGACAGAGCAAGAAGAGGAAGTTGATTTCCGGTGACTATCTTCCGGCAGAGCTCCTCGAAGCCGCCGCTAAGAAGGTCCCCAAGATCAACGCCAAGAGTGCTGAGGAGCAGTCTGCTCCGGCGAGCCCTCGGGTTTGTTCCGTTGAAGCAGACGCTCCCGACAAGTTTTGCTCCGGCAAGCTTGCCGGGGAACATCAAGCTCCGGCTGCACCTCAGGTTCTCGCCGTAGAAGCGGATGTTCCCGCAACAGCAGATGTGCCTTTAGTCCTTGTTGTCGAGCCACAGGCTCCAGCATGGGCACAACAGATTGTCCATTTCCTTCAGATAGGAGAACTCCCCGAAGAGCAAGAAGAAGCGGAAAGAGTAGCCCGGCAGTCAAGTATGTATCAGTTTGTCGACAAAAAACTATACAAAAGAAGACTCAACGGTGTGAAATTGAAGTGTATTTCCCGGGAAGATGGACAGAAGCTGTTGGCAGAGATACATGGAGGCATATGTGGTCACCACATTGGCGCAAGAGCACTTGCCGGCAAAGCATTCCGGCAAGGTTTCTTTTGGCCGGAAGCCCTCCAGGATGCAACTGCACAAGTAACCAAGTGTGAAGCGTGCCAGTTCCATCCCAAGCAGATACACCAGCCCGCTCAAGCTCTCCAGACGATCCCTTTATCCTGACCATTTTCGGTTTGGGGGCTCGACATCCTCGGCCCCTTTCCCCGCACAGCCGGGGGCTTTGAGTACTTGTACGTTGCAATCGACAAGTTCACTAAGTGGCCAGAAGTGGAACCAGTGAGAAAGGTGACCGCACAGTCAGCAGTCAAGTTCTTCAGGTCGATTGTTTGCCGTTTCGGGATCCCTAACAGGATCATCACCGATAACGGTACGCAATTCACGAGCCGCACCTTCATGCAGTACGTCCAAGATCTTGGCGCCAAGGTCTGCTTCGCTTCTGTTGCTCACCCGAGAAGCAACGGTCAAGCGGAGAGGGCAAATGCTGAAGTGCTGCGTGGCCTCAAGACCAGAACTTTCGACAGGCTGCACAAGTGCGGAAGAAACTAGATCGAGGGGCTGCCGGCGGCTCTTTGGTCGATCAGAACGACGCCAAACCGAGCCACTGGACAGACACCTTTTGCTCTAGTCTATGGAGCAGAGGCAGTTCTCCCCACGGAACTCGTATACGGGTCACCTCGAGTGCTCTCTTATGATGAGCTCGAGCAAGAGCAGCTGCGACAAGATGACGCACTGCTCCTTGAGGAAGACCGTCTGCAGGCTGTTGTACGAGCTGCTCGATACCAGCAAGCTTTGCGCCGCTACCATAGCTGCAAGGTTAACGCCAGAAGTCTCGACGAAGGCGACCTTGTTCTTCGGCGCGTTCAGTCCGCTAAGAATTCCAACAAGTTGACGGCGAAGTGGGAAGGCCCTTATCGGGTGAAACGAGTCACTAGGCCTGGCGCTGTCCGCCTTGAGACCGAAGATGGCTTTCCGGTGAGCAACTCCTGGAACATTGAGCATCTTCGTAAATTTTACCCATAAGGCGCGGTTGCCGTGACCAGCTCCGGCAACCACCTTTTGTACAAGTCTTGCCGCTGTTGCATGTAATCCTTTGTACAAAGCCGGGCGCAGACCCCGTGCATCAGTAAAGCTCATGTGCCTCGCACATCTTGTCATTTCATGATTTTTATTTCTTGCATGTGTTATCTGACACTTTGTGCAGCACCTACCCCCGGTAAGCAATAACGAGCCATAAGGCTCCATATCGTTATTTTCTCTTCTTTCTTTTTCTCAGGGAAAGGAAGGTTCCCTCGCCCACAAGTTTGCCAGGGGGAGGAGGAGATAGTGGTACGGACCAGGCGTCGTTCAAGAGAATTTCGTCTTGCCGGAGAGCAAACAACACAAAAGCTAAGCTGCCAAAGCCTGAGCAATTAGATTTTTAAATTTTGAAGTTATTTTCCTTGAACGACCGTGCTTTGTATGGAAAACCCGTGCACGGAGGAACCAACTCGTGACTAGTTGCGCCCTTACTTTGTTTCGAGTTTGCTCAACAGCTTAAGTGTGTTGCGACTAGTGTCGCGCCCTTACTTTGTTTTCGAGCCCGCTCAACAACTTATGTGTGCTGCAACTGGTCGCGACAAGGTTTCTTGTCAGTAGCACCACCGCCGGCAGGCTGCTGAAGTCCCGCACTCAGCGCTCGCGGCTAAGGTGCCTACTCCGGCAAGTTCCCTAAAAGCGTAGGGCAAGAACATACAAAGCAAAGGAGTCAAGTAAAGGAAATAACATCGCAATTACTACCCGAAATAGAGATATATTACAAAATGACTCGTCGCGGCTCTAATAGACTGTTTTTCATAACACGATCAGCAGCGACAAGGAAAGAAGAAAATAAGCAGCCTAGTCCGCGCGATAGCCTTCGACCCTCTTGATGCCGCTCACCTTGTCCACAATGGGTGCGACAAGGGCCTTGAGCGCCTCCAGATCGGCGTCCGGCGGCAAGCTCCTGAGGACGTTGGTGAGGTTGAGGCCTGGATTGTGGAAGGCCACCTTCATCAGCATCTTTTGAAGGGCTCCCGCGCAGAGCTTGCGCGACTCGTCCGCCAGCTGCTTTGGGATCTTCTCCCGGAGTTGCTGGAGGGCCGTCGCCACACCTCTGAAGAATAGGGTGAGCTTGGCGCTGGGGTGGAGGTTCTCGTCGGTGGAATACCCGAGATACTCCGTCCCCAGCTGCGCCAGCTCCCTGTCCATATCCGCGGCAGCGTTCACAAGACCCTCCGTCCAGTGCTCGACGGTCGCCCTGAAGTTGTTCTGGGTGACGGCAGCACTCTCCAGCAATGCCTTCTCGGCCCTGATCTCCTCCTTCAGGGTCGCCTCCCGCTCCCTGGCGCCGTTGGAGTCCTTGGCGGCAGTGAGCTCCTTGCCCTTCTCGGCGAGGCGGACCTGTAGCTCTGAGTGGCTATGGGCGTCCTTCTCCCGCTCAAGCTTGAGCGCGGCGATCTCTTCGCCTCTCGCCTTGAGGTCGGCCTCCAACTGCGTCACCTTCGCCTCCAGCTCCTTCTTGGCGATCTCGGCAGTTGCGGCAGCGTCCTTTGCTTCCTGGAGGGCCCCGCCAAGTGATTGCTCGCGCGCGGCAAGCTCCTCCTCGTGAGCGTCGAGGTTGATCTTCCGCTGCGCCAGCTCGCCCTCCTGCGCGGATAACTTCTCAGCGGCAAGCCGCTGTTGCTCTTCGACTTCGGCCTTCTCAAGGAAGAAGGCCGTCCGCTCTTCAGCAAGCTGCTCCCGCTCCTCTGCTAAGGACCGAAGAGCGGCTTGGTGGAGGCCCCGGAGCTCTTCTGCGCGCTTCTCCATATCCACTCCCGCCCTTGCGGCAAGCGCCTCATGGGACTCCAGCTTGGCCTGCCGGGCGCGGTAGAGTGACAGCAGTTTCCGCAGCAGCCGCTCCTCCTCGGACTCGCCGCTGCTGCTCGGCGCGTCAACAAGCGTCAGCCCGGCGGAGGCGAGCACCTCTCCATCGAAGGCTTCTCCCTCGATCGGCGCCCTGGAGCTTGAGGCCCAGGGAAGCTTAATGAAGACGCCGTCGCCGGCCTTCAAATAGGCGCCTGGCTCGGGCTCGTCGGAGCCTGGGGCTGCGGCAGCGGCGGAGGGATCGGCGGTCGGTGTAGCGCCTGGCGCTCCTGCGGCCTCAGGGCCGTCAGTGTGATCGCCAGCCCCCTGATAACCCTCAACCGTAAGGGATCAAGATAGTCTTCGCGGGTAAGAATAACCCAATTTATTGATTCGACACACGGGGAGCCAAAGAGTATTTATAAGCTTTGACAGTTGAGTTGTCAATTCAACCGCACCTGAAATATACTTACTTGCAACAAAAGATAAGTGGTAACGGTGATATGATAGTGATGATAGTGATAGTAAAAGTAAACAGTAAAAGTAAATAGCAAAAGGTAAATGGCAAAAGTAGCAACTAGTGACAAGCAGGGTTTAAAACACTGTAGGCTAGGGAGATGGATGGTTGGGCGCTGCATGGATGAGATAGATGCTAACTTGGGGCACGGCACACGGAAAAGTAATGATCATCTAGGCAAATATCAAACATTAGACATGTATCCCGTAGGTAGTTGTACGTGCTTACAATAAGAACTTGCACAACATCTTTTGTCCTACCATCTCGCTACGAACGGGGCCAAAAGGAACTTATGGATATTAAGGTGCTCCTGTCAAAGAGCACCGGAACAAAGCAATGAACTCAATGGATACATGTAATCCTCAAACTACGGACCATCCCCTTTGGTGTCCCAAGCTGTCACTTTTGGGATCGCCGGTTCCGAACCGTAACAGGTGCAAACAACTCATAGATAGGATCACGAACACAAATATATTCATGCAAACACATATGGTTCAGATCTGAAATCATGGCACTCGGGCCCTAAGTGTCAAGCATTAAGAATAACAAGTTGAAGCAAAGATGATAAACACCATAGTAGATGATAGGCAACATGCCCCCAACGATCTGATAAACTATTACATGATCTAACTCATCCAATCCCTACCATCCCCTTCGCCTACATCAGGGGAATTACTCACACATGAAGGGAGAAGTCATGGAGGGATGATGGAGTGGTGATGATGATGACGATGGCGACGATCTCCCCTCTCCGGAGGCCAAATCAGCCTCCAGATCAGCCCTCCTGAGGAAGAACAGAGGGTGGCGGCGGCTCCGCGACGGAAAACTGCGAAAGAACTTCTGATCTGGGGTTTCTGCGTCGCAAGTAAAAATATGAGGTAAAGTAGGGCACCAGGGGGTGTGGGCCCCACCGAGGCGACCCCCCGGCGCGGCCCAGGGGGGCGCGCCCACAGGGCGCCTGGGCACCCCCTGGCCCCCCTCTGGTCCCACTTCTGGTTCCTGGTTCCTTCGGGTGCGTGGATTTTCTGTGATTTTTCGTGGATTTTTCTGAGATACTTAAAAATCCGTTTTCCTGCACACAATAAAACCATACAGGCAGCTCTGCTGAAAACAGCGTCAGTCCGGGTTAGTTTAGTCCAAATCATGCAAGAATGAGGTCAAAACAATATCAAAAGTGTTTGGAGAAGTAGATACGTTTGAGACGTATCAACTCCCCCAAGCTTAGCATATTGCTTGTCCTCAAGCAATTCAGTTCAACGAACTGAACGCGACAAAGAAAACTTTGACAAACTCTTTTGCTTCATTAGATGTATATAAGCATGTACTACGAAAAGAGTTTAGCAAGTATTGAAACAGTACTTATGAGGACAATGCAAGGAGCAATCCTTCTTTCAAGTGACCAGTCACAAATACTCAAAAGTAAATAATATATTACTAAAAATCAAGACAAGATTACATTGCACATAGCTTGAGCATACTAGGGTGGTATCTCGCTAGTCTCCATGAGTGAAGCAAAACATAAATGCAGAAACTCCTCCAGAGTTTTAAAGGAGACTAGAACTGAGAATTTCAGAATAAATCATATCACAAGCATGGAGAAGACAATGTAATACTTTGGGACAATGCACATTACACTCAGAATGACAATTATGCTCTCCTAATTAGTGCTTTGAAGAAAGAAGGTGGAGACTCTCGAACCGTGGCTTTTGTTGGCAAAGTTGAAAACCCGTGGTTGGAAACAAAAACTAAACATGTACCAGAGCTCTTGGTTTTAAAAACAGAAGTAAACACGTTTTGAGAGGTGCATATTTCGTCAACGAATGCTAGCAGATAACTCAATCACTTTTTGAGTGGAAAAGTCTCGAGGAACGGCTCCCGCACGAGGACGATCACATCCTCTTAATCTCCTTTGTTTATCACTGCCAACGTTTTCTGATTTCTCATGAACAAAGCGTGAAGGAGGGTTTGTTTGTTATATTATCTTTTCGAGCCGGGCGCACTCAATGCCAGTTCCTTATCGTATTATGGGTTTGCACATTATACATGCAATCCAGGGGTGAAACTTGTCCAACTTAAAAAGATCATGAATTAACTACTACTTCCTCATGAGCTAAAACATAGGCACAAAAAGAGAAATGCTTATGATTTATTTCGAGATGGTACACGAAAGTCTTCGTTAGGAATGGCAGATAAATACCATGTATAGGAAGGTATGGTGGACTCATATGGCATAACAGGTTTTAAGGATTTTGGATGCACAAGCAGTCAGTCCGCTTAGTACAGGTGGAGGTTTAGTAAAAGACTGGGAAGCGACCAACTAGAGAGCAATAACGGTCATAATCATGCAGAGCGACAAAGCAACATTGAATCGGGCATGAAAGTGATATAACTATTCTAAAACTCAAAGATCATCAAGGCAGAGTAGACTTTTTAGTCTTAAGCATGTGTAAGCATGTGCCAAGTCAATCCAAAAATTCTCTAAAGGGAAATACCACCTTAGTATACCAGACTATGAACAGTGCAATGCATGTAGATCATTTCAATAACACATTATATACTCTAGTTATTCGGGACTAGCCACAAGGAAAGCATGAACCACTGGAAGAGTATTGTAAACATAGCACTATGTCGCTACAAGCTGGTCTCTAGATCATAAGTACAGGCATATGTACAAAAGTAGAAACAATAAGAATTCATACCGGTCTTCCTTGTTGCTTCCTTTCAGTCGATCTTCGCTGCTTGTCGCTTGCACGACCGAACGTAGGAAATATAATCAAATGCCATCACGGACTAGAGCTGATCTCTGAAAACAAAGCAAACTAAAAAGAAAAGGAAATTTTTTTGGATTTTTTTCAAAGGTTGAATAAAAGCGAAAGAAGGAGAAAATCTTTTTGTTGTTTTTGCAAATAGAGAGATAAAGAAGAACGGGCAAAAACTTCGAAAAGATCAAAGCGAATAAAATGGATAATACAATGGAAAAGTGAGAGGGGCACGTACTCCCCCAAGCTTAGGCTTTTGGCCTAAGTTGGTAGCAGCTACTGCCCCCAGGAGCCTCCTGCTCCGGGGGTATGGTAGTGAGTCCAAGGGTCGTAGAAGGATGCTGGCGCGTACACTGAACTCCTCGGAGTCTCCCACGAGGAAGGTTCCGAACGACAAACAGAGGAAGAACCTTCACCAAACTCGGTGGCGGTTTCTCCCTGAAAAGGTGGTAACTCAGCGTGCTCCTCCTCGTCGGGCACAACCCCCTCCATGGGGTTATGAAACTGATGCTGGACCATGAACTCATCGAACTGGACAACATCAAAGGACCATCCGTTCCTGCGAGAAAAATCAAACAAAAGAGGTGCAGGTAGACGGATCTCGCGTTCCGCGGTAGTTCCGAAATGCAAGATATAAACAAGATTATCAAGCTCAGAATCCATGGTATCAAACTTATGCCTTTTCATAGCAGCAAGATCAAAGCTTAAATAAGTAAAAGGATTATCATCAGGGTGTGGGGTGCCCCCAAGATGTTCTAAGATAAGTGTGGCATAAACTCCACAATATAAGTCCCCCTTGTTACCGTTCATAGCAAGGCGTCGAGCAATCAAGGCACCCAGATTATTATCAGACCTCCCTGAGAGGGCTGCTGCTAGGATAGCAATATCCGGAGCAGAAATGCTGCTCGCGTTGTCACGAGCTAACACCCCTCTGGCAATATAATATGCAAAATACCTGAGGTGAGGAAATAAGATGCTGGAGATCTTCGACCGATGAATATCCCTCGTACCCATGCTGCAGAGAGAGTTGATGATGGTTTTCAGCTCGGAGGGCTGAGTGGCCATCCTAGCTGTCCTCCCAACGTTCGGCATACCTATTATTTCACAAAAATTTCCCAAAGTCATGGTGATAAGATCATTATAAATTTTAAACTCAATAGCACCTGAATCAGGATTATATCTAAAACTGTTAATAAAACTGGAGGTGAGTTTTTGATACTGAGTAACACGGCTCGTGACGAGTCGTGTCAAACCTGCATTAGCACAAAGATTATAAAACTCATCCTTAATTCCCGCAGCTTCCATGAATTCATCACATGGAAATGTCATCGCACGTGCTGGACTTGTATCTTCCAACAACTCCAGGGGCACATGATCTTCATTATAGCTCACCCTAGCAGTCGATGGTGAAGCTGCGGTTCTAGTAACTCGATCGGAGTGTGCGGGCCTCCTCTTCTCAAGCCATCCTTTTGCCCTTCCTAACAAACTCATTTCTGAAATTTTTTGCAATTTACAAAAACGAGGATTAAAACAAAGTGAGTTAAGGCAAACTACTCAACTCACTTGCCCAAGGCATAAACTTGCATCAAAACTTGGAAAATATCTTTCTACACATGCATGCAAGCTCATCTCTACAGCACCAAGAACTACTAAATACTCACAAATGAGGCCACCAATCAAAAATCTAATTGGAGGGGTGGAGGAGTCACATACCAGGGAGTATTTGCTCAAAATTTCAGCTCAAATGAGGGGCTGTAGAGAGAGATCGAAGAATCGCCTCCAAGAACAGCAAGAACACAAGAACAAGTGCAGAACTCGCGTTTTTGGAGAAAGAGAGAGAGAGAGGAAGAAGAAATACCTGGAGGGGGGGCCCTGTGGGCCCCAGGCGCCCTGTGGGCGCGGCCAGGGGCTGGGCCGCGCCAGCTGGCCGCCTGGGCCACTGGTGGGTCCCCCTGGCTGGCCCCAGGACTTTCTGGGTCTCTCCCGTCGTGGAAATTTTTATTATAATTTTTCTGAAAACTTCACTGTTGAAATTTTTTCGAAGTTCAAAAAGATGCGAAACTCTCTGAAAACTTGAAGCAGTTAGTAGTATTGTGAAGCTTCAAAAACATAAATACTTGGTACAACAAGTAGGACAAAACTAAAAACAAGTGAAAACATAACAAGCTTAACTTTTTATCCATATAAAACATGTTTACTAGTAAGGTTGATCAAGTCTTACCAACAAACAAGCGATATATAGAGCAAAAAGTCTCACCTCTTATGAAGTAATCACTGAACCTTTACTTTGATGGACATTGTCCCCACCATGATAGTTTTATATTTGTGAGGCACATGTAGTGGGCAGTCCCATTCTCCAATTTTCACGGTCTCGATATTCTCTATAGAGTTGAGGCCATGCCTCCTGTCGGTCTTCTTTGGAAAATATACCGTGTGTTCTTTATCATTCACATGGAAGGTAACCTTCCCTTTATTGCAATCAATAATAGCACCTGCGGTGTTAAGAAAAGGTCTACCAAGAATAATGGACATGCTCCCATCCTCGGGCATGTCAAGGACAACAAAATCAGTAAGAATTAAACAATTAGCAACTTCTACGGGAACATCCTCACAAATACCTATCGGAACAACGATTGACTTGTCAGCCATCTGAAGGGAGATATCTGTAGGAATTAGTTTTTCTAAACAAAGCCTGTCGTAAAGAGAGAGAGGCATAACACTCACTCCTGCTCCAAGATCATATAAAGCAGTTTTGACATAATTATTCATTATGGAGCAAGGAATGGTGGGTATACCTGGATCACCGAGCTTCTCAGGAATTTTGCCACTGAAAGAGTAGTTAGCAAGCATAGTGGATATTGCATCATTAGGAACTTTTCTTTTATTAGTGACAATATCTTTCATATATTTTGAATAAGGAAGTAACTTAATAGCATCAGTCAAAGGGATTTGAAGAAAAAGAGGTTTAATCCACTCACAAAACTTATTATAATGCTCTTCTTCTTTAGATTTGATAGACTTACCTGGAAAGGGCATGGGTTTCTGTACCCATGGTTCTCTTTCCTTCCCATGTTTTCTTGCGATGAAGTCTTCTTTAGTGTACCTCCTACGTTTGTCACGTGCTTCTTCTTCTCGAACTTCAGGCGGATCATTCTTCTCATTATTATTACCTTCAGGTTCAGCACCGTCTTCAGTCTCAGCATCGGAGATAGGTACACTGTTGGGATCAATAGCTGGTTCTTCATCTGCAATAGGATCATTAGAATTGTCAGTCTCCTTATGTTTCTTCTTTTTCTTTGGCGAGCCAACAATTTCTTCTTCCTGCATTTGAGAATCCTGCTCGATTCTCTTCGGATGTCCCTCTGGATAAAGAGGATCTTGAGTGCTAGTTCCTCCTCGGGTCTTAATCCCGAAAGCCTGCAAATTGTCTTGTTTGGCATTGTTAGCAAGCAAATCTCTTTGCACATTAGAAATTTGATCAAGCTGAGTTTGAACCATTTGAAAATGCTTCACGAGACATTGAACATCATTAACTGTTCTATCTAAAACATCAAGCAGTCTTTTGATAGCAAGGGAATTATCATGCAACTGACTTTCTATCCTCTCATTAAAATGATTTTGTTTCATAATAAAATTATCAAACTCATCTAAACATTGATCAGGAGGCTTACCATGAGGGATGTCACTTGCGTTGAAATCTAAAAGAGAGTGTATCTCTACCATAGGAGGGTGAGTGGTAGGCTCACACAGCTTCTCAATAGGGGGTAGATTCTTCACGTCTTCAGCTTTAATACCTTTCTCTTTAATAGACTTCTTTGCTTCTCGCATATACTCGGGGCTCAGAACAAACATGCCCCTCTTCTTTGTTGGTGGAGGTGGTTCAGGGACGGACCAATCTTCATGGTTTTTGGCAATCCTGCCCATCAAATCTTCCGCATCGTCCGGTGTTCTTTTCCTGAAAACACAACCAACACAACTGTCCAAATAGGACTTGGATTCATCAGTTAGACCAGCATAGAATATATCGATTAATTCATTCTTAGGGATTTCATGTCCTGGTCTAGCCCGAATCAGACCGCAGTACCTTCCCCAAGCTTTAGGGAGGGACTCATCCTGCAACTGTTTAAAGTTATAAATTCTTTGTAAAGCAGCATGTTGCATGTGAGCAGGAAAGTACTTATCAACAAAAGAGTGAGCTAAATCTTGAGGACTCTTAATGGAACCGTATGGGAGTGAATCATACCATGCTTTAGCACCTTCCTTCAATGAGAAAGGAAGAAGCTTGGTGATATAAAAGTATCGTATCTTCTCATCTGTGGTAAACAGGCCACCTAACTCACCGAGTTTAGTCAGGTGTGCAATAGCATCATCATTTTCTCTGCCATAAAAGGGGTCAGCTTCAACCATAGGTATAAGTGATAGATCAACAGAGAAATCAAAATCAGGATCATCAATGCATATAGGAGATGTAGCAAATTCAGGATTAGGAACGGTTTTGTTCTTCAAAGAGTGTTTTTCAAATAGCTTCTTAATAACTTCAGGGTCAGAGCCAGAAAACTCTGTCAGTTCCCTGCATAAATCTTCATCAAGCATATAGTAATCATCATCAAGGAGCCTCTCTTTGAGTTTACTCAAATCAGGATAATCATAAGTTTCACCAATAGGGTAGCGAGTAACAGGAAGTTCAATTCCAGACTTTTTAGCAGCAGCAGCAATTTGTTTCTCAAGAGCATAACCAAGCGAACTAATATCATCGAAAGTAGTAGAAGCATCATCAAGAGTATCGGACATGGTAACAGATTCAGTAGGAGCATCATGTGGTGGTGGTGAGGCAAACTTACTCATAACGGAAGGTGAATCAAGCGTAGCACTAGTGCTCAGAGCAGTACCTCTTCTTGTAGTGGATAGTAAGATCGGAACCTTGGAGTCTCCTTTCTTACCCATAGTGGATGAAGTGCAGCAGGTAGGATACCTCAAGTAGACTTGTAAATATTGCTATGGTCCCCGGCAACGGCGCCAGAAAACGGTACTTGATAACCCTCAACCGTAAGGGATCGAGATAGTCTTCGCGGGTAAGAATAACCCAATTTATTGATTCGACACACGGGGAGCCAAAGAGTATTTATAAGCTTTGACAGTTGAGTTGTCAATTCAACCGCACCTAAAATATACTTACTTGCAACAAAAGATAAGTGGTAACAGTGATATGATAGTGATGATAGTGATAGTAAAAGTAAATAGCAAAAGGTAAATGGCAAAAGTAGCAACTAGTGACAAGCAGGGTTTAAAACACTGTAGGCTAGGGAGATGGATGGTTGGGCGCTGCATGGATGAGATAGATTCTAACTTGGGGCACGACACACGGAAAAGTAATGATCATCTAGGCAAATATCAAACATTAGGCATGTATCCCGTAGGTAGTTGTACGTGCTTGCAATAAGAACTTGCACAACATCTTTTGTCCTACCATCCCGCTACGAATGGGGACAAAAGGAACTTATGGATATTAAGGTGCTCCTGTCAAAGAGCACCGTAACAAAGCAATGAACTCAATGGATACATGTAATCCTCAAACTACGGACCATCCCCTTTGGTGTCCCAAGCTGTCACTTTTGGGATCGCCGGTTCCGAACCGTAACAGGTGCAAACAACTCATAGATAGGATCACGAACACAAATATATTCATGCAAACACATATGGTTCAGATCTGAAATCATGGCACTCGGGCCCTAAGTGTCAAGCATTAAGAATAACAAGTTGAAGCAAAGATGATAAACACCATAGTAGATGATAGGCAACATGCCCCCAACGATCTGATAAACTATTACATGATCTAACTCATCCAATCCCTACCATCCCCTTCGCCTACAGCAGGGGAATTACTCACACATGAAGGGAGAAGTCATGGAGGGATGATGGAGTGGTGATGATGATGACGATGGCGACGATCTCCCCTCTCCAAAGGCCAAATCAGCCTCCAGATTAGCCCTCCCGAGGAGGAACAGAGGGTGGCGGCGGCTCCGCGACGGAAAACTGCGAAAGAACTTCTGATCTGGGGTTTCTGCGTCGCTAGTAAAAATACGAGGTAAAGTAGGGCACCAGGGGGTGTGGGCCCCACCCAGGCAACCCCCCGGCGCGGCCCAGGGGGGGCGCCCACAGGGCGCCTGGGCACCCCCTGGCCCCCCTCTGGTCCCACTTCTGGTTCCTGGTTCCTTCGGGTGCGTGGATTTTCTGTGATTTTTTGTGGATTTTTCTGAGATACTTAAAAATCCGTTTTCCTGCACACAATAAAACCATACAGGCAGCTCTGCTGAAAACAGCGTCAGTCCGGGTTAGTTTAGTCCAAATCATGCAAGAATGAGGTCAAAACAATATCAAAAGTGTTTGGAAAAGTAGATACGTTTGAGACGTATCACCCCCTCGCCAGCTGCTGCGGCGGCAGCCTTGGCGGCCTCTGTGCTGGCAGGATCGTCAGCAATAACTTCAGTCTCCATCGGCTCAGCGGCAGATGGATCTGACAGCCGAAAAAGGGGAGAAAAACAGTCAAGCAAATATCCAAAAAGAAGAATCAAAAGAAGAAAAGCCCAAGGGAAGTTTGAAGCAAGAAGATTACCTGCGCGAGCCGGCTCCTCGACGGTGTCCCTCGCCGGCGAGCTCCCCCTTGGCGGCGTAGTTGTAGTCCCCGCCGGCGGAGGGCCGCTGGCGCTATCCCTCGCCGGAGAGCTTGCCCTTGGCGGAGAATTCGTCCTTGGCGGAGAACTCTCCCTTGCCGGGGAGACCCTTGCCGGGGAACTTTCCCTTGGCGGCGTAGTTGTAGCAGGTGGCGCTTCGGGGGCAGTCTCCGGGCGCTCCTGGAGTGTCTGCTCTGCTCCTACACAAATAAACAAACAAGACTTCAGCAAAGGTAGAACCCCCACGCACGCCTAACAACGGAAAGTAAACCACACACTTACGCTGGGGGCTGCTCTGAAGAACAGTTGCCGGGTCTGGCAAGTTTGTCTCAGGCGCACCCCCTGCTGTCGCGGCAGGCTCGTCCTCGATGACGATCACCGGAACCTAGGCCCTCTTGGCCGCCCTCTGGGCCAGCGTTCTGAAAAAAGGAACAGGTTCGGAGTGAGGCAAAAGATGTACAAGACAAAACAACATAAAATCGAAGAAATACAAGAACAACAAAGACTTACTCTTCTTCTTCCTCGTCGGAGCTGAGCGTAGAGAAGTCGAAGTCTGGCTCACGCGTCCCGGCGCGAGGAAGCGGGGGAGTGGGCTCCCTTGGCCGCTTGGCGAGAGCAGTGGCGGTGGTCTGAGACGACCCTGCTCCGGCTGCCGCCGAGGCGTGAGGAGCGGCAGGAGCAGAAGCGACGGTCCGAGAAGACCCCGCTCCAGTTGCCGCAGAAGCGCGAGGCGCTCCCGCGGCAACCTTGCTTGCCGCGGTGGAGCGAGTCGCGCGGCGCGGCGGCTGTTGGCCCGTCTGCTGCTCCATTACGTCCCCGGCCTTGCGGAGACGCCTTCTTGGCAGAGCTGGAGGCTCTACTGGTGGTGGCGAGCTGCCTAAAGACGAAGAGGAAGAGGAGCCGATCTCCAGCGAGCCGCTCGCGTCCTCGGCAGACTCGCTCGACTCGTCGCCCTGCTCGGTGGGCTTGCTCGGCCCGACACCCTGCTCGGCGGGCTCGCTCGACTCGGCGTCTTGCCCGGCAGGCGCTCCCGCGCCGAGGAACACCTCTCGCTCGGCAAGGCTTGCCACTTCCGCTGCCTCCGCCTCCTCCAGAGTAAAACCGAACTCACCCGCGGCCCTGGCTGCCGCCGCCTCTTCCAGCCTGGTGGTGATGTACGCCATCTCCTTGTCGGTGGTGTCGCGGGTGAGGCCCTTCTTCTCGTCGGTGCGGATCGGCACCTCTTCCAAGCTGTCGAAGAACGCCTGCACGGTTTCCTTAGTAGGCTCTTGCCAAGTGGGGTCAATCCCGTGAGAATCGCACAGCGGCATCATTGCGCGGATGCGGCTGAGCGCCGAGTTGTTGCACAATGGGACGACACCCCTCGGCAACACGAATACCTCGGGATGATCGGGGTCATACTTGAACAGCTCCTGAAGCATTGCGTTGAGCTCCAGGACAGTGAAGTTATAGTTGAGGCCCGGGCGCAGCCTCATGATATCTGCCGCGTTCTCGAACTCCCAGGCGGGCCTCTTCCTCTCCTGTAGGGGAGCGATGCGGCGGCGGAGAAAGTCTGCGCCAACTGCGCCTACGGTGAGCTTGGCAAGCCTGAGGCGTCGGATCCGGGCAATGGCAATCTTCAATCTACTGTCTTCCGGGGCCAAGTCACTCCAGTCGTTGCCGCGTACTACTGGAGCTTGGCGCCGGGCGGTAAATGGCTGCGGGTTCTCCTCTACAATCCAACACCAATTGGCCCTCCACTCCTTCCACTTGCCGCGGAACTCTCCCTCCAGATAAGCTTCCTTCTTGTGGGGCCTCGAGATCCAGGATACTCCGCCGGATAACGGCTCTCCTCTCTCAACCCGGGGCATAAAGAAGTGGCGGAAAAGAGCTACATTTGGGAAGACTCCGACAAAATTTTCGCATAGATGTGCGAAAACTGCCATGGTCAGAACGGCATTGGGGGTGAAGTCAAGGAGGTGGAACCCATAGGTGTTCATGATATCGCAGAAGAATTCGGAGAAGGGCGGGCAGAGCCCGCAGTAGAAGAACAAGGCGAAGAATGTGTATCCGTTCGGAAACATTTCGCAAGCAATGGCCGGGAGTACCTTGGTGCGCGGATGCGCCCGCGTCTCCCCCGACCAGAAAAGGTAGAAGGCCTCCCTCAGCTCCTTCGCGGCAAGCTTGGGGGGGAAGACCGCCCTCTTCTTTCGCATCGCCGCGAGCCGCAGCGCCTCGGCCGACTTAACGGTCTTCCCCTTCTCGCCTTTCGGAGCCATGGTGGAAGCGGTGAGGGAGGTCGACGGCGCTGGTGGTGGTGCCGGTGGCGACGGGGGGCGTAGCGCTGCTCTCTTTCGACTTTAGGAAGAAGGGGAGCGGCGGAGGTTTTCGAGGATTGAAGCAGCAACGGGCGGATGGACGAACTGCCCCTGTTTCCCCTGCTTATAAGGGGGGAGGGGGCGGACGTTCCGCATTTCCGAATAAAGAAACAGCCCACGATCTCTCGCACGACGCCGCGATCGACGCGTGCCGTTAAGGGAGGGCGCGGCGGATACGGAGAAAGATACGGCGAGAACCAGGCCGCGCGTGGCCGTGCACTGTTTTGGGCCTGGCCCAACTACGCTCGGCACCGTGTATGGCCCAGGCCCGGGGGCTCCTGTCGGTGTACTAAAGTAGGGGTAACCTTAGTATCCCGAACTTGTGCGCGGGCAGTCGCTGCGTCCCGCGGCAAAGTTCGCCGGGTGATCGCCAAAGTCCTCCGTGGTTCCTTTGGAGCCATTCAAGAACAAAGTATCCAAGTCAAGGAGACAAGGCCCCGGCAAGAGGAGCTTGCCGGGAAGGCCACTCAAGGCACAAGGCCACTCAAGGCGCAATACCCTGGCGAGAGGAGCTTGCCGGGAAGGCCAACCAAGGCGTCTCAAGAGACTTGCCGCGACGCGCCACGCGTCCCGGCAAGGACCGGTGAGCGACAAGCTCCCGGAGGCGACACGATAGCGACCACGGCAAGGCGCTTGCTGCGGCAAGCTTCCACTCAGTACCCGCGCTCCAGCGCATCCACCCACATGTCGCTCTAGGACCCTTCCAGACGCACGTGGCGGGCGGCTGTGCAGCCAGGGGTACGCAGTGGCAAGCGGTGCTGACAAGGTAGCCATCGTGGCGAACGGTGGCGCCCCTGACGGCCCTTTTTGCACTGTTTGGGCGACGGCGATGGGCATTTAATGCCCTTGTCCCCTGCCGTCAGGGTTAGGTATGGAACACTGTTCCAACCACCACTCCTTTTCCGTTTTTGCCCTCGACTGCGTTGCCACCTGTCGGTGACCCCTTGAACATATAAAATGAGGCCCATGCGCAACGTAGAGGGGGGTTAGACATTCGAACACTCTCACGCTCGGTCTTGTTAGCCGCTGAAGTGTACTGTAGCTTCCAGCGCTCCCGAGCCAAGAACTCAATACAAACCAAAGCAGGAGTAGGGTTTTACGCATCCGTGCGGCCCGAACCTGGGTAAACTGCTCGTGTGCTTCGCCTCGATCTGCTCTTTGCGCGATCTCCGCCCCCTGCCGTACCGAAAAGGGGCTCCGTCCTCATAGGTGTTCGTGGGTGGATCAGTTTCCCCGACACCTTGTGTGCTATCAAACATCACAACGTAACTGGGTGATCATAAAGATGCTATACAGGTGTCTCCGAAAGTGTTCGTGGTGTTGGCATAGATCAAGACTAGGATTTGTCACTCCGAGTGTCGGAGAGGTATCTCTGGGCCCTCTCGGTAATGCACATCATAATAAGCCTTGCAAGCAAATGACTAATGAGTTAGTCACGAGATGATGTATTACGGAACGAGTAAAGAGACTTGCCAGTAACGAGATTGAACTAGGTATAGAGATACTGATGATCGAATCTCGAGCAAGTAACATACCGATGACAAAAGGAACAACGTATGTTGTTATGCGGTTTGACCGATAAAGATCTTCGTAGAATATGTAGGAACCAATAAGAGCATCCAGGTTCCGCTATTGGTTATTGACCGAAGATGAGTCTCGGTCATGTCTACATAGTTCTCGAACCCGTAGGGTCCGCACGCTTAACGTTTGATGACGATCGGTATTATGAGTTTATGAGTTTTGATGTACCGAAGGTAGTTTGGAGTCCCGGATGAGATCACGGACATGACGAGGAGTCTTGGAATGTCCGAGACATAAAGATTGATATATTGGACGACTATATTCGGACACCGGAAGTGTTCCGGAAAAGTTTCGGATTTAACCGGATTGCCGGAGGGGGTTACCGGAACCCCCCACGAGGGGGTATGGTCCATAGTGGGCCTTGAGGAAAGAAGAGAGGCAGCCCATAGAGGCTGGCCGGCGCCCCACCAGGGAATCCTAGTTGGACTAGGATTGGGGGCGCCACCTCTCCCTCTCCTTCCTTCCCCCCTTTTCCTTCTAGGTGGACTCCTACTAGGAATAGGATTGCAATCCTATTCCTAGTAGGATTGCCTCCCTGGCGCGCCATAGAAGGGCTGGCCGGCCCCTCCCCTTGCTCCTTTATATACGGGGGCAGGGGGCACCCTAGGACACACAAGTTGAATTGTTTTAGCAGTGTGCGGTGCCCCCCTCCACAGAAACACACCTCGGTCATACCGTTGCAGTGCTTAGGCGAAGCCCTGCGCCGGTAGATACATCATATCCGTCACCACGCCGTCGTGCTGACGAAACTCTCCCGTGAACCTCAACTGGATCAAGAGCTCGTGGGACGTCATCAAGCTGAACATGTGCTGAACGCGGAGGTGCCGTACGTTCGGTACTTGATCGGTTGGATCGCGAAAAAGTTCGACTACATCAACCGCGTCACTAGACGCTTCCGCTCCCGGTCTACGAGGGTACGTAGACACACTCTCCCCCTCGTTGCTATGCATCTAGTAGATAGATATTGCTCGATCATAGGAAAATTTTGAAAATACTACGTTCCCCAATACTAATGTAACCTATAAAATTCTTCTTGGGCAACTAAACTATCATATCTTTTAACCGCAAAAAGGAAAATGACAGTACAGACTACACCTTGCCTATTGTATTCTATGAAATATGGCTAGGACCATACATAATTACCAACATAAAAATCTTGGAGTGGTCACTCTCATGATATTCGTTGCACAACATATAACTGATTTTAATCTCTTTGCTTGAGGCAAAAATATTGATGATATATATGAAATATCAAGACTACATAGCCGATTTATCTGGACGGCAGTATGTGCGGAAGTTGACATATATAAAACATTCAGAATAAGAATAGTAGCTATTGATCTCAAAACTTAATCGAAAAACACAAACACGGTAATGCTAGCTAGTACCTTTGAAATGTAGAGAGGGGTATTCAAGATGGGATGTGACTCATCATCAAATTGATCTATAAATGCATCATGGATGACCAACCTCGCTCTTCTTGTTTAATGAGACGGAAGTTCACATTCTGAAACTGCATGGACACTTGTTCAGTTCAGTGCGAGACAAAAGTCACAGTCCTTTCAACAAGAAACCAATCAGAGGTAGTACACATTATTTATCTATCTATCCTAGTTTTACTCACACACTAAATCTGTGTATCCCCTTTTTCTTTCGAGAGAATTCCATTTCCGCCTCGTTGATTGACACGGGGCCTGCAGGTACCACCTCGGCCTTAAACACTTCCCTAATCTCACCAGGTTGGAGGTGGTGTTGTTATTTTACATTGATCTAGAAGCCATCTTGGTTAAAAGTTGCACCCTCCATTCGCTGTGTGAGCATAATATCAGTTGGTTCTTTTCTGCAATTGATTCTGAACCCACCTGATTGTCGCTAGGTGTTAGTAGGTAGAACATCATTTAAGATAGTTCTCCTTTCTTGCAAATCTTTGAATCTGGTTTGTGCGGCTTAGGAAAACAAATAAATTTATATTGCCACATGCTAAGAATATTTCACAGATAATTAATATATGGTAGATACTTGGAACTCTATCCAAAACACTTGGAACCAGTTAAGTCAGCTTTGCACCTTACTCTCTTCCAACGCAAAAAACACTAAAAATAGATCTATGTACCTTTAATTAACAATTAACCATTATTTTTACTAATAAAGCATTTTCGTTCGAAAATAGACCATTGTATTTGTAAAATACAAAGGAACATCTGTTGTACTTATGCAAGGCTTAGTTGTTTTGTTGAAGCATAGTCTGATCATACCGATGTTAGTCAGGTAACGTGCGGCAAGCTACCATTTTAATATTGTTCTGTACATAATGTTTCACTTCCCAAACCTGGTTAAAAGAATCAACATTTGTGACAGGGAGAGTAGATGCTGCTCTGACAAACCATCCTAGCCTTGTGGCCCTCCTGAAAGACAATGCAACAAATATTAACATGTTTTCTGCGAATGCATCCTAGGTAAGATAAGCTTGACAAAAAAATCTTTAATTGTAGAACATCGCATATGCATCCTTTTTAACATAGCTCTAGAAATCTAGTGAAAATAAAGCTCGACGCTATAATATGCTGAAAGGATCGATATGGTTGACTAGATGGGTGGGGGCGTGAATAGGCAACTAACAATTTTTAACTTTTCTTAACCACTTTAAATTGAGCGACAAAGTAAGTTGTCTAGATATGCTACTATGATGACAACTTATAGGAAGCAAAGATGACAACCTCACAAGCAAGCTATATAAGATAAACAAGTAAAGCTTGCACAAGTAAAGGAAAGAAATAACCACAAGTGGAACCGGTGAAGACGAGGATGTGTTACCGAAGTTCCTTCCCTTTGAGGGGAAGTACGTCTCCGTTGGAGCAGTGTGGAGGCACAATGCTCCCCAAGAAGCCACTAGGGCCACCGTATTCTCCTCATGCCCTCACACAATGCAAGGTGCCGTGATTCCACTAGTGGTGCCCTTGAAGGCGGCAACCAAACCTTTACAAACAAGGTTGGGGCTATCTCCACAACCGAATTGGAGGCTCCCAACGACACCATGAAGCTTCACCACAATGGAATATGGCTCCGAGGTGACCTCAACCGTCTAGGGTGCTCAAACACCCAAGAGTAACAAGATCCGCTAGGGATTAGTGGGGGGAATCAAATATCTCTTGGTGGAAGTGTAGATCGATGCCTTCTCAAGCAATCCCGAGCAAATCAACAAGTTTGATAGGCTAGGGAGAGAGATCGGGCGAAAATGGAGCTTGGAGCAACAATGGAGTATTTGGGGGGAGAGGTAGGTCAACAATGAAGAAGAAGATGCCTTTATATAGAGGGGGGAACAATCCAACCGTTACCCCCTCACTCAGCCCCCTAGAGAGCGGTACTACCGCTTGAGTGAGCGGTACTACCGCTTAGCAAGCGGTACTGCCGTTTCACCCTAGCAGTACTGCCGCGCAAGGGGGCTGGGACCCAGAGCGGTACTACTGTGGATGCAGGGCGGTACTACCGCTGGGGAGCGGTACTACCGCCACTACTACTGCTTCTAGTGCCACAAAACCCGACACGAGAAAGTGTTTTCTCGAGTCGAGGCGGTAGTAATACGGAGCTGCAGCGGTACTGCGGCAGAGTGCTCCAAGCGGTACTACCGCTGATTGGAGCGGTACTGCCGCTTGAGGCACTTCGGCGGTACTACCGCTGAGGCCCGCGGTACTACCGCTGGGACCAGGAAAAACAGAGAAGGGGGAAAGAAGAACTCCATTGAGGCGGGAATGTATGGTGGGTGCGATAAGGAAGTGTACGTGTTGATTCCACCCTAACCTTACCAAAGCGGATCCCCTCTTGATAGTACGGTGACCCCTACGAAACTAGTCCACCAACAAAGAAACGAAAAGAGCTACACCGTCTTGAATCGAACACCGAGGGAATATAATCGTCTCGTGCCAAAGAATGAATCTCTGAAAAACTTAGTGTACACGATTAGTCCGCAAAAGCATTGTCATCAATCACCAAAACACCATCGGGCTAAATATGCCCTTACAATCTCCCCCTTTTTGGTGGATTGATGACAATACGGGATTTGCACAAAAAGAGTAATGACATAGAGTAAGCGCAAAACCCACACCCCTAAAATATAGACGGGCTCCCCCTAGATGTGTGCTATCTAGATAAGTGCTTTGGACTACACGGCACACATACTAGGATCAACACTCGCCCTATATTTTAGAGACCAACAACCTAAGCATGATATATGAGAGCATAGTATATAACAGGATAAGCATGCACACTATAGAGTACCAAGGTACATAGATAAGATAAAGGAAGGTAGCATAGGTAGCATATGTCTCACACCATATGTCGGGAACTTAGGTCTCACAAAAACCAAACAAAGCAAAAGACGAGAAAGCACAACGACGAGAACACAAAGGCAACGACACAAATCCCTAAACTCTCTCCCCCTTTGACATCGAGACACGAAAAGGGCAGAGAGCTAAGCTACGGCTCCAGGTGAGAGCAAGTGAAGGTCTCGAACATCAAATCCCAGCGGGGTCATCTGCACCGTCGTCGTCGACCGGAAACTGCTCGGCGTCGGAATCTGTCCACGGGCAGTGCTGCTGAATCCACTCTTCCTCCTCGGTGATCTGTCCCTCAGAACCACTAGCCACAGTCGCACCCAACTGACGCATGAGCTCCTTGTGACGTCCCCTGGCCTTCTTCTCTGCTACATGAGTCATGTACTGACCATGAGACTCCATGCAAAATAGCTTCTTCATCTTCAGCTTGAGCTTCTTTGCCCACGAGGGATCTGCACCAGATGGCTCATAGTCATCGTCATCATCAGCCTCAGCCTCCTCAGTCTCCATAGCAGCAGCAGAGGATGAACCCCCAGATTTGGGTGCCTGAGTGTCCCAGTTGTCCTTCCTCCTCAGACGCTTGATCTCATGAGACATCAACTCTCCAGTCTCAAGCATAACGTTGGGATAGACATGATCCCAAGCCTTCTCAATTAGCAGCATGATGAATGGTCCATAGATCAGGCACTTGCGCTCAGAGATAGCAGATAATAGTTCAGACCACATCACATGAGAGATATCCAGGGACTCACCAGTGTTCCTTTCTTGCTCATGCTGGCAGAAGATTCCAGTGAACCATATCCAGATTCCCAACTCGAGGGAAGAGGGTCTCACGGAAGATGCGGTGAAGGATATCCAGATAGGCAGATAGCTCATATGTTACCTTGTTAATTTTAGGGTTGACCTTCGTAGTGCAGTAGGGCCAGAGAGCTTGCTTGTGGGTGGAGGTAGTGTTGCGATGAGGACGAAAGCCAACAGGATTCTGAAGCCCATGATCTTCCACCCCAAGTAACTCCATGAAAGCCTTCCACTTGACCGAAAGCAACTTGCCATTGGTCATCCATGTCAGAGTCCTGTCCTCATCAGTCCCTAGATGGACAGTGGCATAGAACTGAGCCACAAGATCTGCATCAAAGTCCTTGTTGAACTAGATGAACTGGAGAATGTTAAGCTGAGAGCACATCTGAAGAGCCTCGCCAAAGTACACAGGATCCTTCTCCAGGTAATCCGTGTCGATGGAGCGCACACTAACATAAAGATTCTTCTTGGCCTTGAGAACATCAAAGTAGATGGCAAACTGAAAGCGGTTCCAGAACGGACGGTTGACCAAATTGGGTTCTTGATCTTCTTCATAGGGATTGCGGCGACACCTTGCCCAAAATTCCTTGGCACTCATTTGGGGCACAGTTTTGCCCTTTGGCTTCGACGTGGACTTCTTCTTGAGTTGAGGTGGAGGTGGAGCACTAGATGAACCTCCTGCAGACTCAGATGTGCGGTAGCGCTTCGAGGTGGCACGATTGGGGTTGATACGACGAGCTTGATTCTCAGGATGTTCATCACCTGGAACCAAACACAAAAACACGCGAACCAACCAGAAGGAACGAGCATAAGCCAACAAGCACAACAAAAAGGGATCAAAGAATGGAACAAACATGATTGAACTTGGCAGGCAGCGGTACTACCGTGACCTGCAAGCGGTAGTATCGCCCAAGCGGTAGTACCGCCCCAAGAGAGCGGTAGTACCGCTCGAGGCGGGGGAACAGCAGTTCCCTACTACCGTGGTCAGATCCGGCACTACCGGCCTGTCAAATTCAAAAATATTCCTACCATACTCTAATCTAGACAGTCTAGTTGCCTTCTCCAACCTACTCAAGCCTAGATTTAGCCAAAAATCTAGAGATGCAACCACTATTGCCCCTAAAACACAAGATCTAAAAACGAGACAAAAAGAGAGAAGGAACTGGGGCAATACCGGCATCCATGGCAAGAGAACTAGGTGGGGATCGACTCCACCGAAGGAAATGGAGAGGAACGCCCCGGAGGAGGAGATCCGCCGGAGCCCTCCCGCGGCGAAGCACTGCTGGAGAGAGGATGAGGAACGAAGGGGCGAGCGAATGGGTATGGGGGAGAGAAACCTCCCCCTGCCCCGATATAACCCCCTGGTCCTGCGCCGCAGTGGTAGTACCGCGCTGGGGGGCGGTAGTACCGCCTATAAGCGGTAGCACCGCGCACCACCAGCGGTAGTACCGCCCAGCACGCCACGACAACTATACTACATGGCTTAGCTCAAAAAGGAGGACACAAAGGCAAGGAAAACAAAGACAAAACAAACACACACTGGCAAGAGTCAAGAAAACCTCTCTTCAAGAGAGGGCGGTGGCCGAAGCCACCTATGTTTGAGTTATTTGGTATGGCACCGCAAAGAACTATCCTTGGGCCCATGACCAACACTCGTCTTGAAGCACTTATAGCATCTAAAATGGCAAATGACAAATAATTGATCAATTTATGCATAATGGGGGGAGGAATAGTTCATTGAGAGAACAATACTCCCCCTATGTCCATGCCTACATCTAGACAAGATAACTATATTGAGTGGGAGGTGTGTGTGCAAAGTCTCAAGCCACATTGCTCAAATCGATGATATTTAGCTCATGCCTTAACTCGCGAAATCTTGCTTCATCCAACAGATTCGTGAAGATATCTGCAAGGTTATCATGAGTGTTGACATAGTGAAGCTCGATCTCTCCTTGCCGTATATGATCCCGGATGAAGTGATATCAAATCTCTATATGCTTCGTCTTGAAGTGTTGCACCGGGTTGAGAGAAATCTTGATGGCACTTTCATTGTCACACCAAAGAGGCACTTTGTCACAAGTGACACCATAATCCTTTAAAGTTTGCCTCATCCATAGGAGTTGAGCACAACAACTGCCAGCTGCCACATACTCAGCTTCGGTGGACGAGAGAGACACACAACTTTGCTTTTTGGAAGACCAACTAACCAGAGAGCAGCCAAGGAATTGGCACCCTCTGGAAGTGGACTTCCTATCCACTTTGTCTCCCGCCCAGTCCGAATCAGAGAAACCTACAAGGTTGAAGTTTGCTCCTCTTGGGTACCATAAGCCAAAGTTTGGGGAATGAGCCAAATATCGAAAGATTTGCTTGACTGCCACAAAGTGACTTTCCTTAGGTGAGGCTTGAAACCGTGCACAGATTCCCACACTCAACATAATATCGGGTCTAGATGCACAAAGGTAAAGCAAGGATCCAATCATAGAGCGATATACCTTTTGATCCACCGCTTTACCATTGGGATCAATGTCAAGTTGGCACTTGGTTGGCATTGTAGTAGTAGACGGCTTGACATCACTTAGATTGAACCTCTTGAGCATGTCTTGAGTATACTTGGATTGTTTGATGAAGATTCCTTCTCTTCTTTGCTTGATCTCAAACCCAAGGAAGTACTTCAACTCTCCCATCATGGACATCCCAAAATGAGTGGTCATGAGTGCGGCGAACTCGTCATTGAAAGCTTTGTTAGGAGAACCAAAGATAATATCGTCAACATATAGTTGCCAGACAAACAACTCCCCTTTGACCTTCTTAGTAAAAAGAGTGGGGTCGATTTTCCTGATTTCAAACCCACGATCTTGTAACAACTCGGTAAGATGCTCATACCACGCACGTGGGGCTTGTTTAAGGCCATAGAGTGCCTTATCGAGTTGATACACGTGATTGGGGAACTTGGGATCCTCAAACCCCGGGGGGCTGTTTGACATACACCAACTCATTAATAGGACCATTAAGAAATGCACTTTTCACATCCATTTGTTGTAGCTTAAAATTATGATGAGAAGCATAGGCAAGCAACAAACGAATAGATTCAAGGCGAGCAATGGGGGCAAAGGTTTCACCGTAGTCGATACCCTCGACTTGGGAGTAGCCTTGAGCCACCAGACGCGCCTTGTTGCAGATGACAATGCCGTGAGCATCTTGCTTGTTCTTAAATATCCATTGGTTCCAATGACATTATGGTTCTCCTTTGGCCTTGCGCTCAAAGTTGTGGAGTTCTTCATGCATGGCATTAAGCCAATCAGGGTCTTCGAGCGCCTCATAGACCTTCTGAGGTTCAACATAGGAGACAAAGGCTTGATGAGCACAATAGTTTGCTAATTGTCTACGAGTGCTTACCCCCCTTTTGATGCTTCCAAGAATATTCTCCATGTGATGTTCTCTGGAAGCAAGCCTGGAGGCAACTTTTGCAGCACGACGCTCCAATTGCTCTTCAAGAGATAATTGAGGAGCACTGAGTTGATCATCTTGAGCGACGTCAGGAGCTTGATCTTGATCTTGAGCTTCCTCTTGATCTTGATCTTGCTCAGAGGATAGAACTTGGCCTTGTGCATCATTTGGTGGCTCCCCACCATCTTGTGATTGATATTGCACTTGGCCTTGTTCGTCCGGTTGAGGGCCTTCACTTTGTTCTTCGGAAGCGTGTGGGTCTTGGGTTGGTGATGGTTCCACTTGAGTGGAACATTGTCCTTCTCCTTCGGCCACAAGGGGTTCCTCAATGGGTAGGATATATCCAACACCCATTCTTCTTATGGGTTGAGGAGGAATTTCATCACCTACATCACAAGTACCACTTTGCTCCACTTGCGAGCCGTTATTCTCATCAAACTCTACGTTACTCGTCTCCTTAATGAGTCCATTGGACTTGTTGAGGACATGGTAAGCATGAGAGTTTGTAGCATAACCAACAAATATGCCCTCATGAGCTCTAGATTCAAATTTAAACAAACAAACACCTTTCTTGAGGATGAAACACTTACACCCGAACACCCGGAAGTACTTGAGATTGGGCTTGTTACCGGTAAGAATCTCATATGGAGTTTTGTTCAAGCCTTTGCGGAGATAGAGCCAATTGGATGCATGACAAGCGGTGTTGATGGCTTCGGCCCAAAAGTTGTATCGAGATTTGAATTCCGCCATCATGGTCCTTGCCGCATCCATCAGTGTCCGGTTCTTTCTCTCCGCTACACCATTTTGTTGAGGGGTATAGGGTGTTGCATATTGATGTTTGATCCCCTCATCACTAAGAAACTCATCCAAGGTGTAGTTCTTGAACTCGGTGCCGTTGTCACTTCGGATCATAAAAATCTTTGCTTCATGTTGTCGTTGAGCTTCATTTGCAAAGTTGACGACGGTTTGTTGGGTCTCACTCTTCTTCTTGAAGAAGTATACCCAGGTGTATCTTGAATAATCATCCACAATCACCAAGCAATACTTTCTACCCCTAAGACTATCAAAAGATGGAGGCCGAAAGAGATCCATGTGAAGGAGCTCTAGGGGTCTTTTTGAGTAGATGATAGTAGTGGGAGGGTGAGCCGTCTCATGTAACTTTCCTTCAATGCAAGCCCTGCAAGCACGATCTTTGGCAAAGCTAACATTTGTTAGTCCACGGACATGGTCCCCCTTGAGAAGACTTTGCAAAGATCTCATATTGACATGGGCTAACCGGCGATGCCAAAGCCATCCCACATCAACTTTAGCCATTAGGCATGTCGCGGTCTTAGTGGGTTGCTTCGAGAAGTTAACCACATAAAGACAATTCTCGACATGTCCAACATAGGCTACTTTAAGAGTCTTGCTCCACAAGAGGGCCACGGTATCAATATAAAAGAATGTAGCAAAGCCCATGAGTGCAAGTTGGCGAACAGAAAGTAAATTATATGCAAGGGACTCAACAAGCATGAGTTTCTCGATCGTGAGATCATGAGAGACAACAACCTTGCCAAGCCCCAATACCTTAGAAGATGAAGCATCACCCCATTAGACATTGGTGGCCATAGATGAACCTAGATGCACGTCCACCACCAAGTCTGTGCTTCCGGTCATATGATTTGTGGCTCCACTATCGAGCAACCATGATCCCCCACCGGAAGCAAACTCCTACAAGAGATCAATGCTTGGATTTAGGTACCCATTTGGTAATGGGTCCTTTGAGGTTAGTAACAAGGGTCTTAGAAACCCAAATAGACCATTCAATGTACTCATAATAAGAACCAACAAATTTAGCAAAGACATGACCATCACTAGCACGACATAAAACATATGAAGGATTAAAGTCGCCGGCCATGTTTGATGGTATGGTGGGGTTTTTCTTGACCTCACCACCCTTCACATCGTTCTTCTTCTTGGAGGCGCCCTCTCCCTCTTTCACAAAGGTTTGTCGGAGAGGAGGAGGGAGCTTGGTCTTGTCATTCTTCTTCTTCTTGGGTTTGGGAACAAACCCAATTCCTTCCTTTGCCACAACCTCCTTTTGATTACTCAAAAGATTGTTGAGGTTCTTCTCACCTTGTATGCATGTCACAAGGCCTTTCTCAAGTTGCTTCTTCAACTTGGCATTTTCTTCAACAAGATGCACATGCTCGCAACATGGGTTAGTAGCATTTGCATTATCAATCAACACTAAGCGAGGAAAGATGGCCTTTTCCTTGGTTAGCGAAACTTGGAGTTGATCATGAGACTCCTTGAGAGAAGCATGCATACCTTTCAAGGCCTTGTGAGCCTTGTCAAGTGTAACAAACTCCTCCTTGAGTCTAACATGGTCAACCCCAAGTTTTTCCTTCTTGGAGTTAAGCATACGAGAGACAACTAAAGCATGATCGAGATCTCTCTTTAATTTAGCATGATCATCGTTGTGTGTCTCCTCAAGAGCCAAATGAAGACCACGCTCTTCCTCTGGAGCATTAGAGAGATCCGATATTTCATCGGCATAGTCTCGACTATGTCCTTCCATTTTAGCAATGGTCTTCTCGTGAGCCTCGATTATGTCATTGGCCTCACCGAGTTGTTCCAAGAGAGCAACAAATGCTTCTTGGGTTTGCCCTTGAGTTTGCTCATAAACAACTCAAACTTATTCTCTTCCTCCTTGGCTCCCTCACTCTCATCAATACAATCCGTTAATGAAGGATTAGAGATGATGGTAGTGTTGAAATTTGGAATTACCTTGTTGGTGGACTTAGCCATGGGACACTTGGCGGTGATGTTCTCATTTGGAGAGTCGAAGAGAGATGTGCGTGGAGTAGTAGCAATAGCAATTGTGGCCATGGTGACCATCTCATCATCTTCATCATTATCACCATCCTCAACATATTCTTCTTGGGCCACCAACCCTTTGGGAGGAGTCTTCTTGTTGAAGTTGTTCTTGTTGGGATAAGACTTGGCCTTGTCCTTCCGGATAAGCTTGCCTCCAAAGTCTTCTCTTTTCTCATATGGGCAATCCGCAACGAAGTGGCTTACATTTCCACAGTTGAAGCATGTCCTCACTCGTTGCTTGCCCTTGTTCCCACTTGAGTTGTTCTTGTTGAAGTTGGGCCTCGTGTTCTTCTTGTTGCCCCAAAATTGCCGTGAAGCAAGAGCCATGTGCTCATGATAGGCATATTTGGTGTCCTCGGGGCAACTCTCATCATCATCCTCCTCCTCCTCTTCTTCCACACAAGCCTTGGCCTTCAAGGCAAGGTTAGGCTTCTTTGATCGTTGAGCTCTTAAAACCACATTGTCGGTGGTCTTGTCCAAGATCCTCATAGCAACGAACTCATCCAACACTTCATTTGATGACAAGTGGTGGAAGTCCGGTCTTTGGCGAATGACGGAGGACATGGCCTTATGGTAGGGCATCATGGCCTTGAGAAACTTGTGCTTGATCTAATTGTCATCCGTGTCCTTACTCCCATGATCTCGAAGAGAGACCGCGAGAGTGGTTAATCTCCGATAAAGTTCACGAGGATCTTCTTCTTCGATCATAGCAAACTCATCGGCTTCATCTTGCACAACTTCATAGTTTGAGCGTTGAATGCTAGCGCTCCCTTGTACATGGTGCCAACATGCTCCCAAGCTTCCTTGGCCACAGTGAAGCGTCGAAGATGTGCAATGTCTTCGGGAGGGATAGCATCTTGAAGTATGCAAAGAACGGACTCGTTGAATTGATGATCCGCAGCTTCTCTCGGAGTTAAGTTGTCTGGATCACGTGGATAAAAACCTTGCTCAATGATTCTCCAAAGATTAGTAGAGAAATGATTTAAATGACATTTGAAGCGAAACATCCAAGTAGCAAAATCATAATTTTTTTATAAACTTAGGAGGAGGCCCAACGGAATTTAAATGAGGTGTGGGAACGGGTCCTCCATAGTGAGTAGGAGGAGCGGAGTGGGCAAAGATCCCATTCCCATTCTTAGTAACCGGGGCTTGTTCACTACTAGCTTCTCCCTTGTCGGGAGTATCCTCCGACACGATGGTAGCGGGACGAACCACTTCCAATGGTGTGGTGGATAATTTAAGCCCCTCAAGCAAATCTTTAAACATGCCTTTGACCTCGGTCGTTAGTGATTCTTTCAATGTGGTCATAGCCACATTGAACTCCTCACGAGAGATCGAGGTTCCCCCATCGGACGTAGGCAAGGACGGAGTTTCACCGGAATGTTCCTCCGTCTCGACTACGTTATCACCCATACTCTTTGGACGGTAAAGTCCTTAAAAAGAGACGAGGCCCTGATACCAATTGAAAGGATCGATATGGTTGACTAGAGGGGGGGGTGAATAGGCAACTAACAATTTTTAACTTTTCTTAACCACTTTAAATTGAGCAACAAAGTAAGTTGTCTAGATATGCTACTATGATGACAACTTATAGGAAGCAAAGATAACAACCTCGCAAGCAAGCTATATAAGATAAACAAGTAAAGCTTGCACAAGTAAAGGAAAGAAATAACCAAAAGTGGAACCGGTGAAGACGAGGATGTGTTACTGAAGTTCCTTCCCTTTGAGGGGAAGTACGTCTTCGTTGGAGCGGTGTGGAGGCACAATGCTCCCCAAGAAGCCACTAGGGCCACCGTATTCTCCTCACGCCCTCACACAATGCAAGGTGTCGTGATTCCACTAGTGGTGCCCTTGAAGGCGGCAACCGAACCTTTACAAACAAGTTTGGGGCTATCTCCACAACCGAATTGGAGGCTCCCAACGACACCACGAAGCTTCACCACAATGGAATATGGCTCCGAGGTGACCTCAACCGTCTAGGGTGCTCAAACACCCAAGAGTAACAAGATCCACTAGGGATTAGTGGGGGGAATCAAATATCTCTTGGTGGAAGTGTAGATCGATGCCTTCTCAAGCAATCCCGAGCGAATCAACAAGTTTGATAGGCTAGGGAGAGAGATCGGGCGAACATGGAGCTTGGAGCAACAATGGAGTATTTGGGGGAAGAGGTAGGTCAACAATGAAGAAGAAGATGCCTTTATATAGTGGGGGGAACAATCCAACTGTTACCCCCTCACTCAGCCCCCTAGAGAGCGGTACTACCGCTTGAGTGAGCGGTACTACTGCTTAGCAAGCGATACTGCCGTTTCACCCTAGTGGTACTGCCGCGCAAGGGGGCTGGGACCCAGAGCGGTACTACCGTGGATGCAGGGCGGTACTACCGCTGGGGAGCGGTACTACCGCCACTACTACCGCTTCTAGTGCCGCAAAACCCGACACGAGAAAGTGCGCTCTCGAGTCGAGGCGGTAGTAATACGGAGCTGCGGCGGTACTGCGGCAGAGTGTTCCAAGCGGTACTACTGCTCAGTGGAGCGGTACTGCCGCTTGAGGCACTTCGGCGGTACTACCGCTGAGGCCCGCGGTACTACCGCTGGGACCAGGAAAAATAGAGAAGGGGGAAAGAAGAACTCCATTGAGGCGGGAAGGTATGGTGGGTGCGATAAGGAAGTGTACATGTTGATTCCACCCTAACCTTACCAAAGCGGATCCCCTCTTGATAGTACGGTGACCCCTACGAAACTAGTCCACCAACAAAGAAACGAAAATAGCTACACCGTCTTGAATCGAACACCGAGGGACATAATCGTCTCGTGCCAAAGAATGAATCTCTGAAAAACTTAGTGTACACGATTAGTCCGCAAAAGCATTGTCAACAATCACCAAAACACCATCGGGATAAATATGCCCTTACATATGCTCACATGAAGGCTGGAAGGCTGGAAGCTCGGGTAGCTTATCAAATCAAAGCAAACAAATTCAATATTGTAATTGATACAAATGTAGTGGACATAAACCTGACACCTAGTGTACTATACTGACATAATAATAATATAAATGGGAGAATCACCTCAAACGACACCTTACTCACAAGCTTACCGACAAGGGCGTAACCTGAATCTGTAGGAGGACGACGAGGAGAAAGATAAGTAAGTTTCTTTTTCGGTGGCAACATATTATCATATTAAGGAAAAACTATCGTTTATTGATGCAGCCCCAGGCTTTTGCTTTCCATGAAAGAGAAAGGAAAATTGCTCAAACTGTTCATGGGAAAATAGAAATACATTGCCAGAAAACAGGTTTAAGTGCTCGAACCACTTCATCAAATCAGAAAAGCCCCCAAGCTTTCGAGCATAAAGCGAGGTTAGCTGCTAAGCAGAAGGGATGTACTCCTATATGTTAATTAAGCTTGGTTGTAAACACAGAGGACAGACCAGTCAAAGTAGTGCATACATACAGGTGTGCTAAGGCATTCAATTGCTTGTTGTGCCTGGAAATGACTCCCCTACCCACTGTCTAACTAATTATGTGACTTATATATATGGTGGATGACCAAGATAAAAAGTGCACTCAAGCAGCTAGCTACCATTGATAGATATTTTTGCATCCACTTCCCCATCTGTCACAAAACGAACCTAACTAAGCTAGCTAATTAGACAGGAACTTACACACCTAAAATGACAAGTCAAAACTGCTCCCGGGACATACACCAGAGAATCGGCATGGATGTTTAGCTAGCACCAATATTAGCAATGCATTAATTTAGCTTAATCATAGCACCATCCATATTATCCCATAATTCCAAAGAAATATTTTTTTAATAAGAAGACAAAAGGCCTCATGCCTGGCTAATAATACTGCCATAGCATTCCAACTGGATATGTGTGACTGTAAACAAGTAAATAGTTGTTCAATTGTTCAAGAGATCAAACGTGTCAACAAAAAAACCTCTGTAATAATAACAATATAAATTTGCAATTTAACACGAGTGTATAGCTGACACATACACGTGGTCGACACAGTATGTGCAAAGAACCTAGTTGGTGGTCATTTTGATACAATTGGACTGTTCAATGTGAAATTCATAGAATGAGAGGGGGGAGGAGCTTCCCTGGTACAGAAAGACTTCCATCGCCCACACTACCTTTTTCTTCCCTTCATATGGAGGATCACTGCAAAAGTAACTAAGAATGAAAATCATTAAGAAAATGGATATTGTTTCAATGATCGCCCAGATGCAATATGCAAATGGATGCTTTCATGGCCAATAGAGAGATTTCCCTAGTTATAGAACACTGAATCAAGTTGCCAATGTGTTATCTAAAAGAGACATCTATAGAAGTGCAAACGATATCTTTTCTTGTTGTCTTTTTGTACATGTATTGAGAGAATTCAGGATCCCTTTTGAAAAATCTACAAGTTGGCTCATCTCACAACAACAAGTAGTAACCTATGACACCATACAAGATGCTGCCACGAGTAGGGTGGATCTAAATACCCAGAAATTGGGATGGCCCCCTCCCCTCCCCTACCCTTGTGGGATCGATTGATTTTAGCAACCAAGAAACTGGTGCTGCGCCGAATGCGAAGAAATGACTGGTGCTGCGCTGAACCAAGAAACTGATGCTGCTCATACATTGAAGGAAGGAAGGAGTGGAGACAATGGCTCAGATATATGGCTTGGTGTCACCAAAACCCACGACCGAACGCCGCGCGAGTCCCCCGCCGCACGGTCCCCAGATCCCTCGCCGGCGCACACAACGCCGCGGTGGTTGCCCGAGCCCAGGCCTCCATACCGGCGGCATCGTGGCACAGACGGGATGGCTGGCCCCGCGAGAAGGAGAGATCCAACGTCGCCGCCGCTCGGGGGTACGGGTTGTAATGCTGATCAAATACTACTGAGCATACAACAGCAACGGAAACATGTTGGATGTTTGTTACAAACAAATGTGTTGCATGATGGATTCTAAAACAGGTAAGATACACACTGACAAATCACATAATAGAACTTCAGTTGTGATTGTCGAATAATTAAATAATGAAAACACCATTCTGTTAACTCCAAATGACAGTTTGAAGGCATGATTTTCTTTTGTAAACATGGCAAGCAAAGTACTGATAAACGTTACAATTCAAAATCACTATATTTCTCTCTGAAACCTCCAAAAAATATGATCTCACAAAGATTGAGCGAACAAAGGCTATTCTTTTTTCATAAGAACTTTAACCTTTATGTTCATATTTCAGACTGAAGTCTACGAAAATAGCATTTGTTTCTCAGCAGCATGGATCCAAACAGCAATCATACAAGATAATGTTCTCGTTGGATCATTGATGGTCAGACAAATATACAAAGAAGCAATCGAGAGGTGCTCAATGGAAGGACCTTGAAATGCTACCATTCGGCGACTGTATGGGGAAAGAGGAGTATGTCTAAGTGGTGGTCAGGTTGCTTGTGTACTATACCATAATGTTGACATCTATCTTCTTGATGACCCTTTCAGTGTTCCCACAAAAAAAACATGACCCTTTCAGTTTTCTTGATGCCCATACAACATGTTTATTTAGTGTAAGCACCTATCTTATCAATAGACTCAGATTGTATTCCTGTTTGACTATGGGCTGTTTTATATGGCTCTTCCTCGTCTGACAGAATTATGTCGAATTATCATGATTAACCATTAAATACAATATATTCAACAATCATTTGGCTAGACTCTATTACCAATTTATAGTGTAGTAGGACTGTAGGGGGCTCTGCTACTTCTTGGTATTTTTTTAAATAAATATAGTACTCCCTCCATCTACATTTTTTCAGCAACCTTATGATAACTTTACAGGTGTAACATTAATGAGAATATGAGACCAGTGTTCCCCTTAACATAAATCAGTTGTAAACCTCTGAATATTTAGAATGTAAATCAGTTATCTCATGATTCATCAGCATACCCAAATACCACTGCTGAGAGACCATGTGGGTAGGAGGAGTAGGCCATGGCTGCACATACCGACTCTAGATGACATGACCACAACAACCTCCACTCGCCCCCCAATGGGGACATCCGAGCTTGATGGGGGAGCAGTAACACAACGGCCCGCCACCTTGATCTTTCTGCTAATGGTGGAATGTGACGCCCCGAGACCGATGCGCCAGGTGTCAGCCAGTTATTCGTCGTCGTTGCCATGTCTTTTGCTTGGGTGTTGCACTTTGCCATGTCATCATGACATCATGTGCATTTCATCAGCATGTTTTCAAAACGTGCATTCGTTCGGGCTCCCCAGTTCTCTTCGTTGTCCGTTCTGAGTCCAGACACACTCGCACGCGCCCGCGGCACATCCGAATATTTATTTTATAAGTGGCCGGAAAATGTTCTCGGAATGGGTTGAAACTTGGCATGCGGTCTTATTATAGCGTAGGTAGACCGCCTGTCAAATTTCGTCGCATTCGGAGTTCGTTTGATAGCACTATAGCACTATGTTCCGAAACTACCGCCGGGCCTCTCTCTCTCTCTCTTTTCTCGTCTCAGCCCGATGCCTTCTACACAGCTCACTTTTACCCCTCGCCCGCACGTCCGAAACTGTCCCGAACCCGACTCGGGCTGTCGTTACCAATGGGTCCGAATCATCCCCAAACATCCCTAAAATATCATCAGTTCTTTATTTGAACTCCCTAACCTAATTATCTCGATCGTCCGATCTAAATCTCTCGTTGTTTACATTTGCTTCACCTCTTGCCATGTTAACAAACATTTAATCTTGTCTTGTAAATAAACGAGAGTCAACTAAATAAATAAAATGTGGTGTTTCGTCAATATGCAACTCGTTGCATATTGAGCTCCACTTAACTTGTAGTACTTGTTTGTGCACTTTGTCATGCCATGCATATTTAAACCGGACATGCATCATACTTGTTTGTGCATCTTATGCCATGGTTATGATATGTGTGTTTACCGTGTTGTTTGCTTCTTTCCGGTATGCTTCTCTCGTTAGCTTCGGGTTCGTTCCGGAGTTGTGAGGAATTGTTCGACTACTTCTTGGACTCGTCCTTCTTCCTTCGGGATCTCAGGCAAGATGACTATCACCTTGGATACCTTTACTATCATTGCCATGCTAGTTGTCTCGATGCTATCGTTATATGTCGCGCTACCCATCATTTATTGTCAGCCCCTTTCCTTGTTGCCATGTAACCTCTAACCTTTGACACCTTCCCAGCAAAACCGTTGTTTGGCTATGTTACCCGCTTGCTCAACCCCTCTTATAGCGTTGCTAGTTGCAGGTGAAGATGAAGACTGATCCATGTCGGATCTTGTTGTTGGAATATCACAATATATCTTATATATATTAACACACCTATATACTTGGCAATGGGTGGAAGGCTTGGCCTTTTGCTCGGTGTTTTATTCCACTCATGCCGCCTTAGGAGCCGATAAACCGGCGTTATGTTCCTTGATTTTGCGTTCCTTACACGGTTGGATATATGGGGACCCCTTGACAGTTCGTCCTTGAATAAAACTCCTCCAGCAAGGCCCAACATTGGTTTTAATTTGCCTCATAATAACAACTTAATTAATTAATTAACTTGCATAGGGGGTCATGTCCCCGAGGATTCTTCTACATAACAGGGGGGCCAGTGCTGATGGTGTTGGTCCCAAACTAGAGCCACTTGCGGTGCCACCCAGTTATCTGGGGTCTTCGGTTGTTGTACGTAGTGCTCATCCGGACGTGGCCTGAGACGAGATACACGCGGCTACTATCAGGGTGTCGGCACGCCGGGAGGTCTTGCTGGACTTGTTTTACCATTGTCGAAATGTCTTGTGCACTGGGATTCCAAGTCTGATCGGGCTGTCCCTAAGATAAGGGGTAATATTATTATTACTTCTGCTGATCGCGAGAGCTTGTGATGGGCTAAGTTGGGACACCCGTTGAAACGTCCCAAACGTATCTATAATTTCTGCTTGCTCCATGCATGTTTTGGGTGATATTGCTATGCTTTTGATACACTTTCATACACTTTTGATCATATTTGGACTAACCTATTAACTCAGTGCACCCCAGTGCTAGTTTCTGTTTTCTGCTGTTTTTGTATTTTAGGTTTTCCCATTACTTAAATTGCCAGAAAAATTCCGGGAAAAATATATAAAAAATCAGCGCTCCAGAAGCTTCCATGCGCCAGAAGTGGGGCCAGAGGGGGGGCAGAGGGGCCCCAGGCGCCCTGATGGGGCCGCCCCACCCCTGGCCGCGCCGGGGGCCGCCTGGGGTGCTCCCACCTCCTCTGGTGCCCTACTTGGACTCCTATTTATTCTCCCGTCGCGAAAACCCTGATTTCAGAACCCTTTTCTCCAAAAGCAATTCCGATCTCCGCCGCCATCGCCACCAAGTTTCGGGGGACCAGAATTCCTATGCCGGCATCCTACCGGGACGGGGAAGTGCCCCCGGATTCATCTCCATCGACGTTGCTTCCTCCCTCCATGATGCGGGAGTAGTTCCTCCTCGGGGCTGAGGTTTCTACCAGTAGCTATGTGGTCAATTCTCTCTCCCATGATGTGATCTTCGTTGTGATCATAGGCTATGCTGATCTAGGGCGATCCCATGATATTTCCCCTTCCTCTATGTATTGGATTGATGTACTCACTTGTCTTTATCTAGTATAATCCCCGAGACCAAGGTGACAGCGGTCTATCGGACATGGATTAGAAGAATATTTTCATGAGTGATTTCCTCTTTTGTGTGTTGATTGAAGATTGAGAGTCTCTTGGTGCTTGTCTTTGACTATCCTTGAGATATATTGTGGTGATTGTGGTACTCTCTTTGGATGGCCGCGGTGACATTGGGAAATCCATAGATTAAGAACTACGAACTTTGAGGTGTGCTTTTGTAGCCCTACATAATTCTCGTCCTCTCTTGACCACAAAGGAATGACCTCCGAGTGCGTCTCCATTGCATGTTTTATAGGAAATATCATGTGTTAATGTTGTTGGGAGTTGCCACTAGTGAAAGTATGAAGCCTAGGCCTTGTTTCCACCATTGCAATACCATTTGTGCTCACGTTTACCACTTGTTTGCTTGCTGCACTTTTTATTACAGATTTATATTACTTTGCTTTGCCACTCCTATCATCCATATTTTACCATCTCTTCGCCGAACTAGTGCACCTATACAACTCCTAGTTGTATTAGGTGTGTTGGGGACACAAGAGACTTCTTGTATCTTAGTTGCAGGGTTGCTTGAGAGAGACCATCTTCAACCTCTACTTCCTTGAGTTCGATAAACCTTAGGTCATCCACTTGAGGGAAATTGCTGCTGTCCTACAAACCTCTGTGCTTGGAGGCCCGACATAGTCTACAAGAATAGAAGCGTGTGTAGACATCAAGCTATTTCTGGCGCCGTTGCCGGGGAAGTAAGTGTTTGAAGGTATATATTTAGATCTTGCAATTAAATCTTTTCGTTTCTTGTTTTTAGTTTCACTAGTTATGTTTATGGAAAATCGCACTCTTAGTTCGCTGCTTGGGGAAGGCCGCTTTACCACACCCATGGTAGAGAAGTCTCCTCCACCTACTGAATGTATCCCATTCCAAATACCACTTGGGATAATTGATATAATTAGGAATGATTGTTATGATGGGACAGTCAATCCTAGTATTCATTTGTTGAAACTTACAGAACTTTGTGAGTTGTTTAAGATTTCAGGTTTGACAAGAGATGGAGTCATGAGGAAATTATTTGCCTTGTCACTGAAAGGAAAAGCATTGGAGTGGTATAGGCTACTAGATGACTCTCACCTGCTGGATTGGGAAGAGATCCAGTCTCTCTTTTACTCCAAGTTTTATCCTCTTCATGAAGTCCATGAGAATAGGAATTATGTTTATAATTTCTATCCTCATGACGGAGAGTGCATAGCTCAAGCTTGGGGGAGACTGAAAACGTTAATGCTAAAATGTCCTAACCATGGGCTCCCCAAAGATATGATTATTACTAATTTCTATGCGAGGCTCTCTCGACAGGATAAAGATTTGCTCGATGCTTCCTCTATGGGTTCTTTCACAAACGAAAAGATTGATGCTAAATGGGAACTCCTGGAAAGAATTCAACGCAACACTGAAGATTGGGGGATCGACAAAGGTAAAGAGTCAGGTATAATTTATGAGTATGATTGCATTAAGTCCTTTGTTGAAACTACAAGTTTTAATAAGTTTAGTGCTAAGTTTGGGCTTGATTCTCAACTCCTTGTTGATTTCCTCAAATCTTTTGCTTCACATCTTAATATGCCTAAGGAGGATTGGATCAAGCATCATGAACCTTTTAAAGAGATTTGCAAAGAAAATGAAATTGTTCATGATGATTGCAACATGCATGATCCAATTCCTAAAAATGAAGTTTTATATAAGCATGTTAATTTTTGTGGAGTGGATAGACCTTGTGAAAGGCCTATGATTGAAGAAGAGAAGTATTGTAAGCAACATAAGCATGAAAGAACAATCACTTGGGTCAAAGATTTAAATGAAATTGCTAGAGAATTGTGTGACCTTTATCCTTTTACTTGTGAACTTTGCTGTATAGAGGGTCACTTTAATTTTCAATGCATGCACTTTCAAAACATAACTGTTAACCAGTTGTGTGATAACATGATCACCCCTGATATTTATGATGAGCTTATGTTATTTTTGATGTGTGAAGAGTTATCAGAAAAGACTTCTTGGCTAGATGTTAATGCCATAGGAATAAAAAACACTTTGCAAAATTGCCATCTCTATTGTGTTGTTAATTGCCATAAAATGATTACATAAGTAAGATTAGAAAGGAGGGAACTTTACCAAAGTATAAAAATGTCTCTTATATTTCTGCTAATAAAAAGGAGAGTTTCTCCCAAGTTTCCCCTATTGTTTATAATGATAAACCAGGATATGTGGAGAAGCTTCATCTCCAACCACTCCCTCCTAAGGTGAAGAAGAAGAAAAAGAAGAGGAGGAGGAAGAAGGAAGAAGAATGGGTATCAACCTGGCCTGAGCATATTCCTCCCATCAACTTTTATCCTAACGGTTGTAAGTTTAAAGAAGAAGGTGAAGTTTATTGCCTTAATTATCATCTTGATGATACGTCCGTAGGTACTATTGAAGATGATTTTGATTATGATATGCATGTTACTTATTGTGATTGGCAAAATGATGATAATGCTACTTATGATCTTGAAAATCTTTTTGGTACCAACTCTGAAAGTGATGATATGGAAAGCTCTAAGCTTGGGGATGATAGGATTGCAAATCCTTTACCCACTAGTGATGTGATAATTGATAATTCTTTTGCTAGTAAGAATAAAGACAACATGTTTACAAATATAGTTGCTAGCAATGATAATGCTCTTCTCTACTATGATGATGTTATAACTCCAATCTATAGTGATTATAAAGGTACCTATGACATAAGGAGAAATTATCCTTATGAAACTTGTCATAATCATGGAGGGAATTACTCCCTTGTTGAACACCATCTTCCTAATACACAATTAATCTATAGTGTTCAAGTTGTTTATGATAGTCCTACTCCCACTATTACCAATGAGAAAGATTATGCTTATGTGGAGAGTAAGAGTACCTTTTTGCATATGGATCATGGTAACAATTCTTTATGTGATGCTTATATTGTTGAGTTTATTCGTGATCCCACTGAAAATTATTATGAGAAGGGAACATATGCTTATAGATATTTCAATAATATCAAGTTCCCTCTCTTTATGTTGAAGGTTTTGAAGCTGCACTTGTTTTGTCTTCCTATGCTTATTGCTTTGTGCTTCAATGAATTATTCTATTGCAATATTCCTATGCATAGGAAGCATGTTAGGCTTAAATGTGTTTGGTATTTGCTTCTTGATGCTCTCCTTTGTTCTTCAACTCTTATTCCTACGAGAGCATCATTAAAGTCTCAATCCTATCTTTATGGCTATAAAGAAAGAGCTCTAGGGAGACAACCCTTGTTATCTTTCCTTTCAGTTTGTTCTTTCAGTTTTTAGTGGTCTTGATGTTTGTTACTACAGTAGCATCATCATTGTATCTTTTCTTTTCAGCTTTGTGCCAAGTTTAGCCTCTGATTGCAAGAAAGTTCAAAAGTTGTGATGTGTTGTCCAGAAAACAGATTATGTCCTTGGACAGAAAAATTCGTATAAAATCACCAGATCATCTTTTTGATCTGAATTGTTTTGACAGCGTGCTCTATACAATTGGCTTTCGAGCATCTGTTCTGAGTTTTTTGATTTGAGTTGCAGAAGTGCCCCGAAAAAATTATTTACTACCTGCTGGTCTGTTTTTCACAGATTCTGTCCTGTTTTGCCTTTTCTTTGTTTTGCAAACCTTGAGCTTGCTTTTTCTTTGCAAAAACCTTTTGGCAATCTTGAGAAACAGTAGCTCTTCAAGATTATCCTTATTTCCAGTAGGGAAAAATTATTTTATTGTGGGTACTAACCTCGCTAATCAGATTATGATGAGTTATGTATGAAGGGAGCTTTCAAGTGTGCGAGGAAAGATGATAAAAGAAGATTCAGGAGGGTCAAACGCTCAAGCTTGGGGATGCCCCCGTGCACCCCCAAGAAATATTCAAGAAGACTCAAGCGTCTAAGCTTGGGGATGCCCCCATGCATCCCCTTCTCCATCAACAATTATCAGTTCGTCCTTCGTTCCACTATATTTTTATCACTTCATGCATTATGTGCTATGCTTGGAGCGTCTTGCTCTTTTCTTTTTAGTTTATTTAGTTTTACTTGCTGTTCTTAACAAGTTGGATCCTAGCCTTCATTGTTTGGGAGAGAAACACGCTCCACTCCACTGTAGAACACAACATAGGCTTGCATGCGTATCTTCTTGTGTGTGTTCTTTATCTTTTCATAGCTGCTGTCATGCTTAGCTCTTAGTTTTCATGCTTATCTTTTTAAGAGCTTTTGTTTAGGTTGTTGCTTCTGGAACTCTCTTGAGTTATCATGCTTATCTTGTTAAGAGAGTTGGCTTCTGTGGCACTGGTTGATATGTCTATGATAAAAATGCTATGTGCATAATGGTGCTTAGTAGTTCATGTTTTCTTATGGTTAGTCTCAAATAGCTGGGGGTTCTTAATGTGTTATTGAAGTACCAGCATGATTTGTTTGCCTATGATGTGGTATGGTTTAGTGATATCTTCCTCCAAGAATTTATTTTGATTGACTTGGCATATGCTCACGCATATTTAAGACTGTAAAGAAAGTCTATCAAGCCTTGATGATCTTTAATTTCTGAGTAGTGATATAACTTCCATGCCCGATTCAATGTTGCTTTGTCGCTCTGCATGATTATGGCCGTCATTGCTCTCTTAGTTGGTCGCTCCCAGTCTTTTGCTAGCCTTCACCTGCACTAAGCAGACTGACAGCTTGTGCATCCAAAATCCTTGAAACCAGTTATGCCATATGAGTCCACCATACCTTCCTATATATGGTATTTACTTGCCATTCCTAACGAAGACTTTCTTGTACCATCTCAAAATTATTCAAAAGCATTTCTCTTTTGTGCCTCTGTTTTAGCTCATGAGGAAATAGTAGGTAATTCATGATCTTCTTGTGTTGGACAAATTTTACCCCGGGATTGCATGTCTAATCTGCAAACCCCTAATACGAGGAGGGACTGGCATGAGTGCGCCCAACTCACAAAAGATAATAGCAACAAACAAACCCTCCTTCACGCTTTGTTCATGAGAAATCAGAAAACTCCGGCAGTGATAAACAAAGGAGATTAAGGGGATGTGATCGTCCCCGCGTGGGAGCCGTTCCTCGAAACTTGTCCAGCACAAGAAGTAATTGGGTTATCTACTAGCATTCGTTGACGAATTATGCACCTCCTAAAAGCTTCTAATCTCTGTTTTTAAAACCGCGAGCTCTGGTACTTGTTTAGTCTTTGTTTCCAGCCACGGGTTTTCAACCTTGCCATCAAAATCCACGGTTCAAGAGTCTCCACCTTCTTTCTTCAAAGCACCAACTATTGAGAGCATGATTGTCATTCTGAGTGTAATGTGCATTGTCCCAAAGTACCATTGTCTTCTGCATGATTGTGATATCGCTTATTCTGAAATCATTGTATCTAGTCGTCACTTAAACTTCAGAGGTGCTCCTGCATTTATGTTTTGCTTCACTAAAGGGGGCAAGCGAGGTATCACTTTGTCATGTTTGCACACCATGCTCACTACAAATCTATTGGGTGTTTCAGTATCATATTGTAAACTTTCAGTTCTTTGTGATATTCTCATGAGGCAACTTAATTACTAAAGATTCATTATCTCAATAAGCATTTGTCATGTGATTGTGAAAGACTCTTTGGTAGCATGGAACCACAGAAATTATGCTTGTTATCATTTACCTACTCGAGGACGAGCAGGAATTAAGCTTGGGGATGTTGATACGTCCCAAACGTATCTATAATTTCTGCTTGCTCCATGCATGTTTTGGGTGATATTGCTATGCTTTTGATACACTTTCATACACTTTTGATCATATTTGGACTAACCTATTAACTTAGTGCACCCCAGTGCCAGTTTCTGTTTTCTGCTGTTTTTGTATTTCAGGTTTTCCCATTACTTAAATTGCCAGAAAAATTCCGGGAAAAATATATAAAAAATCAGCGCTCCAGAAGCTTCCATGCACCAGAAGTGGGGCCAGAGGGGGCCAGAGGGGCCCTAGGCGCCCTGATGGGGCGGCCCCACCCCTGGCCGCACCGAGGGGCCGCCTGGGGTGCTCCCACCTCCTCTGGTGCCCTACTTGGACTCATATTTATTCTCCCGTCGCGAAAACCCTGATTCCAGAACCCTTTTCTCCAGAAGCAATTCCGATCTCCGCCGCCATCGCCACCAAGTTTCGGGGGACCAGAATTCCTGTGCCGGCATCCTGCCTGGACGGGGAAGTGCCCCCGGATTCATCTCCATCGACGTTGCTTCCTCCCTCCATGATGCGGGAGTAGTTCCTCCTCGGGGCTGAGGTTTCTACCAGTAGCTATATGGTCAATTCTCTCTCCCATGATGTGATCTTCGTTGTGATCATAGGCTATGCTGATCTAGGGCGATCCCATGATATTTCACCTTCCTCTATGTATTGGATTGATGTACTCACTTGTCTTTATCTAGTATAATCCCCGAGACCAAGGTGACAGCGGTCTATTGGACATGGATTAGAAGAATATTTTCATGAGTGATTTCCTCTTTTGTGTGTTGATTGAAGATTGAGAGTCTCTTGGTGCTTGTCTTTGACTATCCTTGAGATATGTTGTGGTGATTGTGGTACTCTCTTTGGATGGCCGCGGTGACATTGGGAAATCCATAGATTAAGAACTACGAACTTTGAGGTGTGCTTTTGTAGCCCTACATAATTCTCGTCCTCTCTTGACCACAAAGGAATGACCTCCGAGTGCGTCTCCATTGCATGTTTTATAGGAAATATCATGTGTTAATGTTGTTGGGAGTTGCCACTAGTGAAAGTATGAAGCCTAGGCCTTGTTTCCACCATTGCAATACCATTTGTGCTCACGTTTACCACTTGTTTGCTTGCTGCACTTTTTATTACAGATTTATATTACTTTGCTTTGTCACTCCTATCATTCTTATTTTACCATCTCTTCGCCGAACTAGTGCACCTATACAACTCCTAGTTGTATTAGGTGTGTTGGGGACACAAGAGACTTCTTGTATCTTAGTTGCAGGGTTGCTTGAGAGAGACCATCTTCAACCTCTACTTCCCTGAGTTCGATAAACCTTAGGTCATCCACTTGAGGGAAATTGCTGCTGTCCTACAAACCTCTGCGCTTGGAGGCCCAACATAGTCTACAAGAATAGAAGCATGTGTAGACATCACCCGTGCAAGGTTATGATCTTTCGAAAGCCGTGCCCGCAGTTATGTGGCAGATTGGAATTTGTTAATGTCTGGTTGTAGAAAACTTGACAGAGGATCCGAAGTAAAACACACAACCGTGTGAGTAACCATGACTGTCTCTTTTCACTTTGAGAAGAGAACACGGTGGGGTTATGTTTGACTCGTAGGTAGTTCGGGATCTTTAGCGATCATTACTAGTTTGCGACCGTTTGCGTAGATGCTCATCTTATTCTTGTACTCGTAAGTTAGCCACCATACTTTGGCTTAGCCGCTGCAACCTCACCACTTAACCTCTCCTTACCCATTAAGCTTTGCTAGTCTTGATACCCATGGTTATGGGATTGCTGAGTCCTCTGTGGCTCACAGATTCAACACACACTGATACGTCCCAAACGTATCCATAATTTTTGCTTGTGACATGCTTGTTTTGCATCATTGTCTCATGTTTATATCAAAGTTTTCTATCTTTTTAGGCATTTATTGGACTAACCTACTAATAGTTGAAAAGGTGCACAATGTTCTTGTTTTACACTTTATTGTGTAGGAATTACTTGGAAATTGACAAAAACGCAAAAGGAGTCGTATTGGAGTAGGACTCTGACTTTCCTGAAATTTGTCTGAGAACGTTTTTAGAAGATGGTCACGTTCCGGCCCGAAGACGACGTCAAACGGAAAAAGCCTAGTTGCGAAAGTTGTGGAGGATTTTGAGAGGATGCTTCTGGATATAAAATTCATCCAAATCGGAGTCCGTACGGCCGAGAAAAGCACGTTTTATTGAAGCCCAAAATCTGATGACGGGAATCCGAGAGTCTATATAAAGAGAGGAAACCTAGGTCACCAAGGGCCACGAATTTTCCTCCTCCCAAGCCGCCGTCTTGGAGGGGAGGACCAGCACCATTGCAGCACCATCCACAAGGAAGAAGGAGGAGAAGGAGCCGCTGCCCCCTAGGGCCGCCGCCGCCCCGAGGGCCGCCGCCGCCCCGGAGGGCTGCCGCCGGCCGCCTCCTCCTCTCCGGGCTGCACCTCTCCATCAACACCACCATCAATCTCTTGCTCACCATGGCCATGTGTGAGTAGTCTTCTCCGGGGCTGAGGGCTTGTACGTGTAGCTATGTGGTCAACTCTCTCTCCCATGATGTGATCTTCGTTGTGATCATAGGCTATGTTAATCTAGGGTGATCCCATGATATTTCCCCTTCCTCTATGTATTGGATTGATGTACTCACTTGTCTTTATCAAGTATAATCCCCGAGACCAAGGTGACAGCGGTCTATTGGACATGGATTAGAAGAATATTTTCATGAGTGATTTCCTCTTTTGTGTGTTGATTGAAGATTGAGAGTTTCTTGGTGCTTGTCTTTGACTATCCTTGAGATATGTTGTGGTGATTGTGGTACTCTCTTTGGATGGCCGCGATGACATTGGGAAATCCATAGATTGAGAATTATGAACTTTGAGGTGTGCTTTTGTAGCCCTACATAATTCTCGTCCTCTCTTGACCACAAAGGAATGACCTCCGAGTGCGTCTCCATTGCATGTTTTATGGGAAATATCATGTGATTCGATTATGTTAATGTTATTGGGAGTTGCCACTAGTGAAAGTATGAAGCCTAGGCCTTGTTTCCACCATTGCAATACCATTTGTGCTCACGTTTACCACTTGTTTGCTTGCTGCACTTTTTATTACAGATTTATATTACTTTGCTTTGCCACTCCTATCATCCATATTTTACCATCTCTTCGCCGAACTAGTGCACCTATACAACTCCTAGTTGTATTAGGTGTGTTGGGGACACAAGAGACTTCTTGTATCTTGATTGCAGGGTTGCTTGAAAGGGGTACGTTCAACCTCCACTTCCCTGAGTTCGATAAACCTTGGGTTACTCACTTAAGGGAAATTTGCTGCAGTCCTACAAACCTCTGCTCTTGGAGGCCCAACACTGTCTACAGGAATAGAAGCGTGTAGTAGACATCAGGCTATTTCTGGCGCCGTTGCCGGGGAAGTGAGGTAAGTGAAGGTACCTTCTCTAGATCTTGCAATTAAATCTTTTTGTTTCTTGTTTTTATTTCACTAGTTTTGCTTAATGGAAAACAACAAAAATATGAGAGAGCTTTATAAGCTCTACCTTGAACTTGGACATGATGTGTTTGAAGAGAAAATTAAAAAACCTTTGGAAATTTATTATTTGCATAACAATCATGATGGTGGTGATGTTATTAGTATGTTTTTTTTAATATCAATATTGCTAATGACATGGAAAGCTCTAAGCTTGGGGATGACACGTTTGATGAACATGATATTTTTAGTCCCCCAACTTTTGAAGAGAAAATTTACTTTGATGATACTTTGCTTCCTATATATGATGATTACAATGATAAATGTGAGCTTTTTAGTCCACCTACTATTGAGGATAAAATTTATTATGATTATGATATGCCTCCTAAATATGATGATTACCATGATGGTTATGATTGCTTTACTCTCACTATTCCTAATAAGAAAGATTTTGCTTATATGAAGAGTAATGATACTTTTATGCTTTTGGATCATGGAAATAATGCCTTATGTGATAGTTATATTGTTGAGTTCATCCATGATGCCACTGAAATTTATAATGAGAGAGGGAGACATGATTCTAAATATCTTAATAATAAGAAGTTTCCTCTCTTTATGGTGAATATTTTGAAGTTATGCTTGTTTTGCCTTCCTATGCTAGTTGCTTTATGCTTCAATAATTTATTTTCTTACAAGATTCCCATGCATAGGAAGCATGTTAGGCTTAAATGTGTTTGGTATTTGCTTCTTGATGCTCTCTTTTGTTCTTCAACTCTTATTCCTACGAGAGCATCATTAAAGTCTTAAGCCTATCTTTATGGCTATAAAGAAAGAGCTCTAGGGAGACAACCCTTGTTATCTTTGCTTTCAGTTTGTTCTTTCAGTTTTTAGTGGTCTTGATGTTTGTTACTACTGTAGCAACATCATTGTATCTTTATTTTTCAGCTTTGTGCCAAGTTTAGCCTCCGATTGCAAGAAAGTTCAAAAGTTGTGACGTGCTGTCCAGGAAACAGATTCTGTCCTTGGACAGAAAAATTTGAATAAAATCACCAGATCATCTTTTTGATCTGAATTTTTTTGACAGCGTGCTCTATACAATTGGCTTTCGAGCGTCTGTTCTGAGTTTTTTTATTTGAGTTGCAGAAGTGCCCAGAAAAAATTATTTACTACCTGCTGGTCTGTTTTTCACAGATTCTGTCCTGTTTTGCCTTTTCTTCGTTTTGCAAACCTTGAGCTTGTTTTTTTCTTTGCAAAAACCTTTTGGCAATCTTGAGAAACAGTAGCTCTTCAAGATTATCTTTATTTCCAGTAGGGAAAAGTTATTTTATTGTGGGTACTAACCTCGCTAATCAGATTATGATGAGTTATGTATGAAGGGAGTTTTCAAGTGTGCGAGGGAAGATGATAAAAGAAGACTCAGGAGGGTCAAACGCTCAAGCTTGGGGATGCCCCCGTGCACCCCTAAGAAATATTCAAGAAGACTCAAGCGTCTAAGCTTGGGGATGCCCCCATGCATCCCCTTCTCCATCAACAATTATCAGTTCGTCTTTCGTTCCACTATATTTTAATCACTTAATGCGTTATGTGCTATTCTTGAAGCATCTTTTTGTTTTGTTTTCAGTTTTGTTTTGTTTTCTTTGCTGGTCTTAAATAAGTTGCATCTGATCATTCTTATTTGGGAGAGAGACACGCTCCGCTTTTTTATGAAACACTCATGTTCTTCACTTATATCTTTTTGAGTGTTTTAGCTACCTTGTTATATGCTTCTAGCTCTTGTTTTTATTTCATATCATGTTCAGAGCTATTAGTTCTTTTATAGAAAGTACTCTCTTGCTTCACTTATATCTTTTTGGAGAGTTGAATTGGTTTGAATTGCTAAATAATATGTTGGTAAAGTAAATGCCAAGTGTGGTCGTGGTGCAAAGAATAAAAAGCTTGCATAGTCTTGAAGATCATTGAGTAACTTGATCCCTATCAATTGTTTTGAGAAATTAAGTAGTGATGTCTAAACATGGAGATCATTTAATAAAGTCTTATTAGTGAAGAAATACCTTTAAAGTTTGCAATTGTTTAGTTTTTCATCATTGGTAGTTTTAAAGTTCTTGTTCTCTTTTTAGAAGTAAGATGGTTGACAAGGAAGACAGTGTAGAAGTCTTATAATTATGCTGAAAGGATGTTATAATTCTCTTGTACCGGTTAACATGTGCGTGCTAAAAACTTGCTAAACCAAAAACTCTGTACTGAGCGGGAATGCTGCTCGTGCATCCAAATTCCATAGCCAAAATTCTGCCATATGTGTCCACCATACCTACCTATGCATGGTATTTAATAGCCATTCCAAGTAAATTGCTCATGTGCTACCTTTAAAACCTTCAAAATTTATCCTTATTTGTGTCTCTGTTTTAGCTCATGAGGAAGTGGTAGATAGTTCATTATTACTTGTGTTGGACAGAACGACCCCTGACGTGCATGAATAATGTGCATGTCCTTAATTTTGCAAAAAGAGCTGGCAAAAGGGTATGCCCAGCCCACTTTACATGTCATCAATATCAATATCAAAAACCTCCTTCACACATCGTACCTGAGAAATCAGACAAACTTTGGCTAGTGATAAACAAAGGAGAAAGGGGAGTGTTATCATTCCTCTATGGGAGCCGCTCTTAAGTTATGTTTGGCATGAGTAGTAGTGCATTGTTTATTACCATTCGTTGACATAAGCATACATCTCTCAAAATTGCTTTTATATCTCTATGTTTTCAAAAATAAAAAGCTCTAGCACATGAGTAATCCCTGCTTCCCTCTCCGAAGGGCCTATCTTTTACTTTTAAATGTTGAGTCAGTTTTCCTATGTTCTAATCTTCTTCCTCCACCATAAGCAAGCATCTAGTGTTAACCCTGGGTTCAAGTTGATTATGTTCAAAATTTCTGCTTAGTTATATATAATCCTTGTGCATTGAACTTATCCATGAGATAAAATGTTGAAAAGTGGAAAGCATTGCTGAAACTTTATCTTCCTTTTGTGTTAACTAGAATGCTTTTGATGAGAGAACTCCTTTGGGGCTAACAGTTGTGCTTAACTTTATAGTTTCATGTCTTCAATTGTACTATTCATGAAAATAATTTACTTAGATGATCACTTGGTTATTCATTGTTTACTTGCTTCCAACTATAGACAATTGGTTTGGTTCACTTTATTTCAGTCCATATGCTTTACCTTATTACTTGATCAAGATTGTGTTAGTAGCATGTCACCTCAAAAATTATCTATGTTATCATTCTACCTACTCGAGGACGAGTAGGAATTAAGCTTGGGGATGTTGATACGTCCCAAATGTATCCATAATTTTTGCTTGTGACATGCTTATTTTGCATCATTGTCTCATGTTTATATCAAGGTTTTCTATCTTTTTAGGCATTTATTGGACTAACCTACTAATGGTTGCAAAAGTGCACAATGTTCTTGTTTTACACTTTATTGTGTAGGAATTACTTGGAAATTGACAAAAACGCAAAAGGAGTCGTATTGGAGTAGGACTCTGACTTTCCTGAAATCTGTCTGAGAACGTTTTTAGAAGATGGTCACGCTCCGGCCCGAAGACGACGTCAAACGGAAAAAGCCTAGTTGCGAAAGTTGCGGGGAATTTCGAGAGGATGCTTCTGGATATAAAATTCGTCCAAATCGGAGTCCGGACGGCCGAGAAAAGCCCGTTTTACTGAAGCCCAAAATCTGATGACGGGAATCCGAGAGTCTATATAAAGAGAGGAAACCTAGGTCACCAAGGGCCACGAATTTTCCTCCTCCCAAGCTGCCGTCTTGGAGGGGAGGACCAGCACCATTGCAGCACCATCCACAAGGAAGAAGGGGGGCCAAGGAGCCGCTGCCCCCTAGGGCCGCCGCCGCCCCGGAGGGCTGCCGCCGCCGCCACGGCTGCCGCCGGCCGCCTCATCCTCTCCGGGCTGCACCTCTCCATCAACACCACCATCAATCTCTTGCTCACCATGGCCATGTGTGAGTAGTCTTCTCCGGGGCTGAGGGCTTGTACGTGTAGCTATGTGGTCAATTCTCTCTCCCATGATGTGATCTTCGTTGTGATCATAGGCTATGTTAATCTAGGGTGATCCCATGATATTTCCCCTTCCTCTATGTATTGGATTGATGTACTCACTTGTCTTTATCTAGTATAATCCCCGAGACCAAGGTGACAGCGGTCTATTGGACATGGATTAGAAGAATATTTTCATGAGTGATTTCCTATTTTGTGTGTTGATTGAAGATTGAGAGTTTCTTTGTGCTTGTCTTTGACTATCCTTGAGATATGTTGTGGTGATTGTGGTACTCTCTTTGGATGGCCGCGGTGACATTGGGAAATCCATAGATTGAGAATTACGAACTTTGAGGTGTGCTTTTGTAGCCCTACATAATTCTCGTCCTCTCTTGACCACAAAGGAATGACATCCGAGTGCGTCTCCATTGCATGTTTTATGGGAAATATCATGTGATTCGATTATGTTAATGTTGTTGGGAGTTGCCACTAGTGAAAGTATGAAGCCTAGGCCTTGTTTCCACCATTGCAATACCATTTTTGCTCACGTTTACCACTTGTTTGCTTGCTGCACTTTTTATTACAGATTTATATTACTTTGCTTTGCCACTCCTATCATCCATATTTTACCATCTCTTCGCCGAACTAGTGCACCTATACAACTCCTAGTTGTATTAGGTGTGTTGGGGACACAAGAGACTTCTTGTATCTTGATTGCAGGGTTGCTTGAAAGGGGTACGTTCAACCTCCACTTCCCTGAGTTCGATAAACCTTGGGTTACTCACTTAAGGGAAATTTGCTGCTGTCCTACAAACCTCTGCTCTTGGAGGCCCAACACTGTCTACAGGAATAGAAGCGTGTAGTAGACATCACACACCAGATGCAGGTACCGCTGAGAACAGTGCAGGAGTTGGATCAGAATTTAGTGGGAGTTCGATGAAGAGCGTGGTCATTGTATGTGACGTTTTTCGACAATTAGTAGTGGTTCCTACTAGGGGCGATCCGGGCTTGTGTTCTTTATGGTATCTTTCTCGTTTGGTTTTTCGTCCGTAGACGGACCCTGTGTTATTTGGATGATGTATTGTTATTGTATTCATTGTGTGACGTGGCGAGTGTAAGCCAACTATTTTACTCTTTCATCCCTGAATTTTACATGAGTTGTGCAAAGATACCATACTTGAGATCATTCTAGTATGCGTTTATGTCCTTAAGTCGTGCCTCGACACGTGGGGGACATAGCCGCATACTGGGCATTACAAGTTGGTATTCAGAGCCTTCTCCGACCTAGGAGCCCCCTGATTGATCGAATCGTTGACGGTTGAGTCTAGGCACACACACAAAATGTTTTGAGTCCTATATATATCGAAGAGTAGGATTTCTTTTTACTCCTCATCCCTTCATCGCTCTGGTGAGGACTCCTGGCGTTGTTCTATCTCTTCTACTCTCAAAATTTCACTAATTTTTTTTAGGATCACGCGAGTATTGTTTGGATTGTTCCTATATCTTTGTGACGAGAACATTGTTCTCGATGCCTCCTGTCATTTAGGGGTTGTGGCAGTGTCCCGGGGAGTTGAGCTCCGAGGTGTTGTCATCACAAATATATCGCAGCGGTTCTAGAATACTTAAGACGGCCGACATCAAAAACTCTTCTATGCGGTTAGTGGTGAGATAACCCCGATATCACCCAGTACTGGGGAGGTAGTTCGGGAGTATTGCCACAGCTTGTATAGCAGATGCGTTTCAAAGGTCCGAGGTAAACGGTTTCCGAAAATGATTGGTTATGTGTTGAAGGATGGATACAGCTGGATGTAGGATTAGAGTTGAGTGTGCGGTGCTTCCCCTGTATCCCAACACCCGATTGCATAACCGGAAACCTTCGGAAATTAATAGGTGGGTTCTTCTAGTAGTTCGTAGGAATTCTTCCAACGAATGCATGATATGGAGTTCGGGGTTCTACATTGAGTGAAGTGGTTTTATGGGCGTTGTTCCGATCGGGAGTTGCATCTTAAAGGGTCCTTGGCTATGCTGATCCGGGTATTGCAAAACCCTTTTGTAACACGTTCCATGAGCTTTCAGCACGAACATGTGGAACACAACTTCTATCTTGTATTTGTTCTATCTGCTCCTTGTTGTTTTTATTTACTTTTTGTTCTCCCAAGTGGCTTCTCGACAAGTGTTGTACCATTAAGCTATGGAATTCATTCGTTCAATTCTCTGTTCGGATGATATTGTGAAGATTATGTTGCAACATATCTATCCTTTGTTTTTGTTTTGATTGTGGTATCTGAGTTGCTTCGATGTCAAGTGTTGATTCCATACCTTTCCTAAGCGGTGTTCTCATATTTCTATGAGAGTGCTAGTCCTTCTTGATCATCGAGATTGTCATGTAAATTCTTTTCAACCGGTGCGCTTCTCTTCAAGTTAACCGATCCTTTTAATGTGTGCAAGACCAATTCTTGGTTTTTTCTCAACGGTGTCTATTTCATTCATCCCAAGTTGTCTTTGTTTTTCCCCACCCTCCCACCCTTTTCATTACGGAGCCAGAAATTCTAAATGAGTATCCATTTTATTCATGTGATGTTTCTTCATTCTTTTCTTTCAATTTCATTATCCGGTGATTTCTCGGGAAGATGCTAAGGAAGCTTCAAGTTTATCATTCTCCGTTCTCGTTCCTTCTCCGGTGGACTAAACCAAGTTTCGGTGATGATCATATCCTTCCTCTTGTTTCACATGTTTTGACATGTTGAAATTTCTTATGTGAAGTCTCTCTTGTTTATTCAACTCTCTCTAATTCTTATCCGGAGTGTACAAGGTAACTCAGAAGATTCGTGTTTCAATTCTTAATCCGTTCAAGCTATTTCGAGGTTGTTATCTCATTCAAGCCATTTAATCCAATCGGTGCACTATCTCTCAAGAAATCTTTCCCAATGGTGATTTATTTTGAGTGGGCCCTAACCCACGGGTCTTTTCCCAGGATCTTACCTGACTCTTCTATTTTTTTCGGAGTTATTCTCAAACTCTTTCAAGTTTGACGTAAGAATGATTCCCAAAAGTCACAGTCCTTCTCCAGGACCGTTTTCAAATTCTTTTTCATCATTGGTTCAACTTTTAATTCATCATTACGGAGTGCCTATACAATTCATGGTGGTGTATCTCATCGTCTTCCCAGATGTTGAAGACCCGAAGATGAGTTCCTCTTGAATCCTTATCCGTTCTTCCAAGATTCGTGGTTCTAGCTTCATGCCATCCTCATTATTGTTTCGATTGTGAGGAATTATTTTTATACCCATCCGAAGCATTTCATGAATTCTTTTCTTTGTGTTCCTCCGAAGGCCATCATTTCAGAAGATTTCCTCGTTCTCAGTTTTCAACTTCGTTCTCCAAATATTCTTCATTGATGCCTCTTCGTTCATCTCCATAATTCTTCCGATGCTTTGTCCAAGTATTCTTTAACAATTCGCGATCTCTTCGTTCTGTTGCATCTAAATTTCCTCTAGTGCTTATTCTTCCCGGTGATTATTCTCTTTCATCACCCGGTTTCAATTCTTACGGTGGTTCATTCAGGAGTTCTTTTCGTATGTTATCGTATCAATTCATTTGTTCTTTCTGAAATCCTACCGGTGATTCATTGAATACTTTCTCAAGTTGTGCGAGGTCTCTCTTTAATTCTTTGCAACGAGAATAAGTAGTATGCCAAATCCATTGGTTGTCATCAATTTAAATTGGTGAAGGATACTCATAACATAATTCTTATTCTTGTTCCTTCCAAGTGTTTAATTCCTTCGTCTGGATTTCGTGATATCAAATTTTTGGTTGTTCATCTTTTCTTCCGGAGTTCCAAACTCTCTCAATTATCTTGTCACGAAGCTCTATCTAAATCATTGCAAGGCTTCATCTTATTCTCTTCATCTTTCACTTCTCATCCTTTTATTACCAGAGTTCTTCTTGGTGGTTCATCATGATTTAATTCATCCCCAAAGTCTTCATCAAGATTCTTGTCGGAGCTCAAGTATTCTTCTTCTTGCATTCCGAAGTGCAATTCTTTCTACCTTATCGTTTGAGATGGTGGTATGTCATTTTGACAATTTCCCTTCATGTTTCATGGTTCACAAGTTGTCAGGAATGAGATATTTAAACCCATCATTTTCTTTGTTCAGGTGATCTTTCTAACCTTTCAATTTATTCGTTGGAGTAATCTTGGGTCGTATTTCACCTAAAAGCTTTCCCTAAGGATTGTTGCTATTGTGGTGCTTATCAATGACCCAAGTTCTTCATTATCCTCTCGGTGAAAGAAGCTTTCATCTCCTTGTTGATCTCAATCCAAGCAATTGTTCTCCGTTATTGGCCGGTTGTCACCTCATAACTTTGGGCTGTTTTCCTTAAGGCCACAACAAGTTTATTCCTTTCGTTGTTGATTTTCCATCAACCCCTTTCAATCCATCTTTGTAAGGATGATTTTTTCAAATTCATTGGTGGTAGAAGTTATCATTTTCTTCTACTTTCTTTCTTCCTAACGATCTAACTTATATTCCGGAGGTATTGTAATGTTGATATCTTCGTTCCACTATTTCTTCGTCAAAGATCATGATCTTTCCTTTACTTATCCATTCAACCGGAGTGTTGTGTCCTCCATTCAAATTCTCTCATCTTATCAAGTTTTGCCTCTCTTTTCAACCGGAGTGCTATCTGAAATCTTTCTTAACCTTGTGCCATTCTTTTAATTGTTCCGGAGGCAGTGTGCTGTTGATTTCATAAAGTATCATCCCAACTTGGCGTTCATGTTCAATTCCTTACATTTTCAGACGGAGTGCTGTCCACATTTTGTCATTCTTTTTCCTTGGCTATACCGTTGCGGTTGCATATTCTTTTGGCTCATGAGCTCTTGTTTCATGTCTTTCAACCTACAAGGTTCTCGTAATGCTCCTTGTTCCTCTCTTCTAACGGAGTGTTTTCATCTTCGTTCATCTCTGTTGTATTCTTCTTTCAATTTGGTCAACCTCTCAAGGTATGTGGTTTCACTCGTTTGTCAAGAAGCAACTTTGTTTTACCTCTTCCTTTTCCGTTTCTATCCGGTGCCATCTCCAGGATCTCGGGTCGAGATCCTCTGTTAGTGTGGGAGAGTTGTGACGCCCCGAGACCGATGCGCCAGGTGTCAGCCTGTTATTCGTCGTCGTTGCCATGTCTTTTGCTTGGGTGTTGCTCTTTGCCATGTCATCATGACATCATGTGCATTTCATCAGCATGTTTTCAAAACTTGCATTCGTTCGGGCTCCCCAGTTCTCTCAATTGTCCGTTCTGAGTCCAGAAACACTCGCACGCGCCCGCGGCACATCCGAATATTTATTTTATAAGTGCCGGAAAATGTTCTTGGAATGGGTTGAAACTTGGCGTGCGGTCTCACTATAGCATAGGTAGACCGCCTGTCAAATTTTGTCGCATTCGGAGTTCGTTTGATAGCCCAACCGGTAAACATATAGCGACACTATAGCCGGATAAACGTTGGACGTTTCGGTGTTCCGAAACTGCCGCCGGGCCTCTCTCTCTCTTCCCTCGTCTCAGCCCGATGCCTTCTACACAGCCCACTTTTATCCCTCGCCCGCACGTCCGAAACTGTCCCGAACCCGACCCGGGCTGTCGTTACCGATGGGTCCGAATCATCCCCAAACATCCCTAAAATATCATCAGTTCTTTATTTGAACTCCCTAACCTAATTATCTCGATCGTCCGATCTAAATCAGAGGGTCATTCTAGTCCCTTCCAAAAATTCTTTTGCTTTATATAGTAGACCAACCCCTAAGCCAAACCCTAAAATCTAGGAGTTTGTCCCTACCGCCGCCGCCGCACTCATCTCCCACCTCGGGATCCCTCCTCGATCAAAAAAACCCTGCCCAAACCAGCCACATGTTCATCGGGACCCCTTCCGATCTTTCTCCCAACCAGAGCTCTCCTCTGGATTCTCGCGTGTCCACCAACAGGAGCTGCCCACCGCCGCTTCTCTCGCCTGCATCGGCAACCCGGCGTCCCGCTCCTCCACCCAAGTCCCGTCACCAAATCTCCCCGACGCCATGGCGTCTGCCGTCCAAGCCCCGTCGCGGCCGGTCGCGAGCGTCGCCGGATCCGGCCTCCGCGTGCCGCGCCACCGACGGATCCGTGAAGCCCTGCTCCGGATCTGCCCATTTCCCCTCGCCTCTTCGCCGGAGTCCACCGCCAGGAGTCGCCGATGCAAGTCCCTCGCCATGGCCGCCCTCATGTGGAGCTGCCTGCGTCCGTAGGCTCCTCCCGATGGAACTGCTCTAGCCCGCCGCCCCCTGCGCCTCAAGTTCCTCCCGTCGGAGCACCAAGTCCACCTCTTCCCTGCGCACGCCGACGACGCCCGCTCCCCTGCTTCACCCGCTTGAGCCGTTGCTGCTCTGCTTCCTGACGAGGAGAGGGTCATGTCGCCCGCTCGCTCGCCCGTGCGTGGTCGCCCGGACGGGCCACGGCGTCCACTGACACGCCTCCCCTCCAGCGCCCCAAGGCCCAGCCAGCTCCTCACCGGCCCAACACCAGATCAGGCCTCAAGGCCCGATGT
>LR738712.1:857482165-857495878 GCA_902687465.1 Secale cereale
CAGACCTGGGCCAGATCTCACTTTTGGCCCGTGATGTTTTTTTTCTTCCAAGACAAATTTAGCTATTAATCCAGTGAACAACAGTTTTACAGTTTGACCCTCAAACTTCATGCATTTAGTAACTCACAAACTATGCATCACATATAAAAACTTTATATATGAAAAATGCTGAGAATTCTGTGTAGATTAATAATATGCCATTTTCATCCATGCTTAAAATGATGTTTGCATAAGTTTTCTTAAATAACATGCTAAAATGATTTATTCCATAACTAAATAACCGTAGCTCCGTTTCTAATAAACTTTATATGTAAATCGGGTGGAAAAATGTGTAGAATAACATGATGCATTTCTTTTTCTGCTTAATAACTTTAAAATGAAGTAATAGGCAGAAAAGTACCAAGTTCATAATATGCACATGGGGATTTTTCGGAACTGTTGTTTGTCATTCCGACCTCATTTAAACTTGCCTAAATAGGTAGTTTACATTTGCTTCACCTCTTGCATGTTAACAAACATTTAATCTTGTCTTGTAAATAAACGAGAGTCAACTAAATAAATAAAATGTGGTGTTTCGTCAATATGCAACTCGTTGCATATTGAGCTCCACTTAACTTGTAGTACTTGTTTGTGCACTTTGTCATGACATGTATATTTAAAACGGACATGCATCATACTTGTTTGTGCATCTTATGCCATGGTTATGATATGTGTGTTTACTGTGTTGTTTGCTTCTTTCTGGTATGCTTCTCTCGTTAGCTTTGGGTTCGTTCCGGAGTTGTGAGGAATTGTTCGACTACTTCTTGGACTCGTCCTTCTTCCTTCGGGATCTCAGGCAAGATGACCATCACCTTGGATACCTTTACTATCATTGCCATGCTAGCTGTCTCGATGCTATCGTTATATGTCGCGCTACCCATCATTTATTGTCAGCCCCTCTCCTTGTTGCCATGTAACCTCTAACCTTTGACACCTTCCCAGCAAAACCGTTGTTTGGCTATGTTACCCGCTTGCTCAGCCCCTCTTATAGCGTTTCTAGTTGCAGGTGAAGATGAAGACTGATCCATGTCGGATCTTGTTGTTGGAATATCACAATATATCTTATATATCTTAACACACCTATATACTTGGCAATGGGTGGAAGGCTTGGCATTTTGCTCGGTGTTTTGTTCCACTCATGCCGCCTTAGGAGCCGATAAACCGGCGTTATGTTCCTTGATTTTGCGTTCCTTACACGGTTGGATATATGGGGACCCCTTGACAGTTCGTCTTTGAATAAAACTCCTCCAGCAAGGCCCAACATTGGTTTTAATTTGCCTTATAATAACAACTTAATTAATTAATTAACTTGCATAGGGGGTCATGTCCCCGAGGATTCTTCTACATAACAGGGGGGCCAGTGCTGATGGTGTTGGTCCCAAACTAGAGCCACTTGCGGTGCCACCCAGTTATCTGGGGTCTTCGGTTGTTGTACGTAGTGCTCATCCGGACGTGGCCTGAGACAAGATACGCGCGGCTACTATCAGGGTGTCGGCACGCCGGGAGGTCTTGCTGGACTTGTTTTACCATTGTCGAAATGTCTTGTGCACCGGGATTCCAAGTCTGATCGGGCTGTCCCTAAGATAAGGGGTAATATTATTATTACTTATGCTGATCGCGAGAGCTTGTGATGGGCTAAGTTGGGACACCCGTGCAGGGTTATGATCTTTCGAAAGCCGTGTCCGCAGTTATGTGGCAGATTGGAATTTGTTAATGTCCGGTTGTAGAAAACTTGACAGAGGATCCGAAGTAAAACACACAACCGTGTGAGTAACCGTGACTGTCTCTTTTCACTTTGAGAAGAGAACACGGTGGGGTTATGTTTGACTCGTAGGTAGTTCGGGATCTTTAGCGATCATTGCTAGTTTGCGACCGTTTGCGTAGATGCTCATCTTATTCTTGTACTCGTAAGTTAGCCACCATACTTTGGCTTAGCCGCTGCAACCTCACCACTTAACCTCTCCTTACCCATTAAGCTTTGCTAGTCTTGATACCCATGGTTATGGAATTGCTGAGTCCTCTGTGGCTCACAGATTCAACACACACCAGATGCAGGTACCTGAGAACAGTGCAGGAGTTGGATCAGAGTTCGGTGGGAGTTCGATGAAGAGCGTGGTCGTTGTATGTGACGTTTTTCGACAATCAGTAGTGGTTCCTACTAGGGGCGATTCGGGCTTGTGTTCTTTATGGTATCTTTCTCGTTTGGTTTTTCGTCCGTAGACGGACCCTGTGTTATTTGGATGATGTATTGTTATTGTATTCATTGTGTGACGTGGCGAGTGTAAGCCAACTATTGTACTCTTTCATCCCTGAATTTTACATGAGTTGTGCAAAGATACCATACTTGAGATCATTCTAGTATGCGTTTATGTCCTTAAGTCGTGCCTCGACACGTGGGGGACATAGCCGCATACTGTGCATTACATGGAATCCCAACATAACCAGTAGATGGCATGCATCAGTGACAAGGACACACGGTCATCCCAGATCAAGAAAATGTGATAAGAATCCCATATGGTGGCCACTTCTAACAGGGAACAAAATTAGCAACATCACACCTGGAGGTACACATGGTTCTCCGTCTTCTCGAAGTTCCATGGCACGTGCTCCCTTCTGAATCCCAGGAACAAGTTCATGTCCACGTGCAGCCCACATCCAATCTATGCACAGACATACAGAGAAAGAAACAATGCGTGTTATAATTTCTTTAGCGGTAATCAATGATTGTGACCATAGTTAACCACAAAGAAGATGTAATCACTCAAGATAAGCATAGACCAACCTTTTAGCAGATTCTTCTTTTTAGTGAACACCATACGACCAAGTTCCTGCATTGTAATAACACCACAATAGGAAAATCTAATAAATAAACGACGCAAAAAAATCAGCCAAACACGATATCTTCCTTATTATAGGAATCCAGACCATCCATAGGACATATATATGACTAACATAACAAATTGCTAGAGTAATGTACAGTCACGTTGTTGTTCAAAAATCTGAAGAAACAAATTGCAGTTGAGGACTCACAAAATTGAAGTCGGGGACTCACCTTGTAGATGCATGCTAGCGTATCTAGGTGAGGAGGCAGTGGTTGTGGCTTGTGGGCTTGGAGGGCCCGGACATGGCGCTGCTCTGCTCGTGACTACCGCCGTATCCGCTCCCATGACACGCCAATCTGCCGTCGGCCGTTGCTGCTTCTCCACAGCCAGTCGCCGCAGCTCTCTGCAGTCGTTGCTGCCACGAGCCCGTCGACCACCGCTGCTCCTCCGGTGGCCGCATCTAGTCGTTACTGCTCTCGTTGAGCGGTTGCCTGTGCGTGGCCGGAGGCAAGGGAGAGAGGAAAAGAAGTAGGAGATGTGTGTGGGGCTGAGGCTACGAGCAGGGATTGGGCGGCGACTGCGGTAACCCTAGCCGCCACTCGGGGGAGGAAACGATAGAAAGGGCAAAATCGAGGAGACGAGCAGAGGATTGACGATACAACACGCTTTCACCATTTCTCTCTCTCTCTTTTTATTTCTAGACGTGTTGGCCCAGCCCATCTTTGTTGTCTGGTAGTTGATCCTACGTGGATAGCGCGAGCGGGCGCTCCTTCGGCGTACATTAAGGGCATCTCCAATGCAGGAGTGCTTAAATTCGTTGGCACGAGCGCATACATAAGCGCCCGGATGCTAGCGTTAGTATTTTGTACTGGTTTTTTAAGAGCCCGACTCCTCTTCCTGCATCGATGCCAAGAAAGGAACCGGGAATCAGTCAAAAACTGCCAAAACTACTGGGATTTAATCCCTAGCGCCCAGGCCTAAGCGCCTGCATTGTACATGCCCTAATGCTTCTCGATGGTATTCATGGTTGTCTCAAGTAGTCCTTCGTTAGCATCGACAATGCTCTTGCTCTTCACCTAGCCTCGCCTAAAGAGAGGCGCGAGAGGGCTAATCCAGGCGCGTGGAAGGCCACGGCCATATTTTTTTACCCTTTTTTGTTCTTTGCTTTCTCGTTTTCACTTGTGTTTATACTACCAAATATTTAAAATAAAATATATTACAAAAATAATCTACATCAAACATTTGAAAAATGCTAATCTAGAACAATATGTCTGAAACAAAGTTGATCATGTATTTAAAAAAATGTTAATCATGCATTTGAAAAGTTTCCAAGCTTGGGAGAAACTAATTGAGAAATGCTTGTTCGGGTGGACTGAGAACGCGTCACTTGAGTTGGATTGAGAGCGCGTCACTTGGTGTGCTCTCAGCCATCGCCACGTGTCGCACTCTGGACGCTTTCTTCGGATTTGTTTTATTTTCTCGCACGCGTTTTCGTCTTTTAGATGGGTTTTCCGGCTGTTCTTAGTTTTTTGACAACAAAAAAAATATTTGCACGAAAAAACACATTTTTTTTCCTGAAAGGCACGGTTTTGCTTTTGCAAGTGGCACAATTTTGCTTCCGCGAGAGGCACGGCGGTGCCTCTCGGGAACAGGAAAAATATGTTTTTTCTGCTTCTGCGGGAGACATGGTTTTGCTTCAATGAGAGAAACGGTCGTGCCTCTCGGAAACGAAAAAATAATTTTTTTTATTCTTCCGTGAGAGACACAGTTTTACTTCTGTGAGAGCCACGGTTTTGCTTCCACGAGAGGCACGGTCGTGCCTGTCAGAAACGGGAAAGAACTTGTTTTTGTTCCTTTCACGAGAAGCACGGTTTTGCTTCCACGAGAGGCACGGTCGTGCCTGTCAGAAACGGGAAAGAACTTGTTTTTGTTCCTTTCACAAGAAGCACGGTTTTGCTTCCGCGAGAGGCACAACCATGGCTCTCTAAATAGGGTTTCAGAAAGAAAAAAATGTGCTCCTGGTGTTGCTTTTCGTCCTTTTTTTGTGTGAAAAAGGTTCGTCAAAACCTGTCAACATGGAACCTAGTTTTGAATATCTCGACTGTGAAGACGATTCGAGATTTGGATGCGCGGTTTAAGAAATAAAATGTTGAATAAACAAATCTATGAAAAAAAGGAAAAACACACATATCACGATAAGTTGCGCTCATGCAGCATGTCACTTGTCGCAAACTGGGAAGGTGAAAGTGATCTTTAAAATTAAATAGTACTTCCCAATTAGTTTTTTCTTTCGTTACTTTTTTTTCTCTCTGTTTTCGTGGATCATTTTTCTCTTTTTGGGGCTAGGTTTTGTCCAGTTTTTCCATATTTAAATTCCTGAGGTTTTTTCGAAATTTTCGAACATTGTTTTGGACTTATGAACATTTTTTGACTAGTCCTGTTTTTTCAGACAAATTTTTTTAACTAGTCGTGGTGTGGGAAGAGCAGACCTTGGGTGGTTGGGCCGGTCGAGCGCATGCCGCACAATCACCCGGAAGAAATGAAATTATTTCTCAAAATTATAGTATAAAAAGGAATTATTTCTCAAGAAAAAGGAAACAAAAAAGATCCCCTAAAAATTAGCCGCACTTGTTAGCCCCGCCCGCCCGCCCGACGGCTCCGTCGGCCGGCTGGAAGGTGAGTACAAAACGGAGCCAGAAACAAGGAAGGCGGAGCTGCGCAGGAGAGGAGGTGAGATCTGAAGGAAGGGGGAGACGGAAGGTTTCTTTCGTCGGCCACTCTCTCCAATCGAGCTCTTTTACTGAAAGTTCTAAAAATAAATTGGCGCGAGGAGGCAACGGGGAGATTCAGGTGGGTGACACCCTGCCTGCATATATAGGTTTTCTCACAGCAGATGATCTCAAGAGATCGGGCGCCTTGTCTGCTTTTTTCTTGTATCCATCCATGCCTGGGCGGCCACCATAACGATCCCCTTTTTTCTTCCGTCGCAGCGCAGGTCGGCTCATGGCCTCAACGTCGGGTAAAAGAAAGGGATCAGCCTGTGGAGAACAAGGCGGCGGCGATGGCGATTCTCAATCTGGCAAAGCAACGCCAAGCTCAGTAATCCCATACCTTCCTGAGGTACCCACTACTGATCCGCTGAATTCTAATGATGGCAACAATACTCCCATCACTCCATCACACTAATTCTTGATTGGGACTACACTAAAGCATAATATATGATTTATAAACAGAGGAAAGATCTTTCTGGCCACATCCTAATGTTGACACAAAAAGGACGGTTTTTACTGAATGAGTGAGAAATTCGACGATCAAATTCAAACTCATGCCTTTACAAAAAGGACGGTAGTTACCCCCTCTGTTCTTTTTTTATAAGGTGCAGTTTGGCTGTCCGGAATCAAGATGGCAACCGGGACGAAACCCATCAGGTTTTGCCTTCCCAAATCCATCCCCACGAGAAAATCGTAAACCCGTCCCCGTTCCTATCACCATGCGCGGGGCTAGTTTTCTGTTCATCCCCTAAACCCATCGGGTTTCGGGAACCCAAGGGGAAATCAAATATATTTACACAAACATAGTGGCGAGAAAGAATAACATTTCAGCAGCAAAACAAGCACGTTTCAGCAGCATAACTTGAGCAAATTTCAACAACAAAAACTATAGTAGATGGTTAAACAGCTATATAGAGTGTATTTCGGCAGCATGATACCAGGTTTCAGCAACAAAGATGATCAGATTTCAACAACAAAGATGATCAGGTTTCAGCCATACATGATTCAACAAGATGTGCAAATCTTCCAATGCCAAATCAAAGTGCCAAGTCCTAGGAAAGATCAAAATTCGCTCAAGCTAAAGTTAAACATGAAAAAACATTCAGATTGGTAGATGAAATTTGCAATTATTTGTACTGCACCTCCATTCCCTCTTGAACGTCTTGAAGACAACTCCAAAAGCTTTGTCCTTGTTCATGTCAGCATCTATGAGCATCAAATAAGTAGTAATGAACATCTTATGAAACATTGCAGCAAGATAATGATAAACTTTATGATGATATGATAAACATTGCAGCAAAAAATGTAATTTCACGGGTATTGCCGGGTTTCGGATTCGGGTACTATCGAAACGGATATAAACCCACGAAACGTGTCAGGTTGTATAATGTGCCCAACAACGGCCCCGCGGGGATGAAAAGATGCCCATCCCCGTCCCCTAATAGGGTAAAAACCCACGGGGACGCGGGTTTCGGGGCCCGTTGCCATCTTGAGTCCGGAATCCAATCAAATTCATGCCTTGACCAACAAACTGTCCAAAATTACCTCCGTTCGGAGATAAGTGACGTTGTTTGAACTAAAACAGCCTCACTTGTTTTTTAACGGAGGGAGTAGTAAACGGTGACTCATGTGCTTCAAAATTGATACAGTTGGGTTCGTATTCAAAAGCATTTGCTGTCCATTATGATTTTCTAACCATCAATCGACCATTGTGTGAAGAAAAATGATGGTCAAACTCTGATTTTGTATGGCTTGTAAAAATTTACGGAAGGAGCAACGACTAGCACTATATATGACGCTAGTGTTGGGCCGTCGCAAAGTTCATGCGACCAATGGTTGCATATTCATTCTGGAAGAAATTGGAAAAATGATTCATCTTTCCACCTACTTCGATCACAACCCTCCCCAAAGCAACGATTCTGCTCTGTGGTATCTAAATCTGTAAAAACATAACAAGATTTTACTGTTGTGCTCTAGATGTTATAGGATTTATTTATTTTCCTTCTGTGCAATTTGTGCTACCCGAATCCAGAATACATTATTTATTTATGCATTGAACTCTGTATTTTTTGCCTTTTTCTTTGCCTTTATGGTCTTGATCAATTAACCCATACCCTGTGCAACCGTGTGGAGGGCTACCTGGGGTACGATGTTAATATGTGTGGTTATACCTGGGGTACAATCTCAATCTTGATTTTTTATCCAATGCTTGTGTGTGCAGGACATATTGTTTTGCATACATTCCCTACTGCCAATGGGTGAAGCTGCTCGTACTGCTTGCATATCTCGCACCTTTTTCCATTCCTGGAGATGTCATTCCAATCTCATCTTCACTAAGGATACGATTGGCTTGAAGAGAAGTGCGTGGGGAGAGAATTTTGATGACAAGATTGACCGCATTCTCAGGAACCACTCTGGCTGCTTGAAAACATTCAACATTGACTACTATGGCACGCGCGGGTTCACTGGCACTAGCTATTTCGACCGTTGGCTTCAGATTGCTCTTAAACCAGGGATTGAAGAGCTCACCCTTGTGTTGTCTGAAACAAAGCGGAAGTACAACTTCCCATGCTCGCTTTTATCTGACGGGGTTAGAAACTCACTTCGGTACCTTAGACTCCAATTTTGTGCCCTCCGTCCCACAGTTGAACTCGGCCCCTTGAGAAGCCTGAAAAGCCTGTATCTGTGGCGTGTGAGCATTACATGGAATGAGTTGGAGTGCCTTATCTTCAACTCTCTTAATTTGGAGATACTGGATCTTATTAGTTGCCCTGAGATTGAGTGCCTGAAGCTACCTTGTGCTCTGCAGCGGCTCGGTGCGCTTAGTGTTTTAGCATGCGAGAGACTGAAGGTGATAGAGAGCAAAGCTCCAAATCTCTCCGGTTTATACCTTTGCGGAAACTGGTTAGACCTCTCACTTGTGGAAACGTTGCCAATAAAGGAGCTAGAATTGCAGCAAACAAACCTTATCCGTGATGCTCGTGCCAAGCTGCCATCCCTTATGCCAAATATTGAAACTCTTGCCATACAATCATCGAGAGAGGTATATATTCTCCACAATGTAGGGTGTTGTAGGCCAGCGGTAGGTATATATGGTTAAGTTAGTCTCATACCTGGTGTATGAGATACATGACATCGTTCTTGTGCAGGTGGTTGATGCACCAATGCTGCCTACCAAATTCCTCCACCTTAAGCACCTGACCATCACAGTGAGATCAGGAGCAATGGTTTCCCGAGCATATGACTACTTTTCTCTGGTTTCTTTCCTCGATGCTTCTCCTTCCTTGGAGACTTTGATATTAGATGTAAGGCGGTAACGATGTTCATACTATCCTTTTTATCGTCCGGTTAACTGAATCATACTATCCTTTTTATCGTCAGGTGACACAGCGACGTATGGTGCATGAATCAATTTTTGCAGATTCAAAACTGAGGCACATGCCTGAACACCGCCATGGCCACCTCAAGAGCGTGAAGATTAACGGTTTCAACTCTGCGAAGTGCGTGGTTGAACTAACATGTTATATTCTCAGGAACGCGGTGTCACTTGAGTGTCTTACATTGGACACCATTTATGGGAGTAGGTGTGATGATCAAGGCCAGGACAACTGGTGTATTCCCATGACGGATGGTATTCTCATGGAAATTCCTTGGGCACTCCTGGCTATCAAAACACACATTGAGAATGAAGTTCCACCTACAGTTCACTTAACTGTTCTGGAGCCTTGCAGCAAATGCCATGCTAATGGACTAGAGCGGGTATTATCGCAGTGACATGGTGTCATTTCCATTTACTTTGTAAGTGAACCATGTTTTGTTTCTTGAACCATTTATTTGTGACCCTACTGTACAACAAATTTTTAATTCAAAATCTTGTATGGACCATTTTTATCTTCCCCCCGCAAAAAGAAGAAGACCATTTTTATCTTGTTCCTGGTGTGGCATGTCAATATGCTTGCAGGGATTAGCTGACCAATGTTGAAATCTTCAGTTGCAAATGTGTTGTGATTTTTCTTTCTCAAACCATATTGTTAGTGATAGCAAATCCTAGTTCTTAATGGTGTAACAAATTGCCAAGGGAGGCACAAGCTGCGGCAAGCTGCTAAGGAATACAACTGTTGACCAAAGAATATACTCCCTCCGTTCGGAATTACTTGTCTCGGAAATGGATGTATCTAGAACTAAAATACGTCTAGATACGTCCATTTCTGCGACAAGTAATTCCGAACGGAGGGAGTACTATTTAAAAAAGTAAAAGGAAAAAAAAAGCCAATCATTCATGCTTGAACATACCGTGAGACGCTTCAAAAGAGCATAAAAATTATTTGAATAATAAAGTAAGAGGATAAAATTATTTTTAGGGATTGCCGTGAAATGCTTCAAAAGAGTATATAAAAATAAAGTATCCATGCGTCCCATCGTATGAATGTGGCCTTGATGCTGTGATGGGTTTGAAGGATTCTCATGGACGACGGGGGCTTGTGGCTGCAACTTATTAAAGCGAAGTACGAGTACTTGGAAGGATACCCTCTTCTCACTTGTGAGCGTTGGACCAATTAGCATGAGATTTGACTTGGACTTGGACTCTCCATCTCCATAGGCAATGGAGATGGGAGCCTTTCTGGCTAGATCTATGGCTGGGAGGGTATCCACTTAGCGTTGGGTTCTCAGATCTGTTTGCTATTTGCTTGGACCCGATGGTTTTGGCTGCCTTGGACACCCACAATGGGAATTGGAACGTCTCGTTCCGACAAACATTTGGGCCTGAGGAAACTGTAGCTGGTCTGACCTTCGGATGTCCCTCTCGCCGATACTTCCGGACTATCTAGATGTCATATCTACGCACTTGGCCGCATCAGTGCTCTTCTCTGTCGGCTCGGCATATCGTAGTCTATGTCATGCGCTGACTCATACGTGAACCACGCCTTTGTGGAAAGCGTCCCTTCCATTGAAGATCAAGATTTTCATATGGCAGCTTCTGTGTGATCGTCTCCCATCGGGAATGGAGGTGGTTAAGAGGCATGGGCTTGGCGATGGGCTTTGCCCTCTTTGTGGCGACCGACCCACATCTTCTCCGTCTGCCTACTTCCCATTTCCTTTGGACCTTTTTCTATGAGGCTCTCGGGCCTGATTTGACGGCCTCCTCGCGGCGTTTTCCATATATTCTTTTTAGGACATGCTTGTATTGTTGCCCCGGCAGACCATTGTTTTTTTTACTTGATCATTTTGTATGGACTTGGTGGTTTGCTTTATCTATAAAGAGGGGAGAAAGTTTGCTTTGAGAAGAGAAATTTCAATGCTAGTGGAAGACATATCATCGTGGAATGATATAAAAGTGCACAACTACGACTACAACCAACACAACAGAGGCAAGGTTGGTATCAGTGCACCAAGCTAGTTGATGCTACCGGTGCACTCAATTGGAAAAAAGTTTCTATTTATGAATGGCGAAAAGTTATGAAAAAAATGTCATGGTGGCAACAAAAACGTACTGCAAAATTTTAAATCCAAATTCGAAACAAAAAATGAAAAAAATCCACAATAATAAAGAGATAAGAGAAATCATGAACCTTGATGTGTATTTGCATGAATCTTGGAGATAACATAAGTGAGAGAGAAAGAGAGAGAGAGAGATGGCTGGGACATAGGAATAGGCCGGTTGGGGCATCTTTGACCGAACTACTAAAATATAACTCCTCAAACTTCTATCAAACCTTAACTGATCAAAATTTGAGGAGTTAAAAAATGTGAACCTGGTCAAACTCCTCAAACGAACTAAATCCCACATGCAAAGTCTCTGTCCTCACGCTTCTTCCTTCTTTACGTGAGGGGTTAGTTACGTGAGTACAAAAATGAAGGATTGATGTGTTCTCACTAACTTTACTCAACTCGGATTTGGTAGCTAAAAGGACCTTGTCTTATGAGCACTCATCATGGATGCACTCATGTTTGGCTTGTGGCACCAACTTACTTTGAAGTGGCTCGCTCCCTTACTCATCTTCTCTCAATTTCTTGTGTAGTCCTTCTCGACGCTTGAGTTTTGTCGGCAATGAATATGGCTTGGTTGTGCTTCCTTTGAAGCTATAAGAGTTGGTGCTTCCACTTTGGATGACTCCTCGCCTATGTTTCGATGGTCTTCTCAAGAGTAGGTGGCAAACAACCATGGGAAACAACATCACACTTGCCAAGTTGTGACAACTTACAACATCGATTATGGCTTTGATGGATTGTCCATTAATGCAGGCTTTGGGATGGAAGAGGTTGCCATATTGTTATTGGATGGTCAAGGTCTTCAAGACAACAAGAGTTGGGCTCAAATCATTTACACAATAGATTTTGGAATCTTCTTATTTGTTGACATCTTGGTGCCTAGCAACATCTTTCAAAGCTTCCAATTCACCTTCGCTTACAGACTCTTGCTTTGTTGATCACCATAGTGTGCTTATTGGGGGACACTCATAGGTCTTGTGTCCACAAGCATTGCAAGGGAAGCATTCAATCTTACTTTTATTGTTGGTGGAGGCCATGGTGGCACTTGGTGTATCGAGTATCTGAAGTCTCCTTGCTCTTATCTCTCTCCTTTCGTGGCTTGATGGGCTAACTCAATCAAATTGGTGTACGGTTTCAAATCAGAGGTTTGTTTGATAAGGTAATTGAGACCATTGAGGAAATGTGCAATGGTTTGTTCCTCGGCCTTGGTCATGTTTGCTCGGATCATGGTTTCTTTGCATTACTCTTTGACACTCTTCATTCCTTGCTTAAGCACTTGGAGTTTCTTGAAGAGGTCTCGAGTGTAGTGACTAGGAACAAAACGGGCTCGCATGACGTCCATCAAAGCATGTGAAGACTCGGGCAACTCATGTGACAATGAGGATAGGGAAAGTTTCTACCCCCATCACCACCGGGCCCGGTCCTGGGGGTGTGCAACCTGTGCCCCCGCACAGGGCCCGCAGGTTTTAGGGGCCTCAAAAAATTTACGCATTAGTGCTAGTATACTAGGCTTTATTACTTCATTAGCGTTAAGATGATGGGCCTCCTGTTCTCTCGTCGGCGGATGGGCCTCCTAGCGCGCAGGTCCTGATCGTGATCCCTATCTCCCCGCTTCCCACACCTCACCATCGATGGATCGGGATCAAGATTCACTTCAAAAAAATAAATTAGCGATCAAAGCGTCCCTTCTCTCCCTTCCTACTTTCTTGGTGCGGCAGTTGGCCTTCTCCTTCGTATCCTCATGCGTGTGCGGCGGCTGCTTGGGCCAGCGACCCAGCATGATAGTCTTGATCTTGATTCTTCAGGTTGCTGAAGAAGGCAACTGAGTGGCTGGTAGGAACGGCACCTGGCACCCGGCAAGAAGGCAGGCAAGTTCGCACCATCTTCGATTTCTCAAGCGATATTACGTCGACACCCGGTGATTCCGTGAGCCCTTCACTTTCATCGTGACTTATAATTTCGATCTTGTATATAGTTTTGCTGATACTATGTAGCTAATTTTATTATTTCATCAATTAGGCGTATGACATTACAAGATCTGAGTCATGTCTTCACTTAGAAAACAAGAATCTGGTTACCAAAAGCATTTGAGAGTGAACTATTGGAGATGATTGATTATGAGGATATTATTGACGATTTTATTTCAAGCAACACTAAAAGAATGATGTTATTTAAGTGAAGACTTTACAACCGAGAATAGATCACATCTAGATACATCCCTTTTTATTAATTTGATGACAAGTATTTCCGGACGGAGGGAATACTATGTAAGATATTATCATCTGCATATTATTATAGTTACGAAATATGTATTTGGCAACCCTGTGCCAGATTGCAAAATTGCCACACCAGCTGGGAGACGTTGGATCACTATCACGTGATCGAAGTGGTACGCCAAAAAAAAAAAAACGAACTGATCGAACCCCACCCTCACGAGAAAACCAATCTTGCTTCCCTCTCTCCCCCGACCTCGCTCCGATCCCCATCCCAGCCGCCGGTGAGCTCGCCAGGGATGGCCTCACGACGGCTCTCGCGGATGGGGCCGCAGCCGCGCGACGGGGCGGAGACCAGCTCCGACGACGACGAGGGCT
>LR738712.1:857496050-857515674 GCA_902687465.1 Secale cereale
CGAAATATGTATTTGGCAACCCTGTGCCAGATTGCAAAATTGCCACACCAGCTGGGAGACGTTGGATCACTATCACGTGATCGAAGTGGTACGCCAAAAAAAAACGAACTGATCGAACCCCACCCTCACGAGAAAACCAATCTTGCTTCCCTCTCTCCCCCGACCTCGCTCCGATCCCCATCCCAGCCGCCGGTGAGCTCGCCAGGGATGGCCTCACGACGGCTCTCGCGGATGGGGCCGCAGCCGCGCGACGGGGCGGAGACCAGCTCCGACGACGACGAGGGCTCCCCCACCGAGTTCCCCGAGTCGACGCTGTCACGGTTCTCGCGGTTGGGGCTTCAGCCGCGGGACGTGGTGGAGATCAGCTCCGACGACGGTTGCTCGCCGGCGCCGGCGCCACGGACACGGAGGGAGAAGGGCAGGGACGACAGCGACGATGACGACTGCGTGGTTCTGGACGGCGACCCTGACGAGCCGCTCGCTGCTGCGGGCGCCAAGGAGAGGGCTACGGGAGACAACGACGACGCGTCCGACGAAGTGGAGATCCTTGCGACGAAAGGCCAGGTAAATTTTGGTCTGTTCCCTTCTTTCTTCCTCTTTTTTCCTGGAAGGAACACAATCCATGAGCAAGCGTTGTTACAGGAGCTAGGACATATTCAGTTTTGCAACGTCAAGAGCGACATTCAGTAGAAATTTAATTTCCTGAAACAAATCTGCTGATGGCGTCAGATTATACAATTCCCTCCATACCGCTTGTTTTAGTTCCATGGAGTCCGCTTCGACACACTTGCATCCTATTGATATGAAACCCCATCAACCAGAGTGTGAAGATTCATACAAATCAGCAACGGTATTTATTTCCAAAAACTCACTTGGCGGCGAAGGCCATCCGTGAATGGATGTTTGCTTCCGGGTCGCCCTCTGCTGCTTGAGGTTCCTGTATTCAGGAAAATTGATAGGTAAGGGAGGACAATATTATATCTATATCTGGAGTTTTAATTGTGCCTCCATCATTAGCTTCGTTTCTTTCATGCCACCACAGCCAAAGCAATGCATTCTTCTTCAGTTAGCGGGAGCATTTCTTCACGAAAGCCGAGAGGATCAATGCATACCAGTAACTTCAGTCTGATATGTTTCATTTGTGTTAAGCACCAAATTCTTCATCCAACATGTAGCGTATATGATGAATTATGTGTTGCTACACGCCATAGAGAATGCAAAACCTTCTTTGGGAGTGGTAGAGTTTTTTTTTCCCACTGAAATCCTGTAGCTTCACATTCATGCCTCTTTACTTTAGCTTCATTCTCAGAGGTGAACTGTGTGTTGCTATACGCCACAGAAAATGCAAAACCTTGTCTGTTAGTGATAGAGTCTAGAGTTTTTCCCACTTCAAATCTGCAGCTTCACATTGCATGACGAACTGGATGCTTTGCCAATCCTTGACCCTCGTTCTGCACAATCCATGGCCTGAGGGGCTGCTAAGTTACCTGGGCCTAGTAACTTTTGACCGGGTGATAAAATTTGTTGGAACACACCTAGATAATTCCCGTGAAAGTAGCATGGTAATTTCGCACCGCATGGCTGATAAGTTAAAATCCGTGCCCTGTTAACCTCAACTTGGGGAAAACTATTTGAAACATACACCGATAACTCCTGCCTAAATAGCATGATAATTTAACACACCACAGACATGATAACTTCAGTGTCTAGTGCACGGAGAGAAGATTGGGAAACCTTTTTTTTCCTCCCATAACTTCAGTGTAAACAACATGATAATTTACGTAATACATGCATGATAACTTAGGTATAAACAGCACGGTAAGTTTGACACCTGGTGGAGCAATGTTGTTGAAAAACATACCCCTGTAACTTATGTGTAAATAGCATGGTAATATACACGTCGTAGGCGTGATAACTTCAGTTCATAACACTGCGGTGACTTTTGACCCGAGGAATTTTTTTCTTCAAACATACTCCGATAACATATATAAAAATAGCATGGTAATATACGAACCACATACTTGATAACTTACGCACCGCGGTAACTCTGTCCAAGGAGGGGAACAAGTTGTTGAAAAACATACTGCCGGTAACTTATGTGAAAATAACACGGTAATAAATGAACCGCATACCTGATAACTTACAAACACCATGGTAATTTTGACCAAAGAGAAAATATTAAAAAACAATATCCTCGATAACTTATGTGAAAATAGCACGGTAATATCGAACACATATCTGATAACTTATGTAAGATACCGCCTAAATTTGACCAAGCGAGAAAAATTTGTTAAAAAAACACCCCTCAGTAATTTCTATGTAAATAGCATGGTAATATACGACCCACATAGTTGATAACTTATGAGGAAACATTGTGGTAATATGCATCAGAAAGAAGGGTACAGGACGATCAGTTTTGTGAACCAGGTGAACCGGTGTGAATCGTGCATAAACAATGATAGAACTGGGGTGCATAGTCTTAAAACACGGAAAAGTGAGGCCGCCGTTTTGGATTTTTCAGTTAAAGATTTTTTTTTTTGTGCAGTCTCATCTCAAGAAGATTCAACTAGCATGTAAGTTTACTAGAATAAACATAGGGAACTAGCCTAGCTGGTTCTTGTGGTTACATTTAGTATGGCAGGGTGTAGGTTCGATCCTCCTTGCCAAGGCCTATTTTTTTTAACTGTTGATTGTGCATGTGCAGCAACCCAGAAAACCGAGGATAGCCCGCAACCTCATGTGCAGAGAAAAAAAAATCGGGAGCAGCCAGAAAAATCGGGAGAAAATCGGTTAGAATGAGGGGGTTCGTTCGGGACGTGGTGGGATCAAAGGGAAGGGGTGGTGTGGCACTTTTTACAATCTGTCACACGGTTGACAGTTATCACAGTCCTTATAGTTATATTTATATAGTATTTTTAAGTGAGGTAGGGGCCATTTTATAGTTTCGCACGGGGCCTCAGATTTTGTCGGCCCGGCCCTGATCACCACCACAATGGGGTGGTGGTTTGGCAAGCTTTTGGAACGCGTCATGGTTGATGGGAATGCCTCCGAAAGACCTCATGCTGCCATCTTTCAGGTCTCCAAGAGAAATTGGTGTGTCCACCAACCTTGCGGAACAACACGTGGGTGGCTCAGATTGACGTCTCCATGGCAATGTCGGTCGACCACATGATGCAGCCGCTTGTCTTGCATCTGGAGTTTAGGGACACCGTCTATGCAAACGGCCAACGACGTGTACTCCTCCTCGGCCTACATCATTCAGTTCCAAAACATTATGGTTTCCCCCATAAAAAAGGTCATTTGGAAAAACTAAATGCAGTTTTTTGCTTGTGGTTGATCATTCAAACCCGGGTTTGGGCGGTGGATAGGCTTCACCGTCTTGGCCTCTTGGGTGGCCTAATTGTGGCACGTGCCCCCTTTTGTAGGCATGTACAATTTGAAAGCACCTCACTCAGATGGTTTGCCAGAGCATCACACCAAGTAATAATTTTACAAAAATGCTGGTATGTATAGGGCAAAAGAACATAAATACAAAATATTGGAAATAATCATTTTAGACAACTTAGATCCATTCTGGAATCTGGGTAACGATCCATGGTTGCATCAATATATATATATCACCAAACCACATTTTATGCAGACGATTGGTTACGATGTTATGCTGTTGTACGAATTCATATGCAAACCATTGGCCAGAATGCTATGCTGTTACCGCTTTATTTTACCCTCAGCCATCACTTTCTACAGCAGCAATCTGAATCCCTCTCGGCGGCAGTGTTGTCCTGTCGGCTGACATAGGTCTCGTAGATCTCCACGAGGATCCTCGGGTCCTTCTCGACCAGCTCCTTGTACTCTTCCCGCTCCGCCAGCGTGGGCATGCTTTCCATGAGCGCCGACATGGAGGCCTCAAGCAGCTGCTTCGCGCCGTGCCGGTGCGCAAACGCGTAATGGACGATGGCGTTCTCGTTGTTCACCTTGGACGTGATGAACTTCTCGCAGTAGGTCTTCAGCTGCTTTACCTCGTACTTCTCGGCCAACACCAGGAGATCGCAGGCCATTTGCTCGTCCAGGAGAGCCTCGCCCGTGTACATGTAGTGGACAAAAGCACGGAGGACATCGTAGGACACGTCGTACATCTTGATGACGCCGCTCCGGCCCTCTTCCATCTCGCTGTCAAGCATTGCTCTGAACACAGGAGACCTGCTGGCCTGTTCGAAAGAGAAACACAACTTAACAAAGAGATAGATTCACACCACAGCGAACCAGCATAAGCAAATCAGTAATAATTCAATAATGTGAAATGTGTCGAGTAATAACTAGTTAATGTGGACTTAAGGTGGCAGGGAAATAAGAGAATGGTGACAATCTTCAAAATACACGACAAACGGAGTTAAAGCAATTTGCTGCTTGCGAAAATCAGATAGCTATGCATCTGACCAGCATGGAAGTTAAGTACTGTACTGGAAAACATCATAGACTGACAGAGGATTCTGCTGAACAAAAATCCAACAACAAATAAATTTAAACATGCCACATGGGTTTGGTCTAAAACCATTTATACTGAGAGCAAAGTTGAGAATTTGTATAATGCTGTAACTATGACTGTTGATTCGGGTTTCGGGTTTTATACCGAAGCAATTTTGTTTGAAAGTTGAAACCCGCACAAAAATTAAAAGACCTAGCCAAAACGGTTGACAAATTGACAAAGGAGCTACCATAGGGAACCTTACAGAACAAGACAAAATATCCTACTATGACTGAATAGTGAACGTCTCAACTCACAATTTCACCTGCTGGTACAAATATGTAGTTTGCCTTCATATAATTATTATCTGTTATATAAATAGTTTTGTTCCCCTTGAAAAACTCAAACAAGCATGCATAGGACAAGGCTATACAGTTGGGCAGAAGCTGCACAGACACCCGATTTGGCTCTCTTCCTATACAGGGCTAGATGAGGCGACAAGCCGACAATTTAAGAGATAGTGCTCACCAAGTGCATGGGGCAACCGGAAGCAGCACCCAGCAATAGAAGGGCGAGCAGGGATAGACATAGTGTTGGGAACTTAGATCCACAATGGGATTATTACCATGCTGAAGATACACAGACTGTGTGGCCGCAAGGGATTGGGTAGACATAGGTTGAGACGTGAGAATAACTGGGAGAGATTAGAATGATTCTTCTTGCTAGATTAAACTGAGAGACAACGCATACTTTTTTTTACCAAATAATGCATCCTCATATACTGGATGTTTTGCCTCTGGGCCTATGCTGATACAATCAGACCCCACCCCATAGACCATTCTACATGAACTCCTCTCCAAAACAAACTCAACAGCTATCCTACCACATCTGCTAGCTGACACCCTCTGGTTCACAATACATAGAGATAAGTTAGATTTGTATTACTCTTATTGTAACCTCGCATTTCAAATATCTCTCTGCTTCCATAAAGCAAACCATACATGCAAATCAGCGATCATCCAGCATACGGAAATTGCAATTAAGTCAAGAAAACAAACACAAGTCAGGAAGCCGCTCTAAATATCATCCCATTTTAGAGTTTGTAAAGTCATTCCTATCGTTTTGTCTATTTGTGCAGAACTGCAGATGTGCAGTAAAGTCAGAATGCATTATCCTGCAGTGCAAGAAAAGATGCTGCCTGTAAGCACACAAATTCATATAATCACCACACCGTTCACCTGCCCACCACACACCAGGTCGATTGCATGGCTAGGCAAGAAAGCCATTGCGTGTGTTCATTTTGCCACCATGGCCACCAGGAAAATAAGTCCTAAAGATGGTGTGGTCTGTGGCAGAACTACGTTAGGGCCAACCCAGCCCGGCAAAAAACAGTGGAAGGTGAGAGCATAATTGGGCCTTAAGGACAAATACTGTGTGTTATTTCTTAGCCTGGGCTGCCCAGCATCTTTCTTGTCGCTCCGCTGCTGCAATGTGGTGACTTATTCCAGATGCAGGCTTACCCTTAGCCTGGAACTTCCTCACATGCACCGAATGAACAAGATAGAAACGTTGTGTCAAGTTCAAACTAGAATACGGCTTGGTCTTTGGAGTGGTTTCTTAGCTTACTGATTCTGCTTCCATTTAGTTGTCTTCCTAATAATATTCCGCATCATTGCTGATGTTTGAGAGGCTTTATATGAGCAACCAACAACATGACCAAAAAGCCAGAATACCATATGACACACACACACACCTATCTCTGTTTGTTGCTTTCCGCCCAATAATCAAGAGGTGAGGACGGCGTCCTGCTGCGCTGACCAACCACTCAACCCTGCCCCGTCCCCTGGGTGGGTGAGTAGAGTCAGTAACTGATCTGTTCTTCATGGCAGGAGCTAAACAGGGTTTGCGAGGGCACTGAACTCAATGAATCTTCAGTACCTAATACAGTGAACCACAGAGCAGCCCCTGGTGACTGATATCACACTGGACAAGCTGGCCATCAGCACATCATCTGTCATCTTCGCTAACTACTTAGAAAACATGTTTCAATTCTAATAATACTTCACATAAAACGTGTCAACATTCTATCCAGATGTGTTCAGAGAAGATGGTGCGCACTGCTTGGAAAAAAGAAACTCAACATACTACATAACACTGGCCAGTGGAATTTTGGGCGTCTTGACAGCAGCAGTGCAGACGAATGACACTAGCAACATTCGAGAACACCCAGCCAGACTCAAATTCTCAATTTAATCAAGGACCAAGGCTGAATTGAACTGAATTGCATCAAGAAAAGATGTAAATGGCGGAAAGATGGGGGAAAGGGGGGAAATGACTCACGAGGATGACGCGGTGGGCAGGGACGGCGGGGGTGTCGAGGCGGGCCCCGTCGGCGTCGCCGGAGGGGGAGGGCGAGGGCGACGAGGCGGGGATGGCGTGGAGGAGGAGGTCGGAGTGGCCGACGGCGGAGGCGTCGAGCGTGGGGGAGGGGAGGCGCAGGAAGAGGAGGCGGGAGCGGAGGTCGTCGATCTCGCGCTTGAGCTCCTCCTCCGTCTCGCTGGCCTCCTCGTAGCACTCCTTGCAGGTCCCGGCGTCCTCCTCGTCGTACACGTTCTTGCACGACTGGCAGTACATCTCCTCCGGCCTGCCTGCGCCGGCGGGCCGCTTCCGACGGCGAGCCCCTCCAAGGTGCTCGCTTGCTCCGGGGGGACCTTCTGTTTTGGCTACTCGGGCGGGTGGGAGATAGGTGGTGGACTCGATTGTCGGCGCCGGAGATGGTGGTGAATCCGAGGATCTCTCTGTTTTTTTCCTTTTGAGAACCGGTGAAGCCGAGGATGGCTGTCTGGGGCCTGGGCTTGCGGAAGTTCAGATGGGCTGGTTGATGGGCCTTCATTTCGTTAAACGGACGTGTATACATTTTTGACGATTCTGGAAAATAAAACAGAGTTTCTCTCCAAAAAAAATTAAGGTGAGTCTGGAAAATGGTCATGTGTACATTTGTTGGTGAGTCTGGAAAATAAAACAGAGTACTGAAATATTAAAAAATAACTTCTCAAATAAAAAAAATTAGAGTTACCTAAAAATGAGAAATAAAATAGAGAACGATATCACCAGCAGCAATGTACCCTTCGATAGTGTGCTCTCTCACTGGGTGTTTTTTTCATCTCTCTGACGACGTTGAGATCTACTTCCTCCTTCTCTGGCATGCCCTCCGTCGGCTTTTTCTCGAGCTGATCAACGGGTGGTCTTGGCACCACCGTCCGGCCTTGGCAAACTGGTGGGAAGACTAGGGTTAGGGAGTCTTATCTCTGGGAGTCTCAACATCGAGACTAGGGTTAGAAGTTTGGTATGCATATGGTGAACAGTGATATGAATCTGTGATGTGGGAGTCTGGTTTGAAGAAGGAAGATCGGAACGACGTGGTATTTGAACAGGACCAAGCACCACCCCGCTTGAAGAGAAGACCCCGGTTGTTGATTCTTGATTGTAAGGATTCATATGGTTCAGGTTTTTAGCGGCTTCTGATTTTTTGAAAGCATGCATGTTGCACGAGGTTTGGCAAGGGTTGTCCGTGCTTCATAGCCTTGTTGTTTTAGGTTTATTAAATGTTGTGCATCTTTTTTTCATATTATTATCTCATTTATATCATAAGGATCATAATACAAGCCATGCAAACTAGCCTGACAAGACTAAAAAAATAACAAAACACTAACCTTTGCACAAAAGAACACCAGCCAAGATAGAAAATTACAATCAAGACGAAGAATCCCCTAAGCTTGACACAACCACAACAACTAAAAAAAAAAATAGACGGAGCGCCTCCTCACCCGAGCTCGACACAGTTCTATCGCTGATATGTAGCTTTCTGGACCTCGAAGGTGGCTCACTAAATGCGAATCCATTACTATTGAACGAGTTAGACCGGATGAACACTCTGGGCACGCCATCAAACTCTAGAACTGGCACTCCCTGCACGACTAAGATGTCGGTGGAGGAAACAAAACCAACCAACCACGAACCACGAACCCAGTAGATGATCCACCATCTTCCAAATGATGCAGATGCATACCACAATCTTCATCCGCTCGTGGACTACCTCCCAAGCTCCGTGTCGGCGCAAGAGCAAACGCCGTCGAAACGACAAAGCCCGAGGACACAAATCCACCATGAGGATGTTGCCCCACCATGCCATTCTTACTTGAACATACCGGTTTCCACATCCACCCCGACCATAGGACCGGTTGCCTCTCTACTCAGCACTGTCATCACCGCCGTCAAAGCCAAGACAATGAATGGTTGAAAAAACTAAACTCATAGGGTCTAACCTAAAGCTACATGATCCACAAGCGATCCGACGATCCCCCTCACCATCAACAGCCGAATGTAGCCACCGAAGGAAGATGGCGGAAGGACTCTCCTGCCGGCGGGTAGGATTTTCGCCCGTCCGAGAGGAAAAGAGACTCGATGGTGTGGTGTGCACATGGTGGAAGCAGTTTACTCTAAATGGATTAACGGAGAGTGTATTCCAGCTAAAAAAAAAGCGCAAAAGCAAAATCGCCTCAGCCTCTCTCTCCAGTCTCCACCCGTTGGCATCGGGAACTGTTCACTCCAACCTTATCTCCCAGCTCGCGCCACCACCACCGCACCGCCATGCCGCTCCTCCCGCCGGCGGCGCCGCCGCTGCCGCTCTCCTCCCACCGCCTGGGCCTCCCCTTCCTCTCGCTCCCCTCGCCCGCCGGCCGCCCCCTCCGCCGCGGGGACCTCGCCATCCGCATGGGCGGCGGGCCGCGCACGTTCCCGGGCGGCGTCTCCAAGTGGCAGTGGAAGCGCATGCAGGCCCGGAAGGCGAAGCAGCTGCTCAAGGCCCGCCTCGCCCGCGAGCGCCAGCTCTACGAGATGCGCAAGCGCGCCGAGCTCCGCGACGCCGTCGTCCACCTCGAGCGGCCCTGGGACCCCGACTCGGCCCCCGTCTCCGCCGCCGCGCTCGCGCCCAACCTCCTCTCCGTCGCCGCCGACGACCAGCTCCGGGGCCTCGCCGACCGCTTCCACCGCCCCGGCGGCGTCGACCTCTGGAACGACCGCGACGGGCCCCGGGTCTTCGCGTCCCCGGGCACCGGCACGCCCTCCGCGCGCTTCTTCCCCAGGAACGCCGTCCACAGCGTCCAGCCCTACGCCGGGGCCGAGGGCGCGCAGGGTGTTCGGGGGAATGACGCTGTGGAGGACGCGTATGGTTACAGCGAGCCTGCCGTCCAGCTGATGGAGAGGGATGGGATGTGGGAGCCGGTCATTGCTTTGGAAGGTGGAGACGAAGACAATTCAAGCGTCAGGAGTTGGATTCATGATGATGAGGATGCTATTTCCGATTCAGACGAAGACGAAGAGGATGCTGATTTTGGTCACCAGCAACGAGCAATGGTAAGAAGAGATGGAAGGGGGAGTGGTGAAACTGCAAGCACTACGCGTGTTGGAAGTGAGAGGAGCAGGCAATGGAGAGGCCATGGTTCCTTTTCAGATTCAGAAGGCGCAAGAAAAGGTCATCTTGATCATAGATGGTCAGACAGAAGTAGTGGGAGCAGAAGGAAGCCTCCCGCCGCAAGGTGGAAGCCTTGGAATGCCGAGGGCAGTAACGCCATTGGGAAGGACCGAACAGGTGGCGGTTCTTTCTCCGACTCGGAGGTGAGCCGCCGTGGTTTTGAGCCAAAATCAAGAGGAAGAAATAGAGAGGACACAATGGATGCCGTGGTGAAGTGGAAGCTCTCATATGATAGCCATGGCAATGTGATACGGAAAGTTCGTGTTGGTGGTGAATTTGATTCAAATTCAGACAGTGGAAGAGGTGACAAAATGGAACCAAAATGGGGAGCCCTGAATAGATTTAGTCCAAGTGAGAACCGAAGAGGTCGAGCAGGGCTGAAACATAGACCTAAGGCCGACAGCGGTGAAAGGCCAGGAGGATACACAAGGGGTCACAATGGTGATGAGAGGGATCAATTTGGTAACGGCTTTGCCTCGGACTTGGAGGAGCCGACATGGAAGCCAAGAAAAAAGAACGAAGCTAGGAACAACAACGGCAGCAGAGAGTACACCAGTGATATGATGAAAAGTAGATTCAGGAGTGGTGGAAGCGGGGCTGCAAGACGTCTAGACAGTACTCGTCCTGTGATGAATACCAACAGAGAAGATGGAGGAGGGCGGCGGTTGAGGGGAGATGAATACTCGCTAGGACCAACATCGGAATTTCACAGCTCGATGGACCGGAATGGGGGACGGCAGTTCAGAGGAGATGGATACTCGCTCCGACCAACATCAGAACTTAGATAAAATGTACTGTATGTTAATAGTGAAGCTAATGTAGTCTGTGTGTGTGCTAACTACTGTATGACCAAACGTTCAAATATAACGTACTTGTACGGAGGATTTGCTTCGTTCAGCTCGTGTGATATGTGCTATTCTCGCTGAGTGTGTGCCTACCAAGGAATGCCAGGAACTTGTCCATACTACATCTCCAGTTTTTTTGCCAAATGGTAAATTAACTTCTACGCACCACATGAATATCCTTCCGCAACTACACATTATATGTTCTTCCCTACTAATTTCATCTGGCTATCGTGTTCTTCTTGCTGCAGATTTGGATTCAGCCGGAACATCCGAAGCAGCTCACTGCTATATTCAGAAACCTGATGAATGTGTATCTATCTGATACTCCCTCTGGTCCAAATTACTCGTCGCAGAAATGGATGTATTTAAAACTAAAATACATCTAGATACATCCATACCTGCGACAAGTAATTCGGAACGGAGGGAGTATCTTTGGACCCTGTTTATCTTTGAAGCTGCACCATCCTGCAGAATTTGGAGTATGGCATGTTGCTTTCTCTTCTTTTAATTATTCAGAGGCTGTGACTCATTCTAGCATGGCATGTTTTCAAAATATTTGGCACCAACAACATACCATACTGCATCTCCAGTTTTTTCTGCGAAATGGTATGTTAACGTGCATCACAACATGAATTTCTTCTGCATCTACACATCATATGTTCTTCCCTTCTAATTTTATCCGTCCATCATGTTTCTCTTCTTGCTGCAGATTTGGATTTAGCCGGAACATCCGAAGCAGCTCACTGTTCAGAAACTTGTTGAATGTGCATCTTTCCTGTGTGATCTGATCTGGACCCTGTTTACCCTTGAAACTGCGCTATCCCTGCAGAATTTTGGGTTATGGCTTGTTACCATCTCTTCTTTTAATTTGTTCAGAATTTCAGAGGCTGTGCCTTGTTCTAGTATGTCCTGTTTCCAAAATATTCGACATCAACAACATACCAGGAAGTTGATCTGATTTTTGATCACCCACCAAACTCTAATCCATCACAAATATCAGAAGTAGTGCTGTGATTTCATAAGAATTCTATAAGTATATTCATGTGTTGTATTTTACCTAGGATTTAGTTCATCCTAATTCCTCCGAACGCTCTACGGGGCCCTAAACTTATTATATTTAATTGAAATTGTTGATACATTGTCCTGCATGGATTTGGTGGCAAGATTAATAACAAACACAGTATTTGTTTTTTGTGTGCTTGCATGAAGTTTTCTTGAACTCGACATTCATTTCGCAAAACGCCCGAGGATAGTGGCGAGAAGACCAACGTGGTCTCAGAGCCATCCAAGGATTTAAAGCACCTGAACTTGAAGTTGCTCCAGATGTCCGGGTTCGAGGAGGAAGACAAGGTGACAACCTATATAAGGGTTGTCATGGAATGAGCTGTGGGGTTGAAGAAAATCGAGCCGCAAGGTTACCGCCCATGCAGGGGCTGCAATGTCACCGACCCTGACAGGAAATCCAGGTGGATGAAGCTAGTAGGCCTCGGATTAAGGAGCGACTCGAGCATGGATCCTCCTCGCCTGTGGACATAATAATCTGTTGACAGGTATGGCTAAGGAATGAAAGTTTCGGAACGCCCGCAGCTGCTGTCAGTTCTAATTTTAATTTTCAGTTATCAATAGGCCGTGAGTACTTGAATGTGATGGTGCGCATCGAACGGCCCGGGAGACGGATGATTTGTAGCACTAGCCTTTCTTAAATGGTTGGAGACCTAAATATGCATCACCAATGGCAGCAAAGTAGGGACGTGAGAGTTCCCTCAAAGAAAAAAAAAGTAGCGACGTGAGAGGATAGGAAAAAAAGAAGAAACAGTGTGCGTTTCGGTCTGGGCAGCGCGTGGCCTCATTTCCGTGTTCCCTACGCACGCGATTCCGAGAGTAGCTAGCGATCCGAGCCGAGAAGGAGCACACACAGCTAGCGCAGCGATGGAGCTACTATAAATGTGTGCTCCCAGCCTCCCATTTAACTCGATCGTGGACTCATCTATTTCTTGGTCCACCAATTGATTTGTGCCTCGTCCCCATCAAACCATCCATCCACATTTTCCGCAATGGCGGCAGTAGCAGGAGTTCTTCTCCCGCCGCTGCTCCCGACGCCGCCCAGGAGCGAGATGCTGCCGCTGTTGCCAACGCCGCACGGTGTCGTCCTCACCATGCTCGTGTCCGCCATGCATGGCCGCGCTGACTTCGTCCAGAGGTGGGACTGGAACAAGACGGGCAAAAAGCCATGCAGCTCCGTCTGCTCGTCGTCGTCCTCGTCGTCCGAGAGCAGCGAGAGCGCCGGTCGTGCAGACTCCGTCGACAGGTGGGACTCGAACAAGAAATACAGGAAGCCCCGCACCACCATGTCCTCGTCCTCGTCATCGTCATCGTCATACAGCGCCAGGAGCCCCGGGCGCGCCGACTCCGTCGAACGCTGGGACAGCAAGAAACTCGCGACCTCGTCCCCGCCCACAGGTCGCGGCCGCCATGACGGCAACAACAAGCGCCCTGGCCGCGCGTCCTCGGCAGAGCGCTGGGACTTGCACAAGAAGCCTCGTCCGGAGCACATGGGCAAGCTGCCTGAGACTAACGCGACCGCGACGGCACCGCAAATGGCCGTGTTCGCCGGGCCGAGCTTCTACGCCTCGCCGGACCCGAGCATGCTCCCCATGCCCTCCTTCTTTCTGCGCGCACATTAGCCTTCACTCTGTACTACTAGTAGTAATTGGTACAAGTCCACCACGGCGATCTAGTTCCTTCCTGAGGAGTAGTGCTGTAGTAGGATGTGGAATTGATTGGCTCAATCCCATAACTCTTGTAACCCCTTTTATTTCTTCTCACCTAGTGAAAAGCATCGGACCACACAGCATTTGGCCCATGCTACTGCTGGTGTTCTGATCCAATATGTGTGAAGGATGTTTATTTTTCATGAATTTGTTCGTGGTCGTTTTTCTGCAACTTAATTTCAGCAACTTCAGGTGTTATGACTCCAATTCCAGTGTAACCAAAATATGGGAAATGATGTTTAATTTTCGTTAACTTTTTCATGGTACAACTTAATTTGAGCAACTTCTAACGAATAGTAGCGTTCAGCTTGCAGTTAACTAAGATAAATAGATTATGCAGTTCCTAGAAAAAGAAGAGGTGGTATTGCTTCATGAACCGAACACGAACCAGTCACCCCTATGGCTCACTGAAACACTATTCCACTCTTCACTCCTCTCCCCCTCCAAGATCTCGCCCCAGTGTGGCCTGCGAGTTGCCACTCGCTGGTGCCTTGATCAGGCATGGAGACGTGGGAGATACACATTGGTTGCCTTCCCCGTCAAGCTCTTCGTTGCCTCGCCGGTCTCCCTAATCTCAGAATCCATGGGGCCTTAACATTTCCTCCATAGAACCAGAGAGCGATAGAATCCGAGTGCTTTGTGATTGATAGTCGGGTGGCCTGGTATTCGACTACTAGGACTTAGTGTGGTCTCATGCCACCCTCCTTATCTCTAATGGGCTGGCGATTGAGCCCCTTGGCCAATTGCCTTCTGGGTTGTAGTTTATACGAGTCGTGGGTCTCCAGTAAGCCATTCGTATACTTGGGCCTACCTCGTATTTCTTACGCCGACATCAACCGCAGGGGCGAAGCCAGGATTTGAACATGAGGGGGGCGAAAAACCAAAGCCATTACCCATTTTAATAAATACATCTCGTGCTTCATTTACCATTAGACATAATTTATTAGTACTCCCTCTGTAAACTAATATAAGAGCGTTTAGATCACTATTTAGTGATCTAAACGCTCTTATATTAGTTTACAGAGGGAGTACCATTTTTCTTCTCTAAGTTGTGTCTGAACTTTTCGATAAAATATCTTCAATATTTCTTGTTGCACTACATAGTAGTTATAGTTCGCATTATTTGTGCATTTTTCAAGACAAACATCATTTATTTGCTATAATAAGGCAACAACTTCAACGGTTCAAGAAAATTAATAAGGCAATAACTTTAGCGGTTGAAGATAATTACATGAATTTGTAGATCGTAGAGATTCATCATCTATAATACCTAAATAGTTGATCCCCACTAATCTAATTCTCTTCACATGCAGACCATCCACATCAGCAACCTAGCCACATCAGCATTTCCTCATCACATTACCGATGGAGCCCATCAGCCATCCAATGTGTGCAAAACAATCACGTAAGCTTTCAGTTACCACTAGGAGGAGGACCCATCATAGGATGACCATGGACGTCTTTCAACTGAAGAGTTGACCTACCGTGATGCACACCTATCCTGTTGCCTATTGGGTCCTCCTTCCTTGTCTTCTCACCTCCCAATAACTCCATCGATTGATTTTCCAGCGTTTCCGCCGTCCCATCTTCTCTCCTCTCTCCAATTAACTCCCCCTGATTGATTTTCCATTACTCTTGACAGATGGTCTTCACCTTCGCTAAGATAAGGGGACCGACTCATGTGCGAGGCCATCGACGCCATCGAGGGAAAGGTGCGCCCACGGGAAGAATGGCTACGACACATGCTCGGGTGGCAACGACGACAGCGGCACGACCACCGTCACGCTCACGACCGCCGGCGTGTACTACCTCATTTGCGACATCCCCATCCACTGCTCCAATGGCATGAAGCTCGCCGTCACTGTCACGGTCGACGACGGGAGGCACCGTCCCTGCAGGCGCCGCCGGGGTCCCGTGGGCCGGCCGCCGTCGTCGCCGCCGCCGCCGCGGGGGCTCTGACCGTGCTCACACTGTTTTGATGAAACCCGTTGACGTCGCTAGCTTCTGGCCAGATCGATGGATTGGCAACGACGGCGCTCAGGAACACGTCGCTATTCAAGCAGGGCCGCGATCTATGTGGGGTAACACGGTGTACCTGCAGATGAAGCTGTGCAGGTTCTAGCTTGTGAAGGGCCAGTGGGCCACGCCGTCAAGTACCGCATGATGACCATCTAATCCATTGGGCACAACCTCAAGCTCAAGTTGCAGATTGGCTGTTGACTATTCCTGTTTTCTCTAGCATATTCTGTCAATCGTGTTACTTAAGGTAACTACGGTCCTTCAGTTCTGTTACCAGGATTGCATTGATTTTCCTGAAGACATGTGAAGGAATTAGCTTGCACCAATCTCCTTTGATGGTATGGCTTCCATAATATTCTTTTTTGTTCATCACATCTTCTATTTGTGATTACTGATGTATTCTAGATGTATCTCTAGATAATTAAAATAGTGTTCGCAGGCTAATTCCGTTGTAAATTCTTCTTAATGATGGGCCATTCTAACCTGCTAGCCACGTTATGATGATACAAATCTCCTTTGATGCGTGGTATGGCTTCCACACATCTCCTTTGTCCTTCAACACATAATCTCCTAACCTGTAAAGATTTCTTTCCATTTTTTAGAAAAGGAGGTTAAAACCCCTGGCCTCTGCATCAATCGCCCTGTGAAGAAATTAGCTTGCACAAATCTCCTTTGATGGTATGGCTTCCATAACTTATTTGTTCGTTCAACAAATCGTCTATTTGTGATTACTGATGTCTGTTGAATGTATTTGTAGATAATCAAAATATCATGTGTTGCAGGTTACTTTTTTTTTGTTAAAGTTCTTCTTAAAGATGGGCAATTCTAACCTGCTGGAGATGGAATACATTTTCATTTTTCAAGCGAGTTGTACTTGAAATAGTTTTACTTTAGCTGGAAGACCAACAAGCTTAATAGGTGTTTCAAATTATTTATATTTCCTTTGTCTCATATATATATCCAATTTTTTGGCTACAATTTCCGCAGCAACGCGCGGGGTACCATCTAGTTACCTCTATAAGCATGAGCATGAAATGTTAACCACCTCGTGATATCACCAAGAAAAGAAATTGTTATGTCGTCTTGCTTCTGCAACAATTTTTTGCAAATTTTAGGAGAACTGTTCTCCAACATATAAAATGATAGTGTATGTATATTCTCATGTATGGTTAATAAGCATCATCCAGAATAGAAAATCGTCGTGCTGTTTCTGTGTTATGGGGAGGGAGTTCTCAAATTTGTTGGTGCTTCCAATTCTACATTGTTTTGCGTCTTCTACCCATGTCACAACCTCTTGTTCATCAGTAATGTTATTCGCAATATAGGTTGCTTGCCATATGGATTAACTTTTCTTACGCCAGTATTGTTGGAGGTTGAAGTCGAAGCAATTGGCTTCAAAAGGAATTTATCCCTGATGTCTTTTGTTTCATCTTTGACTATTGTAGCAAAAAGAAACTTGAATAATAGATAAATGCACTGTTTATTTACAATACCAGTTGAGCAAACAAAAATTGTATTATTCATAACAGAAATCCTAAGAGCGACTAGCATGTAGTGGTACCTTCTTCTTATATGTGATCTTCGGACGTTTTGCCCTGCTCTGATATGTATGGAGAACCGACTGTAGATCAACTAATGGCGTCACGTATTGAGCGATCGCCAGTGGCAATGTACAAATAGGTATGAGCGGCGACCGCGGGCGGCGGCGGAAAAATACGCCCTAGTGCAGAACACGCATGTATGTAGGTTCAGATGCATGCCTACATGGGCTATTAGGCTTTGACTTCCTGTAGTATTTATTTATGGGCTAATGATGCAATTAGCTCCGGCCAATTAGCAAATATACAGTGTAGTACCTGCTACAAATCGTTGAGGGGGGCGTGCGATTGGCAGGGGTCTAGCCCCTGCTCGCCCCTCCCTGTCTCCGCCCCTGATCAACCGTGTCATATGTCTAGAACTAAACAGTAAGGACACGGCAATGAGGTGTCATGTGGCAAGTCCGTCAGTGGTTGAAGGCTCCATAACGGTGGATACACTCTGCTGAGAGCCCATACTTTGGTACTCGGCAAAGTGCCTTTTCATCACATAATTCATGCGTTACCAAGAAGACACCATATGAACATTACATGCATTTCTTTTTAGCTAAAGTATTAGATCTATTTCTTTTGGGGAGAGAGGGGGTGTATATCAAAAGCAGTTTCGAGGGAATGTATTTGTTGTCCAGTTTAATCAAGCACTAGCGCCGAAAATCGCGGCGGCACGCCACGCCCGTAGCAGAGCCCATTTGAATTTTTGGTGCTCGCCTGGTTAAAGAAACGAAATATGGAGTGGAGCTTGTGTACTCAACTATCTAAAAAAGAGAGAGACCAACCCAAGGGCTAACCCTCGTTGGCTTTTCTTTATAGGAGAAACTCCGTGAGCACCCGCGTCAAAGCCAGGACTTGAACTTGGGTGGGCTGGCAGCTACCCCAGCTACCCAGCCAATAGGTCGACGCCCCGTTCTCAAAATGAGACCAACCCAAGGGCTAACCCTCGTTGGCTTTTCTTTATAGGAGAAACTCCGTGAGCACCCGCGTCAAAGCCAGGACTTGAACTTGGGTGGGCTGGCAGCTACCCCAGCTGCCCAGCCAACGGGTCGACGCCCCGTTCTCAACTATCTAAAGTTAAGAGAACTATTAGTGAAAGGTAGATCTGAGAGAAAGCTGTTGGGAATTTGGTATGCTCAACTGAAGCAGCCAATCAGTTACGTGCAATGCCATCAATGCTAACTAGGGATCAATCTTAGAACATAGTGGATACTAGGGATCTAACCCTAACGAAACTAACTCGATTATATGGTAAATCTCATCCAACCCATCACCGTCTAGCAAGTGTACGATGGGATTACTCACGCACGGCGGTGAGCATCATGGAATTGGTGATGAAGGAAGGTTGATGATGACGATGGCGACGATCTCCACTCTCCGGAGCCCCGAACGGACTCCAGATCAGCCCTCCCGAGAGAGATTAGGGCTTTGCGGCGGCTCCGTATCGTAAAACGCGATAATTCTTCCTCTCTGATTTCTCTCTCCCCGAAAGTGAATATATGGAGTCGGGGTAGACGTCGGTGGAGCAACAGGTGGCCCACGGGGCAGGGGGGCGCGCCCCATCCTCGGGGACAGGGTGTGGGCCCCTGGCTTGGTTCTTTCCGCAGATATTTTTTATATATTCCAAAATAATTCTTCGTTGAATTTCAGGTCATTCCGAAAACTTTATTTCTGCACAAAAATAACAAGATGGCAATTCTACTGAAAACAGCGTCAATCCGGGTTAGTTCCATTCGAATCATGCAAGTTAGAGTCCAAAACAAAGACAAAAGTGTTTGGAAAAGTAGATACGTTGGAGACGTATCATTGCTGCGTGGCTGCAATGGAGCACTCACCAGTGCTCCCACCCGGAGCTGCAATGGAGCGCTCGCCGGCGCTCCCAACGCTGCAATGGAGCACTCAGCGGAAGTCTCAGAGCTACGATGCATCTTGCCAGAGCTGCAATGGAGCGCTCGCTGGTGCTCGCTCCCGGTGCTATAGTGGAGAGCTCATCGCAGCTGCAATGGAACGGTCACCGAAAGTCTTGGAGCCGCAACACATCTCGCCGGAGCTGCAATGGAGCACTCGTCGGCGCTCACTCCCGGTGCTGCAATGGAGAGCTCACCGCCGCTGCAATGGAACGGTCACCGGAAGTCTTGGAGCTGCGGCGCATCTCGCCGGAGCTGCAATGGAGCGCTCGCCGGTGCTCGCTCCCGGTGTTGCAATGGAGAGCTCACCGCCGCTGCAATGGAACGGTCACCGGAAGTCTTGGAGCTGCGGCGCATCTCGCCGAAGCTGCAATGGAGCGCTCGCCGGTGCTCGCTCCCGGTGTTGCAATGTAGAGCTCACCGCCACTGCAATGGAGCGGTCATTGGAAGTCTTGGAGCCTGCAATGGAGCGCTCACCGGATGTCTCAGAGATGTGAT
>LR738712.1:857515684-857538485 GCA_902687465.1 Secale cereale
CGGAAGTCTTGGAGCTGCGGCGCATCTCGCCGGAGCTGCAATGGAGCGCTCGCCGGTGCTCGCTCCCGGTGTTGCAATGGAGAGCTCACCGCCGCTGCAATGGAACGGTCACCGGAAGTCTTGGAGCTGCGGCGCATCTCGCCGAAGCTGCAATGGAGCGCTCGCCGGTGCTCGCTCCCGGTGTTGCAATGGAGAGCTTACCGCCGCTGCAATGGAACGGTCACCGGAAGTCTTGGAGCTGCGGCGCATCTCGCCGAAGCTGCAATGGAGCGCTCGCCGGTGCTCGCTCCCGGTGTTGCAATGTAGAGCTCACCGCCACTGCAATGGAGCGGTCATTGGAAGTCTTGGAGCCTGCAATGGAGCGCTCACCGGATGTCTCAGAGATGTGATCCAGCTCACCGGCGATGCAATGGAGAGCTCGCCGGCAGTGTCCCGGTGTTGCGTTGGAACGCTAGGTGGCGTTCTTCCTAATAGGTGGGTGTGTGCAGCTGGACAGTGGTGTAGGATCCCGCAAGAGGCCAAATCGACGGTTGTGATGGTGCGCATCTTACGGCCCTGGAGGCAGCTTATGTTCCCACAAATCAGTCGGCTGATTTGTAGCACTTGCCTTTCCTAAATGGTAAATGGTTCGAGACCTAAATAAGCATCACCAATGGCAGCAAAGTAGGCACGTGAGAGTTCCCTCGAAGAAAAAAAAGTAGCGACATGAAAGGATAGGGAAAAAAAAAAAGAAACAGTGTGGGTTTCGGTCTGGGCAGCGCGTGGCCTCATTTCCGTGTTCCCTACGCATGCGATTCCGAGAGTAGCTAGCGATCCGAGCCGAGAAGGAACACACAGAGCTAGCGTAGCGATGGAGCTACTATAAATGTGTGCTCCCAGCCTCCCATTTAACTCGATCGTGGACTCATCTATTTCTTGATCCACCAATTGATTTGTGCCTCGTCCCCATCTCCCGCGTGGCCGCAGATCAACGAAAACAGCAATGGCGGCTGTAGCACAAGCTCTTCTCCCGCCGCTGCTCCCGACGCCGCCCAGGAGCAAGATGCTGCCACTGTTGCCAACGCCGCACGGTGTCGTCCTCACCATGCTGGTGTCCGCCATGCATGGCCGCGCTGACTTTGTTCAGAGGTGGGACTGGAACAAGACGGGCGAAAAGCCATGCAGCTCCGTCTGCTCGTCGTCGTCCACGTCGTCGGAGAGCAGCGAGAGCACCGGTCGTGCCGACTCCGTCGACAGGTGGGACTCGGACAAGAAATACAGGAAGCCCCGCACCACCATGTCCTCGTCCTCGTCCTCGTCATCGTCATCGTCATACAGCGCCGGGGAGCCCCGGCGCGCCGACTCCGTCGAACGCTGGGACAGCAAGAAACTCGCGACCTCGTCCCCGCCCATATGTCGAGGTCGCCATGACGGCAACAACAAGCGCCCTGGCCGCGCGTCTTCGGCAGAGCGCTGGGACTTGCACAAGAAGCCTCGTCCGGAGGGCAAGCTGCCTGAGACTAAGGAGAGCGCGACGGCACCGCAGAAGGCCGTATTCGCCTGTCCGAGCTTCTACGACTCGCCGGACCCGAGCATGCTCCCATGCCCTCCTTCTTTCTGCGCGCACATTAGCCTTCCACTCTTTAGTAATTGTTTTTTTTTTTTTTGCGATGCACTCTTTAGTAATTGTTACAAGTCCACCACGGCGATCTAGTTCCTTCCTGAGGAGTAGTGCTGTAGTAGGATGTGGAGTTGATTGGTTCAGTCCCTTAACTCTTGTAATCCCTTTTATTCCACTGTAACCAAAATATGGGAAATGCTGTTTAATTTTCATGATTTTTTTCATGGTACAACTTCTAATGAACAGTAGCGTTCGGCAAATCGACCGAACTTGCCTTTTTCTGAAACTTCAACACAAAAAGACCTCATTCTCAAAATATTTCACAAACCGACCCCTTTTTGTGTGACGCCCGAGGCTGACGCGCCTTGCTAGATAGCACAACGCCCCGGACAAGGGCGCAATGGTAGCAACATGTGGCATGACGTCCCAGGCTAGGGCGACAAGACAAACAGGGCCGTCTCCAGAAATTCGAGGCCCCTGTGCGAAACGTGAATGAGGCCCTAAAATCTGAAATACTCTTCTACCTAAAGCATACTCTCACTTTTTTCGCAAAAAAATTCCACACTCTCGGTTAAATTATAATTACTGTATATATCTATTATTTCATACAATATTTGATAATATATCATACGAACTATTTTCCCCAAATATTTCGCCCACATATATTAAAATTTTGTTATTAACGGGATAACCGATTCATATGTTCAGTATAATAATTTTTAGCCACTAAAGTATTTGATATAAAAATAGCCTAAACGATTTTGCTTTGGCTGGGCGCACCTGATGGATCGACATGGACTGGTTGGTGATGCGTTAATTAAATTGGCCCATTGATCAGGCCTTAGCCTTGGCACTCAGCCAGCGGCTGCCTTCGTTTTGCTTGACGGTATTGGCGCCCCTGGTTAGCCCTGATTTCTGGTTGAATTCATGGCACAAATTCTGCACCATGGCCCCTGCCCTCCTGGTCCTTGAGAATAGCGATGGCGGCAAGCAGATGTGATCTAGACGGGGGACACTCGAGAAGACTGGAAACGACGACCTAATTGATCGGGAGCAGGCCTGATGGGGAGAGAGTTTTGCACGGGCGATCAAACTAGGCTGGCAAGCCCAAAAACTACGCGAACAAATAAAATAGGCTACTAGAAATTGGCCAGTTTCAGAAATATTTTCAGATTGGAGCCATTTTACGTTGAAGTTCCGAAAAAGGGTCAGTTTTGTCCAATTTCACGTAGCGTTCAGCTTGAAGTTAACTAAGATGAACAGATTATGCAGTTCTTAGAAAAAGAAGAGGAAGTCAAGTACTTGAGAAGCTTGCGAGAAACTAGTATTTCCCATGTATTTCGTAGTCAAAATAAAGCTATTGATTGCCTAGCTTTTGCTAAAGGTAGACCAACACGTAGAGCATCTCCAGCCGCGCCCCAGGAGCCTGTTCGGGCCGAAATTGGCGCCGGCTGATCCAGGCCGAACCCGGCACGCTGGGGCGCCTTGGGGCATCGGGGAAACTGATTTTGCCGTGAACGGGAATGGGCACGCCGATTCAGTGTCACACCGCTTCGTCGTCCTCATTGCCTCGGTTCCCGCGAGAATCAATGCCAATGCTGCCATGCTGCCGCGCTGGTAAGCCTTCCATTGATGCCTCACGAGCGGCGCAGTGAAGGCGCCACGACGCACATCCCGCCCGCTCCCACCACGCGGCACTCGACGAGAAGCTTCCCATCGCCCCTCTTCGGCTATAAAAAGCTGGCCTTCCCACCGGTGGACGCCACAGTCGCCCCAACTCATCCTCTCTCGCCTCGTCTCGCCATAGAAGCCTCTCTCTCCCATCTTCCCCTGCCGACGAGCAATGGCTGAGCGATACTCAGGTACACCAACTTTGCGAGGATCAGGCGCGCCTCCTCTACGAGGCCGACTACCCGGTGCTGCGATACTCAGGCACGCCATCTTTGTGAGGATGAGGCGTGCCTCCTCTACGAGACCGACTACCCGGTGCCCCAGATATGCGGGTGATGGGCTCATGGAGGCTGAGCGCCGGCGGCGTCCCGGTGGGTCGAGATCGCCCGCATACATTCATCACCGGGGGTCGAGATCGCCCGAGCTTCCGAGTTCTATTCCCCCTAGTTTCCAAGTCTGCACTTGTTGTTTTCCTAACAATAGTAAGCTGTCAATCCTATTAACCCTCAGCTTGAGCATGGAGTCACCTGTTTCAATGTTTGAGTTTGAAACTATTATTCTAAAAAACAATAATTATTTAGTAACACTAATATTTCTTGAATAAATAGTTTGACCATAGTTTGACCAGATTTGACCAAAAAATTTAAAAAATGAAATAATTATTTAGTAACACTAATTTTATTGAATATTTATTTAGTAACACTAATATTTCTTGAATAATTAGTTTGACCACAGTTTGACCAGATTTAACCAAAATTTTAAAAAAAGAAATTTGAACATAAATTTTTTTCCTTTCAGAACTTGAGGATTCTAAAAAATTGCAAAACAGGCTACGACAGTCAAAATCGGATGTGGATTTTCATCCTGACATTTTGATGTATTATACGTTTTTTTCCGACATCGTATGCAAAAGATATGGTAGTTTTACTTTTTCATAACACTTTTTTGCAAAACATGTCGAAATTTATGTTTTTAAATTTCCCTAACTAGTAGATGTAGTAACATAACTACGTCTCGAAGGATTTTTATTTTTGATGTTTTTTCATTTTTTTTTCAAAACTGAAAAGGCGATAGGGGGCGGTAGAGTTTGAAAATTGCACTTTACTGTCGGTTTGTGTCTCCAACCGGGACTAAAGGTGAGACCCCTTTAGTCCCGGTTTGTGACACAAACCGGGACTATAGGTTAGACCTTTAGTCCCGGTTTGTGTCACAAACCCGGACTAAAGGGGCTCGTGGGGTCCGGCCTGACGCCAGCCTGCCACCATCCCTTTAGTACCGGTTCGTGGTACGAACCGGTACTAAAGGTTCAACATGAACCGGGACTAATGCATAGCCGTTCGAACCAAGACTAATGGTACCATTAGTACCGGGCCAAAATCGAACTGGGACTAATGTGTCTCACGTAAGCCAGTCGTCGGGAGACAAGCCCAGCCCATCAGCAAGGTCATCCAACACCTTAATTTGATCCACCAGGGCCCCTTTACGTGCCCGGAGGTTAGCACCAAGGTTCGCCTCCTAGCCCTTCATGGCCCGGTGTGACAATTTAGCACAGTGATGCCAGACATCCACAACACAAAACACACGAGGTGGGGACGCGACCACCTCTAGCCAGCGGTCGCGAACCATCTCAAAGAAACCCGGTTGCTCCAGCCAGAATGTCTCAAAGCGGAAGCGAGTGGTCCTATGGGGGGCCTCATCCCCCGACGAGAAAATCAGGGGGGGTATGATTAGAGCCAATCCGAGTGACCACCTTGAGAGACCACAATGGGAACATCACTTCCCGCGGAGCCGACACAAGGACCAGATCTAAAACACTTCGGATGGGGTCCGCCTGCTTATTCGTTCACGTAAACCTAGCCCCTACGCAGGCTATCTCACGGAGCGCAAGGTCCGCAATGCAGTATTTAAATAGACGCATGAGGACCCGATCAACATTAGGCGAGCTTTTATCAGAAGCCCATCTAATGAGGTTGAAGTCCCGGCCACCACCACCGGAGTGGTGCACCTCTCCACCTTATTTTTAAGCTCAGCGAGGAAGTCGGCAGAGCGAGCATGATCCGCAGGACCATAGACAAAAATCACCTCCCAACTGAAGTGGACTCGTCCGTCAGTGACAGACATGCTCAGGAAGAATTCCCCTCGGTCCATATCCTCAACCGAGAAAGCATCCTCCCGGACTCCTAGGAAAATGCCCCCAGATTGCCCCGTAGCAGGCAACCGCTGTCAGACAAACTGATGGCGGGAAATCCCCTAGAGCTCATGCATACTAAAGTCCTAGCGAATCGTCTCCTTCAATCCCACAATGTCAATCTCCTCCCGACGCAAATACTCGATGAGCTGACGCCTCCGGCCATTGAGGTCGAAGCCCCTAATGTTCCAACATAGGAGCTTCATTTAATAACCTCATTGGAGTTCCTAGGCCCCGCAAGCGGGGCCGAGCTAGCCTGCCCATTAATCGCGGGCCGGGGGGATGCCTTCACCGGACGGCCACGCCGCCCCCTCGTAGGAGGGGGGGGGGGGCAGTGGAGGACTCAGGTCCGAGGGACGCGGACCTGTAGGTCGACCGACACACCTCTAGTCGGTGTTCAGTGGGGTTGAGACGAGTGGGGGACGCCCACGCAGCTCCCTCATGGGGGGAGGAACCGCCGAGGGCGTCTCTAACACGGTCTCCGAAGGGGGCGCCGCACCATCCCTGGTCTCTCTATGACCAGGGTCAGTGTGCGCCGGGGTGCTAGTCTCACCACACGCAGCACAAGCACGGGCTTCAGCCAACGCCCCATTAAGCCACTCCTTGGCGCAGATAGCACAGATCTGCTCAAGGATGGGCCCTTTCTCGCCACGGAACACAATGCCACTATCGGTAGCCACCTCTGCCAGATGGGACAACGGAGCGGCACCAAGCATAGAAAAACGGGAACCAGAACAAGAAGGAACAGAAGGGATGGGGGGAGTACCTGAGGACAGGTCGCGAGCAGCCGCCCGCATGGCGGCCTTCTCCTGGATCGTAGGGACACGACTATCCAGAAGGACCCGGGACTGGCTAAGCCGCGCACTCTGACGTGCAGCCACCAGCGGAGAAGCCCCGCCCCAAAGCTTGGAACCAGCCGCAGTGGGGGTGACTGAGACGGCCCCCCTCGTCTTCTCGGTCCCTCATTCCCCTTCCTCCCCACCAGCCCTACACCTCACCAAGCCCGCGACCACTGAGGTCCGAGGAAAGCGCCATCACTCTTACACGCGGTCACCAATAACCACCAGACAAACCGAGGTGTCCACGGGATGCCTAGTCGACCTCTTCATCCAGACGCAAATACGACGCTCGGGACACCCCCGACGCTGACGTCCTCCTCCTTCCCCTCCTTCCCCTCCAAGTCCAACCACGGACGCCACTCCGAGCTCGCTCCCATTGTCATCGTTGTCTCCCCTTCACCCCTGACCATCGATTCGACTTCCCAGAGGTGAGCTGCACCTCCTTCCATCATTCCCGGCCTTTTTCCCTCTCCGCAAGCGCCAATTCCGGCGAATCCGAACTCCTAAACGTGGCCGCAGTGGCCACAGGGGCGCGCTCAGCTCCTCTGCCTTGCAGCCGAGCTCCGCCTGGACTCCACACATACTCTCACAACGAAGCACACATGTAAGAGCACCTCCGGCCACCACCTCGCAGGAGCTCCACCATCGCCCATGCATCGGCCTCTACCGCTGCCTCTTATGCCCAGGGCTGGTTTGAGTGAGGCGGGACTTCTATATTTTCTTGGGTCCCACATGTAAGTGGCTTATGGGGAGATATGTTTTTTATTTATTTATCTGACTAGGCTGACTGAATAGTCAGCGGAGTCAAACCTGGCCAACATGGTCAAACCAGCGCTGGGGGAGGATTGGGTTGAATCATGTCAATTTTTCAGAGTTTGGGATTGATCTTTAGACGGTTTTGAAGTTTTGGGGACTTCAATGGTAGTTCAAGGTTCTAATATGAACCACATGGTGTATGTGGTGAGCTTCTCTAGAAAAATGCATGACCAATGGCAGCAAAGTAGCGACGTGAGCGGATATAGTAGGACAAAAAAAAAAAACAGTGTGCGTTTCGGTCTGGGCTGCGCGTGGCCTCATTTCCGACGCATCCAATTCCGAGAGTAGCTAGCGATCCGAGCCGGGAAGGAACCCACGCAACCAGCGATCGAGCAACTATAAATATGGGCTCCATATCAATCAGCACAACGAGCAATTGCTTTGTGTTTGTGGCGTTCTTCGCATCCTCTCCACATCTCCCTCTAGCGCGTGGCCGCCGCTCCACCAACAGCAATGGCGGCAGTAGCAGAACCTCTTCTCCCGCCGCTGCTCCCGACGCCGCCCAGGAGCGAGATGCTGCCGATCCTCCCGACGCCGCCCAGGAGCAAGATGCTGCCGCTGTTGCCTACGCCGCACGGTGTCGTCCTCACCATGCTGGTGTCTGCCATGCATGGCCGCGCTGACTTTGTCCAGAGGTGGGACTGGAACAAGACGGGCAAAAAGCCATGCAGCTCCGTCTGCTCGTCGTCGTCCTCGTCGTCCGAGAGCAGCGAGAGCACTGGTCGTGCCGACTCCGTGGACAGGTGGGACTCGGACAAGAAATACAGGAAGCCCCGCGCCACCACGTCGTCGTCATCGTCATCGTCATACAGCGCCAGGAGCCCCGGACGCGCCGACTCCGTCGAACGCTGGGACAGCAAGAAGCTCGCGGCCTCGTGCAGCGCCTCCCCGCCCACAGGCTGCCGCCGCCATGACGGCAACAATAAGCGCCCTGGCCGCGCGTCCTCGGTAGAGCGCTGGGACTTGCACAAGAAGCCTCGTCCGGAGCACATGGGCAAGCTGCCTCAGGCTCAGACTACCGCGACGGCCATGGCGACCACGCTGACGCTAGCCACGGCACCTCAGAAAGCCGTGTTCGCCGGATCCAGCTTCTACGCCTCGCCGGACCCAAGCATGCTCCCCATGCCGTCTTTTTTTCTGCTGGCACATTAGCCTTAGTAGTAATCATCATGGCGATCTAGCTAGTTCCTTCGTGAGGAGTAGTGCTGTAGTAAGACGATGTGGAATTGATTGATTCAATCCCATAACGCTTGTAATCCCTTTTATTTCATCTCACCTTGTGAAAAGCATCGGTCTCCACAGCATTTGGCCGATGATCGTTCTGGTGTTATGATTCCAATGTAACCAAAATATAAGAAATGATGTTTAACTTTCATGAATTTGTTCATGGTCCTTTCTATGCCATTTAATTACAATGATTAAAATGTATTTTAAGTTGTCGTGGATGTATAATTTAAGTTGCCATGACGCCACCTACGGACAACAACGCCGACGCCGACGCTGCAGCAAATGCAGAAACACAGGACGGCTTCGTCGAGGACATCGACGCAGCCGTCATTTGATGCACTCTCGCCTCTCGCCTCCCGTTTTTATTGGCCACGCCGAACAATGTGCCGAACTGAGATGATCGCGTAGCTGTGGCGAGTGGTCGCCGAACTATGGCGTTTTTTGTAGCGGGAACTGCAGATTCAAAAAAATAGGGCGTCTTTGAGGCCGGGCTGGGGGCGTGGCTGGGCCGAGAACGCCCCCAGCGCCAAATTCGCGCCGGGGGAAGTGCCGAAAAAGCACCGGGGGTGCCTTGGGGGGCCGAACGGCTGGAGATGCTCTAAGGGCTTGAGAGATGGACCGTATCTGTATTGCCTCCTGCCTCTGGGTGTACTACTAGACGCCTGAGCAGTCCCAGCGGCTGCCTTCTTTTGTTGCTTACGAGGCGGAGGAGGAGGCGGGGTGCTACCACGCGCCTGATACGTCCAAAACGTATCTATAATTTATGCTTGCTCCATGCCTCTTTTGGGTGATATTGCTATGATATTTATACACTTCCATACACTTTTGATCATATTTGGACTAACCTATTAACTCAGTGCACCCCAGTGCCAGTTTCTGTTTTCGGCTGTTTTTGTATTTCAGGTTTTCACATTACGAGAACTGCCAGGAAAAATCCAGAAAAAAATATATAAAAAATCAGCGTTCCAGGAGCTACCGTGCGGCCAAAGTACAGCCGGGGGGGACCCACAGGGGCTCCAGGCGGCCTGCCCAGGCGGCCCACCCCTAGGCCGCGCCGGGGGGGCGCCTGGGCCCCCCAGGACTCCCCTGGTGACCCCCTTTGGCATATATTTAAGGTCCGTCGAGAAAACCCTGATTCCGGACCCTTTTTTTCCAGACGCGATTCCGATCTCCGCCGCCATCTCCATCAAGCTTCGGGGGACCACAATTCCTGCGCCGGCACCCTGCCGGGACGAGGAAGTGCCCCCGGATTCATCTCCATCGACGTTGCTTCCTCCCTCCATGATGCGGGAGTAGTTCCTCCTCGGGGCTGAGGTTCTTACCAGTAGCTATGTGGTCAATTCTCTCTCCCATGATGTGATCTTCGTTGTGATCATAGGCTATGTTAATCCATGATATTTCCCCTTCCTCTATGTATTGGATTGATGTACTCACTTGTCTTTATCTAATATAATCCCCGAGACCAAGGTGACAGCGGTCTATTGGACATGGATTAGAACAATATTTCCATGAGTGATTTCCTCTCTTGTGTGTTGATTGAAGATTGAGAGTCTCTTGGTGCTTGTCTTTGACTATCCTTTAGATATGTTGTGGTGATTGTGGGACTCTCTTTGGATGGCCGCGGTGACATTGGGAAATCCTTAGATTGAGAACTACGAACTTTGAGGTGTGCTTTTGTAGCCCTACATAATTCTCGTCCTCTCTTGACCACGAAGGAATGACCTCCGAGTGCGTCCCCTTTGCATGTTTTATGAGAAATATCATGTGATTCGATTATGTTAATGTTGTTGGGAGTTGCCACTAGTGAAAGTATGAAGCCTAGGCCTTGTTTCCACCATTGCAATACCATTTGTGCTCACGTTTACCACTTGTTTGCTTGCTGCATTTTTTATTACAAATTTATATTACTTTGTTTTGCCATCCATATCACTTGCCATTTAACATCTCTTCGCCGAATAGTGCACCTATACATCTAACAAGTGTATTAGGTGTGTTGGGGACACAAGAGACTTCTTGTATCTTAGTTGCAGGGTTGCTTGAGAGAGACCATCTTCAACCTCTACTTCCCTGAGTTTGATAAACCTTAGGTCATCCACTTGAGGGAAATTGCTACTGTCCTACAAACCTCTGCGCTTGGAGGCCCAACATAGTCTACAAGAGTAGAAGCGTGTGTAGACATCAGCACCAGAGCAGCCGGAGCGTCGGCGGCTCTCTTCACGCCTTGCTGACGAGGCGGAGGAGGAGGCGGGCTGCTAGGACGCGTCGGCGCAGGCGGAGGAGGAGGCGGGCTGCTTGGATGCGCCGGCGCAGGCGGAGGAGGAGGCGGGCTGCTCGAACGCGCCGGCGCAGGCGGAGGAGGAGGCGGAGTGCCGCCACGCGCCTGATCACCCGGAGAAGGAGATGGAGTGCGTTGATCCCTTGCAGAAGGAGGGGGCGGAGTGCGCTGATCCCTTGCCGGAGGAGGAGGCGGAGTGCGCTGACTCGCCGGAGGCGTCCTGTTCACAAGGTTGATGAGGTCCTTCCGCCATAGGCATGGAGTCTTCATAGAAGAACCCAGCCGAGTCTCCCCTTCACTGGCAGGGTGGTCAAGCTCGAGATCCTCAAACCCCTCTGTTATTTGATCCACCATCACCCTAGCATATCCTTATGGAATCGGACGGCAGTGAAAAGTTGCGCCGGGTTCAGAAGGAAAAACAGAGCCTACAGCCGCCTTGACTTTGAATTGCATCCATTGCGTCATAAGGTGGCAATGTTGAGACTCCATGATAGCATCCACGGGGTAGCTAGCAGGAGCATCCAAGACAGGCTCCTCAGGAAGCTCGGTGGAAGCCACGCTGCTTTTCCGCTGAGATGGCGGGGTAACTTCGAGGGTAGCTTCGACAAGTTGCTTGCTGCGAGATTCTTCTCGTTCGTCCTCTAGCGCTTTTACTCTTGCGTGCAGCGCCTGCAAAGTGGTCTCATCCACTTTCTTCTTCCTCTCCCGGTATTTGTAACCGCCTGCGTCGGGAAACCCGGCCTTCCACGAAAGGGAGCCTGCCGTGCCTCGTGTCCGTCCAGGGTGCTCAGGATTCCCGAGGGTCATTGTGAGCTCGTCGTTCTCTTTGTCGGGAACGAACGTCCCTTGCTGCGCTATTTCGATATAGAACTAAAGCCGCGTGATGGGTATTGCAAGTTGCTCGTCCGTCCAAACGCACTTCCCTGTTACAGGGTCCAAGGTTCCCCCAACTCCAAAGAACCAAGTCCTTGAACGGTCTGGCCAGTGTAATGTCTGTGGTTCGATCCCTTTAGCAAGCAGGTCATTCTCGGCCTTGTCCCACAACGGCCGGGCTTTGAGGTAGCCACCTGACCCGTGCGATGGTGATACAGCTTCTTCGGAACATTTGTCTTGTTTCTCTCTGACATCTTCTTACTCTTTTCCGATTTCTGGCGGACCACAAATGCGTCCCAGTAATCTCTGATCTTCTCAAACCGGCCGGTGAATTCTGGAGTCTTGTTTTTTTCGACAAACTTTGCATTCAGCTCATTCTTCCACCTCCTTAATAGCTCCCCCATCTTCTTAAGAGCGGCCGCCTTGACCAATTGCTCTATAACTGGTGGTTGCTTCTCCGGATCCTCCTCTGGCAGTAGGGTGAAATTGGACTTCAGCGCGGTCCAAAGATCATTTTTCTGCATATCATTGACATAAGACACCTGAGAGTCTTCGTTCTTAGTCTTGTACCATAGGTGGATGCTGATCGGGATAATGTCCCTAACAACAACCCCGCACTGAGCAGTAAATGCGTCCTTGGCCTTCCCGCGTTTACTCGGTAGGCCATCGCGCCTGATTTCTTCGATGATGAACTTTTCATCCTGGCGTAACCTTTTCTTCGGGCCTCGTGTCTTTACCGAACTTTGGCTCGATCCGGAGGGCTAAAAAAGAAGAAAGAAGAGAGTTAATACGTGTACATATATACCAAAACAATCAACGCGTCAATTAGCTATAGTGTCAGCACATGCTTAATGAATACATATTGAAAGTGCAACTAATCCCCGGGTGGTTTTGGTAATTAATAACAACATATATATCATTGAACTAATATTCTCTTGAGAATCATTTCAGAAAAGTTCGATGATATAGATATGGAAATGTCTGAAGAAGTGGACCCCTCAAAATGCTAAGACAAGTATTGGCAAAAGCTCAAGACTCCATTTTTGGTTTAGTGATCAAAGATCACATTGAGTCCATAGGAAAAGCCAATACTATTAAAAGGGGATGAGGTTGTGTTAATGTTCTTGTTGCTCAAGTGCTTGGTGATCTAGCTCCCTCAACTATCAGCACTCTTCACTTCACAACACACTCATAAGTAATCTCGGACAAACCGATTCTGCAAACTCAGTCCCACCGAGATGAACCACTTTAGTTATTTCCCTAAACCCTAACTTTTCGGTCTATCCGATTCTGAGTCTCGGTCTCACCGAAAATCTTCTGCCAACCTTCTGTAACCAAGTGACAGCATTTCGGAATATCCGAGTTGTTGTTTTCGGTCACACCGAGATGGCAAACCCTAACCTTTGACTCACTTCGGACACACCGAGATGGTATTTTCGGTCCCACCGAAAATCCCAACGTTCACTATATTTGAACTTTCGGTCTGACCGAGTTTTCACTTCGGTCTCACCGAGATTGGTCAAATGTGTGTGTAACGGTTGGATTTTGTGTGGAGGCTATATATACCCCTCCACCCCCTCTTCACTCGTGAGGAGAGCCATCAGAAAGTACCACCACTTCTACCATACACTTTCTGAGAAGTGAACCACCTACCCTTGTGTTGAGATCAAGCCATTCCATTCCTACCATATGAAACTTGATCTCTAGCCTTCCCAAGTTGCTTTCCACTCAAATCTTTCTTCCACCACAGCCATATCAGTGAGGAGAGTTGAGTGTTGGGGAGATTATCATCTGAAGCACAAGAGCAAGGAGTTCATCACCATCAACACCGTCTATTACCTTTTGGGGGGTGGTGCCTCCTAGATTGGTTAGGTGTCGCTTGGGAGCCTCCGTCGTGATGTGGAGTTGAACCAAGAAGTTTGTAAGGGCAAGGAGATCGCCTACTTCGTGAAGATCTACCCCGAGTAAGGCTAGTCCTCCGTGGGCGTAGGCCGTGATGGAATAGACAAGGTTGCTTCTTCGTGGACCCTTCGTGGGTGGAGCCCTCCGTGGACTCGTGCAGCCGTTACCCTCCGTGGGTTGAAGTCTCCATCAACGTGGATGTACGATAGCACCACCTATCGGAACCACGACAAAAATCTCCGTGTCACCAAACTGCGTTTGATCTTCTCCACCTCTCTTTTACATGTGCAATTTACTTTCCGCTGCATAAACTCTAGAATTGCATGTGTAGGGTGTTACTTGAACTGATCTTGTTTGTGAAACTGCCGAAAACATTGCATGATCTAAAGGCAGATTTTTTATATTGTCAAGTAGTCTAATCACCCCCCTCTAGACCTACTTTCGATCCTACAAGTGGTATCAGAGCTTTGGTCTCCATTGCCTTGGTTTCCATTGCATTGGACTCCATAAGCTTGGTTTCACAACCTAGGAGAGTATGGCGTCTAGTGAGGGTAATTATCGTAGAGGTCCCTACTTTGATGGTACAAATTTTGCTAGTTGGAAGCATAAAATGAAAATGCATATTCTTGGTCATAACCCAGCCGCATGGGGCATTATTTGTGTTGGCATGCAAGGTAACTTCTTTGAAGAAGGAAAAGTTCCGGATCGCGAAGCTACACCCGAAGAACTGAAGATGTTGCAAAATAATGCTCAAGCTTGTGACATTCTCTTCAATGCTTTGTGTCCCGAAGAGTTCAACAAAATCAGTCGTCTTGAGAATGCTAAGGAGATTTGGGATACTTTGGTTGAAATGCACGAAGGTACTGAATCTGTGAAGGAATCAAAGCTGGATATTCTTCAAGGTCAGCTTGACAAGTTCAAGATGAAGGATGGTGAAGGAGTCGCTGAAATGTACTCTAGGCTTGCTCTCATCACAAATGAGATTGCTGGCTTAGGAAGCGAAGAAATGACCGACCGATTCATCATTAAGAAGATTCTCAGAGCTTTGGATGGAAAGTATGACACCGTGTGCACTTTGATCCAAATGATGCCAAACTACAAGACTCTCAAGCCAACTGAAGTCATTGGAAGAATTGTTGCTCATGAGATGACACTTAAGGATAAGGAAGAGCTTCACAACAAGTCAAGTGGTGCTTACAAAGCTACAAGTGATGCTCCTACTACCTCAAGTGACAAGCTAATTTCCAATGAAGAGATAAGCCTAATGGTCAAGAACTTCAACAAGTTCTACAAGAATAGAGGCAAAGAAAGAAGCTCAAAATCCAGATCATATGATGAAAAGAGATCTTCTAGTCGTGATCGAAACTGCTACAATTGTGGAAGACCCGGACACTTCTCAAATGAGTGTACGGCTCCCCACAAGAGAAGAGAAGAATCTCCAAGAAGAAGAGCAAGAGATGAGTCACCTCAGAGAGAGAGAAGGAGCAGAGATGATCGTTATGAACGAAGACCTTCTCGGAGAAGCAAGGATTCGGAGAGGAAAGACAAGTCATCAAGGAGCTACACAAGAAGAAGACATCAAGCTCATGTTGGTGAATGGGTCTCCGGCTCCGACTCTGACAATCAATCCGATGGAAGCTATCACTCCGACTCCGACTATAGTCAAGATGAAGGTGTTGCTGGACTTGCACTCGTATCCTCCAACTCCAACTCCTACGACTTATTTGATTCACCAAATGAGGGAATTGGAAGATGCTTCATGGCTAAAGGTCCCAAGGTAACACACCCTGAATTCATTGACTTTGATAGTGATGAGGATGACTTGCTTGGTGAAGATGAGCTCTTGCATGATAAATCTAGTGAGCTTAGTAATGATGAAAATGCTAGTAGTCTTTATAGTCGAGAAGAGTCGAATGACAATGCTATGAAGGAGATTGAGCGTCTAACTAAAGAACTAAACACTCTTAAGTTAGCTCATGAAACAACTCAAGAAGATCATAGAGAGCTCCTAAGATCTCATGAGAAGCTACGCTTCGAGAAGCTCACTCTAGAGCAAGAACACGAGTTTCTAAAAGCGATCAATGACGATCTTCGAAAGAAGAGTTCTTCATATCTTGCCAAACGACTTCTCTTGTCTAATTTCTTGCCACCTATTAAGACTAAGCATGACAAGCATAAGAAAAGTTCTTCCTCTAGTAGTAACAATAACAATGTTAAATCAAATGTTGTTACTTCTAGTAGTTCTCTTGATTCCACTAACAATGTTTCAAGCCAAGTTACACTTGAGCAAGAAAATAGCTTATTGAAGGAAATCATAGAGAAAGGTGTCTACAAGAGTCTTGCCTGAAGCAAGAACAATGAGGAAATTGTTCGCAAACAAGGAAGACACCGGAAGAATCAAGGGATTGGTTTTGAGCGAAAGTTCAACGCCGAAGGTGTTGAGTGGGAAGAAGGTCAATACCCTACTCCACAGTTTGTCTCACAAAAGGAGAAGTATGATCCTACTTCTTCCAATGTGGAACAAGCTCAAGATGACCTTCCACCACAAGACCACAAGCTAAAGGCCAAGGACAAGCTTCAAGAGGAGATTGATGCATTCATTGAAGCACCTCAAGCCATGGTCAAGTGGGTTCCCAAGGACACATCAAGTTCTACTTCGTCAAGCTCAACTACAACACCAAGGATTCCCATCAAGATGATGTGGATCCCAAAGAAGAAGAACTAGTAGGTTCTTGAGGGTGACTCCGCCAACAAACTTCACTCATATTCTTTTTGGCAAGAACTTGTGCAATCAACTTCCACATCATGCACTTGTTCATGGAGTCACAAACCCTCTTGTTGGTAAGTGAAGGGACAAGGTAATCATTGCTTTCATGGACATCATCTTTTGTGAACTTCACTCTATGTCTATGGATATTCTTGTTTGTTCCTTGTGGGACTAACCCATGTAGGTATTGAAAGTGCCCTAATCCAAAGGATTGCTCCCAACTTTTGATGATCTACATCAACATTGAGCATCCACATCCTCAACATCTACATGAAGTCTTCTACGACAACCCAAGGTTAGTTTGACCCTTTAAAAGGGGTTCTCACATCTAGGGGGAGCTTTGCTCTAAAAATTGGGCTAAAGCATCTCCAAGTGATGTGAACACATAAATGCTTTATGTAAAAGTGGTAACCCCACTTGTGCTTAAACGATGAGTATGACCTATGATCAAATGTTCTCATTTGGCTCCTAAGTCAATATACTCATATATAGATGACCTAGTCATCGACAAATTGTGTGCTAGTAGCTAGAATGATTGGTTGTGCATGTTTGACACATGTTTCAGTTGCTATCTTATTGTGTGAGCATGTTGAATGCATGATTCTATTCATTCAAGGACATCCATTTGTGGTTTTGATTGTTTTGGTCTCTTTTTCTGGCCAAATGGATGGACAAGAATGCCTAAGCACCTTTCCCTAGCTATCTATGCTTTCTTGTCTCAAAATTCTATTCATGCTCATATCACAACTTTGAACAAGTCTTTTTCGGACAGTCCGAGTGAGGAGCACTCGGAACCACCGATTCGTCTAAGGCTGACTTCCAAAACCTTCTAAGCCCATTTCGGTCTGACCGGTTTCTCAATATCGATCCAACCGAAACGCTTAGACTGATCTAGGTTTCATCTCGGTGAAACCGAGTTCAAACTCTCGGTCTGACCGATGTGTGTAACTGCTAGCAGATATACATCTCGGTGACACCGAGTTTTTCAACTCGGTCCCACCGACAGCACGGGGTTATATATACCTGAGGGGCTGCGCGCGATTTCTTTCTTCAAACCGTTCGCCCCCAAGACCCCTGCTGCCGCCGCCCTGGTCTACGGATCGTCGCCTTCGTCGCCTGTGCGCCCTCGCCGCAGGTCTCCGCCGCCGTCAACGGTAATCATCTCCACCGTTGCCGCCGTAGAGGGACACCACCAAGTTAGGGTGTGTCCCGATCCCTTTTCGTGCTCCACTGCTGATTCTTGCACGATAGGCTGCCATGATTCAATCCATGTTTGATATGTTCCCCACACAATAGTTCAGATCGTCTAGTTTCGAGGAAAATTCTTAGGTTTAGGTTTCCACGGAATGCATCTCGGTGAAGCCGATTTTTGAAACTCGGAATGACCGATTTGGCCTCTGGCCATTGCACTGCATAGTTCGGTTTAACCGAGTTGTGCCAATCGGAACGACCGAAAAGAAGTTTCAGTGAAACCCTAAGTTTTCGGTAGGACCGAAACCCACTTCGGTCTGACCGAAAGTGGTGTGTAGGTTCTGTTGAGCACTTCGGTTGCACCGAAACCTAAAATCGGTTTGACCAAAATACATTCTGTGAAAACTCAAAACTAAGTCTTTAACTCAATTTATTTTTTGCAAAAACTTCTGCAGTTGTGATAACTCTTCCATTCTGCCTATACCTTATCTTTTCACAGGTCTTTCAGCCATGTCAGATGTCAGTGACAGCCAGAACAGGTCTGAATCACCATTTGCTGAAATTCCAGAGGCAGATACAAGTCCTGCAAGCAGCTCTAGTGATGATGGTGAGAGGAGCACCCCTAGTGGTCTGCCTCCCGCAGCTACGAGAACCAGGAAGAAGAGAACTTCTGATGATGAGGACTCCGACTTTGTTGCTGAGGAAGTTACCTCCAAGCCCAAGAGGAATGTGGTTGCCAAAGAGCACCAAGGGCAGCAGCCAAGGAAAGGTACAAGCAAAGTGAAGCAGTCTGCAGTTGCTAAGAAGCTCAACTTGGAAGAGCCTGCTCCAAGCAAGGTGAAGAAGACTTCCAAAAGGAAGAGGGTTGTTTATGCTGAACCTCAAGTTGATGCTGAAGAAGAAGAAGAAGATGCACCCCAGCCTCCTCCTCAGAAAGCTAAGTTCATGGGTGATGCTATTCGGGCTCAAGCCTCCTCTAAGCCCAAGAAGCCTGCTCCTTCCAAAGCAGCTCCAGCCAAGCCCAAGAGAACAACCAGAAGCATTCCAGCTTCTGAGAAGAACAAAGGAGAGATGCCACCGTCTGAATCAGATGAAGAGCATGTGTTGCTCAAGCTCCGTCCCAAGTTGCCACTCCACAATGATGCTCATCCTCAAGCTGAGGACATGAAGGCAAGGAAGGACAAAGGTCTCAGGCTATGGAGACAGTCTGATCCATACGCCGTAAGGAGAAGGACTGCTGTGGACCCCAGATTCCACACCAGAGAGCAGCAGGATTTCTATGAGACCGTGCTAATGGATAAGAAGCCCATTGTTGCTGACACCAGGTATGTTGACTGGAAGTACATTGACAGTGAAGAGCACCGGGACTTCTTTCCCCAAGTGCATGAGAGCTTTACTGCATGTGGAGTTGCTGACTTTGTGGGTCAAGAGCTGACAGCCTGGAATGACGAGATGATCATGCAGTTCTATGCCACTGCCCACTTCTACCCTGATGGCAAGATCACCTGGATGACTGAAGGTCAAAGGTTTTCTTCGACTGTTGAAGAATGGGCAGAACTTCTGAACGCTCCAGTGCAGAGAGAGGACGACATTGATGTCTATGGGATTCCTAAGAAGAGTCATGATTCCATGAAGAATATGTACAAGGAGATCCCAGCTGCTGATTTAGAGGGATGGAAGCTCGGCTCAGTGTATTATCTCCAGGCAGGTCTGACCACCACTAACACTATTCTGAGGCATACTTTGATGCCTAAGTCAGGTGACCACCGGATGATACGAGGCTATTCTATCAACATGCTGCACATTCTCGATGAGAAGGCACCTTTTAAGGTGATGGACTTGATGGTAGAGACCATTAAGAGGACTGCAGCTGACCAGAAGAGGTCATGTGGGTTTGCACCGCAGATACAGATGCTCATCAACGCCAAGTTTGGCACGGGCAAATTCATGTTGGATAGGAAGCACTTGCCACTGCAGCCAGAACATGAGGACAACGTAGTTGTGATGGATGAAGAGGATCCCACCTCAGTTGAGGGGCAAGCCAAAATTGAAGCTGCGAAGAAAGCTAAAGCTGACAAAGAGGCAGCAGCAGCAGCAGCTAAGCCAAAGAGCTTTGGAGAACAAATTCTTGAAGCTACCCAAAGGATTGAACAACGCCTGGCCAGCATTGAGCAATCTCAGGAGAGCCTTGAGAGGATTGTCGAGGACAAGATCCACGCTCTGGACGTGAAGCTGACTGAGATTCAGGTGTCTGTCAACAAGCTTGAGGCAGACATGGAGGAGACTAGGCAGGAGAGAGCAGAGCTTATGCAGGATGATCTAGTCCAGGACTCTCATCGCCAGACTGCTCAGGTTCCCAGAGGATCCAGATCTGCAGCTATCCCAGTGACAGACTCCAGGGCTACCACTTCAGCACCAGCTACAGCTCCAGCAGTTCCTTCAGCTCCAGCATCCACTCCTCCACCGCAGACATCAGCAGAGGTCTTCGTAGATGCAGCTATCTCTACACCGACATCTACCCAGACGGGAGCCGCCAGCAGAGCCCGCAGTGACGTTTAGCTCTATACCTTTTCGAACTTTTTGGTAACTTGTTGCCAAAGGGGGAGAAATTGTTATAGATCATAGGGCTTCGAGAGAGAGAGTGCTCTTTCGTCTTTTCGTTCTTTTGCCGGTTTTCTTTGAGATACATTGGTTTCTTTTGGTTCCAGATACTTTATGTGTGCTTGCTACTACGTTTGATGCTACCTTAATGAGTGCTTAGTCATACTATGCCTTAATGTGTGCTTTTTGCTTATCATATGCTATTTCTTATTGTATGGCTATTTACTCTTGTCTTGGTGATTGAGTGCATGTTATTCATTCTTATCATTTTGTGCGCTCCACCAAGATGTATGTGACATGGAAGAGTGACCCATAATCCTAATCGATTGTGCATTTGCATTCAAACGCAAATTTCAAATAATGCACAAATTTAGGGGGAGCTCTTGTTTATCACATACTTCTCAAAGCGACGATATTATTCTTTGATTATATCCTTTGTCGAAGCTTTGATCTATATGTTGTCATCAATTACCAAAAAGGGGGAGATTGAAAGTGCAACTAATCCCCGGGTGGTTTTGGTAATTAATAACAACATATATATCATTGAACTAATATTCTCTTGAGAATCATTTCAGAAAAGTTCGATGATATAGATATGGAAATGTCTGAAGAAGTGGACCCCTCAAAATGCTAAGACAAGCATTGGCAAAAGCTCAAGACTCCATTTTTGGTTTAGTGATCAAAGATCACATTGAGTCCATAGGAAAAGCCAATACTATTAAAAGGGGATGAGGTTGTGTTAATGTTCTTGTTGCTCAAGTGCTTGGTGATCTAGCTCCCTCAACTATCAGCACTCTTCACTTTACAACACACTCATAAGTAATCTCGGACAAACCGATTCTGCAAACTCAGTCCCACCGAGATGAACCACTTCAGTTATTTCCCTAAACCCTAACTTCTCGGTCCATCCGATTCTGAGTCTCGGTCTCACCGAAAATGTTCTGCCAACCTTCTGTAACCAAATGACAGTATTTCGGAATATCCGAGTTGTTGTTTTCGGTCACACCGAGATGGCAAACCCTAACCTTTGACTCACTTCGGACAAACCGAGATGGTATTTTCGGTCCCACCGAAAATCCCAACGTTCACTATATTTGAACTTTCGGTCTGACCGAGTTTTCACTTCGGTCTCACCGAGATTGGTCAAATGTGTGTGTAACGGTTGGATTTTGTGTGGAGGCTATATATACCCCTCCACCCCCTCCTCATTCGTGAGGAGAGCCATCAGAAAGTACCACCACTTCTACCATACACTTTCTGAGAAGTGAACCACCTACCCTTGTGTTGAGATCAAGCCATTCCATTCCTACCATATGAAACTTGATCTCTAGCCTTCCCAAGTTGCTTTCCACTCAAATCTTTCTTCCACCACAGCCATATCAGTGAGGAGAATTGAGTGTTGGGGAGATTATCATCTGAAGCACAAGAGCAAGGAGTTCATCATCATCAACACCGTCTATTACCTTTTGGGGGGTGGTGCCTCCTAGATTGGTTAGGTGTCGCTTGGGAGCCTCCGTCTTTGAGATGTGGAGTTGAACCAAGAAGTTTGTAAGGGCAAGGAGATCGCCTACTTCGTGAAGATCTACCCCGAGTAAGGCTAGTCCTCCGTGGGCGTAGGACGTGATGGAATAGACAAGGTTGCTTCTTCGTGGACCCTTCGTGGGTGGAGCCCTCCGTGGACTCGCGCAGCCGTTACCCTCCGTGGGTTGAAGTCTCCATCAACGTGGATGTACGATAGCACCACCTATCGGAACCACGACAAAAATCTCCGTGTCACCAAACTGCGTTTGATCTTCTCCACCTCCTTTTACATGTGCAATTTACTTTCCGCTGCATATACTCTAGAATTGCATGTGTAGGGTGTTACTTGAATTGATCTTAATTGTGAAACTGCCAAAAACATTGCATGATCTAAAGGCAGATTTTTTTATATTGTCAAGTAGTCTAATCACCCCCCCTCTAGACCTACTTTCGATCCTACACATATATACCTGGCCGGACTCCGTTCGGTCACCGGAGCCGTCATCACCGTGTCCTTCTTCCACCGGTAATCGGTCACCGGAGCCGTCATCACTTTGTCCTTCTTCCACCGGTAATCGGTCACCGGAGCCATCATAAGCATGTGTTTCCTCCTCCATTGGATCACCGGAGCCATCATAATCATGTGTTATCTCCTCCATTGGATCACCGTAGCCTACTTCTTCATCACCATGTCCTTCCAAATGACCATCGTAGTCGACGTTGATATACATTTCGACAGCAGCTCCGTCTGCGATTATGTCCCCCAACACCTGTTCTGCTACCTCGTCTCGTCCTATGTCCATAGTTTATGCAAATATTACGACATGGCAATTATTATACAAACATGACAGAACGGATATATTAGTGGCTTCGACGCTTCTCTAGGGTTTGTGGTGGCCTCGGCGACCCTAGACCCCCTCGACCCTCGAACCCTCAACAACCCTCGACCCCTCGGCTATCCCTCCCCCCCCCCTCATGTCAAAGTTATCGGGGAGGGGGTATATATATATCGAGAACGACGACATATACGTAGAAAAAAATGTTATAGGGTAGGGGGGTAGATATCGATCGACCCCCCGCATGTCGAAGTTATCCGGGAGGGGGTATATCGACAAAATTTCATCATCATATATCATCGAATAAAATTACATCATCATCATCATATATTATACATCTAAAAAAGTTTTCATATATCACCATATATATCATCATCATCTAGTACAAAAAATTGACCAATCAAGTTTTCATATATGATCATCATCTACTGCAGAAAAAATTTGACCAATCGACGACACTCGAACCCTCGGCCCCTCGACGACCCTCGAACCCT
>LR738712.1:857538874-857608397 GCA_902687465.1 Secale cereale
ACCATATATATCATCATCATCTAGTACAAAAAATTGACCAATCAAGTTTTCATATATGATCATCATCTACTGCAGAAAAAATTTGACCAATCGACGACACTCGAACCCTCGGCCCCTCGACGACCCTCGAACCCTCGACCCTCCACCCCTCGACCCCTCGGCGACCCTCGACCCCTCGGTGACCCTCGACCCCTCGAACCCTCAGCAACCCTCGACCCCTCGGCTACCCCTCCCCCCCCTCATGTTGAAGTTATCGGGGAGGGGGTATATATATATATATATATCGAGAACGACGACATATACGTAGAAAAAAAATGTAGAGTTTGCTGATTTAGGGTTGCACATGTTTTTGAAACTCGGATTAATTGAATGCTGCTATTGGACTGAATTAACTGAAGTGTTGAATTTAGGGTTGTTAATTAACTGAATGCTTATGTCTTGTTTGACTGAATTTTAGGGTTTTGAATTAACTGAATTGAATGTTCCTGTCATGTTTGAATAAATTTTATGGTTCTGCAAATAGAGTTGGCTCGTTGTTCTATTTTTTTATAGATAATACTCTCTTCACTCCAAATTACTTTTCAATACGTAATTTGGGACGCAGATTGTATTAGTTACTAAGAGCAACTCTGTGGTCTAGAGGAATGAAGGGTAGTTAGGTTAGGATCGAGGCCTGATGAAATCTTAGGCGTCATCCTACGGGATTGTAATGTGACAATTATTTAATCAATACAATCTCTTTATCCCTAAAAACACTAGCATATGCTCCAAAAACACCTGGGTTTCAGATAATTGTCAATAGGGAGGTTGGGGTGGGAAATTTGTGTTTAGCAGATTTATTTATTTGCTTTATTACGTTTTTTTACAAGATTTTGTTTTGTTTTTTCAAGAAGGAACTTTTTTGGGCGAAGTAGTAGTCGTTCCGTGGTTGATTGATAATTAGGACAGTTAGCCCAACAGCCTATCTTTTTTTTTTAGAAAGAACGGCCTATCTATTTTGTTTTTTTGTTTTTTTGAGGTGCTGTGCATGCGCTCCAGCTCGTAGAAAAGCCCAGCCCACACCAAACCCTGGTAAGAGGTTAGGCTCCAGGGGCCCACGAGGAGGAAAAGGAGAAAAAAAAGGGGCGTTCCGAGAATCGAACTCGGGACCTCTCGCACCCGAAGCGAGAATCGTACCACTAGACCAAACGCCCTGTTACATGCTGCAGCGGGGCCATTTAAATAAAGTTAACCAATATCCTGTCTTTTTCAATTTTTAGAAGATCTCGTGAAAGCAGTGCTGTCGAATTCATCAAACAGCTTGAACTGAAACTGATTCATCTTAAACAAGCAAAGTCCAAACGTCTTGCAGATCGACGAGAACAGAGCTGAAAACGGAAGATTTCGCATGCTTAATACAACAAGGTTAAACTTGCAAGGGTTTTATCTATCTCCTAATTCTGAGTTTTTTTTGGCCTTAAATAGATTAATAGGCATCTGTGTACGCTGGCTGGGTGTGCTTTGAAGCTGTTGTTCCTCGCCGCTAATTGCCTGCTTGTTCGGTCTCCTCTAAATTTGTAAGTCTCTCTCCACAACATCCAATGCAGAACCGTCACTCCCTCGCCGTAGGCCCGTAGCCCCACCGCTAGGTACCCATCTTCCTGGCCCCATATTTTCTCCCATTTTGTGCCGCCGCCTCCATCCTGCGCTACCCTGTCTAGCGCCACTACCTATTGCTCCTCCATAGCACCACCCTCCTCCCCCCCTCCATTTTTTTTGAGACATTCTCGCAGGGCTTCATTCAAACTGTCACAACATTTACGGGAATAAAATTCAAGTGTCCGGGTTGGCCTTACCAAACATGGCGACCAAAACCTAAAGAAAGTGCATGCTTAGCGAGATTGTGAGCCTCGAAATTCGAGCTCCTATACTCGTGACCAATGTTACAAGCAGTAAAAGAACGAGAGCGATCTATGATTTCATGTATGATTGCAGCATGTCCCGCCAACGACCCCTGCTTGATATCATCCACCACCTTCTTGCAATCAGAAGCCACTTGTATCTTTTGAACATACAGATCCTCCGCAAGTGATAGTGACTCACGTACTGCCAAACTTCAAGTGTAACAGGGTTATGTATATGTTTGAAAGTGATTGCCGACGCACCCAAAAATACTCCATTGATGTCTCTACAGACCACGGCAACGGCTCCAATATTATCATTTAGTACTGCAGCGTCGACATTCATCTTCACATGATCTTGTGGTGGTGGTAACCACTGTGATGGTCTAGTCAAAGTACTCTTGATTGTCTGGTTCGGTACCGCTAGAATTTGAATGGTCCTCAAGAAAGAATTAATGAAGTGATGGATTTGCAACGGACTGTCATATATACCATCATGAATAGCTCTCCTCCGTGCCCTCCATATCGCCCAAAGTGTCACCACCATGCGCGTGAACTCGTCATGAGGCAGAACTTCATGCATCGTGAACACCCAATTTTTTGCATTCAGACTCAAATTATCACACATTGTTTCAACCAGCTCATCAGAAGATAAAGACCACACGCACCTCGAAACGACACAATCAATTAGGGCATGCTTCCAGCTGTCCTCTGCCGAACAGAGGCACAAACACAGCTCGTTGCCATATGCCTATGTTGTAAAACATCCGCTGTTGGTGTCGAGTTGTTACACAATCTCCATATAAAGTTCTTTAATTTCGACGGAACCTTGATATTCCAGACGAACGTCCAGGCTTTCTGCTCTCGTTCCATAGCTGACGATCCTCCAGTCCCGTCCAAGAGATTTTCATGCTGCCTCTTTAAGTCGGACAACAAATTATACGCTGAACTTACTGAAAACATGCCACGACAGTCCTCTCCCCAAGCCCAGAAATCTTCTATCTTTTTTGTACACAGTGGGATTTTTAGTATCTCCTCAACATCAACCGGTACAAATATCCTCCGTAGCTCTTCCTCTCGCCATGATGAAGATGAGGCATCAATGAGTTCTGAGACCAGAATAGGTGGCTGGGTTACCAGTGAGCAGATTGGCCTCATAAGCCCGGTCCTTGGTAACCAGTTTTGCTGCCATATGCTTGTTTTCTCTCCTGTACCAATCCTTCTAATAATGCCTTGAGCTATCACGTCCCTTCCATCCAAAATATCTCTCCATATTTGTGAGGGGTGATTACCCAACTCTGAATCCAAGAAAGAAACAAAAGGATAATATACTGACTTAAGTATTCTAGTGCTCAGTGTCATAGGTCCTTCAATCAATCGCCAAGCCTGTCTTACGAGGAGTGACAAATTGAAAAGCTCAATATCCCGAAATCCTAAACCGCCCAAAGACTTTGGTTTAGTGCATACGTCCCAAGCGACCCAACTAGGCTTCCTCTTGCCTCTCTTACTGCCCCACCAGAATTGTCGAATCATCGATGTAACACTTTCACATATACCTCGTGGCAGTCTGAAGCACGCCATAGAATAAACCGGAATAGCTTGGGCAACCGCCTTTATCAAAACTTCCTTTCCCGCATAAGACAAAAGTTTCTCCATCCATCCCTTTATCTTTTCCCAAACTCGGTCTCTCAAATATTTGAAAGTTCCGTTCCTTGAATGACCCACATCAGTTGGCATGCCCAAATACCTCTCGCTGAGTTGTTCATTGTGCACATCAAGAGAGTTTTTTATGCTTTCACGAACAGACTGTGGGCAACCCTTGCTGAAGAAGATAGAGGATTTCTCATTATTCACCATCTGACCAGAAGCATTACAATAGGTAGTCAACAGGTTTGATGCGTCAGTCGCCCCCTCATTACTCGCCTTAAAAAGCAGCATGCTATCATCGGCAAAGAGAAGGTGGTTAACAACCGGAGCTGTCGGGGCCACCTGTACTCCCACAAAATGCGATGACTGAGTTTCAGATTTCAAGAGGCACGAAAGGCCCTCTGCTACAATCAAGAAAAGATAAGGGGAGATTGGATCTCCCCGTCGGATACCCCTGGTGGGTTTAAAATGTTCTAATTTTTCTCCATTGAACAACACTGAAAAAGAGACTGACTTAATCATACCCATGACAACATCAATCCAAGCTCGTGCAAAACCAAGCTTGCTGATATAGCCTCCAGATAAGGCCATTCCAGTCTATCATATGCTTTCATCATGTCCAGCTTCAAAGCACAATGACTATTTGATTTTGCCTTGCTCCGCTTCATGAAATGCAGACATTCATAGGCACATATTATATTATCAGTTATCAATCTCCCAGGAACAAAGGCAGACTGTTCTTCAGAAATAATATCTGGCAATATCTGCTTTAATCTATTCGCCACCACCTTTGATGCAATTTTATACAGAACATTGCATAAACTTATGGGTCGGAACTGAGTGAGAAGAGTTGGGTTCATTACCTTTGGTATTAAAACCAAGAAAGTATCATTAATACACCCCACACTTTCTTCTCCCTTGACAATGCGCAACACCGCCCTTGTGACCTCTTCCCCACAAACATCCCAGTGCCTTTGATAAAAATGAGCAGGGAAGCCGTCCGGCCCTGGAGACTTTGTAGGGAACATTTGAAATAAAGCTGCTTTCACCTCATCTCCAGAATAAGGAGCACAAAGAATATCATTCATATTTGATGTGACTTTGTGTGGCACATGTTGTAAAACGGCCTCCATGTTTGTAACTCCCTCGGTTGTATATAACTCTTTATAAAAATTTGATACCATCTCCTTAAGCTCTGCGGGATCATCCACCATAATGCCCAAAGCACCTGAGAGTGCCTTGATCATATTTTTCTTCCTTCTCATACTTGCCCTCATATGAAAGAATTTTGTGTTTTTGTCCCCGGCAGTAAGCCACTCGATTCTCGACCGTTGTCGCCACAGTATCTCCTCCCTGTGATACAATTCAACAAGTCTTTCATTCACCTTTTGTTCCAGATGGCTAGGACCAGTACGCAAGGGGTCAGCCCGAAGCCTACCCAATTCCTTTTTTAGATTTTTGATTTCTGACCAAACTGATCCGAAAGTGTCCATGTCCCACCGCTTTAGCCTGTTTGCCAGACGAGCCAACTTCTCTTTTACATCATCCACTTGCGCCCCTGGCTGATTTGACGACCACGATTCTCTGATTGTATCCTTCAAAATATTATGGGTTTCCCATGCCACTTCATTCCTGAAGATCTTGGGCGCTATCCTTGGTGTTGTTTGCTCCCGATTCAGCTCGAGATGGATTGAACAATGATCCGAAGTGGCTGCCTCTAGGTGGGTCAAGCTTGCATTAGGAAAAAGAGCACACCATTATGCCGACCCGAGAGCACGGTCTAATCTGACCCTAGTATAACATCCACCCGCAACTTTCTTTTCAAATGTCCAAAATCTTCCCTTGAACCCTATATCCATCAACATGCAGACGTCCACAACATCACGAAAAACTTGGATTTGGGCATCACTCCGCTGTCCGATCCCCTCATGTTCATCCGGCCAAAGAACTTCGTTGAATCCGCCCCCCAACTAGGGTTGGACGCTCGAGCGATCTTTTTAGCTCGGCCCGAAACTCTCTCCAGCTCCGCCCGACATGGAAATAGGCCGAGCCGAGCCGTGAATATTCGACTCGTTCGGTGACCGAACCGAGCCGGTTTCCGCTCGGTCCAGCTCAGTGGCCCGTTTCGCAGCCCAGAATATTTTTTTTAGAAAATTGGCAGCCCAGTGTATACACTAAGCAGCCTATGGAACAGCCCAAGCCCACTACGAAGCACCCGCAACTAACCCTAACGCACAAATTCCTCCGCCGCGCCGCCGCTCTCGCCATGACTTGACGAAGTCATTGTCCTCCTCGCCCCGCCCGATGTTGGACGGCTATCTCTCGGTACCGCCGGCAGACGTGCCCGTTCCGCACCGCGTCGGACATCGCCACTCATCGCTCCCGAGGTTCATCGCCAAGCTCTCGCGGCAGTCCGTAATGTGGCCGCCCCAAGCACAAGCATGTATGACTTCCATGGCTCCGTCCGACAGCGCGCATGCACTCACACCGACGACCAGCAAGCACACTTCACGCATCCACTAGCGCTAGCTGACTCACGCACACATGCACTACAGGTCTGCAGCACTAGCACACTGCATCGCCGCGCACCCATACAGCAAGGCACTTTCGTTCAAAAAATAATAATACAGCAAGGCACTCACGAGCCGCTCTGCCTGAAACGAGCCAGAGGGAAGACAAGCCGAGCCTCCAAAAGCAAGGGCGGAGCCACTGGGGGGCGAGCGGGGGCCAGACCCCCCCCCATCGATCCATACAAGAAATATGTCAACTTATGACCTTTTGTTAGTGACCCTGGAAGAATTGGTCATAGATCTATGACCATTTCAGACCAATTGGTCAAAAGCTGTTCGGGGGGCTCCAAACCCTAAACTATAACGACCATTTTGGTCAGAAAGGTCATAATTTCCTTACACGAAATGGTCACAAAGCAGATAGCACTGGTTCGCTGCCTTATTTCTAGCTGTTCATGACCAATATAGATGGTCATAACCTTGAAAATTTTGGTGGGTTGCTACGACTAGGCGCCACCTCATCAGTTTTGCCTATGTGTCATGTCCATGTGGCAGTTTTTGCCCTAGGTTGTGAAGCAACCTATATTTCTGTCATTCCCAAAATTCCCCAAAAAATCTCATAAATTCTTTGGGTCATATCTTCGTCAAATATGTAAAAAACCTTCCTTGCCTAGTTCAAAAATAATTCAAAAATATTCATTTTCCTATTCTGTTCAAAAAAACACTTTGTGAAGGAAGTACCACTTTGGCATGTCCAAATGGTATCCATTTTCTACAGTGCTTTCCTATGCCCAAATAACTATCCTCCACCAAATGCCAGCTCAATCCATTCATTATTTTGAGCCCATCTTCAACATTCGTATTTATGTCCAGTGTGGTACTTTGCAAAGCAAGTACCACCTAGACTCCTCCTTTTGAGCTGAAAATTTGTGAAGACGGTCTTCTTAATAACTGATCATCCTCAACCAAAACTCACGCCCATTAGCCATGTGCATTTTCCGTACCGCTAATCAAATACTTGGCTGCTAATTCATGTTTGAGCATCGATCGGTCTCCTCGTGAGAATCTTATGTTGTAATTTTCTTCCTAGCACATACCTGGGGAGTGGCCAACCCACTAGACATGGCTAGGCCGCCCAGAACACATGGCAACGCCACAGTCACGTGGTGACCACGCAGCGGGCATGCGAGTTTACGCGCTCTAGAGTTGGGGCCCTCGACCACCACCCAAACCTCGATGTATCGCCACCAAACCATGTATTTATTATTAAACAGGTACTTATGTACCTAGAAATGATTTTTGGAAAAAATAAATAGCAAACTATGAGGCAGCCGCAGTTCAAATTTGACCCGCTTCCAGCTGAATCGGCGGAAATTTGTCTTTTTCACGAGAGGTGGATCACAACTTTTTACACCAAACCATTTTGTCAATTGTGCATTAAATATGTCCTAGTATTTTAGAAAATTGATTTGGTCAAATTTTGCAACAATTATTTGGGAGGTCCTTCACAAAAAAACCTCCTTTTGGGCACTCGAAAAATGGAAAATGATTTTTTCGTCCAAAGAAAATGAAAACTTCCTTAGGCAACATTGTTTGCCATTCCAAGATGCACCCTTGTGCACAATATGAGATCATTTGAACGAACTATGCCATGAATGTGGCCATAGGATTGATCATTTGGCTTGAAAGCCATGAATCTTCACGCATGATAGCTCATTTCTGAGAATACTTTTTTAATAGAATTGTCGTATTACAAGTTTATTATTTTTCCTGGTAACTTGGTCATATATAATGACACAATTCGAAGGTGTTCCAATTTTTTTGATTTTTTTTGAATTTTTTATGCCCGTTTCAAAATGCGGTCAAAACGGCGGGAATGACCGTTCCTAGCTAGTTGTTGAATCTTGGAATTTTTTTGGTGTTTCTCTGATTAAATAGATACTTATGTACCTACAAATGATTTTTGGAAAAAATAAAAAGCAAACTACGAGGTAGCTACACTTCAAATTTGACCCGCTTCCAACAGAATCGGCGGAAATTTGTCTTTTTCACGAGAGGTGGATCAAAACTTTTTACACCCAACCATTTGGTCAATTGTACATTAAATATGGCCTAGTATTTTATAAAAATGATTTGGTCCAATTTTGCAACAATTATTTGGGAGGTCCTTCACAAAAAAACCTCCTTTTGGGCACTCGAAAAATGAAAAATGATTTTTTCGTCCAAAGAAAGTGAAAACTCCCTTAGGCAACATTGTTTGCCATTCCAAGATGCACCCTTGTGCACAATATGAGATCATTTGAACAAACTATGCCATGAATGTGGCCATAGGATTGATCATTTGGCTTGAAAGCCATGAATCTTCAAGCATGATAGCTCATTTCTGAGAACACTTTTTTAAAAGAATGACCGTATTACAAGTTTATATTTTTTTTCTGGTAACTTGGTCATATATAATGACACAATGCAAAGGTTTTCCTATTTTTTGATTTTTTTTGAATTTTTTATGCCCGTTTCAAAATGCGGTCAAAACGGCGGGAATGACCGTTCCTAGCTAGTGGTTGAATCTTGGTATTTTTTTGGTGTTTCTCTGATTAAATAGATACTTATGTACCTAGAAATGATTTTTGTAAAAAATAAATAGCAAACTATGAGACAGCTACAGTTCAAATTTGACCCGTTTCCAGCTGAATCGACCGAAATTTGTCTTTTTCACGAGAGGTGCATCAAAACTTTTTACACCCAACCATTTGGTCAATTGTGCATTAAATATGGCCTAGTATTTTAGAAAATTGATTTGGTCCAATTTTGCAACAATTATTTGGTAGGTCCTTCACAAAAAAACTTCCTTTTGGGCACTCGAAAAATGGAAAATGATTTTTTCGTCCAAAGAAAGTGAAAACTCCCTTAGGCAACATTGTTTGCCATTCCAAGATGCACTCTTGTGCACAATATGAGATCATTTGAACAAACTATGCCATGAATGTGGCCATAGGATTGATCATTTGGCTTGAAAGCCATGAATCTTCACGCATGATAGCTCATTTCTGAGAACATTTTTTTAAAAGAATGACCGTATTACAAGTTTATATTTTTTTTCTGGTAACTTGGTCATATATAATGACACAATGCAAAGGTTTTACTATTTTTTGATTTTTTTTGAATTATAAGAGGATATTTGAATGGTTAATATTTGAATGTTTGCCCCAAATAAGAGGATAAACACTATAAGAGGATATTTGAATGGTTAATATTGGAATGTTTGCCCCAAATAAGAGGATAAACACTATAAGAGGATATTTGAATGGTTAATATTTGAATGTTCGCCCCAAATAAGAGGATAAACACTATAAGAGAAACATAAGCTGAATTCTCATTGGTAGAATCCGTTGTGGCATGGATCGATGACATGGACAACATCCGTCCATCCATCCATCCATACATCCATCGGTCCGTCCATCCAGATCCCCAGCCTATCCACTGCAACCCCCTCTCTCTCACGCGGGTGAACCCTAGCCAATCCAGATCCCTCCCCGCCCCCACTCCTCTCCCCGATCCAGATCCCTCCGCCGCCGCCCCGTCCTCCCCTTCCTTCCGCCACCCCAGCCTCTCCCCGATCCAGATCCCTCCCCGCCCCAGCCTTTCCCTCCCCTCGCCTCCGCCACCCACCTCTCCCCTCGCCGCCGGTCTGCAGCCGCGTGCACCCTCCCCTCCCTTCCACTCATCACAAGACAAGCGACGAAGAAAGGGAGGGAGATCTGCCGCCGGTGGCCATGGCGCGTGGAGGGGCGCGGCCGTCGTCGCGTCGGGCGATGGAGGGCCGTCTTCATCTCAGGCGGCCGGTACGTGCTGGCGCGGTGTGCCGTGCTCCTCAGCGACACCGCCACCAAGCCGGCCCCTCAGGCGGGCCGTGCTCATCCGTCTCCCCGCGTGACCACGCCGGACGCGCGCTAACGGCCCCTCTCCCTCGCTCGCAGGCACCGAAGAAGGAGAAGGCCCCTCGAAGCCGGCCAAGTCGGGCGGCGGGAAGCAGAAGAAGAAGTGGAGCAAGGGCAAGCAAAAGGAGAAGGTGAACAACGCGGTGCTCTTCGACCAGGCCACCTACGACAAGCTGCTCACCGAGGTGCCCAAGTACAAGCAGATCACGCCCTCCGTCCTCTCCGAGCGCCTCAGGGTAACGCACTCCATCCTCCTCCCTCCCCCGGATCTCTTCTTCTTCCCGTGAGAACTGAGATCTCGGTATGGTAGGTCATGTGCCTGATGCATCATGGCTCCTGGTGAACTGCTTTGCTGTGATATGCTCTGGTTTGGGGCCAGTCAGTAGTACTAAGAACAAGAACACACCCATGCGCTCCTCAGGATGCAGTGGACATGTAGTACCCAGGGTCCTAGATATTGCACAATCTGATTTTGATTTTTGACATGTGCGGTACCCATGTTCGGTGTATTTTGTCATCACCATTGATTAGTAGACTTGATACTGGAATCTTAGGTGCTAGGTTGACTTGCTGGTTCATGGCTGACTGCTATTTTTAGGATTTGGGAATCATCAGATGGCACCATTTGTCCATTTCTGTTCCATATCTCTTACCCTCTTGTTAAGTAATTAAGTCTTGAACTACTTGAATCTTTAATGTGCTGTAAATCTATGCTCGGTTCTATATGTGAAGGTAGACACTATCTTTGCTGCTTGTGTCTTGAATAAATAAATGAAGTTATGTAATTATGATCTAAAATGTCACATAGGTGACCATTTGTGCCGCCGCCGTCGCTGTGCCGGTTGGAGGTGTTGCTGCTGCATCTGACGGAGCTGCAGCTGCCGCCCCAAAGGGCAACCTTCATCGGACACAACCCCATAGCAGGGCCTCAAGGTTCTGTGCCCCATCGCCCCTCTTTCTTAATTACTAAAATGAAGATTGCTTGTAGTTGCTTACCATTGGTGCAGTCATCATTTTGTTTCTGATTGACTAGTGCTTGTACCAATGTATTGGGTGCTGCAATGGGGGAGAAATATTTCAAATCGACTTGTATGTACATGTTGATTTCCAAGGGACATGTAGTGTAGTTACAAAATGCTACTTACAATACATGCTTGTTTGTTCATCGAATATCCGAGAATCAGTTGCTGTTACCATCTGTGATGTTTTTTTGGGTCCTGCATTATAGTAGAAGGCTTTAAATTTGGCTTGTAGGCACATGGCAAACTCTCTCTCTCTCTCTCTCTCTCTATTCATGATGCTATACAAACTTTGAAAATTGGCACTTTAGTCAAATGTGCTTCCTTTCTGAACAACTGTTTCTACTTATCCATCCTCGAGACCGGTTGCATGCTATCGTAGATGGGTCTGGGTGTGCAGCGCTGCCGTTGTGTTACTACTACTGTGGTTTTTGTTGACTGAAAATGGGCTGCTTTGTTTCAGAGAAGTGCCACTGATCTGATACTGCGGGATCTGCATAATAACCCTGACATGTGGCTGCAAGTGGTGCACATCCTCCAGAACTCCCAGAACCTCAAACATCGAGTTCTTTGCCCTTCAAGTAAGCTTCGGCTCCAAAATGTTTTAATTTGAGTAGTTTACAAGGCTGTTCCCAACTAAATGAAGGTTGATCGATGTCGTGGCTGCAGCTGGTCTTGGATTAGACCATGCATGTTTTACATTCAGTACTGCCAGCACTCGCCATTTATTACACTTGCTATTGTGGTTCACCGGTTATATTAGGAAATGGCGCTGCTAATATTTTCTTGCCGAACTCGTAACCGGTTTTAAGCGGTTAAAATTCCCTGTTGCTTTGTATCCTATTGGGCCATGTTTGTTTGTGTTTCCCTATTTATTTTGTAGTCGACCAGTTATGTCCTGGCCAAACATGTATGTTCTGCCCCAAGGAAACATTATATCCTATTTTGTGTAATGGCAATTGACAAACAAATGCACATCAGAGCTAATATTAATTAATATTATATATCAAGTGCCCCAAAGTTAACCATATTTCTGTTCACATTTGACCCAAATATCAAATTATCATTTCCTATGCAGTTTAGAAAAGAAAAACATCTAATTGGCTTGATGCATTCCTTGGTTTTGCCTTACACACAGACATGTGAAACTCTGATGAGAAGACAATTTGATCATTTTATTGACGGTGCCGTAGGAACTGAGTTGATTTTGTATTACGAGCTCTCTAGGTTGATGGAATAATCAAATGTTCTTAATGTTGTTTTTCAGGATCAGGAAACAACAAAGCTGCTGAAGCTTCAGCTGATGCGAATAAAGGTGTGTATCTACCAATTTGTTAAGTTATGTTCAACCCATTTGAACATGCAGTATGCTACGTGAAAATCCCATGGTGTAGAAAAGATGGATGTTTAATAGGATTCTGCTTTGCCGTGTGAGCTCAAGTGCAGTGTCTGTACGTGTAATTTTGTACGATACTAATTTGATTGGCTGGTTACTGCCAGCTGTTGCGTATCTCACTACTTGAATGTAATTGACTTACACACATATTTGTTTGTAATCTAAGGGAAATCCCTTAATAGTCAGCTGACCTTATGCCTACTGCGTGTATCCTGACCTTAATAGTCATCGTGATAGTGGGAACCATTCATGCATTTGCACATTCATGATTTCCTCTGCTGTTTGTAATCACTGGTAGCTTGTACTGTTCAAACTTGCATTTTGCTAGTGAGAAGTGAGAACATTTGTCACTCCATGAACATATACTGGTTAGTGTTAGTCATACTATTTATCTACATGGCATTTGCTGTCAATTCTTGCTTATAAGTTATTGGATTCCTCATTGGCTATTGTTTGATGTTCTATAGACATTCTTATTCTTATATTTTCATTCTTGTTCTTTGCACAGGTGAAGTGCGAATCAATGTCCGAAGCTGTGAAGCATATCAACAAACAGTAGCATATTATGAGTTGTAATTGTAGGCAGTAGTAGGCATATCTGGCTTGTCGTAGTATATTGTAATGAATGTATAATGTAGTGTTGTTTTGGATGAATTTCGTTTTCTCTCTGGTCTGATAATTATTGTGTATGTGATTTGAATACTTTTGAAATGGAAACCTGACAAGGGAGTCCAAGATATAATGGTTGTTTGGCAATGTTTGATTTTTTGATGTGGGACCAATTTTGGGATAAGCATGACAAGTGGGACCAATTTGTGGTGGGATCAGCTGCAAAATAAAATGGCTGAAAATAGAAAATCAATAGAGTAGCCAAAAGGCCACGGCTTGGAAAATAAAAAGGCCTAATTGTTGGGCTAGGCCCATGTAGCTAGCGAAAATTAACAGAAAAAATAAATATTAAAAAGGCTGAATTAATGGGCTCGGCCCATGTAAGACACCGAATTGGACCGGGCTGAATCTGGTGCCACATCAGCTTGCCACGCTGGATGCCTACGTTGCGTGGGGAGGCTGCTAGTGACCAAAATACGTCAGTAGGCATATTTTGGTCATAAACGTCTATGACCTTCTCACAGAGATGGTCGCTATAGTCAGTTTATGACGGCCAGCTTTTGACCTTATGTTTTTTGTCACAAAAAGGTCACAAATGGAAATTTGTGACCATTCAGTGACCAATAGTGATGGTCACAAGTTGACATATTTCTTGTAGTGATCGGCCACCCCCAATGAGATCCCTCGGGGGCTAGCAGTACTATTAGCTAGCGTTAAGTTAAGTTGCCACCTGTAATAAGCTGTTAGCCCAATTTTTGTGAGTAACCAAGCCCAAAATTTAGGGCAATGCTACGCGTCCGCCGGCTGATTTTTCTAAAAGATTAGCCGGGTGGCGAGCCGTTAGATTAGCCAAATTAAGTGTCGAACACTCCTCATTTATTGAAACACGGGTCTTGTTGCGGAATTATTTCTGTAACATAAGTCTTGTTGCAGAAACTTTTTGCATCAGCTATTTTGTTGCAAAAAAATAGCAACCAACTTTTTTCGCAACTAAAATCTTGTTGCAGGAAATTTCTGCAATAGAGGTATTGTTGCAAAACTTGGACCCGTCGTAGACCATTGCAACGACGTATATGTTTCAGAAACAAAATCACTATTGCAGAAATGCGTTTGACGAAGGACGATATGATGTCTCAGTTGGACACGTGTCATGCAGGGAAGGTGATGGACACGCCCGCTTCGATCCGTCGGGGTGACGGTAAGCGTTTGCCCAAAATTTAGGCTGTTAGCACAAATAGAACTCTTAAGTGGCCGACGACCTAATGGGCTGATTTGCCAAGCCCAAGAATATAACCCTTGCGCTACGACCACCAGCCAATGATGACTACGATCGATCAATCCACACGCATGTATCGTTGACTCGTTTTCTTTTTCGGCGAGCGGCGGCGGCCTAGGGCATAGGAACTACAGCCGCGAGGAAACTACGTCGATCAATCGGCACTAGCGGCCGCCGCTGGGTGACTTAATCGAGCGGCACCAAGACAATTGCAGGGTGCCTTCGTCCATGGCCCCTGGTTTACATCTCAGCGTGCCTCACGAATCACATAAAGACTAAAGGTAATCACCACCAGTGCTAGATTTTTACAACTACCCACCATCTTTTTAATACATCAATTACAGATTCCTTTCTACTTTTTGGTAGATATTGATCAAACTTTTGAATAGGAACTTTTAGTCTAGGATATATATGTATGGTAACATAGAATCACAGAAGACAAAATATAAAAAAGACTGGTTATTTGTTATTTTGATTTGAAGTTTGTCACGCTTCAAAACTAGAGTAATTAATTAAGCATCACTCTAGTATCAGAAATTTAATCTAATTGAGGAGACATTCCGCTCATTGGAATGCAAACTCCAGATCGAAATATTGTGGCATGATTAAAATTTCTGAACGATTGGAATGCAGACTCCTGATCGAATAATGTGGCACGAGTAAAGATCTGAATAAGCTAAAACAAAAATTAAACCATATTGTATCCCAAAAAAATATATGGTATAACATGCTACCCTATATCTTTTGTGACATGTGTTGTTACTATCTTCTTCGCCCCCCTATGCTCAAATCCTGGCTCCGCCCCTGTCCAAAAGCAGGCTCGTTCGACCAGCAAGTTGAGCCGAGCTTAGCTCGTTCATGGCAAGTCAAAGGCAGGCTCGGATCAAGCTCGGCTCGGCTCGGCTCGTGTCCAGTCCAGCCCTACCCCCAACAATATCGGCGCACACGGCATCGAAGAGTATGATGCCGACGGTCTCTCCAACCATCCCGCCATCGGTGTCACCGTGTCAGCACTCCCTTATCCTCAATAACCCAGCAAGGAATATTGAGGGAGAGAGGGCAGAGCAGAGGAGGACGAGGCAACGCACATTGTGAACCTGTATCGCTTGAGACTGTACACACAACTCCTGTAATCAGCGCAACCACATGCATCGGAGATGGACGCAGCGTTAGAGGCCATGTCGCCCTACCACTAGGAAGCGGACCACACCAATGTTTCCTGCCGTGTCCTCGCCTCAGCTCCACCGTCGCACCGGTTCCTTAGATCGATGGAGGTGGCTACGATCTTGTGGGCACGAGATGTGCCGGACCTGGCAGACCGAGCTAGGACACGACAAGCTCTGAAGTGGCCACTTTACTTTCACCGAGGACATCTCCCATGCATGGTCCACCGCAGCTCTGAATACAGAGGTGAGGAATCGAATCAATCGAACAACTCATTGACGATCTGTTCATGTACATGTTCTGACCTATTCCCTCCGTCCGAAAAAGCTTGTCCCTCAAATGGATGTATCTAGATGTTAGATAGATCCATTTGACGGACAAGCTTTTTCGGACGGAGGGAGTACCTATGTTTGTTTGTGTGTGAGGTGACCATGGTGGATGTATTACTGGATGTATTGAAATGCCCAGATTGTTCGTCCTACATGGCCTCCTACGGCATCATCCCATCTATACAGTCATCTAGCTTGCACACACAACCATGATGCGTGAGTTTGGCAAGATTTTTTTTTGAACCGGGCTAAACCCCTTTCCATTGCAACACAACGGAAATACAAATGTTCCAGAAACATGTCAGGGGGAAGGAAAGAGGTAAAGCGAGTTCAACGCATCACCAGGAAATCCACTGCCATTTCGGTCGTCGTCGAGCCGAATGCCATGGAGCGAAAACCTGGTGACACACCATACACATAGTTTCAGACTGACATAGACCCAAAAACAGGGGACACCTGCCACTACAAGCACCAACCAAATGACAAAGCATCGAAGCAAACACTCGGAAGAGTCAATGACCGTCACAGCCACCACTTTTTCAACACCCTTCAACGATCCACTGCAATTGCGCCGCTTCACCCTGTATCTTCATCGACATCACGTACCTCCGACCAGCTGGATGGCAGCTCCACAAAGCCGCATCATTTGCATCGTGCCATTCTTTAGTTCCTCAGCTCCAGCACGCAACTTGTTGGCCTCATCCTCCTTTTGTAGCCCTGCCCAAAACAACAGAAAAGAGCACATAGAAAACACAATCTCAAAAGGAGACTTAATCTGTTTGTTCTCAAAGGTAGCCTTGTTGCGAGCAAGCCAGATAGCCCAACAGGCAGCCGCAAGGCCAACCGTATAGAACTTTTCCCCCCAGGAAGAAAGGCATAACACCACGTAAAGAACTACCAGTAGTTATCAGGGCATCTATCTGTACCCAGCATCATTCCAACAGATCGCCACACTACCCTGGCAACAGGACACGTAAAAAATAAATGTTGAACCGATTCAGTCTCATCACAGAATGAGCAAACCGGATTCCCAGACCACTTTCTGCGGCGCATCACCTGTCTGGTTAACACTGCATCCTGAGACATTTGCCATAAGAAAATCTTGATTTTTAGTGGAATTTTAGATTTCCAAATCCACTTGTAGTGACAGCCACTAAGGGGTTTTTCAAGCCACTTGTAAACAAACTTGGTACTGAACTTACCATTCTGATTAAGGCCCCAAATCACCTTATCGCTAGTGTTAGTAAGAACCAGATTATTAACTGTTCCTATCACTTTATTCCACTGCTCCAACATCACAGGAGTAAGTCTGCGCCTGAAAAAAGTAGCAGGCTCAGCCCCAACCATCTTGTCAACAGTACAATCAGGCTCGTTGCAAATAGCAAAGAGTTGTGGGTATTGTTCCTTAAACGGAGTAAGTCAGTTTATGGAATCACCCCACACCCTGGCAATGTTCCCCGATTCAATGTTGATTTTCCTCCCAGCCATATAAACTTCTTTAACTTTTAGCAACACTTTCCAGCAAGGAGAGTCAGAAAATCTAGGGTTAACATTTGCCACAGTTCTGTTCCGCAAGTATCTAGCTCGAACAATATCTTGCCAGATTCCATTTTGAGTCTCTAACTTCCACCACCATTTCACCATAAGACTGATATTTTGTTTCCGAAGATCCTTAATACCGAGACCTCCTTTCTCTTTGGACCTACAAACTCTATTCCATTTAACTAGGTAGTATCTTTTTTTTCTTGTTACACCCTTGCCAGAAGAATCTTCTACGATGCTTATCCAACTTTTCAATAAAAGTTTTATTCAGCAGCCACATCGACATGTGATACAGAGATAACTGAGTGACGACTGAATCGAGAAGCGTATGCCTCCCCCCACTGGAGGCAGCATTACCCACCCAGGCATCGAATCTTTTAAGATATTTGCAAACGATGAATTCCAAGTCCGAATTCCTTAGGCTGGTATAGCTAACAGGCATACCTAAATATTTAATGGGAAAACTACCAACATCACAATTGAATAAATCAGCATAAGCCCTGAGACTGCTTCGTCTCCTCCAACTGTAAGAATCTCACTTTTTTGAAAGTTGACTTTTAATCCGGACATCATTTCAAACATATAAAGCAACAACTTCAGGTTTATTGCTTTATCAATATCATGCTCAAGGCAAATGATCGTGTCGTCTGCGTACTGAAGAACAGCAACCCCATCAGGGATAAGATCCGAGGCTAGCCCAGTTAGAAGTTTTTCGCGCTGAGCATTCTTGATCATTTTAGTAAGACAGTCAGCAGCCAAGTTGAACAAGAAAGGAGAGTGGGGATCTCCTTGACGCACCCCTTTCGCGCTTTGAAAATACGGCCCAGTACAATTGTTCAACTTGATACTAACTGTACCGTTACGAAGAATCTGGTTAATCCAACCACACCAGGTTTCATTAAAACCTTTCAGTTTGTGGCATTCCAACAGGAAATCCCAATTGACCTTATCGTAAGCTTTTTCAAAATCCAATTTCAACACCACACCTATTTTTTCTTTACATGAGTGTAGTTCAAAATTTCGTGCAACGAAAGGACCCCATCCATAATATTACGACCCTTGACAAATGCATTTTGAATAGGACTGATGAGCTTATCAGCATATAATGCGACCCTCCGATCAAGCACCTTAGTTATGAGCTTATAGGGGCACCTAAGCAAGCAAATGGGCCTGAACTGTTGAATCTGTCTGCCCCCGAAAGTTTGGGTAACAAGGTAATAACCCCATAGTTCAAGCGCTGAACGTCCAGTGTCCCCCGATGAAAGTGCCTGAACAGAGACATAATATCTTTCTTGACAATATCCCAACATACTTGATAGAATTCTATTGGGATATTATCAGGGCCCGGAGCTCTGTTAGGAGCCATATCAAACAAGGCCTTTTTAACTTCTTCCTCCGAGAACTCTCGACAAAGATCAGCATTATCTGCATCGTCAAGTTTCTCCTCCGGATCCCAAGTATCAGGATCAAGATGGAATCGATTACCAGGTGCTGGCCCAAACAAATCTTTTAAAACTCAGTGGCGTGCGCGATCAACTCATCATTACCTTCAATCTCAACATCCCCGACTCTAAGCGAGTGGATCGTGTTCTTCCGCTTACGCCCATTGGCAATGCGGTGATAATAGTCTGTGTTTAGGTCCCCTTTGAGCAGCCAGCGCTCGCGGGATTGTTGGAGCCAGAAAATCTCCTCATTAACTAAGATCTCATTGAGCTCAAAATTCACATCAATTTTTCTGCTATACAATTCAGGGGGTAAAGGGGCATCTTCCTCTAATTCTTCCAGCATCTCCATCTCAAGCCGGAGCTCTTCTTTACGTTTTTTATCATGCCCGAACTTATTTGACCCCCAGCCTTTAAAATAAGATTTAAACCTTTTGAGCTTAATATTCAAAATGTCAATGGGATCATGAGAAATAACTTTGCGCGACCAAATTTTCTCAACAATGGTTAAGAAATCCTTATTTTTAACCCAGGTCAAGTCGAAACGAAACTCCCTAGGTTTAGGGGTCTCCCGTCCTTCCTCACCAGTAGAGAGCAGCAGGGGATTATGATCAGAATTTTCACGAACAAGTTTCCTGACATTAACCAGCGGAAACAAGTCCTCCCACGATTCAGACATCAAGATGCGGTCTAGTTTCTCCAAGGTAGGATGGGAATGGTTGTTAGACCAGGTGTATTTGCCCCCACTAATATGAATTTCCCTAAGCTCAAGAGTGTTAATGATATAGTTAAACATATCAGAGGATCTATGGTTCGACATCTTCTTGTTTTTCTGCCCCGGATGCCTAAGGATATTAAAATCTCCTCCCACAACATAAGGAATCTACATAGCACCACAAAATGAGGCGAGTTCCACCAGGAATTCCTCCTTGAATTCCTCATGAGCAGACCCATAAACCACCAACAAACCCCACTTGGTTTTCTTCTTTTTATCAAACAACACAAGTTGCAGGATGTATTTGCCTTTATCACAGGATACTATGTCCAAATTGTCATTCCTAACACCACACAGGATACCACCGGATTTCCCCACCGAGGGAATCCAGTCCCAACTGAAATTATTAAAAGGGTCGATTTTCCTTAAACACCCAGGAGTAAATTTGTTTTTCATAGTCTCTTGAAGACCTATGAAATCTACAGAATGGTCACTGATCATATCCAGGAGGCAGGTGGCCATTCCTTTCTTGCCTACCCCCCTACGGTTCCATAGGATCCCTTTCATTTGGATCTTTTTTATGAAACTGAGCTTTAGTAACCCTACCAGGAGGTAATGTAGGGTTACACTCTTTTCCCTCCATAGATTCTTTTTTCTTCTGGCTCCTAGTCACAGGCCTAGAGAGCTTGACCGCAGAGTTACGACGACTTTTCTTACCAGATCTAACAGCTGAACATTCATTAACAGCTTCATCATACTCCAACCATTCAAGATTCACAGGTGTTTCTTTTCCCAGCCCATTCACAGCAACTACTTCCTCACACATATCTTGCCTACTGTCTTCCATGTTCTTTTTATTTTCCAAGTTATCCCTAACTTTTTCTAATTCACGCAGCACATTAATGCAGGTAAAATCATTGTTAGGTATATACACCCACATTTTAGAAGCACGCAACATCAATTCACTATCAGACAAAGCTGCGAAGGAGTTTTTATTTTGGTTTTGAATGTTACCTGTCATATCTTTCTCATTTGCCACCCTCATAGCTCTTGCTTCCACCTTTTCCTGCATCTTATCAACATTACGCTTACTGAATCTGGGCGGCCCTTCAGCAACGAGCGGCGGCGTAAGAATGATCTCCTCATTGCGGTCAGGGGAAGGCAATTGTACCACATAATCAGCAGAAATCTTCATCTTTGGGTCCACCTCCCCCTCCACCTCCACAACCTGGGTACAATTAGTTACAGCCGCAACATAAGATAAATTTCGTTTGACAAGAGGGTTCAGTTTTACCTGCATTTTTTGGGATTCATTCCCCAAACTCAGCAAACTCTTGTTTATCGACTGGGCCCAGTGGCACCAACGAAACAAAAGTATCCACGCGACCATACATTTCTTGCTCTCTAGCCAGGGTTTCAATCAGTAAAGTTCCATCAACTTCACTCTCAGATGAGGCAGACATCACACTTTCTTCTGGTGGTAATCTACAGGATTTACCACCTCGATACGTGCCATTCTTGTCATGGTCAGGGGAATCAGAATGATTTTCTCCCTCTTTCAATTCATCACGTTTTCTTTTCGGGGTTCGATCACGCCTGACGTGCTCATTGCTGGAAATGTTAACATTCTCATCATTATCCACAGGGTTCCTGACTAAAATCTCCTCCACCTCATATGTAAACCTATAGAAACGTCCCCCCAGGACACCCTCAGCAGAGCTAGGAAGTTTATCAATTTACCTACACCCAATCTTAGCTCTAACCGATGAGGGGCGATTTATGGTGGACATATCTATCTCCAAAGTAATCCCAACAAGAGCTCCCACATAAGCAACAATCTTATCACACCTTTTGTTAGGTGGGATTTTCCCAATCCTAACCCAAGCCACCTCCAGCAAACCCTCAGAATCTATGTCCTCAGACCAAGGAGAGAACCTGACACTAACATTACATTTTTTAAGTTTCACATTTTCAACAAACAGAGCTCTACCCACTTCCGTGGGATTAGGCATCCTCATCACAAACTTCTAAGGTGCAAAAAATCTAGCAGAACATCTCCAACCTTGCGCCACATACACACTAAGCTCATGTTCTATATCCTTGGTAGGGGCAGAACCTTCCACAATAGTAACAACAATGTTATGATTATCCTCTCTAGCTTGCCTATCTATGCTAAAATCAGGAATATAATGGAATCCTTGTCCTTTGGCTTGAAAAGCACACATCGCAGGCACATATTCCCAAGGAAGAAATTCAGCACAGATAATAGATAGGTGGCCTTTTCTCTTACATCTAGTGCAGATAGCATGGGGACAGCGGGCAGTAACATGTCCAAACAGATTACAGATCTGACAGAGCTCACGAGGACGATTGATATTACCCGGAGGAGCAGCGTGATCTCGAGCGCGTGGTGGGGTAGGTTTTCTTCCAGGGGCACGGTGAGCCATCGCTCCTTCCCCTCCTCCACGGCGCTCCTGACGACCAGGAGCAACAGGCTTCCTGCCCGCCTCGCCCGTCTCTTGGACAGGATCCGGATCCTCCTCTGCCCCCTGCCATCTCTCCTGATGGACTGGGGCGACAGGCTTTTCGCCAGTGGCCTCTTCCCATCGATCGAATCCGGAGTCGCCAGATCCAGAGGCTCTGGTTGATGATGAGTTCCCCGTCTCCGTCTTCCCCTTCCAGACGTGAGAATCGAAGCCACGGCCTCGGCCACGGTCAAAACGACCAGCCCCTCTACCATGGCGACCCGCACCAAAGCCATCCCCTCTCATCTCTGTGGTGATCTGGGGTGGGTGGATTTTCGGAGGTGGAGGAGGAGAAGCAACAACTTGGGCGAACGAGCGAGAATCTCCGCGGATTTTTTCCTTCCCACCACCCGAACGACTGACGAACCCTAGATTTGCTCGGAGGAGGAGCGTTCCAGAAGTGGGAGAGGCATTCCTCCAGATCCAGAATGGGGGAGATGCGGGCGGCTGAGCCTTTTGTACCCTTCTCGCCCCCGCAAACCCTAGACACGCCCGAACCATGGCGGTCCGATCTGCCCTCCCCCACGTGTCGAGCATCGGAACCCGGGCGGTTTGGACCAGGCCCTAGTATTCCCGGTTCATCCGAAACGGAGCAAAACCTGTGAACCGGCCTCACCCGCCCAACCTGAGCCGCGGTCGCCGCAGAATCTCTCCCGCAAGAGCGCCATACATCGAACTTCGACGAACTAGGTCCGGCCGCCACCGCGGCGATCTGAATCCGGTCATGAATCCTAGCAAAGTGAAAGGGAAAAGAGATGATATCCCCAATTTCGATCGATTCCCCTTCCCGTAGGAAGCGCGCATCCACCGTGCGCTCATGGACGTCTAGTAGCACGATGCGGAGGGCCTCTCGCCTGAGCCAGACCACGCCGTCGTCCACAGAGATCCTGCGCGCAGCCACCAGGTCCGCGGCGTATGTCACACGCCAGTGCGAGTCCTGAGGCAGCAGCGGCGGCAAGGAGGTGGTCGCCGCCGTCTGGCCGTCGGACGGAGACGCGCGAGAGGGCGCGCGAGGAGGTGCGCGAGGAGGTGCGCGAGGAGCACGGGGTGTTGGGGAACGTTGCATGGGAAACAAAAATTTTCCTACGTTCACCAAGATCAATCTAGGAGATGCTACTACGAGAGGAGAGTTGGATCCACGTACCCTTGTAGATCGCTAAGCGGAAGCGTTAAGAACGCGGTTGATGGAGTCGTACTCGCCGCGATTCAGATCGCCGAAGATCCTAGCACCGAAGCAACGGTGCCTCCGCGTTCTTCACACGTACGGCTCGGGGACGTCTCCTCCTTCTTGATCCAGCAAGGGGTGGAGGAGAGGTTGATGGAGAGACCGGCAGCACGACGGCGTGGTGGTGATGGTGGAGGAGGATTCCAGCAGGGCTTCGCCTAAGCACCGCGGGAAGACGAATATGTTGTGGGAGAGGGAGGGCAGCACCGAGGCACAAACGTGTGTTGGCTGCCCTCCCTCTACCTCTCTATATATAGGGGGAAGGAGGAGAGGGGGGCGCCCTAGGGTTTCCCCTAGGGGGGCCGGCGGCCAGGGCAGAGGGGGGGCGGCGGCCAAGGGCTGCGCCTGGCCCTAGGGTTTCCCCCCCTAGGTGCCTTGCCCCCCAAGCCAGGGGGTGCGGCTGCCCTAGGAGGGTCCAGCCCCCCATGCGCCATAGGAGAGGGCCCAGGGGGGGCGCACAGCCCTATGAGGGCTGTGGTGTCCCCCTTTGTGGCCCAATAGGCCCAGAACCACTTCCGGGACCCCCGAAACCCTTTTCGGTAATCCGCCGATTTCCCGATGCTCCCCGGAACACTTCCGGACTCTGAAACCTTTCATCCTATATATCAATCTTCGTCTCCGGACCATTCCGGAGACCCTCGTCATGTCCGGGATCTCATCCGGGACTCCGAACAACCTTCGGTAACCATGCACTGTTCTCACTAACAACCCTAGCGTCACCGAACCTTAAGTGTGTAGACCCTGCGGGTTTGGAAACCATGTAGACATGACCGAGACACTCCCAGGTCAATAACCAATAGCGGGATCTGGATACCCATATTGGTTCCCACACGTTTCTCGATGATCTCATCGGATGAACCACGATGTCAAGGATTCAGGCAATCCCGTATACAGTTCCCTTTGTCTCGTCGGTATGTTACTTGCCCGAGATTCGATCGTCGGTATCTCTATACCTAGTTCAATCTCGTTACCGGCAAGTCTCTTTACTCGTTACCGTAATACATAATCCCGTGACCAACTACTTAGTCACTTTGAGCTCATTGAGATGACGTATTACCGAGTGGGCCCGGAGATACCTCTCCGTCACACGGAGTGACAAATCCCAGTCTCGATCCATGTCAACTCAACAGACACCCTCGGAGATACCTGTAGAGTACCTTTATAGTCACCCAGTTACGTTGCGACGTTTGGCACACACAAAGCACTCCTACGGTGTCAGTGAGTCACATGATCTCATGGTCATAGGAACTTATACTTGACATGCAGAAAACTATAGCGATAACTGACACGATCAAAAGCTATGTTAATGTTTGGGTCTCGTCCATCACATCATTCTCCTAATGATGTGATCCCGTTATCAAATGACAACTCATGTCTTATGACCTGGAAACCGCGGTCATCTTTGATCAACGAGCTAGTCCTGTAGAGGCACACTAGGGACACAAAGTCTGTCTATTCATCCACACGTGTATCTGAGTTTCCAATCAATACAGTTATAGCATGGATAATAAACGATTATCATGAACAAGGAAATATAATAATAACTCTTTTATTATTGCCTCTAGGGCATATTTCCAACAGTCTCCCACTTGCACTAGAGTCAATAATCTAGCATTACAAGGTAATGAATCTAACACCCATAGAGTCTTGGTGTTGATCGTGCTTAGCCCGTGGAAGAGGCTTAGTCAACGGATCTGCAACATTCAAATCCGTGTGTACTTTGCAAATGTTTATGTCCTCCTCCTTGACTGAATCGCGGATGGAATTGAAGCGTCGCTTTATGTGTCTGGTCCTCTTGTGAAACCTTGGTTCCTTGGCAAGAGCAATGGCACCAGTGTTGTCACAGAACAGAGTCATTGGGTTCAGTGCACTAGGCACAACTCCAAGATCTGTCATGAACTCCTTCATCCAGACACCTTCCTTTGCCGCCTCCGAGGCAGCTATATACTCCGCTTCACATGTAGAATCAGCTACCACGCTCTGCTTGGAACTGCACCAGCTTACCGCTCCCCCGTTGAGAATATATACGTATCCGGTTTGAGACTTAGAGTCATCCGGATCAGTGTCAAAGCTTGCATCGACGTAACCCTTTACGACGAGCTCTTGATCACCTCCATAAACGAGAAACATCTCCTTAGTCCTTTTCAGGTACTTTAGGATATTCTTGACCGCTGTCCAGTGATCCATACCAGGATTACTTTGAAACCTTCCGGCCATACTTATGGCAAGGCTGACATCTGGTCTTGTGCACAGCATTGCATACATGATAGAGCCTATGGCTGAAGCATAGGGGACGACACTCATCTTTTCTCTATCTTCCGCAGTCACTGGGCATTGAGTCTTACTCAACTTTGTACCTTGCAATACCGGCAATAACCCCTTCTTGGATTGATCCATTTTGAACTTCTTCAAAACTTTATCAAGGTATGTGCTTTGTGAAAGTCCTATCAAGCGTCTTGATCTATCTCTATAGATCTTGATGCCCAATATGAAAGCAGCTTCACTGAGATCTTTCATCGAAAAACTCTTGTTCAAATACCCCTTCACGCTATCCAAAAATTCTATATTGTTTCCAATCAGCAATATGTCATCCACATATAATATTAGAAATGCTATAGAGCTCCCACTCACTTTCTTGTAAATACAAGCTTCATTGTAAACTTGTACAAACCCAAACGCTTTGATCACCTCATCAAAGCGAAGATTCCAACTCCGAGATGCTTGCACCAGCCCATAAATGGAACGCTGGAGTTTGCAAACTTTGTCAGCATTCTCTGGATCGACAAAACCTTCCGGTTGTATCATATACAACTCTTCCTTAAGAAAACCGTTAAGGAACGCTGTTTTGACATCCATCTGCCGAATTTCATAATCGAAATATGCAGCTATTGCTAACATGATTCGGACGGATTTAAGCATCGCTACGGGTGAGAAAGTCTCATCATAGTCAACTCCTTGAACTTGTGAAAAACCCTTTGCCACAAGTCGAGCTTTATACACGGTGACATTGCCGTCAGCGTCCGTCTTCCTCTTAAAAATCCATTTATTCTGAATGGCCTTCCGCCCTTCAGGTAATACTTCCAAAGTCCATACTTTGTTTTCATACATGGATCCCATCTCGGATTTCATGGCCTCTAACCATTTGTCGGAATCCGGGCCCACCATCGCTTCTCCATAGCTCGTAGGTTCACTGTTGTCCAACAACATGACCTCCAAGACAGGGTTACCATACCACTCAGGTGCAGTGCGTACCCTTGTCGACCTACGAGGTTCGGTAGTAACTTGATCAGAAGCTTCTTGATCATCATCATTGGCTTCCTCTTCAACCGTTGCAGGCTCCACAAAAACATCTTTCTGTGCTGCGCTACTCTCTGGTTGAAGCAGAGGTTCAATAACCTCATCAAGTTCTACCTTCCTCCCACTCAATTCTTTCGAGAGAAACTCTTTCTCGAGAAAGGACCCGTTCTTAGCGACAAACACTTTGCCTTCGGATCTGAGATAGAAGGTGTACCCAACAGTTTCTTTTGGGTATCCTATGAAGACACATTTGTCCGCTTTGGGTTCGAGCTTTTCTGGCTGAAGCCTTTTGACATAAGCATCGCAACCCCAAACCTTGAGAAAAGACAACTTCGGCTTCTTACCAAACCATAGTTCATACGGTGTTGTCTCAACGGACTTAGATGGAGCCCTATTTAAAGTGAATGCAGCTGTCTCTAACGCATATCCCCAAAACGATAGTGGCAAATCGGCAAGAGACATCATAGAACGTACCATATCTAATAGGGTTCGATTACGACGTTCGGACACACCATTACGCTGTGGTGTTCCGGGTGGCATCAACTGTGAAACAATTCCACATTTTCTTAAGTGATCACCAAACTCATAACTCAGATATTCTCCCCCTCGATCAGATCGTAGGAACTTGATCTTCTTGTTACGATGATTTTCAACTTCACTCTGAAATTGCTTGAACTTTTCAAAAGTTTCAGACTTATGCTTCATTAAGTAAATATACCCATATCTACTTAAGTCGTCAGTGAAGGTGAGAAAATAACGATATCCACCGCGCGCTGTTACACTCATCGGACCGCACACATCAGTATGTATGATTTCCAATAAGTCACTTGCCCGTTCCATTGTCCCTGAAAACGGGGTCCTTGTCATCTTGCCCATGAGGCACGGCTCGCACGTGTCAAGTGATTCAAAATCAAGAGACTCCAAAAGTCCATCAGCATGGAGCTTCCTCATGCGTTTTACGCCGATATGACCGAGACGGCAGTGCCACAGGAAAGTGGTATTATCATTATCTACTCTACATCTTTTGGCATCAATGTTATGAACATGTGTATCATCACTATCGAGATTCAATAAGAATAAACCCCTAACTTCGGGTGCATGACCATAAAAGATATTACTCATATAAATAGAACAACCATTATTCTCTGACTTAAATGAGTAACCGTCTCGCAATAAACAAGATCCAGATATAATGTTCATGCTTAACGCAGGCACTAAATAACAATTATTCAGGTTCATAACTAATCCCGATGGTAATCGAAGAGCGAGCGTGCCGACGGCGATCACATCAACCTTGGAACCGTTTCCCACACGCATCGTCACTTCGTCCTTCGCCAGCCTCCGTTTATTCCGCAGTTCCTGTTTAGAGTTGCAAATGTGAGCAACCGAACCGGTATCAAATACCCAGGCACTACAACGAGAGTTGGTAAGGTACACATCAATAACATGTATATCACATATACCTTTGTTGTTGTTGGCCCCCTTCTTGTCCGCCAGATACTTGGGGCAGTTCCGCTTCCAGTGGCCGTTCCCCTTGCAATAGAAACACTCAGTTTCTGGCTTGGGCCCAGCCTTGGGTTTCTTCACTGGATTAGCAACTGCTTTGCCACCCTTCTTAGAGTTACCCTTCTTGCCCTTGCCATTCTTCTTGAAACTGGTGGTTTTATTGACCATCAACACTTGATACTCCTTCTGGATGTCTGCCTCAGCGACTTTCAGCATCGAAAACAGCTCGGCGATGGTTTTGTTCATCCCTTGCATGTTATACTGCTGCACGAAGCTCTTGTAGCTAGGAGGGAGTGACTGGAGAATTCTGTCAATGATAGCCTCATCCGGGAACACAAGTCCCAGATCAGCTATGCGAGTATAGTACCCAGTCATCTTCAGTAAGTGTTCACTGACAGACGAATTCTCCTCCATCTTGCAAGCAAAGAATTTATCGGTGGTCTCATACCTCTCGATCTTAGCATTCTTTTCAAAGATGAACTTCAACTCCTGGTACATCTCATATGCACCATGACGTTCAAAACGCCTTTGAAGTCCTCCTTCCAAGCCGTACAACATGGCACACTGCACTATCGAATAGTCATCCGAACGTGTCTGCCAGACGTTCAAAACGTCTGCAGGGGCTGTAGGAGCGGGGGGGTCACCTAGCGGTGCATTTAGGACATAAACCTTTTGGGCAGCTGTGAGGATGATCCTCAGATTGCGGAGCCAGTCCACAAAGTTGCTCCCATCATCTTTCAGTTTAGCTTTCTCTAGGAACGCATTAAAATTCAGGGGAGCTACTGCGTGAGCCATCTACAACAAAAATTTGCAAAGACATTTTAGACTATTGTTCATGATAAGTGAGTTACTACCTAATCAAATTATTTATAACTCCCACTCAAATTGACATCCCTCTGGTCATTCGAGCGTGACATGATCCAAATTCGCCAACCCAAGTCCGATCATCACGTGAGATGAGGTGGTGTCAATGGTGAACATCAACATGTTGATCATATCTACTATATGACTCATGCTCGACCTTTCGGTCCTCCGTGTTCCGAGGCCATGTCTGTACATGCTAGGCTCGTCAAGTCTAACCCGAGTGTTCTGCATGTGCAAAACTGGCTTGCACCCGTTGTATGCGAACGTAGAGTCTATCACACCCGATCATCACGTGGTGCTTCGAAACGACGAACCTTCGCAACGGCGCACACTCGGGGGGAACACAATTTTATCTTGAAATTTTAGTGAAGGATCATCTTATAATGCTACCGTCGTCCTAAGCAAAATAAGATGCATAAAAGGATTAACATCACATGCAAATCATAAGTGACATGATATGGCCATCAACTCGTGCTTTTGATCTCCATCTCCAAAGCACCGGCATGATCTCCATCGTCACCGGCGCCACACCATGATCCCCATCATCATGATCTCCATCATCGTGTCGCCATCGGGGTTGTCGGCGCCCACCATGCTCTTACTACTATTGCTACCGTTTAGCGATAAAGTAAAGCATTACAAAGTGCTTAATGATTGACACGCAGGTCATACAAAAATTAAAGACAACCCTATGGCTCCTGCCGGTTGCCGTATGCATCGACATGCAAGTCGATATTAACTATTACAACATGATCATCTCATACATCAAATATATCTCATCATGTCATTGGCCATATCATATCACATACATACCCTGCAAAAACAAGTTAGACGTCCTCTAATTTGTTGTTGCATGTTTTACGTGGCTGCTATGGGTATCTAGCAAGAACGCTTCTTACCTACGCAAAGCCACAACGGTGATGTTCAAGTTGCTATTTAACCTTCTACAAGGACCGCCTTGTTCTATTCCGATTCAACTAAGATAGGAGAGACAGACACCCGCCAGCCATCTTATGCAACAAAAGTCACATGTCTGTCGATGGAACCGGTCTCATGTACGTGGACATGTAAAGTTGGTCCAGGCCGCTTCATCCCATAATACCGCTGAATCAAGAAAGACTAAGGAGGGCAGCAATTTAAACATCAACGCCCACAAACCCTTTTGTGTTCTACTCGAGAAAGCATCTACACAAGAACCTAGCTCATGATGCCACTGTTGGGGAACATTGCATGGGAAACAAAAATTTTCCTACGTTCACCAAGATCAATCTAGGAGATGCTACTACGAGAGGAGAGTTGGATCCACGTACCCTTGTAGATCGCTAAGCGGAAGCGTTAAGAACGCGGTTGATGGAGTCGTACTCGCCGCGATTCAGATCGCCGAAGATCCTAGCACCGAAGCAACGGTGCCTCCGCGTTCTTCACACGTACGGCTCGGGGACGTCTCCTCCTTCTTGATCCAGCAAGGGGTGGAGGAGAGGTTGATGGAGAGACCGGCAGCACGACGGCGTGGTGGTGATCGTGGAGGAGGATTCCAGCAGGGCTTCGCCTAAGCACCGCGGGAAGACGAATATGTTGTGGGAGAGGGAGGGCAGCACCGAGGCACAAACGTGTGTTGGCTGCCCTCCCTCTACCTCTCTATATATAGGGGGAAGGAGGAGAGGGGGGCGCCCTAGGGTTTCCCCTAGGGGGGCCGGCGGCCAGGGCAGAGGGGGGGCGGCGGCCAAGGGCTGCGCCTGGCCCTAGGGTTTCCCCCCCTAGGTGCCTTGCCCCCCAAGCCAGGGGGTGCGGCTGCCCTAGGAGGGTCCAGCCCCCCATGCGCCATAGGAGAGGGCCCAGGGGGGGGTGCACAGCCCTATGAGGGCTGTGGTGTCCCCCCTTTGTGGCCCAATAGGCCCAGAACCACTTCCGGGACCCCCGAAACCCTTTTCGGTAATCCGCCGATTTCCCGATGCTCCCCGGAACACTTCCGGACTCTGAAACCTTTCATCCTATATATCAATCTTCGTCTCCGGACCATTCCGGAGACCCTCGTCATGTCCGGGATCTCATCCGGGACTCCGAACAACCTTCGGTAACCATGCACTGTTCTCACTAACAACCCTAGCGTCACCGAACCTTAAGTGTGTAGACCCTGCGGGTTCGGAAACCATGTAGACATGACCGAGACACTCCCAGGTCAATAACCAATAGCGGGATCTGGATACCCATATTGGTTCCCACACGTTTCTCGATGATCTCATCGGATGAACCACGATGTCAAGGATTCAGGCAATCCCGTATACAGTTCCCTTTGTCTCGTCGGTATGTTACTTGCCCGAGATTCGATCGTCGGTATCTCTATACCTAGTTCAATCTCGTTACCGGCAAGTCTCTTTACTCGTTACCGTAATACATAATCCCGTGACCAACTACTTAGTCACTTTGAGCTCATTGAGATGACGTATTACCGAGTGGGCCCGGAGATACCTCTCCGTCACACGGAGTGACAAATCCCAGTCTCGATCCATGTCAACTCAACAGACACCCTCGGAGATACCTGTAGAGTACCTTTATAGTCACCCAGTTACGTTGCGACGTTTGGCACACACAAAGCACTCCTACGGTGTCAGTGAGTTACATGATCTCATGGTCATAGGAACTTATACTTGACATGCAGAAAACTATAGCGATAACTGACACGATCAAAAGCTATGTTTAACGTTTGGGTCTCGTCCATCACATCATTCTCCTAATGATGTGATTTCGTTATCAAATGACAACTCATGTCTATGACCTGGAAACCGCGGTCATCTTTGATCAACGAGCTAGTCCTGTAGAGGCTCACTAGGGACACAAAGTCTGTCTATTCATCCACACATGTATTTGAGTTTCCAATCAATACAGTTATAGCATGGATAATAAACGATTATCATGAACAAGGAAATATAATAATAACTCTTTTATTATTGCCTCTAGGGCATATTCCCAACACGGGGAGGGAACGAACCTGCGGCGTTGGGGACGGCGGCGCCAAACGCGGAGGGGTCGGGAGCCATCGGCCGAACCTGCTACATCTGTTGGTGCTCCTCCATGCTACTTGGTCCCTCGCCGCTGGCGTGGGAGGGAGGGTGGCCTCTCCGTTGGCAAGATTACCCACAGGACTAACAAACATACATGTATGTGTGCCTTTGTTACTGTAGGATGCAAATTCTATGCATTATGGTATTTTCAAGAGTATGCGAGGAGGAAAGGGGTAAGGAACATCGGGCGTTGGACGAGGAACGGTTGGAGGCGGCGCACGCGGCTTCCCGCACTGCTCCTCCTCATGGCGCTTCTTCTTCCTCTTGGCTCTTGTGCTCCGTATCCTTGGGATGCTGATGTGTCGGGTGCTCTAGCTCCTCGTCCCGGTGAGGCTTGCCCGGTTTGAACAATTCTGCTGGCCGTGGATTTGGTCCCGGTCCTGGTCAATTCAAATCCAATCCTCACGCGGGTGGTTTGAACAATTCTTACAACAACAACCAGCAGAACAAATTTTGCAAGTTCCGACCTCATTATTCTCCCGGTGCTCCCATTGGATCTGGTATTGGTCTCGTCCCTCTTCCCCATCCTAGCTCATGTCTTGTTGCGTCTGCTGGTGGTTTGTTTTCTAGTTCTGGTCCATCTACCTTGACGCGTTTTTCTTGCCATTGATCAGGTCACTTTCAGTCACACCGTCAGTTTCCTCCATTTTGCCTGATCTGTCGCTCTGAAGGTCATCTTTTTGTTGGATGCATGAACCATTCGAAGCCGCCTATGGTCAAGCAGTATGGTATCGGCCTCCCTGGATGCAGCTTCTTCGGGGTGGATGGTGGGCCGCACCACCCATTAGAAATGTTGATGTCATTTCCGTACAGTCCGCTAGTGTGCCTCTTCAGATGGTTGCAGATGAGTTACGTGAATGGGCCTTGATGGTTGGGATTGGTAGTTGCAGCACATTTCTCAGACCGAATTTGGTGTCGTCTTTCCCTTGCAGGAAAGTTTGAAGATGCTATCTAAACGTACGAGTTTCACCCCGCCTTTGAACCAGCTTGTGGTTTCGGTGAAGGAGGTTGTTGATGTAGATCGCTCGTTTGGCAATCCGATTTATACTTGTGTGCTGCTTTATAAGGTTCCTTCAATGATGTGAAACAAACCTTTTGCTAGCGTTTCGAGAGCTCATTGGTAAACATATGTCTGTCGACTAAGAATCCTTGTCTAGATTGGGCCCGGTTCGTACCCAGATTTGGTGTTGCACTCTGGACCGTGTTTGTGGACTCATTGACGTGTTCCCTGATTCTAAAGATTTTCACATCAACATCTGTGTTGAATGTCAGGCAGCTAGTGAGGCTCCTAGTGATGTTTTTACGTGCGACGCATGTGGATAAGAACAATGGTGGAAGTATGGGTGGAGTGAGTCTTGTGAAACAAGGAGATGATAAATTAGATCGACACACCGAATGCGGTGGTCTCAGGATCATTATATAGGGCGCCTCTAGGCCTGCCGCTGGGGTTACAGAAGGATAAGTACAAGGCTAGCTGTTACAAGGGGATAACTACAACCCTAGATACTAAGAACATTAGATATCTATACGGTCTAACATTCCCCCTCAATCTGAACATCCTACACAAAGATTCAGATTGTGGCTATTCGAAACAAATGGCACCTCGGTCGGCAAGAGGCTTTGTGAATATATCTGCAACTTGTTCCTTGGAAGTGATAAATCGAACATCAAGTGCCTTGGCTACAACTCGTTCACGAACAAAATGGAAGTCCACTTCTATGTGCTTGGTTCTGGCATGGAATACTGGATCTTCAGATAAGTAAGTGGCTCCTAGGTTGTCACACCACAAAACAGGAGGCCGTGACATTAAGATCCCAAGTTCATCAAGGACTGACTGTGTCCAGATTACCTCAGCCATTCCATTTGCAAGCACTTTATATTCAGACTCCGTGTGTGACCGAGAAACCATAGCTTGCTTCCTTGAACTCTAGGAGACAAGATTAGAACCAAGAAAGACCGCGAAACCACCTGTGGATCTGCAGGCAGCACTGCACCCAACCCATTCTGCATCTGAAAAAAACAACTTAGTAAGGTGACTTTCTAATAGAAAGACCCATACTACGAGTGTACTTCAAATATCTCAAGATCCTCTTGGCTGCTGAAAAATGTGCAGTCGTTGGTGCATGGAGAAACTGGCAGACACGATTTACTGCAAAGGAGATGTCTGGCCTCGTGAGTGTGAGATACTGAAGTGCTCCAACAAGGTTGTGATATTTTGTACTGTCATCCTGAGAAAGTGGCGATCCACTGTCCTTGCTGATTTTCTCACGGGAGGACATGGGCGTGGTGGAAATCTTACAATTATCCATGTTAGCACGATGGAGGATATCGCTAATGTACTTCTGTTGAGACAGAGTGATTCCCCCTGGCGATGACTGCACATGTACTCCAAGAAAATAATGTAAGGGACCAAGATCCTTGAGAGGGAAGGAGGCCTGGAGATCAGCAAACAACTTGGTGGTAGTAGTGGGAGAGGAGCTGGCCGGAATGATATCGTCCACATATACAAGCCTGAAAATGGTAACACCACTATAATTGAAGACAAAAAGAGACATGCCAGCTTTGGAGGCTACAAATCCAAGTTGTTGGAGCCGAGAAGTCAACCTGGAGTAGTACACTCGAGGAGCCTGTTTGAGTCCATAGAGAGCCTTGCGAAGCTTGCATAAATGATGAGGAGCCAAGGGGTCCACAAAACAAGGTGGTTGTCGCATGTAGACCTCTTCTTGAACAATGCCATGAAGGAAAGAATTTTGAACATCTAGCGGTCGCAAGCACCAGCCACGAGAGACAACAATGGAGAAAACTAGTCGCACGGTGACATGTTTAACAACGGGGCTGGACGTATCATCATAATCCAAATCATAGCGTTGTTTAAACCCCTTGGCTGCCAAGCATGCCTTGTAACAATCAACATACCCATCAGACTTGTGCTTGATCTTGAATACCCACTTATAGTCAATCACGTTGACATGAGGTGGAGGAGGCACCAGAGTCCAGGTACCGTTCTGATGAAGGGCATCAAGCTCAAATTTCATAGCCATATGCCATTCTGGAGAAGAAACCGCTTCACGATGATGAACAGGTTCCCGCAGGGCCAGGAACGAACGTCGAGATGGATCATAGGTGATAGTACCATCGGTGCATTGTAGAAGTTTGCGGGTGTTATCACGTGTGCGTTTCGTCATAGTATGCGCTGGTGGAGCAGTAGATCCAGGTGCCGCAGAAGATCCGGGGGGGAACAAATGCAACCTGACTCGCAGGCGAATCCCCATGGGATCCCATATCGAGCGGGAGCGAGGACACGAGCGACAGATCCGCCTGGGATCCAGCGCCGCTGGTGGATGCAGCGGTTGGGCCTACAGTAGAGGCCCAGTCCACAGAAGCCAGGTGGACCGCAGCCCGTGGCGAGGCGAGAGGCGTAGCGACCAGCCCAGAGGGGGGTCCCGCCACAGCAAAGGACGGCCACATACATGCGGGAGACGTCGCAGGTGGCGCTCCGACCCGCCCACTGCGCGTGCCACATGGTTAGCTGGGGACGGAAATGTGTCCCTGGCGCGGTCGCCTATCGTGGGAGACCCCGCGTCGCTGTCGCCAAACGACACCTGATCCGAGGCTGATTCTGTGTTGGATCCAGTGCGACGATCCTCCTAGGATCCGGTAGGTGTGATCTTCTACGCTGAAGCTGATCATGCATCCATGTTAGTTCGTGAAACATACGAGCCATAGATCATGTGGTCATGTGGAAATAAAAGAATAGCATGTTCAGCGACTCGAGGTGAAATTGGGGAGGTTTGAGTATTGGCAAAAGGGAAAATTTGTTCATAAAAGACAACATCACGTCATATATAGATACGAGCTGTAGGAACGTGAAGACACTTATAGCCTTTGTGACGAATACTATACCCAACAAACACACACTATTGTGATCGAAACGGAAGTTATTTGAGTGTTGTAGGGGCGCAAGTTGGGCCAGCAAGCACACCCAAACGTGCAAAGAGATGTGTAGTCAGGTTTGGTGGAGAACAATTTTTCCATGGGACTAAGGTTGCCAATGACACGGCTTGGGAGTCAGTTGATAAGATAGCATGCGGGGAAGTACGCCTCATCCCAAAAAACGGAGGGGCATAGATGCATGTGATAAGAGAGATAGACCCATGTCAACAATGTGACGGTGTTTCCTTTCAGCCGAACCATTCTGTTTGTGTGTGTGTGGGCATGAGATGTGATGTGCGATGCCGAGTGTGCGAAAAAAGGTATTGCTAAGTTTTTCGTATTCACCACCCCAGTCGGATTGAACACACACGATTTTGCGAGATAATTGGCATTCAACATGGGACAGAAAATCACAAAAAACATCAAACAAATCACACTTTTTCTTGAGAAGATAAATCCACACAAACTTACTATAATCATCAATGAATGAAACATAGTACTGGAACCCACCAGAAGAAGTTTTGGCGGCCCCCCATACATCCGAAAAAATAAGTTCCAACGGAAAAGAGGAAACACCCAGAGATCTAGGGAAAGGTAGTTGATGTGATTTGCCTTGTTGACAAGCATTACACACATGGGTCAAAGACCGACTCGAAGAAGCAAATTTATTGGATGCGAAATCATGTGGAACGACTTGTGAGGACGGGTGGCCGAGCCGAGCATGCCAATCTTCTTCAGAGAGCCTAACCAAAGACAAAGCATGAGACGGTGAAGACCTAATGGGGTAGAGCCCATTTTCACATCTGCCTTGAAGAAGAACCTTCTTGGTTATCAAATCCTTCATATGAAAATGAGTGTGATAATATTATAGACAAGCATGATTGTCAATGGCGAGACGGTTAACTGAAAGAAGGTTCTTGTCAGCATTGGGAACATGTAATATGTTGCGGAGTTTAAGATTGGCAGAAGGTGTGGGAAGGATAGCATGACCACGATGAGCTATGGGAAAACATGAGCCGTCGGCAGTATGGATGCGGTCCCTCCCTGGATACTTCTCCCTTACGGTGAGATGGTCCAGATCCAACGTGATCTGATCGGTGGCCCCTGTGTCGGTGAACCAAGTGGGATCACCGAGCATGGACATCGGTGAAGCAGCAGCCAGTCCCGCCATCTTGGAGTGTTGGTGTTGAAAGGTGTGGTTGTAGCGTTGACCGCACTCCCAGGCATAGTGCCGAGGGCCACAACAGAGTTGGCACTGAACGCACGAGTCCCCGCCACCACCATGGTCACCACGATTGCCGCCACGGTTTCCACCATAGTCACTGTTCTGGCGATTGCCACCACCACCGGGATCACCGCGGTACCCGCCGCGGTTGTTGTTGTTGTAGTCACCGCGGTCATCGGGGTTGCCACTGCCCTTGCCACGGTAGTTTCCTGTAACATCCCAAATTTTCAATTTGGAATGTTATACATAGATCATATTGCATATCATATTTTATTGCCTTTGTATGTTGCGATCCTCGAAATTCTAAGCAACTCTAGGACCCATGGAGAGTGTTGGAGATTTTACAGTTTTCGTATTTTGAGTTTTTCTAAAATACCGGTACGAGGATCACTTTGGTTTCAATTATTTTTCTCTCCGAAAAATATTTCTTAATAAAATATATGAGCGGAGATAATATGACTTCTCCAAAATAAAATAAATATTGGAGGAAAAATATTAAAAATCACTTTGGTATTTTATTTGGATTTATTTGCAATTTTATTTGCATAGGAAAAATACGCATTTTTTAAAATTGCATTTAGGTCCGGGAAAAATGTTCAGTTTGTCCTAAATATTGTTAGAGGACGGTGAAAATTTATTTCGAAATTTTTCGAGTCCGTTTAGTAATTTTTTTTGCCCGTTTTGCTGCGTCAGAACTATTTAGAAAAAAAAGAAGTGAACCGACCTAGCCGGGGCTTGTCCGACTTTGACTTCGCCTCGGCCGGCCCTTTAAATGGCGAGGCCCAGCCCCCCCTCGCCCAGCCCGCACCGCCGCCTGCCCTAGCCGCCGCCGCCACCTCGTAGCCGCCTCGCCGCGCCTCGCCGCCCGCGCCGCCGGCCGCCGAACCCCCCGAAAGCCGTCGCCTCGCCGGAGCACGTCGCCACCACCGCCGAAGGTAGCCGCCGCCGTCGAACCGCCGCCGCCGGTTTTCACAAGAAAACCGATCGGTTTTTTTAAACCCTAGATCTGTTTTTTTAGATCGGTTCGTTCGGTTTTTCCCGGTTTAGCTAAATAGCAGACGTTCGTCCGTACGTTTGTTTTAACGAATGTTGTTCGCCCGTTAGTCACAGACAACGAATGTTCGTTCGTTAGCCTGTTCGTCAGTTTTTCTTTTTCAGGGTTTTTCCGCGATTATTTTCGATCGCGATTTCTACTACTTTCAAATTCGAGAGAAGGTACAATTACCTCATCAAGTTCCACTTTCCTCCCACTCACTTCTTTCGAGAGAAACTCCTTCTCTAGAAAGGATCCATTCTTAGCAATGAATATCTTGCCTTCGTATCTGTGATAGAAGGTGTACCCAACAGTTTCCTTTGGGTATCCTATGAAGACACATTTCTCCGACTTGGGTTCAAGCTTATCAGGTTGAAGCTTTTTCACATAATCATCGCAGCCCCAAAATTTAAGAAACGCAACTTGGGTTTCTTGCCAAACCGTAGTTCATAAGGCGTCATTTCAACGGATTTAGATGGTGCCATATTTAACGTGAATGCAGCTGTCTCTAAAGCATAACCCCAAACTGATAGTGGTATATCGGTAAGAGACATCATAGATTGCACCATATCTAATAAAGTACGGTTACGGCGTTCGGACACACCATTACGCTGTGGTGTTCCTTGTGGCATGAGCTGTTAAACTATTCCACATTGTTTTAAATGAAGACCAAACTCATAACTCAAATATTCGCCTCTCCGATCAGATCGTAGAAACTTTATTTTCTTGTTACGATGATTCTCTACTTCACTATGAAATTCTTTGAACTTTTCAAATGTTTCAGACGTGTGCTTCATCAAGTAGATATACTCATATCTTCTCAAATCATCAGTGAAGGTGAGAAAATAACGATACTCGCCGCGAGCATCAACACTCATTGGTCCGCATACATCAGTATGTATTATTTCCAATAAGTCGCTTGCTCGCTCCATTGTTCCGGAGAACGGAGTTTTAGTCATCTTGCCCATGAGGCATGGTTCGCAAGCATCAAAAGATTCATAATCAAGTGATTCCAAAAGTCCATCAGCATGGACTTTCTTCATGCGCTTTACACCAATATGACCTAAATGGAAGTGCCACAAATAAGTTGCACTATCATTATCAACTTTGCAACTTTTGGCTTCAATATTATGCATATGTGTATTACTACGATCAAGATTCAATAAACCATTTACCTTGGGTGTATAACCATAGAAGGTTTTATTCATGTAAACAGAATAACAAGTATTCTCTCACATAAATGAATATCCGTATTGCAATAAGCACGATCCAATCTTGTTCATGCTCAACGCGAACACCAAATAACATTTATTTAGGTTTAACACTAATCCCGAAAGTATAAGGCGTGTGCGATGATGATCATATCAGTTTTTGAAACTACTTCCAACACACATCGTCACCTCACCCTCAACTAGTCTTTGTTTATTCTGCAACTCCTCTTTCGAGTTACTAATCTTAGCAACTGAACTAGTATCAAATACCCAGGGGCTACTATGAATACTAGTAAGGTACACATTAATGACATGTATATCAAATATACCTTTGTTCACTTTGCCATCCTTCTTATCCGCCAAATATTCGAGGAACTTCCGCTTCCAGTGACCATTTCCTTTGCAATTATAAGCACTCAGTTTCAGGCTTAGGTCCAGCTTTGGGCTTCTTCACGGGAGTGACAACTTGCTTGTTATTCTTCTTGAAGTTCCCTTTCTTTCACTTGCCCTTTTCTTGAAACTAATGGTCTTATTAACCATCAACAATTGATGCTCTTTCTTGATTTCTACCTTCGTTGATTTCAGCATCACGAAGAGCTCGGGAATCATTTTCGTCATCCCTTGCATATTACTGTTCATCACGAAGTTCTAGTAACTTGGTGATAGTGACTAGAGAACTCTGTCAATCACTATTTTATCAGGAAGATTAACTCCCACTTGATTCAAGTGATTGTAGTACTCAGACATTCTGAGCACATGCTCATTGGTTGAGCTATTCTCCTCCATCTTGTAGGCAAAGTACTTGTCAGAGGTCTCATACCTCTAGACACGGGCATGAGTCTGAAATACTATTTTCAACTCTTGGAACATCTCATATGCTACGTGGCGTTCAAAATGTTTTTGAAGTCCCGGGTATAAGCCGTAAAGCATGGCGCACTAAACTATCAATTAGTCATCATATTGATCTTGTCAAACGTTCATAACGTCTGCATCTGCTCCTGCAATAGGTTTGTCACCTAGCGGTGCATCAAGTACATAATACTTCTTTGCAGCAATGAGGATAATCCTCAGATCACGGACCTAGTCCGCAGCATTGCTACTAACATCTTTCAACTTAGTTTTCTCTAGGAACATATCAAAAACATAGGGGAGCTACAACGCGAGCTATTGATCTACAACATAATTTGCAAATACTATCAGGACTAAGTTCATGATAAATTAAAGTTCAATTAATCATATTACTTAAGAGCTCCCACTTAGATAGACATCCCTCTAGTCATCTAAATGATCATCTGATCCAAATCAACTAAACCATGTCCGATCATCACGTGAGATGGAGTAGTTTTCAATGGTGAACATCTTATGTTGATCATATCTACTATATGATTCACGCTCGACCTTGTGGTCTCCAGTGTTCTGAGGCCATGTGTCTACATGCTAGGCTCGTCAAGTTTAACCCGAGTATTCTGCATGTGCAAAACTGTCTTGCACCCGCTGTATTTGAACATAGAGCTTATCACACCCGATCATCACGTGGTGTGTCGGCACGACGAACTTTCGCAACAGTGCATAGTCAGGGAGAACACTTGTACCTTGAAGTTTTGTAAGGGATCATCTTATAATGCTACCAGCTTACCAAGAAAAATAAGAAGCATAATAAGATAAACATCACATGCAATCAAAATATGTGACATGATATGGCCATCATCATCTTGTGCTTTTGATCTCCATCTCCAAAGTATCGTCATGATCTCCATCGTAACCGGCTTGACAACATGATCTTCATCGTAGCGTCGTGGTTGTCTCGCCAACTATTGCTACTACTACTATCGCTAACTCATAGTGATAAAGTAAAGTATGGCCTTCGCAATTCATACAATAAAGAGACAACCATAAGGCACATGCCGGTTGCCGATAATTTACAACATGATCATCTCATTCAATAACGTATAACTCATCACGTCTTGACTATATCACATCACAACATGCCCTGCAAAAACGAGTTAGACGTCCTCTACTTTGTTGTTGCATGTTTTATGTGGCTGCTACAGGCTTAGCAAGAACCGTTCTTACATACACATACAAAACCACAACGATTTTTCGTCAAGTGTGCTATTTTATCCTTCACATGGACCGGGCGTAGCCACACTCGATTCAACTAAGGTGGGAGAGACAGACACCCGCCGGTCACGTTTAAGCAATGAGTGCTCGTAACGGTGAAACTAGTCTCGCATAAGCGTACGCGTAATGTCGGTCCGGGCCGCTTCATCTCACAATACCGCCGAATCAAAGTATGACATGCTGGTAAGCAGTTGATACGTCCAAAACGTATCTATAATTTCTGCTTGCTCCATGCCACTTTTGGGTGATATTGCTATGATATTCATACACTTCCATACACTTTTGATCATATTTGGACTAACTTACTAATCCAGTGCACCCCAGTGCCAGTTTCTGTTTTCGGCTGTTTTTGTATTTCAGGTTTTCATGTTTCGAGAACTGCCCAGAAAAATCCAGAAAAATTATATAAAAAATCAGCGTTCCGGAAACAACACTGCGTCCGAAGGGCAGCCTGGGGGGGCCACCAGGGCTCCAGGCGCCCTGGCGGCGCCCCCCCCTGGGCCGCGCCGGGGGGGGGGGGGGGGCGCCTGGGCCCCCCGAAGCTCCCCCGATGCCCTACTTTGGCATATATTTAAATGGTCCTCCGTAACCCTCAGAACAGGAACTCTTTTCGCGATCCCATCTCTGTTCCGCCGCCGCCGCCGCTTCCAAGATCGGGAGCACCAGGAGAACTCTTCCCGGCACCCTACCGGAGGGGAGGATCACCACCGGGAGCTTCTCCACCACCATGGACGCCTCCCGGATGACTCGTGAGTAGTCTCCCTTGGACCATGAGTCCATGACCAGTAGCTATGTGATGTTCTTCTCCCGTTCTTGTGCTTCACTAATTAGTCCTCGTGAGCTGCCCTACATGATCGAGGCACCTATGTAATCCTTAAGCTGTTGCGATGTTGAGTTTGCTGGGATCCGATGGATTATGAGATTATGTTCAGATTGATCTTGAGTAATATATTTGATTCACCTCTTTTATATTTTTGTTCATAAGTAATTCTTGCATGTTCTCCGTTGTTATTTATTGCTTTGGCCGAGTAATAGGTAGTGACTCCAAGAGGGAACGTTATGCTCGATTGTGGGTTCATGCCCCTCGATGACTAGTTTGAGTGACAGAAACATGAGTCTAGGGGATGTGCTGTTGCCACAAGGGGGAAAACAACGGTGCTTGTGCCCGCGGGTGCAAGGATTGTTTACTTTACGCAAAGTTCTTTTAATGCAGTTGTCTATTGCATTGAGTTTACACTATGGGTGGGACTCGCAACTTAATACCAGCGAGATGTTCTGGATAGATATCTCAAGGTGGATGATTAGTAGTAGATATTGATGGATTTCGGTCTACTTACTTTGGCGTACCGCCCATGCTTTGAACCTCAACCTTTCTTGCAATGTAGTCAGCATTGGTTTGCGTTCGTGGTCCTGTCAATTGCCCAGCTGTAATTTGTTTACCTCACATAGCTGTTTTATCGCCTTTTGGGAGAGAGACATCACTAGTGAACATCATGAGACTCCGGTCCATATTACCATCATTGATCACACCCGCTATTTACTTTCCGTTATTACTTACTATTGCAAAACACTATCTATCACTACTATCATTGCTTTTAATCCTTTGTGAACTACAAGGCCGGAGGGATTGACAACCTCTCTGTACTCGTTGGGAGCAAAGTTATTTGTATCTGTGTGCAGGTCCACGTTGATTGCTACTAATCTGGCGCCGTAGCAATTGACACCTACTTGTTGAACCTAGGAGTCTCTAGGGATTCGATCCTTGGCATCTTTGCTAAGGGAAAACACTTCTACAATACTGCATCTTACACCTTCCACTTGGGGTAACCAACGAGGGGTTCGAGGCCCATCAAGGAGTATTTTCTGGCGCCGTTGCCGGGGACTCCACTCTTTAGGATAGGGGAGTTGCATGCTATCTTTTACCTTTGCTTTTTATTCTTGTTAGTTTACCTTTCATTTTTGCTTTAGTACTTTTTTATCGAAAATCACAAAAAAAATTATTTGCCTTTTTATTAGTAGTCCTTTCTGTTTAGCCAAACATGTCAGTGTTTGGTGCTCTGAGGGAATCAGAAGTTCTAGATTTCCATCAAAGGGATGGAGAAAATATGAAGAAGGCATGGGACAGAATTTCTGATGCACATAGGAGAATTATGCCTTGGATACCTATAAAAATTGCGCTTAGGAATATTTACCATGGTCTTTTTAAATGGTGTAAACACTCCCTTGACATTATAGCCGAGGGAGATTTCCTAGGATGTGATGAAGCTAGAGCTCTTGAAATTATACATGGTCTATCTAGTTACTTTGTTTATGATCGTAATTTTGATACTGTCATAGATAGACTTGCTACTATTGAAAGGAGAATGGATGCTCTAGACTTAATGAAGGTAGAGAAACCTAAACCCAATAAGATATACATTTTTGAAATAGACAATGATTGGGAACCTTTTGTTAGGATTAGCATCTCTAATCAAGACTTCCTTGCTTATTGTGATATTGGATCTATGGTTTCTACTATGCCAAAAATTGTTCATGATTCTTTAAAATTTAACATGGATAGATAACCATCTTATCATGAACACACTAATGGAGATATGTCTGAAATCCAGGGAAAAATAAAAGACGTATCAGTTAAATTCCTTGAAGGAATTGCAATGATTGATTTCTTCATCATGGAGCCAAACCAAGGAAATATAGTGCTTGGAAGGGACTTCCTCCGAGCAGTTAAAGGCTTCATTGATATAGGTAAGGGACAAATCCGCTTACGCTGGAAGGAAAAAGGTGTGTACCCCTTTCCTAGAAGGAACCAGAATGAACTTGTTGAGGAACCATTTGAAGCAATTTATAACTCCGACTATTATGATGGTTATTGATTCCTCTATGCATTATGCCTGGCTTAAAGGCATAAAAGAAAGCGCTTTTGGGAGGCAGCCCACATGAATAATTTTTTTGCTTTTGTTGTGTCTTGATGTTGTTTACTGCTGTAGCATCATCATTGGTTCTTTGCTTTTCATATTTGTGCCAAGTATAGCCTCTGATTGCTAGAAAGTTCAAAAGTTGTGAGGTGCTGTCCAGGAAACAGATTCTATCCTTGGATAGAAAAATTCGTATAAAATCACCAGATCATCTTTTTGGTCTGAATTTTTTCGACAGCGTTCTCTATATAATTGTATTTCGTGCATCTGTTCTGAGTTTTTTGATTTGAGTTGCAGAAGTATCCCGAACAGATCAATTACTACCTGCTGTTCTGTTTTTCACAGATTCTGTCCTGTTTTGCCTTTCCTTCACTTTGCAAATCAAGAACTTGCTTTTTCTTTGCAAAAACCTTTTGGCAATCTTGAGAAACAGTAGAAATTCAAAAATATCCTTATTTCCAGCAAGGTATAATTATTTTATTAAGGATACTAACCTCGCTAATCAGATTATGATGAGTTGTGTATGAAGGGATTTTTCAAGTGTGCGAGGGAAGATGATAAAAAGATTCAGGAGTGTCAAGCGCTCAAGCTTGGGGATGCCCCCGTGCACCCCCAAGAAATATTCAAGGAGACTCAAGCGTCTAAGCTTGGGGATGCCCCCGTGCATCCCCTTCTCCATCAGCATTATCAGTTCGTCTTTCGTTTCGCTATATTTTTATCACTTCATGTGTTATGTGCTATGCTTGGAGCGTCTTGCTTTTAGTTTTCTTTTTTGTTTTTCATAACGAGTAGAAACTCAGCATTCTTTTATGTGGGAAAGAAACACGCTCCACTTCTACCTAGAACATAACATAGAATTTTCATGTCTATCTATGTTGTGTGTGTTCTTTGTCTTTTAATAGCTACTATCATGCTCTGCTCTTAGTATTCATGCCTATCTTTTAAAAGAGCTTTTGTTTAGTTGGTTGCTTGAACTCTCTTTAATTACCATGTTCATCTTATTAAGAGAGTTTGCTTCCGTTGCATTGGTTAATGTGTCTATGATAAAGATGCTACTTGCATGATGGTGCTTAGTAGTTCAGGTTTTCTTATGGTTAATCTCAAATAGCTGGGGGGTTCCCAATGTGTTATTGGAGTACCAACTTGATTTGTTTGCCTATGATATGGTATGGTTTAGTAATATCTTCCTTCGAGAATTTATTTTGATTGACTTGGCGTATGCTCACGCATATTTAAGACTGTAAAGAAAATCTGTCAAGCCTTGATGATCTTTTATTTCTGAGTAGCGATGTAACTATCATGTCTGATTCAATATTGCTTTGTCGCTCTGCATGATTATGACCGTCATTGCTCTCTTAGTTGGTCGCTCCCAGTCTTTTGCTAACCTCCACCTGCACTAAGCAAACTAACCATGCAATACATAGCTCATGGGAAAGTAGCCTAAAAACTATTGTGGTAAAGAATATGTTGCTTATGTATCTTATTTCTTATAAGTTGCTTGCTGAGCGGTAACCATGTTTCTGGGGACGTCATCAACTGTCACACTTTTGTTGAATATCATGTGAGTTGCTATGCATGTTCGTCTTGTCTGAAGTAAGGGTGATTCACCGTGGGTTGAATGACTATGCATATTGTTAGAGAAGAACATTGGGCCGCCAATCAAAGCCATGTATCATGGTGGAAGTTTTAGCTTGGACCTTAATCCTCAATCTCTCATGAGAATATGCTTATGCATTAAAGAGGAGTCCATCATCTATTTTCTATGTTGTCCCGGTATGGATGTCCTCAAGTTGAGATCTATGAAAAACGAGAAATCAAATGCGATTTATCTCCTTGGACCTTTGTACAGGTGGCATAGAGGTACCCCTTTGTTACACTTGGTTAAAACATATGTAATGCAATGATAACCCATGGAGATCCGAGCTAATTAGGACAAGGAGCGAGCACTATTGGAATTCGATGCATGAGGCTTGCAACTTATAGGATGTTTTATGCATGACACATATGAAGTACTACTACCGTTGACACAATTGCTTCCGTGTTTTCAAAATAAAAAGCTCTAGCACTTAACCTTTCTTTTACTTTTATGTTGAAGCACCAACTACTGAGAGCATGATTGTCATTCTGAGTGTAATGTGCATTGTCCCAAAGTAGCATTGTCTTTTGCATGATTGTGATATCGTTTATTCTGAAATGATTGTATCTAGTCATCACTTAAACCTTGAAGGTGCCCCTGCATTTATGTTTTGCATCACTAAAGGGGGCAAGCTAGATATCACTTTGTCATATTTGCACATCATGTTCATTGCAAATCTTTTTGATGTTTCAGTTTCATGTTGTAAAACTTTCAGTAATTTGTGATTTTCTCTTGAGGCAACTTAATTACTTTAGAATCATTGTCTCAGTAAGCTTTTGTCATATGACTATGAAAAAGTCCTATATGGTTAATAGCATGTCACCATAGAAATTATTCTTGTTATCATTTACCTACTCGAGGACGAGCAGGAATTAAGCTTGGGGATGTTGATACGTCCAAAATGTATCTATCATTTCTGCTTGCTCCATGCCACTTTTGGGTGATATTGTTATGATATTCATACACTTCCATACACTTTTGATCATATTTGGACTAACTTACTAATCCAGTGCACCCCAGTGCCAGTTTCTGTTTTCGGCTGTTTTTGTATTTCAGGTTTTCACGTTTCGAGAACTGCCCAGAAAAAGCCAGAAAAATTATATAAAAAATCAGCGTTCCAGAAACAACACTGCGTCCGAAGGGCAGCCTTGGGGGGGCCACCAGGGCTCCAGGCGCCCTGGCGGCGCGCCCCCCCTGGGCCGCGCCGGGGGGGGGGGGGCGCCTGGGCCCCCCGAAGCTCCCCCGATGCCCTACTTTGGCATATATTTAAAGGGTCCTCCGTAACCCTCAGAATAGGAACTCTTTTCGCGATCCCATCTCTCTTCCGCCGCCGCCGCCGCTTCCAAGATCGGGAGCACCAGGAGAACTCTTCCCGGCACCCTGCCGGAGGGGAGGATCACCACCGGGAGCTTCTCCACCACCATGGACGCCTCCCGGATGACTCGTGAGTAGTCTCCCTTGGACCATGAGTCCATGACCAGTAGCTATGTGATGTTCTCCTCCCGTTCTTGTGCTTCACTCATTAGTCCTCGTGAGCTGCCCTACATGATCGAGGCACCTATGTAATCCTTATGCTGTTGCGATATTGAGTTTGCTGGGATCCGATGGATTATGAGATTATGTTCAGATAGATCTTGAGTAATATATTTGATTCACCTCTTTTATATTTTTGTTCATATGTAATTCTTGCATGTTCTCCGTTGTTATTTATTGCTTTGGCCGAGTAATAGGTGGTGACTCCAAGAGGGAACATTATGCTCGATTGTGGGTTCATGCCCCTCGATGACTAGCTTGAGTGACAGAAACATGAGTCTAGGGGATGTGCTGTTGCCACAAGGGGGAAAACAACGGTGCTTGTGCCCGCGGGTGCAAGGATTGTTTACTTTACGCAAAGTTCTTTTAATGCAGTTGTCTGTTGCATTGAGTTTACACTATGGGTGGGACTCGCAACTTAATACCAGCGAGATGTTATAGATAGATATCTCAAGGTGGATGATTAGTAGTAGATATTGATGGATTTTGGTCTACTTACTTTGGCGTACCGCCCATGCTTTGAACCTCAACCTTTCTTGCAATGTAGTCAGCATTGTTTTGCGTTCGTGGTCATGTCAATTGCCCAACTGTAATTTGTTTACCTCACATAGCTGTTTTATCGTCTTTTGGGAGAGAGACATCACTAGTGAACATCATGAGACTCCGGTCCATATTACCATCATTGATCACACCCGCTATTTACTTTCCGTTATTACCTACTATTGCAAAACACTATCTATCACTACTATCATTGCTTTTAATCCTTTGTGAACTACAAGGCCGGAGGGATTGACAACCTCTCTGCACTCGTTGGGAGCAAAGTTATTTGTATCTGTGTGCAGGTCCACGTTGATTGCTACTAATCTGGCGCCGTAGCAATTGACACCTACTTGTTGAACCTAGGAGTCTCTAGGGATTCGATCCTTGGCATCTTTGCTAAGGGAAAAAACTTCTACAATACTGCATCTTACACCTTCCACTTGGGGTAACCAACGAGGGATTCGAGGCCCATCAGCAGTATGACTATTATCACCCACCACTCATTGTGTTCTACTCGTGCATATCATCTATGCATAGACCTGGCTCCGATGCCACTGTTGGAGAACGTAGTATTTCAAAAAAATTCCTACGATCACGCAAGATCTATCTAGGAGAATCATAGCAACGAGCAGGGAGAGTGTGTCTACGTACCCTCATAGACCGAAAGTGAAGGTGTCTAGTGACGCGGTTGATGTAGTCGAATGTCTTCGCGGTCCAACCGATCCAAGAACCGAGCGTACGACACCTCTGCGTTCAGCACACGCTCAGCTTGATGACGCCCCACGAGCTCTTGATCCAGTTGAGCGTCACGGCAGAGTTTCGTCAGCACGACGGCATGGTGACGGTGATGATGAAGTTACCGACGCAGTGCTTCGCCTAAGCACTGCAATGATATGATCGAGGTGTGTAACTGTGGAGGGGGGCACCGCACACAGCTAAAACTGATGTTTACTTGTGTGTCCTGGGGTGCCCCCCTGTTCCCGTATATAAAGGAGCAAGGGGGAGGCCGGCCGGCCGTATAGGCGCGCCCAAGGAGGGCTACTCCTACTAGGAATAGGAATCCTATTCCTAGTAGGAGTCCACCCAGAGGGATAGGGGGAAGGAAGGAGAGGGAGAGAGGGAGAAGGAAGGGGGCGCTTCCCCCCTTTCCTTGTCCTATTCAGACCAAGGGGGAGGGGTGCGCCGCCCAGCCCTGGCCGACCCTCTCTCTCCACTAAGGGCCCATGTGGGCCATTAGTTCCCCCGGAGGGTACCGATACCCCTCCGGCACTCCAGTTTAATCTGAAACTCTTCTGGAACACTTACGGTGTCCGAATATAGTCGTCAAATATATCAATCTTTACATCTCGAACATTTTGAGACTCCTTGTCATGTCCGTGATCACATCCGGTACTCCGAACAACCTTACATCGAAAAACATAAACTCATAATACTGATCGTCATCGAACGTTAAACGTGCGGACCCTACGGGTTCGAGAACTATGTAGACATGACCGAGACTCATCTCCGGTCAATAACCAATAGCGGAACCTGGATGCTCATATTTGTTCCGACATATTCAACGAAGATCTTTATCGATCAAACCGCACAACGACATACATTGTTCCCTTTGCCATCGCTATGTTACTTGCTCGAGATTCGATCATCGGTATTATCATACCTAGTTCAATCTCATCATCGGCAAGTCTCTTTACTCGTTACATAATACATCATCTCTTGACTAACTTATTAGTCGTTTGCTTGCAAGGCTTATTATGATGTGTATTACCGAGAGGGCCCAGAGATACCTCTCCGACACTAGGAGTGACAAATCCTATTCTCGATCTATGCCAACACCCCAAACAACTTCGGAGACACCTGTAGAGCATCTTTCTAATCACCCAGTTACATTGTGACGTTTGATAGAACACAAGGTGTTCCTCCGGTATTCGGGAGTTGCATAATCTCATAGTCATAGGAACATGTATAAGTCATGAAGAAAGCAATAGCATAAAAACAAAATGATCATATTGTTAAGCTAACGGATGGGTCTTGTCTATCACATCATTCTCATAATGATTTGATCCCATTGATCAAATGACAACTCATGTCTATGGTTAGGAAACATAACCATCTTTGATTAACGAGCTAGTCTAGTAGAGGCATACTAGGTACACTATGTTTCGTCTATGTATTCACACATGTACTAAGTTTCCGGTTAATACAATTCTAGCATGAATAATAAACATTTATCATGATATAAGGAAATATAAATAACAACTTTATTATTGCCTCTAGGGCATATTTCCTTCAATTACCGGACATGAAACCGGACTGACGCAGGTGGTTGTGAATGATTTTTTAGGTAGAGTATTCCTTATCATTTTACAGACACCACATGGACAACACATAAAACGTTTCCTCTTGTTTGCCTCAGCCACATGCATAAAATTATGCAGGCCATTAACGAACTCGGGAGAGCGTCGGTCATCGTACATCCATTGCCGGCTCATCTTCATTACACAACATCGAAGTGACCAAATTAATACAAGTTCACCACATTAAAATAAAAGTAGAGTAACCAAATGTTATTACTGCGCGTGCCACATGGTTAGCTGGGGACGGAAATGTGTCCCTGGCGCGGTCGCCTATCGTGGGAGACCCCGCGTCGCTGTCGCCAGACGACACCTGATCCGAGGCTGATTCTGTGTCGGATCCAGTGCGACGATCCTCCTAGGATCCGGTAGGTGTGATCTTCTACGCTGAAGCTGATCATGCATCCATGTTAGTTCGTGAAACATACGAGCCATAGATCATGTGGTCATGTGGAAATAAAAGAATAGCATGTTCAGCGACTCGAGGTGAAATTGGGGAGGTTTGAGTATTGGCAAAAGGGAAAATTTGTTCATCAAAGACAACATCACGTCATATATAGATACGAGCTGTAGGAACATGAAGACACTTATAGCCTTTGTGACGAATACTATACCCAACAAACACACACTATTGTGATCGAAACGGAAGTTATTTGAGTGTTGTAGGGGCGCAAGTTGGGCCAGCAAGCACACCCAAACGTGCGAAGAGATGTGTAGTCAGGTTTGGTGGAGAACAATTTTTCCATGGGACTAAGGTTGCCAATGACACGGCTTGGGAGTCAGTTGATAAGATAGCATGCGGGGAAGTACGCCTCATCCCAAAAAACGGAGGGGCATAGATGCATGTGATAAGAGAGATAGACCCATGTCAACAATGTGACGGTGTTTCCTTTCAGCCGAACCATTCTATTTGTGTGTGTGTGGGCATGAGATGTGATGTGCGATGCCGAGTGTGCGAAAAAAGGTATTGCTAAGTTTTTCGTATTCACCACCCCAGTCGGATTGAACACACACGATTTTGCGAGATAATTGGCATTCAACATGGGACAGAAAATCACAAAAAACATCAAACAAATCACACTTTTTCTTGAGAAGATAAATCCACACAAACTTACTATAATCATCAATGAATGAAACATAGTACTGGAACCCACCAGAAGAAGTTTTGGCGGCCCCCCATACATCCGAAAAAATAAGTTCCAACGGAAAAGAGGAAACACCCGGAGATCTAGGGAAAGGTAGTTGATGTGATTTGCCTTGTTGACAAGCATTACACACATGGGTCAAAGACCGACTCGAAGAAGCAAATTTATTGGATGCGAAATCATGTGGAACGACTTGTGAGGACGGGTGGCCGAGCCGAGCATGCCAATCTTCTTCAGAGAGCCTAACCAAAGACAAAGCATGAGACGGTGAAGACCTAATGGGGTAGAGCCCATTTTCACATCTGCCTTGAAGAAGAACCTTCTTGGTTATCAAATCCTTCATATGAAAATGAGTATGATAATATTATAGACAAGCATGATTGTCAATGGCGAGACGGTTAACTGAAAGAAGGTTCTTGTCAGCATTGGGAACATGTAATATGTTGCGGAGTTTAAGATTGGCAGAAGGTGTGGGAAGGATAGCATGACCACGATGAGCTATGTGAAAACATGAGCCGTCGGCAGTATGGATGCGGTCCCTCCCTGGATACTTCTCCCTTACGGTGAGATGGTCCAGATCCAACGTGATCTGATCGGTGGCCCCTGTGTCGGTGAACCAAGTGGGATCACCGAGCATGGACATCGGTGAAGCAGCAGCCAGTCCCGCCATCTTGGAGTGTTGGTGTTGAAAGGTGTGGTTGTAGCGTTGACCGCACTCCCAGGCATAGTGCCGAGGGCCACAACAGAGTTGGCACTGAACGCACGAGTCCCCGCCACCACCATGGTCACCACGATTGCCGCCACGGTTTCCACCATAGTCACTGTTCTGGCGATTGCCACCACCACCGGGATCACCGCGGTACCCGCCGCGGTTGTTGTTGTTGTAGTCACCGCGGTCATCGGGGTTGCCACGGCCCTTGCCACGGTAGTTTCCTGTAACATCCCAAATTTTCAATTTGGAATGTTATACATAGATCATATTGCATATCATATTTTATTGCCTTTGTATGTTGCGATCCTCGAAATTCTAAGCAACTCTAGGACCCACGGAGAGTGTTGGAGATTTTACAGTTTTCGTATTTTGAGTTTTTCTAAAATACCGGTACGAGGATCACTTTGGTTTCAATTATTTTTCTCTCCGAAAAATATTTCTTAATAAAATATATGAGCGGAGATAATATGACTTCTCCAAAATAAAATAAATATTGGAGGAAAAATATTAAAAATCACTTTGGTATTTTATTTGGATTTATTTGCAATTTTATTTGCATAGGAAAAATACGCATTTTTTTAAAATTGCATTTAGGTCCGGGAAAAATGTTCAGTTTGTCCTAAATATTGTTAGAGGACGGTGAAAATTTATTTCGAAATTTTTCGAGTCCGTTTAGTAATTTTTTTTGCCCGTTTTGCTGCGTCAGAACTATTTAGAAAAAAAAGAAGTGAACCGACCTAGCCGGGGCTTGTCCGACTTTGACTTCGCCTCGGCCGGCCCTTTAAATGGCGAGGCCCAGCCCCCCCTCGCCCAGCCCGCACCGCCGCCTGCCCTAGCCGCCGCCGCCTGCCCTAGCCGCCGCCGCCACCTCGCAGCCGCCTCGCCGCCGCCGCCACGCCTCGCCGCCCGCGCCGCCGGCCGCCGAAACCCCCGAAAGCCGCCGCCTCGCCGGAGCACGTCGCCACCACCGCCGAAGGTAGCCGCCGCCGTCGAACCGCCGCCGCCGGTTTTCGCAAGAAAACCGATCGGTTTTTTTAAACCCTAGATCTGTTTTTTTAGATCGGTTCGTTCGATTTTTCCCGGTTTAGCTAAATAGCAGACGTTCGTTCGTACGTTTGTTTTAACGAATGTTGTTCGCCCGTTAGTCACAGACAACGAACGTTCGTTCGTTAGCCTGTTCGTCAGTTTTTCTTTTTCAGGGTTTTTCCGCGATTATTTTCGATCGCGATTTCTACTACTTTCAAATTCGAGAGAAGGTACAATTACCTCATCAAGTTCAACTTTCCTCCCACTCACTTCTTTCGAGAGAAACTCCTTCTCTAGAAAGGATCCATTCTTAGCAATGAATATCTTGCCATCGTATCTGTGATAGAAGGTGTACCCAACAGTTTCCTTTGGGTATCCTATGAAGACACATTTCTCCGACTTGGGTTCGAGCTTATCAGGATGAAGCTTTTTCACATAATCATCGCAGCCCCAAAATTTAAGAAACGCAACTTGGGTTTCTTGCCAAACCATAGTTCATAAGGCGTCATTTCAACGGATTTAGATGGTGCCATATTTAACGTGAATGCAGCTGTCTCTAAAGCATAACCCCAAACTGATAGTGGTATATCGGTAAGAGACATCATAGATTGCACCATATCTAATAAAGTACGGTTACGGCGTTCGGACACACCATTACGCTGTGGTGTTCCTTGTGGCATGAGCTGTTAAACTATTCCACATTGTTTTAAATGAAGACCAAACTCATAACTCAAATATTCGCCTCTCCGATCAGATCGTATAAACTTTATTTTCTTGTTACGATGATTCTCTACTTCACTATGAAATTCTTTGAACTTTTCAAATGTTTCAGACGTGTGCTTCATCAAGTAGATATACTCATATCTTCTCAAATCATCAGTGAAGGTGAGAAAATAACGATACTCGCCGCGAGCATCAACACTCATTGGTCCGCATACATCAGTATGTATTATTTCCAATAAGTCGCTTGCTCGCTCCATTGTTCCGGAGAACGGAGTTTTAGTCATCTTGCCCATGAGGCATGGTTCGCAAGCATCAAAAGATTCATAATCAAGTGATTCCAAAAGTCCATCAGCATGGACTTTCTTCATGCGCTTTACACCAATATGACCTAAATGGAAGTGCCACAAATAAGTTGCACTATCATTATCAACTTTGCAACTTTTGGCTTCAATATTATGCATATGTGTATTACTACGATCAAGATTCAATAAACCATTTACCTTGGGTGTATAACCATAGAAGGTTTTATTCATGTAAACAGAATAACAAGTATTCTCTCACATAAATGAATATCCGTATTGCAATAAGCACGATCCAATCTTGTTCATGCTCAACGCGAACACCAAATAACATTTATTTAGGTTTAACACTAATCCCGAAAGTATAAGGCGTGTGCGATGATGATCATATCAGTTTTTGAAACTACTTCCAACACACATCGTCACCTCACCCTCAACTATTCTTTGTTTATTCTGCAACTCCTCTTTCGAGTTACTAATCTTAGCAACTGAACTAGTATCAAATACCCAGGGGCTACTATGAATACTAGTAAGGTACACATTAATAACATGTATATCAAATATACCTTTGTTCACTTTGCCATCCTTCTTATCCGCCAAATATTCGAGGAACTTCCGCTTCCAGTGACCATTTCCTTTGCAATTATAAGCACTCAGTTTCAGGCTTAGGTCCAGCTTTGGGCTTCTTCACGGGAGTGACAACTTGCTTGTTATTCTTCTTGAAGTTCCCTTTCTTTCACTTGCCCTTTTCTTGAAACTAATGGTCTTATTAACCATCAACAATTGATGCTCTTTCTTGATTTCTACCTTCGTTGATTTCAGCATCACGAAGAGCTCGGGAATCATTTTCGTCATCCCTTGCATATTACAGTTCATCACGAAGTTCTAGTAACTTGGTGATAGTGACTAGAGAACTCTGTCAATCACTATTTTATCAGGAAGATTAACTCCCACTTGATTCAAGTGATTGTAGTACTCAGACATTCTGAGCACATGCTCATTGGTTGAGCTATTCTCCTCCATCTTGTAGGCAAAGTACTTGTCAGAGGTCTCATACCTCTAGACACGGGCATGAGTCTGAAATACTATTTTCAACTCTTGGAACATCTCATATGCTACGTGGCGTTCAAAATGTTTTTGAAGTCCCGGGTATAAGCCGTAAAGCATGGCGCACTAAACTATCAATTAGTCATCATATTGATCTTGTCAAACGTTCATAACGTCTGCATCTGCTCCTGCAATAGGTTTGTCACCTAGCGGTGCATCAAGTACATAATACTTCTTTGCAGCAATGAGGATAATCCTCAGATCACGGACCTAGTCCGCAGCATTGCTACTAACATCTTTCAACTTAGTTTTCTCTAGGAACATATCAAAAACATAGGGGAGCTACAACGCGAGCTATTGATCTACAACATAATTTGCAAATACTATCAGGACTAAGTTCATGATAAATTAAAGTTCAATTAATCATATTACTTAAGAGCTCCCACTTAGATAGACATCCCTCTAGTCATCTAAATGATCATCTGATCCAAATCAACTAAACCATGTCCGATCATCACGTGAGATGGAGTAGTTTTCAATGGTGAACATCTTATGTTGATCATATCTACTATATGATTCACGCTCGACCTTGTGGTCTCCAGTGTTCTGAGGCCATGTGTCTACATGCTAGGCTCGTCAAGTTTAACCCGAGTATTCTGCATGTGCAAAACTGTCTTGCACCCGCTGTATTTGAACACAGAGCTTATCACACCCGATCATCATGTGGTGTGTCGGCACGACGAACTTTCGCAACAGTGCATAGTCAGGGAGAACACTTGTACCTTGAAGTTTTGTAAGGGATCATCTTATAATGCTACCACCTTACCAAGAAAAATAAGAAGCATAATAAGATAAACATCACATGCAATCAAAATATGTGACATGATATGGCCATCATCATCTTGTGCTTTTGATCTCCATCTCCAAAGTATCGTCATGATCTCCATCGTAACCGGCTTGACAACATGGTCTTCATCGTAGCGTCGTGGTTGTCTCGCCAACTATTGCTACTACTACTATCGCTAACTCATAGTGATAAAGTAAAGTATGGCCTTCGCAATTCATACAATAAAGAGACAACCATAAGGCACATGCCGGTTGCCGATAATTTACAACATGATCATCTCATTCAATAACGTATAACTCATCACGTCTTGACCATATCACATCACAACATGCCCTGCAAAAACGAGTTAGACGTCCTCTACTTTGTTGTTGCATGTTTTATGTGGCTGCTACGGGCTTAGCAAGAACCGTTCTTACATACACATACAAAACCACAACGATTTTTCGTCAAGTGTGCTATTTTATCCTTCACATGGACCGGGCGTAGCCACACTCGATTCAACTAAGGTGGGAGAGACAGACACCCGCCGGTCACGTTTAAGCAACGAGTGCTCGTAACGGTAAAACTAGTCTCGCATAAGCGTACGTGTAATGTCGGTCCGGGCCGCTTCATCTCACAATACCGCCGAATCAAAGTATGACATGTTGGTAAGCAGTTGATACGTCCAAAACGTATCTATAATTTCTACTTGCTCCATGCCACTTTTGGGTGATATTGCTATGATATTCATACACTTCCATACACTTTTGATCATATTTGGACTAACTTACTAATCCAGTGCACCCCAGTGCCAGTTTTTGTTTTCGGCTGTTTTTGTATTTCAGGTTTTCATGTTTCGAGAACTGCCCAGAAAAATCCAGAAAAATTATATAAAAAATCAGCGTTCCGGAAACAACACTGCGTCCGAAGGGCAGCCTGGGGGGCCACCAGGGCTCCAGGCGCCCTGGCGGCGCCCCCCCCCTGGGCCGCGCCGGGGGGGGGGGGGCGCCTGGGCCCCCCGAAGCTCCCCCGATGCCCTACTTTGGCATATATTTAAAGGGTCCTCCGTAACCCTCAGAACAGGAACTCTTTCCGCGATCCCATCTCTGTTCCGCCGCCGCCGCCGCTTCCAAGATCGGGAGCACCAGGAGAACTCTTCCCGGCACCCTGCCGGAGGGGAGGATCACCACCGGGACCTTCTCCACCACCATGGACGCCTCCCGGATGACTCGTGAGTAGTCTCCCTTGGACCATGAGTCCATGACCAGTAGCTATGTGATGTTCTTCTCCCGTTCTTGTGCTTCACTAATTAGTCCTCGTGAGCTGCCCTACATGATCGAGGCACCTATGTAATCCTTAAGCTGTTGCGATGTTGAGTTTGCTGGGATCCGATGGATTATGAGATTATGTTCAGATTGATCTTGAGTAATATATTTGATTCACCTCTTTTATATTTTTGTTCATAAGTAATTCTTGCATGTTCTCCGTTGTTATTTATTGCTTTGGCCGAGTAATAGGTAGTGACTCCAAGAGGGAACGTTATGCTCGATTGTGGGTTCATGCCCCTCGATGACTAGTTTGAGTGACAGAAACATGAGTCTAGGGGATGTGCTGTTGCCACAAGGGGGAAAACAACGGTGCTTGTGCCCGCGGGTGCAAGGATTGTTTACTTTACGCAAAGTTCTTTTAATGCAGTTGTCTATTGCATTGAGTTTACAATATGGGTGGGACTCGCAACTTAATACCAGCGAGATGTTCTAGATAGATATCTCAAGGTGGATGATTAGTAGTAGATATTGATGGATTTCGGTCTACTTACTTTGGCGTACCGCCCATGCTTTGAACCTCAACCTTTCTTGCAATGTAGTCAGCATTGGTTTGCGTTCGTGGTCCTGTCAATTGCCCAGCTGTAATTTGTTTACCTCACATAGCTGTTTTATCGCATTTTGGGAGAGAGACATCACTAGTGAACATCATGAGACTCCGGTCCATATTACCATCATTGATCACACCCGCTATTTACTTTCCGTTATTACTTACTATTGCAAAACACTATCTATCACTACTATCATTGCTTTTAATCCTTTGTGAACTACAAGGCCGGAGGGATTGACAACCTCTCTGTACTCGTTGGGAGCAAAGTTATTTGTATCTGTGTGCAGGTCCACGTTGATTGCTACTAATCTGGCGCCGTAGCAATTGACACCTACTTGTTGAACCTAGGAGTCTCTAGGGATTCGATCCTTGGCATCTTTGCTAAGGGAAAACACTTCTACAATACTGCATCTTACACCTTCCACTTGGGGTAACCAATGAGGGGTTCGAGGCCCATCAAGGAGTATTTTCTGGCGCCGTTGCCGGGGACTCCACTCTTTAGGATAGGGGAGTTGCATGCTATCTTTTACCTTTGCTTTTTAGTCTTGTTAGTTTACCTTTCATTTTTGCTTTAGTACTTTTTTATCGAAAATCACAGAAAAAATTATTTGCCTTTTTATTAGTAGTCCTTTCTGTTTAGCCAAACATGTCAGGGTTTGGTGCTCTGAGGGAATCAGAAGTTGTAGATTTCCATCAAAGGGATGGAGAAAATATGAAGAAGGCATGGGACAGAATTTCTGATGCACATAGGAGAATTATGCCTTGGATACCTATAAAAATTGCGCGTAGGAATATTTACCATGGTCTTTTTAAATGGTGTAAACACTCCCTTGACATTATAGCCGAGGGAGATTTCCTAGGATGTGATGAAGCTAGAGCTCTTGAAAGTATACATGGTCTATCTAGTTACTTTGTTTATGATCGTAATTTTGATACTGTCGTAGATAGACTTGCTACTATTGAAAAGAGAATGGATGCTCTAGACTTAATGAAGGTAGAGAAACCTAAACCCAATAAGATATACATTTTTGAAATAGACAATGATTGGGAACCTTTTGTTAGGATTAGCATCTCTAATCAAGACTTCCTTGCTTATTGTGATATTGGATCTATGGTTTCTACTATGCCAAAAATTGTTCATGATTCTTTAAAATTTAACATGGATAGATAACCATCTTATCATGAACACACTAATGGAGATATGTCTGAAATCCAGGGAAAAATAAAAGACGTATCAGTTAAATTCCTTAAAGGAATTGCAATTATTGATTTCTTCATCATGGAGCCAAACCAAGGAAATATAGTGCTTGGAAGGGACTTCCTCCGAGCAGTTAAAGGCTTCATTGATATAGGTAAGGGACAAATCCGCTTACGCGGGAAGGAAAAAGGTGTGTACCCCTTTCCTAGAAGGAACCAGAATGAACTTGTTGAGGAACCATTTGAAGCAATTTATAACTCCGATTATTATGATGGTTATTGATTCCTCTATGCATTATGCCTAGCTTAAAGGCATAAAAGAAAGCGCTTTTGGGAGGCAGCCCACATGAATAATTTTTTTGCTTTTGTTGTGTCTTGATGTTGTTTACTGCTGTAGCATCATCATTGTATCTTTGCTTTTCATATTTGTGCCAAGTATAGCCTCTGATTGCTAGAAAGTTCAAAAGTTGTGAGGTGCTGTCCAGGAAACAGATTCTATCCTTGGATAGAAAAATTCGTATAAAATCACCAGGTCATCTTTTTGGTCTGAATTTTTTCGACAGCGTTCTCTATATAATTTTATTTCGTGCATCTGTTCTGAGTTTTTTGATTTGAGTTGCAGAAGTATCCCGAACAGATCAATTACTACCTGCTGTTCTGTTTTTCACAGATTCTGTCCTGTTTTGCCTTTCCTTCACTTTGCAAATCAAGAACTTGCTTTTTATTTCCAAAAACCTTTTGGCAATCTTGAGAAATAGTAGAACTTCAAAAATATCCTTATTTCCAGCAAGGTATAGTTATTTTATTAAGGATACTAACCTCGCTAATCAGATTATGATGAGTTGTGTATGAAGGGAGTTTTCAAGTGTGCGAGGGAAGATGATAAAAAGATTCAGGAGTGTCAAGCGCTCAAGCTTGGGGATGCCCCCGTGCACCCCCAAGAAATATTCAAGGAGACTCAAGCGTCTAAGCTTGGGGATGCCCCCGTGCATCCCCTTCTCCATCAGCATTATCAGTTCGTCTTTCGTTTCGCTATATTTTTATCACTTCATGTGTTATGTGCTATGCTTGGAGCGTCTTGCTTTTAGTTTTCTTTTTTGTTTTTCATAACGAGTCGAAACTCAGCATTCTTTTATGTGGGAGAGAAACACGCTCCACTTCTACCTAGAACATAACATAGAATTTTCATGTCTATCTATGCTGTGTGTTTTCTTTGTCTTTTAATAGCTACTATCATGCTCTGCTCTTAGTATTCATGCCTATCTTTTAAAAGAGCTTTTGTTTAGTTGGTTGCTTGAACTCTCTTTAATTACCATGTTCACCTTATTAGGAGAGTTTGCTTACGTTGCATTGGTTAATGTGTCTATGATAAAGATGCTACTTGCATGATGGTGCTTAGTAGTTCAGGTTTTCTTATGGTTAATCTCGAATAGCTGGGGGGTTCCCAATGTGTTATTGGAGTACCAACTTGATTTGTTTGCCTATGATATGGTATGGTTTAGTAATATCTTCCTTCGAGAATTTATTTTGATTGACTTGGCGTATGCTCACGCATATTTAAGACTGTAAAGAAAGTCTGTCAAGCCTTGATGATCTTTTATTTCTGAGTAGCGATGTAACTATCATGTCTGATTCAATATTGCTTTGTCGCTCTGCATGATTATGACCGTCATTGCTCTCTTAGTTGGTCGCTCCCAGTCTTTTGCTAACCTCCACCTGCACTAAGCAAACTAACCATGCAATACATAGCTCATGGGAAAGTAGCCTAAAAACTATTGTGGTAAAGAATATGTTGCTTATGTATCTTATTTATTATAAGTTGCTTGCTGAGCGGTAACCATGTTTCTGGGGACGTCATTAACTGTCACACTTTTGTTGAATATCATGTGAGGTTCTATGCATGTTCGTCTTGTCTGAAGTAAGGGTGATTCACCGTGGGTTGAATGACTATGCATATTGTTAGAGAAGAACATTGGGCCGCCAATCAAAGCCATGTATCATGGTGGAAGTTTTAGCTTGGACCTTAATCCTCAATCTCTCATGAGAATATGCTTATGCATTAAAGAGGAGTCCATCATCTATTTTCTATGTTGTCCCGGTATGGATGTCCTCAAGTTGAGATCTATCAAAAACGAGAAATCAAATGTGATTTATCTCCTTGGACCTTTGTACAGGTGGCATAGAGGTACCCCTTTGTTACACTTGGTTAAAACATATGTAATGCAATGATAACCCATGGAGATCCGAGCTAATTAGGACAAGGAGCGAGCACTATTGGAATTCGATGCATGAGGCTTGCAACTTATAGGATGTTTTATGCATGACACATATGAAGTACTACTACCGTTGACACAATTGCTTCCGTGTTTTCAAAATAAAAAGCTCTAGCACTTAACCTTTCTTTTACTTTTATGTTGAAGCACCAACTACTGAGAGCATGATTGTCATTCTGAGTGTAATGTGCATTGTCCCAAAGTAGCATTGTCTTTTGCATGATTGTGATATCGTTTATTCTGAAATGATTGTATCTAGTCATCACTTAAACCTTGAAGGTGCCCCTGCATTTATGTTTTGCATCACTAAAGGGGGCAAGCTAGATATCACTTTGTCATATTTGCACATCATGTTCATTGCAAATATTTTTGATGTTTCAGTTTCATGTTGTAAAACTTTCAGTCATTTGTGATTTTCTCTTGAGGCAACTTAATTACTTTAGAATCATTGTCTCAGTAAGCTTTTGTCATATGACTATGAAAAAGTCCTATATGGTTAATAGCATGTCACCACAGAAATTATTATTGTTATCATTTACCTACTCGAGGACGAGCAGGAATTAAGCTTGGGGATGTTGATACGTCCAAAACGTATCTATAATTTCTGCTTGCTCCATGCCACTTTTGGGTGATATTGCTATGATATTCATACACTTCCATACACTTTTGATCATATTTGGACTAACTTACTAATCCAGTGCACCCCAGTGCCAGTTTCTGTTTTCGGCTGTTTTTGTATTTCAGGTTTTCACGTTTCGAGAACTGCCCAGAAAAAGCCAGAAAAATTATATAAAAAATCAGCGTTCCGGAAACAACACTGCGTCCGAAGGGCAGCCTTGGGGGGGCCACCAGGGCTCCAGGCGCCTTGGCGGCGCGCCCCCCCTGGGCCGCGCCGGGGGGGGGGGGGGCGCCTGGGCCCCCCGAAGCTCCCCCGATGCCCTACTTTGGCATATATTTAAAGGGTCCTCCGTAACCCTCAGAATAGGAACTCTTTTCGCGATCCCATCTCTCTTCCGCCGCCGCCGCCGCTTCCAAGATCGGGAGCACCAGGAGAACTCTTCCCGGCACCCTGCCGGAGGGGAGGATCACCACCGGGACCTTCTCCACCACCATGGACGCCTCCCGGATGACTCGTGAGTAGTCTCCCTTGGACCATGAGTCCATGACCAGTAGCTATGTGATGTTCTCCTCCCGTTCGTGTGCTTCACAAATTAGTCCTCGTGAGCTGCCCTACATGATCGAGGCACCTATGTAATCCTTATGCTGTTGCGATGTTGAGTTTGCTGGGATCCGATGGATTATGAGATTATGTTCAGATAGATCTTGAGTAATATATTTGATTCACCTCTTTTATATTTTTGTTCATAAGTAATTCTTGCATGTTCTCCGTTGTTATTTATTGCTTTGGCCGAGTAATAGGTGGTGACTCCAAGAGGGAACATTATGCTCGATTGTGGGTTCATGCCCCTCGATGACTAGCTTGAGTGACAGAAACATGAGTCTAGGGGATGTGCTGTTGCCACAAGGGGGAAAACAACGGTGCTTGTGCCCGCGGGTGCAAGGATTGTTTACTTTACGCAAAGTTCTTTTAATGTAGTTGTCTGTTGCATTGAGTTTACACTATGGGTGGGACTCGCAACTTAATACCAGCGAGATGTTCTAGATAGATATCTCAAGGTGGATGATTAGTAGTAGATATTGATGGATTTCGGTCTACTTACTTTGGCGTACCGCCCATGCTTTGAACCTCAACCTTTCTTGCAATGTAGTCAGCATTGTTTTGCGTTCGTGGTCCTGTCAATTGCCCAACTGTAATTTGTTTACCTCACATAGCTGTTTTATCGTCTTTTGGGAGAGAGACATCACTAGTGAACATCATGAGACTCCGGTCCATATTACCATCATTGATCACACCCGCTATTTACTTTCCGTTATTACTTACTATTGCAAAACACTATCTATCACTACTATCATTGCTTTTAATCCTTTGTGAACTACAAGGCCGGAGGGATTGACAACCTCTCTGCACTCGTTGGGAGCAAAGTTATTTGTATCTGTGTGCAGGTCCACGTTGATTGCTACTAATCTGGCGCCGTAGCAATTGACACCTACTTGTTGAACCTAGGAGTCTCTGGGGATTTGATCCTTGGCATCTTTGCTAAGGGAAAAAACTTCTACAATACTGCATCTTACACCTTCCACTTGGGGTAACCAACGAGGGGTTCGAGGCCCATCAGCAGTATGACTATTATCACCCATCACTCATTGTGTTCTACTCGTGCATATCATCTATGCATAGACCTGGCTCCGATGCCACTGTTGGAGAACGTAGTATTTCAAAAAAATTCCTACGATCACGCAAGATCTATCTAGGAGAATCATAGCAACGAGCAGGGAGAGTGTGTCTACGTACCCTCATAGACCGAAAGTGAAGGCGTCTAGTGACGCGGTTGATGTAGTCGAATGTCTTCGCGGTCCAACCGATCCAAGAACCGAGCGTACGACACCTCTGCGTTCAGCACACGCTCAGCTTGATGACGCCCCATGAGCTCTTGATCCAGTTGAGCATCACGGCAGAGTTTCGTCAGCACGACGGCATGGTGACGGTGATGATGAAGTTACCGACGCAGTGCTTCGCCTAAGCACTGCAATGATATGATCGAGGTGTGTAACTGTGGAGGGGGGCACCGCACACAGCTAAAACTGATGTTTACTTGTGTGTCCTGGGGTGCCCACCTGTTCCCGTATATAAAGGAGCAAGGGGGAGGTCGGCCGGCCGTATAGGCGCGCCCAAGGAGGGCTACTCCTACTAGGAATAGGAATCCTATTCCTAGTAGGAGTCCACCCAGAGGGATAGGGGGAAGGAAGGAGAGGGAGAGAGGGAGAAGGAAGGGGGCGCTTCCCCCCTTTCCTTGTCCTATTCAGACCAAGGGGGAGGGGTGCGCCGCCCAGCCCTGGCCGACCCTCTCTCTCCACTAAGGGCCCATGTGGGCCATTAGTTCCCCCGGAGGGTACCGATACCCCTCCGGCACTCCAGTTTAATCTGAAACTCTTCTGGAACACTTACGGTGTCCGAATATAGTCGTCAAATATATCAATCTTTACATCTCGAACATTTTGAGACTCCTCGTCATGTCCGTGATCACATCCGGTACTCCGAACAACCTTACATCGAAAAACATAAACTCATAATACTGATCGTCATCGAACGTTAAACGTGCGGACCCTACGGGTTCGAGAACTATGTAGACATGACCGAGACTCATCTCCGGTCAATAACCAATAGCGGAACCTGGATGCTCATATTTGTTCCGACATATTCAACGAAGATCTTTATCGACCAAACCGCACAACGACATACATTGTTCCCTTTGCCATCGCTATGTTACTTGCCCGAGATTCGATCATCGGTATTATCATACCTAGTTCAATCTCATCATCGGCAAGTCTCTTTACTCGTTACATAATACATCATCTCTTGACTAACTTATTAGTCGTTTGCTTGCAAGGCTTATTATGATGTGTATTACCGAGAGGGCCCAGAGATACCTCTCCGACACTAGGAGTGACAAATCCTATTCTCGATCTATGCCAACACCACAAACAACTTCGGAGACACCTGTAGAGCATCTTTCTAATCACCCAGTTACATTGTGACGTTTGATAGAACACAAGGTGTTCCTCCGGTATTCGGGAGTTGCATAATCTCATAGTCATAGGAACATGTATAAGTCATGAAGAAAGCAATAGCATAAAAACAAAATGATCATATTGTTAAGCTAACGGATGGGTCTTGTCTATCACATCATTCTCATAATGATTTGATCCCATTGATCAAATGACAACTCATGTCTATGGTTAGGAAACATAACCATCTTTGATTAACGAGCTAGTCTAGTAGAGGCATACTAGGTACACTCTGTTTCGTCTATGTATTCACACATGTACTAAGTTTCCGGTTAATACAATTCTAGCATGAATAATAAACATTTATCATGATATAAGGAAATATAAATAACAACTTTATTATTGCCTCTAGGGCATATTTCCTTCAATTACCGGACATGAAACCGGACTGACGCAGGTGGTTGTGAATGATTTTTTAGGTAGAGTATTCCTTATCATTTTACAGACACCACATGGACAACACATAAAACGTTTCCTCTTGTTTGCCTCAGCCACATGCATAAAATTATGCAGGCCATTAACGAACTCGGGAGAGCGTCGGTCATCGTACATCCATTGCCGGCTCATCTTCATTACACAACATCGAAGTGACCAAATTAATACAAGTTCACCACATTAAAATCAAAGTAGAGTAACCAAATGTTATTACTGCAAAATATATACATAAAGTTCATACATAGTTCTCATAAAACAACATACAACTATCTAAAGCATTTAAATGCAACAACAAATGCGATCAAAATCGCAAGTAAGGTAATAATTGATCCAGCAGCATAATGATACCAAGCCTCTTTATTAGTGGAATATTTTCTAATTTTTCTAATCTTCAAACGCATTGCATCCATCTTGATCTTGTGATCATCGACAACATCGGCAACATACAACTCCAACTTCATCTTCTCTTCTTCAATTTTTTTCAAATTTTCTTTCAAATAATCATTTTCTTTTTCAACCAAATTTAACTTCTCGACAAGAGGGTCAGCTGCAATTTCCGGTTCACATACCTCCTAGATAAAAATATCTATGTCAACTTGATGGGCATAAATGTCATAAACATGAAATGAAACAAATAGTTATAAAAGATAATATACCACATCCGAATCATAAACAAGACGAGGGCCGATAGGGACGGATATCAAAACCTTGACACTATATATAACAAACAATCATACAAGTAAGAAAAGTATACAAGTAACTATCTAAATAATAAAAATAACATTTTTTTTACAAAAGGGATAAGAATAAGAGGCTCACCAAGGTGGTGCCGGTTACGGGACAGCGCAGGCGATCGACGACGGTGAGGACGGGGACGGTAAGTCACTAAGTAAACCGCACCTAGACATATTTAAACTAAGAAGTTAATTTGAGCTCAAATTGCATATAAATCAAATAAACTTCCACATAATTACTCCCAAACTAAAAACCACAAATTATTATACTTATAGAGCATGAAACGAGCTAAACTAGCAATGAGAGATGAAAGGATGAAGTTGCTAACCTTTCAGAACCTTTGGATAGATGGGGTTCCTCCAATCTTGACAAATCTTGGCAAAAATGGAGGATGAACTCAAGCTTGGGGAAGGAAAGGAGAGAAAGTTTGGACTCGGGCTGGACGAAGTGGCTTTATATAGGGAAGTCTTTAGTCCCGGTTGATGATCTATCTTTAGTCCCAGTGGGTCATACCAACCGGGACTAAAGGGGCTCGCAGGGGCCCCAGCCTGCCGCAACCCCTTCACCAACCAGGACTAAATCCTGGCCGTGCCCCCCGTTCGCTCCTAGCCGTTGGAACCGGGACTAATGTAGTCCCAGGCCCAAACCTGGCCGGGACTAGTGCTCCGCATGAAAGGTAAATTTTCTACTATTGGTGGGCTATTTTGTATTCGATTGAGCATGGTAGCTCATTTATGACAGCCCACATTTGCAACGACCCTGTCTTCGCCAGCACTGCTTCTCTTCCTCCTATTCTTCGATTCAGTCCACCCCCCGGCAGACCGGCCACTGAATCAACTTGAGCTAGTTCCTAAGATTTGGTGACTGCAGAATTGCAGATGCACCAAGGGAGAATGAAGCTCTGCCCATCCCACACTCCTTCTGTTTGCCACTGCGTGGAGCTAGGCGATGAGCCATCCCCCAATCCTCCTTAATTATTCAGTGACCACAAATCTCCGGCCCATGAAAGCTCGCTCAAGAGCACAGGTCCACCTACCCGAACACTCACTGAATGCATTTACTTGTTTCCACCCACTGAACTAGTTAGATGTGCCACATAGATGCCTCTGTTTCATGGTCATGTCAGCTCGATTTTGAATTAAGACGAACCACGCACCATATGGAAACTGGAATCAAGTTTAACGGAACCTTAGAAGCCTATAGAAGTGGACATCAAATTCAGTAATAAAAGAGATAGCATAAAGTTTTATGAACTGTCCCAGCAAAGTAGGATGGAAAACAAATAATTGTTTATCAGAAGATGACCGACAGACAACCACAATAATCTAGCTTGAACATGTGGCTTTCTTACTATATAGGTTAATGACTTGAATATGCCTTTTATGATCCTAGGCTCTAGTTGCAGCCCGGACTTCTGCAAAACTCAAAATAAATATTTGAGGCTGTGTTTGGCAACAAGGTATTGCAAAAAAACTGAAGTATTGAAAACTACAGTATTTTAGGCTATAGATATATCATACCACGGTTTTTACGTAGCAAAGTATTTGGAAGTATCAGTAATACAGAGGACCTGTTTGGCTAGCATCGTGCGGAGCAACATAAAAAATGATGTCTAGCCGTTAGTTGTTGCAAACAGACACATTTTTCAAGTCAGCGACCGTTGCATGTGAACTGTAACAGACAAGTTACTTGACCAACGGAGTCGCTACTTCTGCGTCCAGCTTGCCATGACTGCCATGACGATTTTTAATAGTGGACGGAAGGGAAAAAATTATATGAGACCAGGTCTCAGGGTTAGCAGATGAGACCCATCTTGATGGATGACACGTGGCGTTCATAAATCACAAATCATCTAATCTCTCCCCCTGATTTCAGGTAAGAGGTGGGGTAGATGCTTTATGATTTGTGAATGCCACATGTCATCCATCAGGATGGATCTCATGTGCTAACCCGTGAGACCTGGTCTTATAGAATTATTTTCCGGACTGAAGGAACCAGCCTAACCTTTGCATGTTTCGTCGAGTCAAATCACAGTGAAGATCCTACGTTTTAAGGAAAATGATGGCCGGAGATCCAAATCATCGAGCAGAAGATCCTAATAACCCGGGGCCATCACATCTTGTTGAGAAAGAAAGACCTTGCGTCATGCATTTGCGTTTTTCTGCTGCTCAGTTTTAAAAAAAGAGGCCCGACCCTCTTTTTTTACAATAGAGAAAATACCATGGTATTGGAGATACTGTGGTATTAAATATTACAGTTTTTTAGGTAGCCAAACAACTCACGGCAATTAAAACTGTAGTATTTCTAAAATACTTAGAAAATACTTTGCTACCAAACGGGCCTGAAGTGTTGAAAAAAAAACTGACATGTTCACATAAAGTTTCATGTAATATATGATTTATATATGTGTTAAAAATACAATTTGTGGATCAAAAAATATCATAGAAGATATATATTTTGATATGTCAAATTAATATATTTCCTTTTTCGCATGTAACTAACATGTTGACTTTTTTTTGAGAATCAGTACAGACGCAAGCGCTCATATGCACGCGCACACAAAAACGGTGAGTAATAGTCCATGATACGTGCCAGAATCGGTCAAAACTGCGAGTGTTGATGACCGACACGTAAACGCACCTCGGGGGTCGTTAATTGTGAAAATCGCTCCGGGAGCCAAAACGGTGAGCGATAGCCCATGAAACGGGCAAGAATCGGCCAAAACTGCGAGTGTTCATGATTGACACGTAAGCGCACCCTGCGGTTCATCAGCCATGAAAATCGCTCTGAGACACCAAAACGGTGAGTAATAGTCCATGATACGGGCCAGAATCGGCCAAAAACTGCGAGTGTTGATGACCGACACGTAAAACGCACCCCAGTGTTCGTTAATTGTGGAAATCGCTCCGGGAGCCAAAACGGTGAGCGATAGCCTATGAAACGGGCAAGAATCGGCAAAAACTGTGAGTGTTGATGACCAGCACTTAAGCGCACCCTGCGGTTCATCAGCCATAAAAATCGCTCTGAGACACCAAAACGGTGGATAATAGTCCATGATACGGGTCAGAATCAGCCAGAACTGTGAGTGTTGATGAC